>CM062809.1:1033082569-1034282569 GCA_031772625.1 Pinus tabuliformis | reverse complement strand
AACACCATGACAACACAAGCTATGTGCCAATTTGGAGAAATGCACTTTTGGCATGACCCAAGTTTAGTATCTGGGATACAATATTGATGAACAGGGAGTGCATGTGGATCCAGCCAAGGTCCAAGTCATTCGGGATTGGGCATCTCCAACCACTCTGACAGAGCTCTGCAAATTTTTGGGTCTTGCCCATTTCCACCACAGGTTCATGTTAGGATTTTCTCGTATCACTTGGCCTTTGAGTCAAGTCACCAAGGGAGGAGTGAAAGAAAAATTATTCTGGTCTGAATCTCAACAAAAGGAATTCACAGAGTTGAAACATAACCTCTTCTCAGCACCAATGCTTGCATTACCAGACTTGCAACAACCATTTGAGATGGAGACAAATTCCTCTGACTATGCTATTGGGGCAGTCCTTACTCAACACGGGCATCTAGTGGCATATCATAGTGAGAGACTTTCAGACACAGTCCTGAAGTATCCCACTTATGACAAAGATATGTATACCACTATACAAGCTTGATGACAATGGAAGTATTACATTTTGGGAAATGAAAAGGTCATCCACATAGACCACCATCCCCTGCAGTTCATACAGACACAAGGGAAGTTGAAAAATGATCGCCATCAGAAGTGGTCCACATACCCGCAACAGTTCCATTTCGATATGAAGTATAAGAAGGGCAGGACCAATAATGTTGTAGATTGTCCTTGTTGACCACCAATCATAGCGTTAACCACCGTTCTCAACTCTTGTGGGCATGAGACTTCTAATTGGCCACTTCTCTATAAAAGTGACCCAGAATTTGGCCACACATACTAGACATTCTTGGAGGGTCAGCATGTTCTATATTTTCACCTGAAGGATGCCCTGTTATGCCACCTGGGCCACCTTTGTGTTCCTTCAAGTGAGCGTGCCAAGATGATTTCGAAAGAACACTACAGTCGGGCTACTGGTAATTTCTGGGTTGCGAAAATGGTGTCATTACTGTAGGAGTATTTCTATTGGCCGAATCTTTGACAAGATGTTGGGAAGTACATCAGATCCTGCACTGCTTGCGCCATTACCAAACCAACCATAAAGAAGAAATGCCTCTATACTCTACTGCCTACCCCTAGGTTACCATGAGAATCCATCTTCATGGATTACATATCGAGCCTGCCTTCTACTAAGCATGGAAATTGTTAGGATCCCATATTGTCTATTTTTGACCTTATATTTTGTCATAATATTACCCTCTTCAACCCATAGTTGAAAGCCTTTTCTAGTGTTTTGACTTAATCATTCCAAAGGTATACAGTAACTCTCCTCATTTCTATATGTTTAATTATTCAACACATAATCATGCTATCTTTATAATTGATCCTTGAAGTTGACTAAGTTGCTGAACAATTGTTGAAACTGCCTAAAGCTAGTAGGACCATATTTTGCAGTTGCTGAAACACCGGAAACAGCATGAACTTCGAAGCTGAAACATCAAGAACAGCAGGAAACTTGAAGCTGAAACAGCAAGGACAGCATGCGAACCTCGAGGAGACAGTTGAGATTTGCGTATCAGATCTGCAACAGCAAAGGAATCCGATTGATTATTACATTGGTCATAACGATCATGATCCACATTACTGTAACAGCATTCTGTTAACGGGAACTGATTTCTCTATTTTCGGTACAAGGGGTTGAACTAGAATGTATAATGAAAATATTTTGTAATAGATGTCTCCTCTATAAAGAGGAGACATATACATTAGAAGGGATATATATGGGGGAGAGGATGAACAAGCTATAACAGAGGAATTGTAGTGGAAGGACGAGACTGAATCTTTCTTGTAATATGGTATATTGACAGATGAATAAAGTTCTGTTCTGAGTATTTCATCTTAGTTTCTGTGTCCTGGGGAATCTTGTGAGAAGGATAGGGCCCACCTTCATCACAAGATTCACCCATCTTCTTTCTGTTGTGTGTTGTGTGTGATTTCTGTTCATACCTTATTCACGACTATCACTTCTGATGATATTTCACTTTTGCTGAGACTATGTTCTTCTTTTAATCGATTGATGTTGTATATGAGTGCCTCACCGGTGACTAGGATTTACAGAGTGTATTGGCGAATTGAATAACAGAGGCAGGTGCGAAATGTTCCTACTCTGGGGATAGGGTCCTGATCCTTTGTTACAGGACAGCCATCACTTCCTTTTGCAGATTTATTCTCTTTAATTAATTATCTGTCCTTATTTCATTCCTGCAATAGACTATAACTGCTGTAACACAGAGTAAGGGTTTAACAGAGAATGAATTCTTTATACTACAACTTTTAATGCTATTAAAATCGAGTACATACAGTACGTAGTAACCTTTGAAATAATCGGACTTTCCCGGGTTGACAATTTATGTGGCACTCGACCGTTTAATTAATAAACAATTAAAGTGACCAACATTTTGGCGCCGTTGCCGGGGAAGGTGACCGAAGATTTTAAAAGTATTAACAATTTTATTTTAGAGATGCAGGATACATGAGAGGACGTAGGAAGGCTAACCTTACAGGCGGCAAAGGCAAAGGAGGAGGAAGAAAAACTTTCATTGGTGATATTATTTCAAAAGCTGAGACATCCCAAAGGTTAAGCTCTCGAAGGCCACAGACCCAACACTCTTTCCAAACAGACTATCAGACAGAGGAAGTAGCGGGACCGGAGAGGGTTATAAAACCATCAGAATATACTGCGGAACCGGTAGAGGATATCGAGGAGCCAATAGAGGAGACTAAAGTGGAGGAACCAGTGCAGGACATTGAAAGTCCAACAGAAAACATCGAAGACCGGGCAAGTGCATCAGGAAAACAGCCAATGGAGGATAACAATGAAGGACTTTTCGGTGGAGGTGGCAGAGTAGAAGGAAGGGCAGAGAATTCTCTCTCCACCCTGGAATTCCCTATTGGGGAACTCCCCAGAGGAGCAACTGCTATGAAGAATATCCCACTTTCAGCATTACCCAATTTCCATGGTTTATCCTCAGAAGATCCTGATGAGTTTCTTTTTGAATTTGATATATTGTGTAGAAGCTATGACTATGTTAATGCTGCTCAGAAATTGAAGTTGTTTCCAGCTACATTAAAAGGGAATGCACTAAGATGGTTTATGAGCTTGGGAGCTCATGTGATTATGACATGGGACCAGATGAAGGAGAAATTTATGGCCAAATACCAAGATTATTGCCGAACAAGAGAAAGGAAGGAGGAATTATTTAAGATGGTTCAGAAGGAGGAAGAAAGTCTGGAGGACTTCGTGGAAAGACTATAGTATAATTTGCAGCGATCTGATCATCAGGATATGAGTAAGGATATTCTTAAGTCAATACTGCTAAAAGGGGTACGAGATGATTGTCCAGATATGTTGAATATGCTTGGAAAAGGGGATATATCTAAGGAATCATATGATGAGATTGTCAACCTCTGTAAGAGATGTTCAAGAGGAGCAGCAAGCAGACCAAAAAGCAAGGATAGTACATACTCAAGAGTCCAGAAATCAGCAAGTGGAGGAGCAACACGGGCCGAAATAGGTAACTTACTTGAAGAATTTAAAACTAAAATGTTAAGCTCTTTTGCTTCACAAATTGATACCTTGCAGGTTAAAAAGAAGCAGGTAGAAGAAGAAGTTTCTCTAACTATTTTCTGCTCTAAATGTAGAGAGAAACACCCACTAAGGGAATGCCCACTAGACAAGGTACGAATTTGCACTATTTGTGAAAAGGACCATGAGACTCAACAATGCCCTTCCTTGCCAGGAATAAAAGCAGCACTGGAGCCAACTAAAGAAAAAGTTGAAGCAGTGTACCTGCTGACACAGAGGAGGCAATGGCAACCACGAGGACAAGGTACGAATTCTAACATGCCATTTAATCGTTGGAATAATCATCCTCCTTTTCAATCAAATTACCTGCCCTTCAATCAAATGCAGTACCCACCATTTAATCAAATGAATTTCCCACCCATGCAGCAACCAAATCCTCCTTTTGTTGATCCTACGATATGGAATCCCTGGGCTCTACAACAATCCTATTTTAATCAATGGAACCCAAATTGGACAACTCAACAGATCCCATTTCCAAACCAATTTCCTCAGTATCAGCAATCTCTCTCCTTACCATCAAATGCTCCACCGAATAATCAGACAATGAGAACCCAGCTGCCTATAGAAACTAACCCCAACCCAAATAACAATAAAGCTTTGCTGGTAATTGATATTCAAAACCAACCTGTTTCCCCTATGCAATGTAATGATATTCATTTACGCTCTGGGAGAATAGTTGAACCCATTATTGATGACATTACTTCTTTCGATTCTGATAAAGAAGAAACTGGGAAAGAAAAGTCATCTAATAACAATGCTAAAATAGTTGAATCATCCTCTAATAAGAATGTTGAAACAGTTGAATCATCCTCTAATAAAACTGCTGAAGCATTAGAGCCACCATTCCCTGAACGTCTGGCTCTTACCAAAACACTTGAGCCACCTGCTTTTAATCTTTTATGAGAACTGCAGAATTTATATGTTAAAATTCCACTCTTACAAGCACTGAGAGATGTACCAATTTATGCTAGAACTGTCAGAGATATTTGTATTAAGAAACCTGGAAGAAAAGCTAAAGGTCCCCTCACAGTTCACGTGATGGGTGATCTAGCTTCTCTAATGTCAGAAAAAAACCCTCCTGTGAAGTATGGTGACCTTGGTCATCCTACGGTCACAGTGCAGGTTGAAAAATCTTTTGTTTCTAGAGTTCTAGTAGATCTAGGTGCTGCAATAAACATCATGACACTTGAAACCACACAGTTACTACAGTTAAAGAATGTGATTAGGGAAACCCCAACCATTCTAGAACTAGATGACCGCTCCACAATCAAACATGAAGGATTCATTGAAGACCTGATAATTTCAGTCGAATCTTCGAACTACCCAGCTGATTTTGTTGTATTATAGACTAAAACAAAGTTGGGGGGTCACCCATTAATTTTAGGGAGACCCTAGCTGGCTACAGCAGATGCCTTTATCAACTGTAGATCAAGTTCAATGACAATTTCTAATGGATGTGAAACCAAGCAGCTTACACTTTACCCTCATGCTACACCTATGATTAATAATGATAACTCTGTATGGTTAGATTATGAGGATGATGAGACCCAACCCATCTTGACCATCGGACAAGCTTTAACTTTTAAAGATTCAACCAAAGATGAATTAATTAGCAATTTTATTTCTGAACCTCCTTCGGTTAACTCTGAAATACATGATCACTTGACTACAATCTTGGAATCTGAATCTTAGCAAAACCTTAGAACCGAAAATTTATCTTAGACATCAGCTGGTATCTCCTCCAAAGGTATAACAGTAGAAATCGAGCCTGGCAAAACATTAAATATAAATCCTAACCTAATAGATGTTGAAACACAACAGTTAATGAAGCTACTCCATGAGAATAAAGAAGCATTCGCATGGGATTACACAGATATGAAGGGAATCTCTCCTGAATTATGTACTCATTGTATTTATATTAAAGAAGGATCTCGCCCAGCCTGTCAACCCCAATGACGAATGAATCCCAATTTAAGGAAAATTGTGAAGGAAGAACTTCAAAAATTGTTGAATGCAGGATTTATATATCCTATATCTGATAGTGAATGGGTTTCTCCATTAGTAATTGTACCCAAGAAAAATGGGAAATGGAGAGTGTGTGTAGATTATAGAGCTCTAAATAAGGCCACTCAGAAAGACCATTTCCCCTTACCATTTATTGATCAGGTACTAGACAATTTGGCAGGTAAGAGATTCTTTTCCTTTTTGGATGGATTTAGTGGATATAATCAGATCAAGATTGCACCCCAAGATTAGGACAAGACCACTTTTACTAGTCCATGGGGGACTTTTTCCTATAGAGTTCTTCCATTTGGACTATGTAATGCCCCAACAACATTTCAAAGAGTAGTGATAGGGATTTTTTCTAATATGCTTAATGATTCCTTAGAGATATTTATGGATGACTTTACTCCTTATGGTGTGACTTTTTAAGATGCATTACAGAACCTTGAGAAAGTACTTAAATGATGTATAGAAGCACATCTTGCCTTAAATACTGAAAAATGCCATAAGATGATGAATCAAGGTATTGTATTGGGACACTTCATCTCATTCCTAGGAATTCAAGTTGATCCGGCTAAAGTACAAGTAATTCAGACTCTTCCTATTCCTAAAACACAAACTGATGTAAGAAGTATTTTAGGACATGCTAGACATTATAGAAGATTTATCAGGGATTTTTCTAAAATAGCTTCTCCTTTGTTTGTGTTACTTATGAAAAATGTTGAATTTAAGTGGGCTGATGGTTGTCAAAAAGCATTTAATGAACTTAAACATCAATTGTCTACAACTCCCATTTTAAGAGGACCTGACTGGGCACTCCCCCTTCATATATCCTCTGATGCTTCAGATACTGAAATTGGAGCTGTCTTGGGTCAAGAAGAAAACAATCTTCCCTATGCTATCTATTTTATTAGTAAAAATATGACCCATGCTGAACTTAATTATACAGTTACCGAGAAATAATTCTTAGCAGTCATTTATGCTATTAATAAGTTTCGACATTATATTACCGGTTATACTACTTTTGTTCATACTGATCACTCGGCCATTAAATATTTAATGAACAAATCAGTTACAAATGCTCGAGTTACCAGATGGTTATTATTATTACAAGAATTTGATGTCACAATTGTAGATCGACCAGGTAAAGAAAATGTAGTTGCCGATTTCCTTTCTCGGTTAAAAACTGATGAAAATATTCCAGTAGATGATTATTTTCCTGACGAATATTTATTTGCAGTATCTGCTCACTCACCTTGGTATGCAAACATCGCCAATTACTTAGTTGCAGGGAAACTACCATCACACCTATCGCACAGAGAGAAAATAAAGATCGTCCAGCAAAGTGCTAGGTACAGCTAGATAAGCGGGTGTCTTTTTCACACAGGACTCGATCAGGAAATTTGGAGATGCATCAGAGAAGATGAAGTTTATGATATATTGAAGGCTTGTCACGATGGCCCTTGTGGAGGGCATTTTGCGGATAAAAGAATAGCACACAAAGTTCTTAGAATGGGTTATTATTGGCCCTCACTTTTCAAGGACGCAAAGAAATATGTTAGGGCCTGTGATAGCTGTCAGAGAATGGGCCAGCCTAATCACAAGGATGAAATGCCACTCAACCCCCAGGTAATACTTGAACCTCTTGAAAGATGGGCGCTAGATTTTATAGGTCCCATCAATCCTCCATCCAATCAAAGAGTTTATATACTGGTTTTCACAGATTATATGACTCAATGGGTAGAAGCTAAGGCACTCCTCAAAGCTAATGAAGAATCAGTGTTAACCTTTTTATTTGAAGAAATATTTGTTAGGTTTGGTTTGCCTAGAGAGCTAGTCACAGATGGAGGACCTCCTTTTAATTCCCATGGCTTCAAAGATACACTCCAGAAATATCACATTAAGCATAAAATGACTACATCTTATCACCCCCAGGCAAATGGGTAGGTGGAAAGTACGAATAAAGTCATAGAAGCCATTTTAACAAAAACAGTAAAGGAAAATAGAAGGGACTGGTTTCAAAGGTTGCCTGAAGCATTATGGGCTTATAGAACTACTTGGAGGAACACTACGGGTTTTTCACCTTATGAATTAGTTTATCGTAAAAATGTTGTTTTTCCTGTGGAATTTGAAATCAAAACCTTAAGGACTGCTTTAGCTATTAACCTTGACTTGACTGATGCACAGACAACTAGGTTGTAGCAGCTTCAGGAATTGGATTAAAAGAGGTTGGATGCCATCCATCAAACAACCATGATACAACAACAAAGAACCAGGTGGCATGACAAAACTATTAAGCATAAGTAGTTCCAAAAAGGTAATTGGGCTCTACTGTATGACTCCCGTTTTGAAAATTTTCAAGGTAAATTAAGAACAAGGTGGCTAGGACCTTATGAAGTAGATACTGTTTTTCCAAATGGAACAGTCAGACTCCTAACGATTGATGATTCTAGAACACCATTATTAGTGAATGGGTATCAACTCCATTTGTATCAACAGCCTATTTCTAAAGAAGATTTCAAAGCTACTTGCATGACATACATACACTATGCCTTTTTGGGGGAACCTGCTATCCCTCAATGCACTTAATTTTCTGTTTATATATTTATTTTTAGATTAGATTTATTAACTAATAATCCCTGTCAAGGGTTTCCATGTTACAATTAACTATTTTGCAGATCTTAGCTTCGGAGGGTGGCTGAGAAGAAAAATTCCAATATAGGAAGAACTAATTTGCAGCTTGGGAAGCATTGCCATGTCACTTCAGATCATAATTCATTCCCTCTTACAATTTTCTCCACCATTTCCCGTTGCCAAAACACCATTTCCCGTTGCTGAAACACCATTTCCTGTTGCTGAAACACCATTTCCTGTTGCTGAAACACCATTTCCCGTTGCTGAAACACCATTTCCCATGGCTGAAACACCATTTCCTGTTGCTGAAACACCAAATCCCAATGCTTAAACACCAATCTTTTCCATTTTTCCTAAAAAGCACCAATTTCCCCATTTTTGTTCCCGAGAATGAACTATTACTCCGATAAGAACATATCATTCTTCATTAAAGGAATCAACCATTCATCCTGATAATTATGTTCCTTCACTACTACTCCCTGTGAATAATGAAAACCTTGTGTATAAAAACCCTCATACTTTACAGACCCTTTTTATAATGATCATCGACCTATTAAGGATGAGATAATACTTTTCGGCGCAACAACCAAAGGTAAATATAAAGGTATGCGTGTTTAAGTGTGAATATTAAATTGTAGTTAATGAGGAGATAATTGATACGACTGCCGAAAGCGTCGTACCACCAACCATATCATTCAGCCGCAGTTGGGGGGGATTACCGAAATATTGTAATCATTACATGACACGCCAATCACCGCCATCTCTATTTCTCGCGGTAGTATCTAAGCCACCTCGTCTGTACCTTATCATGTCATAATTTCATTTGTAACGTTCTGCTCTGTTTCGACCTCGGCAACTCGGCTCTGCACTTTGTATTTTGTCTGAACCAGTAACTATGGGAGGAGATGCTGTTAGACATGAACCTGGCTCGACGGCATTACTGGAACTCTACCAGGAGGCATACCAAATATTTCTGCAAGCGGGATGGGTGGATTACTTCAAAAGACTTCCGGATTTTGATTCACAACAGGTTCTGGAATTTGCATGCAATTTGGGGGAAGGATACTCCACTGTCCAAGGGGTGTGAATTCCAGCAACAGAGGAAGACATAGCAGAAGTTTCGGGACTACCAACCAATGGTGCTCGCTGGTTCAGCAGGAAACACCTCATTCTCAATGCACAACAGGATTTTTTGTTACCAGGGGAGCACGTTGAAACCAAAGGTAGGGGTGTTGCACTTCGATCACTACCAGCACCATGGCCAAAGGTTGCAGAATTTGTTAAGCATTATTTCACATGCGAGGTCGTTATCAGGTAGTCTACCAACATGACTTTGTTTTATTAAATCATTTGAGGCATGGTCGTCTAATAAATATGCCATATTATCTGCTTGGCTGTCTAAAAAATATGGTACACTATATCGTGAACACAAGGCACCAACTCCTCTGCCTCGCGCACCATCGTTTGGTCCAGCTCTTAATAAATAGAGGCTTTGCCCTGCACAATCCACCTCCCCTCAATAACCCCCCTCAGCAAGCTCAGGAAAATCCTCAGCAAGACGAAGAAAATTCCCAGCAATCCGAGGAAAACTCCGAGCTAGCTGCCAAAAATCAGCAACCAGCAGCAGAAACACCCCAATTGAGCACTAAAAATCTGCAGCGGACCCCACCCCTTAATAAAACCGAACCATCCACTCCCATAGTCCATATCCCCATAGATGATTCGGATGACAATACCCTCGTCACTTTCCTTAAGAGGAAAAGGCAACAGAAAGCTGCAACCCCACTAAAAAGAAGAACCAGGGCCTCAGTTAAGGAAGCCACCATTTCTCATAATCCCCCTACCCCGAGGAAAAGTGCTCGTAAGAGAAAAAATATTGTTTTTCCTGATTCCTTACCAAGGAAACGAACAAGGTCATCTGCAACAACTGAGGCCGTTATCCCAAATTCCTCACCTATCATTCTAAATTCTCGTATTCTGCCTAGCCCTGAACCGTCACCTTCCTTACCCTCGGGTGCCGAAATGCAGAGCGTTCACGATTTTGTGACATCATTTTTTTGAAAAGAGGCAGTTGCTCCACAAGAACCAGCTGCCGATACATCTAAAGTAGACACCCAAGACGATATAAGGCATGTGGCTGTTACACAAGAACTAGCCACTGACCCAACAGGTGCCACACAAGAACCACCTGTTGGAGAACAAAAAGAAGATGACCTAGATGTGGCTGATACACAAGAACCAGCCACTGACCCAATAGGTGCCACACAAGAACCACCTGTTGGAGAACATAAAGAAGATGACATAGATGTGGCTAATACACAAGAACCAGCCACTGACCCAACAGGTGATACACAAGAACCACCTGTTGTGGATGCAAATGATGAAGTTGATGTCGAACAACAATTCTCTCCTCTATTGGAACCTGCAGCTATAGAAGCCCTGGTTACTTTAGCCTCCTTGCAGGAAGAAAATGAGTTTTTGAAATCGGAAATTAAGGCTTATCAGCAAAAGTTAACAATGGATAGGGAAACCTATAAAAAGGAACTCAATCTGTACATGTTAGCTCAGGTAGCATCTGCAGCTGAAAAGAGTGCAGAAAAGGATCAATACAGTGAATACATGTGCAATGAATGTGGTGATGTCTATACTTGAGCAGGTTATAAGATAGTTGAAGTTCCGTTGTCTGGAGCGAGTCCTGTTATAGTAAAAAAGGAATACCCTGCTGTTACACAAGAACCAGCAGGGTCTTCAAGAATTTTAGAGGAAGAAAAAAAACCACCCCGGCCTACCCAAGTTGTTACAGAACAGAAATCAGTACCAAAGTATTTTACAACTATGTATACATAGACTAAACCTTCTTGTGTCAACAATGCTTACGCACAGACTTCCAGTTTTCAAAAACTAAGTGACACATGGAAGACAAAATATGAGCTCTCACAAGGAAAGGCATTTTAGCAACAAAAGTCATTATGGCTCAACTATGCATACAGAAATTGGAAAGTGCTTGAACAGTCTTGTGTACAACATAAGGAGAATAAGGAATTAAAAGCCAAATTGTCCCTCATCTTTGACTTGGTCCAGCGATTACTCGCTACAAGGAAACCCTCTCTTAACTATTCTGTGTTTTTGAGAGAACGCTTATCATTCCTCCAAATAAAAGCAATCAAGGATGGAAGACCCCACCAGGTCTCTACACCGTAGCAATTTATTGAGACTTTCGCAAAAGCACCAAATAGTGACCAGAACATGCTGTGTGAACTCTATCTTCACAATGAGGCTATGCCTAAAGATAGAAAGATTAGTTTACTTCCTCTTGTTGGCGATATCCAAATAAGAGCCTTTATTTCCTTCTTGGCCAATTAGCTTACTTGGCAGAATGCTTTTATGTCGGCAGCACACAATGAGGAGAACTGTCTTCTCTGGATTCGTTTTGAACCACAGAATGCAGCCATCTTCATTGCAGAACATCAACGAATTCTATGAGAACCAGGGATGACTGATCATATCAAGAAACTACAAGCAGCAGTCTTGGAAGACTGCCAATATTATGTGAAAACTAAAGGAGCTCTGGCTATAAAATCAAATAATCTATTCTGGGAACACTGTCCTAAACAAAGATGTGAATATCATCCTTATAATCCTCTCAATCTTCAGGCGGCAATCTCATGCATACCTGACTATGTTAAATGCATTAGACAGTGTGCTGAATGATGGATTGGTTACCTGATCCAAATGGAAAATGGCATCAACCCATGGTACTCATCCACCCATATTATTCATTGACCCATGGAATTTACCCATGGTATTGTAAATGGCATCTTCCCGTGGTATTGTAAAATCCACCCATGGCATTCATTCACCCATGGAATTTATCCATGGTATTGTAAATGGCATCTGCCCGTGGTATTGTAAAATCCACCCATGGTATTCATTCACCCATGGAATTGACCCGTGGTATTGTAACTAAAAAATACTATAAGTAACAAGTCATATTTTGTAAAAGGACAGATTGTCCACCACAATGTAGCCTTTACAGTTCAGAGGCATGTAGCGACCACATCTCTCCTCAGAGATATCTACCATCGCCCTAGCTGGTTTATTTCCATTACTATTTTAAATAAAATTTTCTTTGTGGTTTTGTTTATTGGGCATTCTCCTTATTTTTCTTATGGAAATTCAAGTTTTCAGATCTTGGGGGTCTCTCCTCCCAAGATCCATTTCAAGTTTTCAGATCTTGGGGTCCTCCTCCCAAGATCTGGATCAGTGGTATCAAAGCAGGTTATGATTCCATGGGAACTAGGGTTTGATGCATATTTCAGTTTCAAAGTTTGCAACAATATTCAACAAACTTCAGGCATGTGCTACAACCTCCACAGAGCACTTTCTTGGGTCAAGCAGGAAGAATTTTTCTTTTTTCATTTTTTGCAGGAATTTTTTTTTATGGGCGGAAACTTTGTAGATCAGATCTAAAAATTTTGGTACAAAATTTGCAAAAACAAATACCAAATCTGGATTCCTCTCGAAAAATCACCCAATTTAAAAAAAAAAAGGGTCAAATCGGAGTCCAGATGTGGGAGATATCGTTGATTTAAAATCAGTTATTTTATCAAAATTTTTGTGACGGCGGAACTGTTGCAGCGTGAATATGAGATCTCAGAGTGTCCAGATAAGGATTTCCAGCTCATGGGAAGATGCAAAATGATCCTTCTGCTTCTAAAAACAGGTTATAATAAATATTCTGAGTTATATTGGTCGAGTTATGTCCATTTTAATTCTGGAGCAGCATTCGGAGTGGGTTCCCATTGGAGACGTGCCCTCCCACCCCACTTTAGTAGGCACCTGCTTCACATTCATCATTTTCAACACAGCAGCATTCGACTTGGGTTATTTGGAGACGTGCCCTCCCACCCCAGGCTATGTAGGCACCTGCTACTTCATCAGCAACTCATGGTTATGGGTCAACCGCATAAAATCCTTGTCATCGAAGTCCATTTGCTAGGCCGCACACTGTCAGAATCACAGTTGGTCACAAGCATTACAAGGTATCTCTATCCTCGGATCTTCGTTTATCATGGTTTCGGGTTAACCACATAAAATCCTTATCTTCAGTGGCTCTTCATATTCAACAAAGGCTTCGCAGGAGGGAACTTTACGCAATGGGGACCATTGCTTCTTAAGAAGGGAGGAATGATACAAATGGAAAATGGCATCAACCCATGGTACTCATCCACCCATATTATTCATTGACCCATGGAATTTACCTATGGTATTGTAAATGGCATCTTCTCGTGGTATTGTAAAATCCACCCATGGCATTCATTCACCCATGGAATTTATCCATGGTATTGTAAATGGCATCTGCCCGTGGTATTGTAAAATCCACCCATGGTATTCATTCACCCATGGAATTGACCCGTGGTATTGTAACTAAAAAATACTATAAGTAACAAGTCATATTTTGTAAAAGGACAGATTGTCCACCACAATGTAGCCTTTACAGTTCAGAGGCATGTAGCGACCACATCTCTTCTCAGAGATATCTACCATCGCCCTAGTTGGTTTATTTCCATTACTATTTTAAATAAAATTTTCTTTGTGGTTTTGTTTATTGGGCATTCTCCTTATTTTTCTTATGGAAATTCTAGTTTTTAGATCTTGGGGGTCTCTCCTCCAAAGATCCATTTCAAGTTTTCAGATCTTGGGGGTTTTTCTCCCAAGATCCATTTCAATCTTTTAGATCTTGGGGGCCTCCTCCCAAGATCTGGGTCATTACCACTTTCATTTCCCTCTCTTATGGATCCCTGGACAACAATATAAGGCTCAATATAAATTGACCAAACAGGAGGTGTTGGCAGCATGGCAAAAACTTCAGAATGTCCATGGGTTTAGAGACATGGTTGACAATACCTTCTACAAATACTGCATAAGCAATTTATACTATTCATCCCAGTATTCCGACTCGGATTCAGAGTAGACGTTGCATGCGGACATGCAACCTTTTCAATTGGCGGGGATGTTAGGACCCCATATTGTTTATTTTTGACCTTATATTTTGTCATAATATTACCCTCTTCAACCCATAGTTGAAAGCCTTTGCTAGTGTTTTGACTTAATCATTCCAAAGGTATACAGTAACTCTCCTCATTGCTATATGTTTAATTATTCAACACATAATCATGCTATCTTTATAATTGATCCTTGAAGTTGACTAAGTTGTTGAACAATTGTTGAAACTACCTAAAGCTGGCAGGACCATATTTTGCAGTTGCTGAAACAGCGGAAACAACACGAACCTCGAAGCTGAAACAGCAAGAACAGCACGAACCTTGAAGCTGAAATAGCAAGGACAGCATGCGAACCTCGAGGAGACAGTTGAGATTTGCATATCAGATCTGCAACAGCAAAGGAATCCGATCGATTATTACATTGGTCGTAACGATCATGATCCACATTACTGTAACAACATTCTGTTAACGGGAATTGATTTCCCTATTTTTGGTACAAAGGGTCGAACTAGAATGTATAATGAAAATCTTTTGTAATAGATGTCTCCTCTATAAAGAGGAGACATCTACATTAGAAGGGATATATATGGGGGAGAGGATGAACAAGCTGTAACAGAGGAATTGTAGTGGAAGGACGAGATTGAATCTTTCTTGTAATATGGTATATTGATAGATGAATAAAGTTATGTTTTGAGTATTTCATCTTAGTTTCTGTGTCCTAGGGAATCTTGTGAGAAGGACAGGGCCCACCTTCATCACAAGATTCACCCATCTTCTTTCTATTATGTGTTGCGTGTGATTTCTTTTCATACCTTATTCACGAGTATCACTTCTGATGATATTTTACTTTTGCTGAGACTCTGTTTCTCTTTTAATTGATTGATGTTGTATATGAGTGCCTCACCGGTGATTAGGATTTACAGAGTGTATTGGCAAACTGGATAATAGAAGCAAGTGTTGAATGTTCCCACTTTGGGGATAGGGTTTTGATCCTTTGTTACAGGACAACCATCACTTCCTTTTGCAGATTTATTCTCTTTAATTAATTATCTATCCTTATTTAATTCCTGCAATAGACTATAACTGCTGCAACACAGAGTAAGGGTTTAACAGAGAATGAATTGTTTATACTACAGCTTTTAATGCTATTAAAATCGAGTACATACAGTACATAGTCACCTTTGAAATAATCGGACTTTCCCAAGTTGACAATTTATGTGGCACTCGACTGTTTAATTAATAAACAATTAAAGTGACCAATAGAAATAACTGTGTTTTTGTGGTTGTCGACAAGCTCTTGAAGATGGCCATTATGTTGGCTTGTAAGAAGAATATCACAGCAGAAGCCACCGCTAAACTCTTCTTTGAGCAAGTGTGGGTACACTTTGGGATCCCAATGTCTATCATCTTAGATCAGGACAACATGCTCTTCAGTACATTTTGGTCCAGTCTCTGCTTGATGCTGGACACTGAACTCACTAAGTCGATAGCCTTCCATCCCTAAACGGATGGCCAAGTAGAGATTGTCAACAGGATGATCATACACATTTTGTGCATGTACAACTCAAATAATCCACGCACATGGGATAAGACCATCCCCTATGTTCAACAAAGTTATAAGCGGGCTCTCCATAGCTCGACTGGCCACAACCCTTTTCAGGTGAGCTTGGGATTCCAACCACTATGTCCCATTGATGTGGCCATGCCATTTGCAGCTACTCAGGTAGATTCGGCTCATGTTTAACCCGAAACAGATAAGGAAAACAACTTAATTGAGCACATCCAACATATCCGCGAGTAGGTCCACAAAATTATGGAGAAACCAAATGCCAAGTACAAGCAGAGACATGATCAACATCGAGTGCCACACAAATTTCATTTGGGTGACAAATTCTGGTTGCATTTGCAAAAGGAACGCCTTACTGGAACCTATCAGAAACTTAAACCACTTTGATATGGTCCTTACACCATTACCAAGGTTGTGGGAGATAATGCATTTGAGCTCAGCATTCCCCCACTACTTGGCCTACACCCAATGTTCAATGTGGACTGCCTTCGGGCATAATTTACACCATTACTAGACACATCTGACATTTGTAGAACAACTAACACCAACATAGCTAAATCCAAATTGCATGGAACAATCTGTAATTGATTCGGTCATGGACATGCAGATCAAGCACACATTCCAGCAGAAGATCCAACTATATCAAGTTGTCAAAGTAGGCCAACTCTTCGCTAGGGCAAGTTGCTCATGAGGGACCAAGTTCAGCAGAAATTTCCTCATCTCATGGAGGAACTCAACGCAATGGGGAGCATTGCTTCCTAAGGGGGGAGGAATGATCCAGGTGCATATTGGTGGACAACTACCAATTCCGCTTAGAGACCCACCATAGTTTCTTTTAGATTTTTAGTTTCCTTAATTGTGGCATAGTTTACTATTTTTAGTAGTTTTTTGGGTCTTAAACTTCGAGAGCAGTTTTGAGGCCCTAAAAGATGTTTTTTTGGCAATCTACTACGAATAATTTTTTATTAAAAATTTCCTTTCCATTGTAGTCCTCATAGAGATCGTTGCAACGGGGTGTCATGCACGTCAAATGGAGATAATATGACCAAGTATTGACCCCGACAAGTTGGCTCTCCAACTAACCCCAACGGGGCCCATAAACTCTTAGTGTTACATCTCCTAGGGTTAGGTTTTTTATTGTTTATGGTTTGCTCTTATTGTTCAATAATAAAAAAAGGCCCTTGAGCCTCATTGTAAGGCAGTTCAGAGGCATGTAGCCACCACATCTCTTCTTAGGGATAAGTTACCATCGCTCGAGCTAGTCTATTTCTGTTTCTGTTACTAGGCATATTCTAGTATTTTACATTAATTAAATGAAGTATTATTTCTGTTGCATCTCTATATTTATGGTTATATCTGTAGTTTGTTGCGTTCTTATTTAATTCCAGATCGTTATACCTTTAGGAGAGAGGTGGGGTGATGTAGGGCCTTAGTCCCGGAGTTACAAATATTTGGGAAGGGTCCATAGGATAGTAGAAACAATTGAATTATACTCATCTCAAGGATCATTAGCCTTGCTATAGGGGAACGATATTATTCAGTGGGAAGAGAATTAGTGTCATTTGATGTAGTTAGATCTTAGGCAATAGTTGCAAGCTAGTAGAATTCAAAGACTTAGGAGACTATTGTAGCTCAAATACATAGATGATTCAGTATTTTCGATGCTTCTTGGTTGCAAATTTTGTAGTAGCAACAGCGAAAGTGAGAGGGAATTGTCTTACAATACATTCCTACAAGAGCATGATTGGGGTTGTGCAGAACCATTTTATTGCTAATAGGGAGTGCTGAAAATTATAGCAACAAAAGGCTTTATTTGGATTTTCCTTAGTCAAATGGAGAAATTTGATTTTCCACATCAACAGGATGACCTGGATTGATGTTAGCTAGAGTGGCATGACCTTGTCTATTAGTGAAGTTAGTAAATTAGATTTTGTAGGCTAGAAGTGGGATTGTGCATGAGTTGATTGCTAAGATCTAGTAATCTAGTTGAGTTATTGTTAGTTGAACTTAGTTAACTGAGCTCTACTCATTAGTTGAGTTAGTTTAAGGTTAGTTGATTAGTTATCATTATTATTAACTCACTGATCTCTCAGTCAAATAGTTAATTACCTAAAAATAGACACATTCATGCATGGAATTAGTCATGTTAGTTGAATTTCAGTTGAGTAGTTATGACTATTGTTAACTCATTGATCTCTTAGTTAGCTAATCAATTTACTAAAAATAGACCTAGTCATGCATGGAATTTGAATTGCCTAGTTGAGTGGAGGGAAAAGGTATAATTGTATTTATTATCGTACACTATTGAGTGTACAAAGTTTGTATGTAGAAGATGAGCTAATTTCCTTAGAATCGCGCAAGGAAATAGGAGTGAATGTAGGAGCGTGAGTACCGGAAGGGTGAGTGTAGGAATGAAATCATAGGAAGTGCGAGTGTAGGCTCAATATATTCCACAGTAATCTCAGATGGAGGAGATAAATATTGCAGTACAGGTTGAGCATCAAGGATTGAAGTTGTCATTGTAATAGATCAATTGTCTCATCTCATATAATACAAATAGAGGAGGGTATTTTCCTAGTTCGCTTCCTTAGTTAAAATATTCTGTTCATTGTGATTGAATGTTTTCATGTGTCCCTATTGTATGTTTTCCCTTCCGCCGATTGAGTACAAGAAATTTGTCTCTCTTGAGTTCGGTTCAATTTCATTAATAGTAGCAAATTTCCTGCAATTTCTATGAATTTGATTTGTTAAATGATGTTTTTTGGTGTAAAACCTCCCTTACATAAGTGTTAGACATCACACCATTTTTATACACTCAATGAAATTTCCAATGGTGCAATAATAACATCAATAACAAAGTTTATCGAAAATGCCTTCCTTTAAGAATTTGACCTACCATGTTTAGAAAACATGGTATGAGTGCATTGTGCGCCATTCATGAGGGGCTAGATAAGTGGTGACTATGAATAAAGTACATATGGCTTAACTTTGTAATCATATTTGAGAGTTGAAAGAGTAAAGATTACCACTAGTTTTCCATTGGTCTATGTGAAGACCACACCACTAGTCGGAGAGGGGGTTGCATTCTATTCACTTGTATCTTCATCCATAGTAGCAAAGAAATTGGGAGTGCGAGTGGGAGAAAATAATATATTTATTTATTGTTATGTATTAGATGAAAAATCCACACGTGTTAGGAAACTCCAAGACAGTGTCTTCTCCTTTATGCATACATATTTATATTTTAAATAGGAAAGAGAGCAAAGCATTAGCACCTTCTATTTTGGTTTTCTAGCATAAAGGATTCCCATAGAAAATGTTTGTTTTCATTTTGGTGTTGGGAAACATACTGAGAGTGGCGAGGTTGGGGGAAAATAAATATTTTACTTATCTTTAACTTTTATTTTCATATACAAAAAAATTTACATTGTTATTCTTAAAGAAACATGTGTATGTACGTGACCTCAAAGAAAGAAAATAATGTATATGCAATTTACTATTTTTTCATGTGTTCCATCAAATGATTGTCATTAACTATTCCATTAGTAAATAAATAAATTTGTAGGATGCAGTAAATATCTGAAAAATCATAGTATATAAGTAACACACGTAAAACACTAATATTTTGTGTGGAAACCCAATGTGGGAGAAAACCATCATTTTCATTATCTTTTTCTTCTTTCTTATTATATAAAGAAAATATTCATCAAACATTTGTACTGATCCATAACTCTTATCAGTGTGCAAGAACCCACCTACAAGAGGCTACAACCTCATAATCTTGTTTACCAATACTATTAGAAGGGAGCTCTTACTCCCTCACCTAAGGTTGCAACCTTCAGCTTTTTGTGGACCACTCTTTAGAGTGTATTAGATTGGATCGACCTATCAATCATAAAACAACCTGTAGGCTGCCTTTCATCACATTTTCAAATTGGACCCATACCATCATGTTGTAGCACCTACAAACACCCTCCAAATTTTTCCTATTCTTTGATTTTGGAGCCTCCCTTCTTAACCATAGTAGGTCATCTCTCACTAATCCTGGTATTCATGCTTCGATTAAGACTTATATTTTCATTTTCTCTTATGGTTATTCACTTAGATGATTATTCTAAGTCACAAGTTCATCTCCCAACTTGGTCTCACAGTAGTTCTGGGCTTTCCCCCAAAAACTGCACAATCCTTGAGGGTAGGCAACATTCATGACGGGAATTGCACAGTCCTGATTGCCAGTGAGCCTTGAGCTCAGAAACTACACAGTCATGGGAGGATTCCTAACACTTAGCCCAAAAATTGTGCAATCCTGACTAAGCTCAAAAAATGCATAGTGCACTAAGTCAAAACGTTTCCCAGTTCCCTAGAACTATGTAGCCTTTCCCAATAGTGTGCATAGCATGTTTCTTTGGAAAAAGAGAAAAGATAAAAAAAAATCACAAAAAATAGGGATCTATTTTTATTATCCCGAAGGAGGCACTTTCACTACTTTTAAAAACTTTTGCCAAGTGTCGCTTTTTCCTTGATTTTAGGCATGCACATCAAAAACAGTAATTTTTCCAAATCTACTTAATCGATGCTTCTACAGATAATTTTCACATTCGATCTTGGAGCTATAGCATTTGTGAGGAGGTCAAGGAACATTCAGTGCGATTGTCATTGCTTTTTTGGGTGAGTTTTGCTTTTGTCATTTTTTGCTGCTTTTCTATCACTTTTTGTTGTTTGCCTTATGTGAGTGTTGTTTCACTTGTTTCTCTTCATGGTTGTTGGTGTTTTAACTTGTAGAAGTGTTTCTTTAAGTTTTAGATTACCTTTTCCAAGTGTCACATAAGTTTTCTTGTTTTTGCACCAATTGTCGTCGTTGCATTGACTCTTCGCACATACTTTGTTTTCCTTCCATTTCATTAATTGTTTCACTTGTTTCATATGAATTTTCTTTCACCTAGTCATATATGCACCCATCTTCCAACTATCTCTCCATCTGCTCTTTTTCCACACTTCCCTTTGGAAGATATGCATTCTCCTTTGTCAGTTTTTAATTTTCTGAGTTGGCATTGCAAAATCCTAAGGCTCAAGCAACAATATTCACCTTTGGACTTTCCCAATACGTAATCCAAGTTGGTTACAACTATGCACTACACAGCTCTAGGACCCAGCCCGCCATTCTTGGTTAGTGAGACTACATAATGCACAGTCTCTCCTAGGCCTTTGCCCAGGCTCAACTACGCATTGTGTAGTCTCAACTGTCAAGCTCCCATCTAGATACTGGGACTATGTAGTAGAAAAATCCCACAAGCAGCCAGTCCCTCCTATCAAAGAAAATTGAGGAATCCTCCCCATGTAGTGTTCAGTTTTCTTCTTGAACTTTCCTTGTAGATTTTTTCTCAAGATTGACGTTTGCTTTCCACGAGTATCCTCTTTTCCCCACATGTAAAACGATTGTTGACAACCTCTCCAACAGTCACTGTTACCATGTGATCTGAGAGAGATTGCATCAAAGTAAACCATTTAGAGGAGTGCTAGGGAAGAAGTTGAGAAAACATCAGTTGATTTTCCAATGTGTACAGATACTCACCTGTTTATAGAGAAAGGATCATCACTAACATGGCAGTATATTAATTATGATATTGCAAAGGACTTTGAAGCAATATTAGAGGACCAACATGTTTATATCAGCATCCGGTAGTCAAGGCTATACAAGGTTGCACAGAGGTATCAAGCCTCCCATGTGCAAATATCAATAGCTAGATTGTCTCACACATGGATGAGAAAACAATGATATTGATCACATCGAGTGGGAAGAAGCTTTCCACCATCCCAGAAGAATAATTTCAGCAAATGTATCACTTTCCCGAGTCTGTGGAGTGCATGGACTCACACTTCTATGCCACCGACAACTATGTGGACACAAGGGACATTTTCATATGCTGGCTTAAAGAGCCATCGAAGTTTTGATAGATACCCACCCATGTGTACAAGACAAAGTCCCTAAGGAAGGCTTATCAAATCTTGGTTATGTTTACTTCCACAATCCATGGTCAAGAGAGCACAGAAACCTTTCCTAAAGGGTGGGCATTCTTATCGGACCAGTTGGTGAATTATGGGTTGCCATTCAACTGGTCATATATGTTGGCTAAACAATTGAAGGGCCATGTATCACATGCTTGGAATCCACCTAAGGGTGAGCGAGCAAGTTTTAATATGTATTCATACTAACTGGATGCAATATGTGCAGAACATAAGTTCCCTAGCATGAACTGGACATTGACACCAGAGAGACTTATGTGCACATCCATTGCAAATTTATTTTACAATGCAGTTATTGAGGAGTAGTGGCACAATTAACTGACCACTTCATTAGCACTCAATACAATCTTATCTTTGAATAAGATCCACCTTGCATTTCACGAGAAGTAATGGAAATGATATTAGACATTGGAGATTGGTATGCCTCACTAGGTGGCACCTTCATTAGGGTATTTGGTGGAAAGAAGCCTTTGCATGTCTTACCAAGGTATGCCACTGAAAAATTGATCATGTACGAAGTAACATACCATCTCACTACAGCGCTGTTAGCAGCACTACACATGAAGAAGAAAGCACCATGGCCCACTCTTTCTTTGTAGATTGGATTATATGAGATAAAGAACTTGAAATTCACAGATGTCGAGGCAAATGAAATAGTGAAATTCAAATTCGTCACTAAAGACTTTAATCTGTATGATCCTTGCAACATTTGCAAGGACCACTATACAAGAGTTCACTTTCTGTGGATCAGTAGGGAATTTCATTGGATAGAGGAGGACCCTTGGAGGTACTACTACAATTCCTCCAGACATAATGAGCTGGTTAGTTTAGCATGGGCTTGATAGGCTCCTTCACAGATAGCAACAACTCTAAAAGAAGCAACAACAGAAAGAAACAATCCCTTGCAGGACAAGCGAAAGAGGAAGATTGTTGAAAGTCTAGAGGGAGAAAAATATTCAAAATGAAAGAAAATCCTCTTCTCATGAATGCAATGTTGGCAGCAGAAGCAAAGACAAAGCAAAGGATGTAGAGAGAAAAGCCAAGAAAGAGAGAAAATAAAAGATTGCGAGAAGAAGAACTGAAGTGGAAAGAGACAAAGAAGAAGATGAAGGAAGGAAAAGAGTTGAGTTGGAAGGAAGAGGAAAAGAAGCAGAAGCAAGAAGAAAAACATAGGCAAGGTGCAATGACAAAGGAAACAATGTCAATGCAGTTTGAAGAACTGGAATGTAACAATCCTGGTTAAAATTCCGTGTAAAATATATATAAGGACACAGATTACGGGACACGTATTCCAAGATGAATTGTGGGGGAAACATCCTAATGGGTGTTGATTAAGTTTATTATGGCTAAAGGAAATTGGCAAAGCCAATGGAAAAGGTTTTGGAAAGGCATGAGGAATTTATTGGCATTTTATTTAGGAAAATAATTGAAATTAGGAGAAAAGGAGGCTTAAAGGTCATAGGTTGCATGTGAGGAGTAAAATGAAGGAAAATAATGGAAAATAAAGAAAATAGAGGCCTTATTAATGAGGCTTATGGGTATTAGTGGGAAGAGTTGATCAGTTCAATTTTGGAGCTCTCTCATTATTCTTTCTCTCTCTCGTACTCTTGGACACTTAGTGTTTTCTTGGGGCACTCTTGGAAGGTGTGGCATACTTGGAGTTTTGGAGAAAGAAGGGAAAGAAAGAGTAGGAAAGTGAAAGAGGGCATTGGTATCAACAGTTATAATAGGTTTTTCTTGTAGGTATCAAGTTGCATGTGTTATGATTTCTCACTGGCATGGAGGATTTCCTGAATTGGTAGTGGATTTGCCTACCCTTGCCATTTCTTGGTTAGCCATGGTGATTATCAGTTTACTTCCTTGTTTTTTTTTGGTTGGTTCTCATGTTTCCTTATCTTGGGTTGAGTTATTACTTCCTGGAAGCCTTCGTTGGACAAATGCTTTCAAAGCCCTGTAATGACCTGGGTTGAGTTACTAGTCCTAGAAGACTTGGTTGGAAAAACAATCTCAAAGCCCTATAAAATATTGGGTTGAGTTACTAGTCCTGGAAGCCTTGGTTCGAAAAATGCTTTGGAATCCTAGGAAACATTGTGGGTTGAGTTACTAATCCTGGAAGCCTTGGTTGGACAAATGATCTAGAATCTCGGAATAAGATCTGGGTTGAGCTACTAGTTCTGGAAGCCTTGGTTGGAATAAACACTTTGGAAGCCCTGAAAGGCTTGGATGGAGACCAATATCATGATGTTTTTGGTGATGTCTGACTACGTGGTAGAATCAGTCTATGATGGGTTGAGATGCATGACCTTTGGAAGCCCTAGATAAATTTTCATGGATGTGCTCTATGAGATCCAACATTCATGCTTAGAATATGGCGTGAGGGTGAATGGTTGAAGACATATTTTGCTTAGCCATTCTACAGTTGGGTGGAACGTGGGAGTCCCATCCCGAGTTTGATTTCTACTTCATCAATAAGAGGTTATTTCCTTCTGAGGATTATGATGGAATATATGTGGTTTATATGTATGTGATTTAAATGATATTTATCTCCCTATGACATTGTTTATGTATACGTTTTATGACCGAAGCTATGTACGGCTCTCATGATGTTTTTAGTTGTAAATGAATGATCAATGTATCTATGACCTAATGGATGAAATGATAGCTAATGTAATAATGAGACAATGCTTCACAACGAATCTCATATAAGTATGAGACCACTATGCTTAGATATGTTATTTACACATGTAGGTTGCATATTTACTATGTGTTTGACAAAATATTTGTCATGGCTAGTAGGAGTAAAGTCAAGGTCTTGAACAAGAATTTTCTTCAGCACTGTCATTTCCATGTTACTTTACTAATTTGAAGAGATGGTTCAATTTTGGGCAGTTACCTGGGCTATGGGCCTGAAAAGGTGGCTCGAATCCTAGAGTCGCTAGCATAACACTAACAACTTGGGTCTTTGGTCGTTGGCAGGCCATCTCATGAGAGTGACTATAGGGCTACAGTCGCATGCATGGCTTGTCATGGGAAAAACTTTCTGTTTAATTCATCTAAATTCTAGGTTAACTCAGGGGTTGGGTACCTAGAGTGGTGGATTAGCTCTTGGGGGTCCAGAATCACTTGAGAGACATCTCTGTGTTGTGTTTCCATAAATTCCATTTCCTTAAGGTTTCCTCGGAGGTTGAATCATATCATAGTAGCCTCTCATCACATGTTTACCTTGGTTGGCCAGTTGCTTGGGTAGATGTGGAAGGAGGGTGTTAGAGAGTAGTATCATCATGATGCTATTTGTTATTATGATGCTAATGTGTTGGCTGAGACAGAGCATGAGATGCACATCATCGTAATGAGGCTGCAACATTGAACATTGGGGCAAGAGTAGATCATCATACAGGTATTGTATGTTTGGCGTGCAGGTATGTAAGCTAAGGATTGTGATATACATTAGGTTTATGGAGATGTCTTTTGATGTTATGTTTACATTCATGATAGATGTTAGTTGATTAGTGTAGTTATATGCACATCTGTCAGAAAGTCAAGAATGATAGTAATATGTAGTTGTATGCATTTCTATTCTTGTTTTATATTAGATAACCTGATGATTATGTTATGTGTTGTTGATGAGTATGTTATAGGTTAGCATGTTTTTGTTATATGACAATTAGCTTGACGATTAGGCTATATGTTGTCGATGAACATGATATATAGCTTATGGTTGTTATATGCTAGTAACTTGATGATTCGGGTTATTTCATTAAGATCTCGATGTCATATGTATCATGCTAAGTTGGATTGGCATATGCATATGGTTAGGGTTATGACCTTCAAGTATGTGTCAACTTATTGAGATGCATTGTTTTTTACTAATCTAGATCAATCATACATATGTGATTTCTATCCACAACTGATAAATTCTTATGAGTTTATGATGTGAATGTGTTAGTTAGTTAGTGTTATAGATATCATGATATTATTTATGTTTGAGTTGACATGTTGTAAAGTTGTATCTTGCTAACTAGATTGATTGTGTAGACAAGATAGCCTCCCATGAGATACATTAAGGTACAAGCTTTCTTATATCATTTATTTAGTGTTTTAATATTAGATTATGTTGTCTATTTGGTGTTTGAGTGTTTTGTGTCTATTATGTCACATAGTTGATTTATTTAACATGGTATGTTTTCAAGTTGGTTGAATTTTCGATGAATTTCATAATATGAGTATGTGTTAATAAGGTTTATTTCTAAAACGATCTTGTTCTAAGAGGATTGTTCTAACACATATGTGTTCAGAAATTTGATATGTACTTGCGTATAGTAGGTGAAAGTTGCAGTATTGTGTCTGAGGACTACGAGTTGACTATGAATTATGGCATGATTGTTAGTCTTGGTAATGGTTGATTTCAAATTCATAGATATGATTATCTTGATATTTGGAAAATATGGTTGATATCTATAAACACTTGTAGGGTAACATGTTAGGTATTAACGTGACAAGGTAAAATTTGATGTGTTTATATAACGAAGAGTTTTGTAATGTGATATTACATAGTAAGCCTCGATTGAAACAAGGTAAAAAGGGTAAAATAAAGAAATTGAATAAGAATTCCTTTGGCTATGTTTGGAAACCATAATTCGAAACAAATGAGTGCTTTGCCTATAGGGATTCTTCTTAAGTTTGATTTTGTGTCACATTATGTGGATATGCACTATAGTAATGAACATGTACATGAGAGGTATATTAGTCAGTCTCTAGTTCCAAGACGAGTTCTCAAGGGAATTGGAGTCCCTTTAGAGATGGCGTGTATGTGTTCAGTCGCAAGAAATGTTCTTGGCACAACAAGGTAAGGTAACCAATGTACTATCATGTTTATTTATGCAATGACAGTTATTTGTTGATGGCAGTATGATATAGGGGATTGCATGGCAAAGGGATTGCCATGAAATCTTGAAGAAGGCTTAGGTTGAGCTTTCCTTGGGAACCATGGGGATTCAGTCATGGTATTTTTTGTCAGTCTTGTGATTTCTTTATTTTGTGATTTACTGTGCTTGATTTATGGTTTTGTTTATGTCTAGTGTATGGCCATACCACTTTGTTTGCGGAATCATATTGTCATTTATTTTCATGGTTTCCTTCTTTGTTGTTTCTTGTCTCGCCTTCTGTGTTTTGAGTGTCTTAGGAACTGGTTGGGGAAGAGGAAAGTTGATGGAGCTCGGGGAGAGATATGTGGCACCAAATAGGTAAGACTATGATATGAAGCTTCATGCATGAGTAAGCATAGTGGAAGGTAAGACTACGATAGTCGGTTGGATTTGTTGGGTCCATTGTGGTAAACAGATGATGGCAGTATGGACATGAGTAAGGTAACCAGAAAAGGTTAACTATATGGTATGGTGGGAGATGTATTGGCTATGTTGGGAAATGTTGTTCTCAATGTTTTGCATGTTGTACATGAATAAAGGGAGTTCTCTTAACCTTGACCTTGATATCTAGTATTTATGTTGTGATCATGATTGCTTTATGCTAATGATTATATGAATATATGTATGTATCTATGTTGTTATCTGACAACTTCATCATGGATCTTGATTGTTTTATGCTAATGTTTATGTATAGGTATGTATGTGTTTGTGTATCTACATTATTGTTTGACAGGGTCATTAGGAATCATTCTTGTGGAGGAATGATTGCTTGCATAGACAAATGACATGAGCAGGTTCTTGGTGTTACTAGAAATCAATTGGGAAGAGTAGTAAGGAAAAATATATGAGGAAAATATCATGTGGATATGAATTTTTATTGTATGCTTGTATTACACATATGTTTATGTTATGACAGGTAATGTTGAGGGATGCATCAAATAAATTAAAACAGTGTGGTCTCTGACATGTTGGGACAAGCATGGATAAGACACCAGAAGAATGTTTTCTTAGTAGAGAGAGTGTGATTGTGGATGTGAGGTACTATTGTTGTGCTTATGTTGTATATGTTGTAGATGTTGCATTTGTGATGACTTTGCACATGCAGTATTGTGCATATGTAGTGTGTGTACATGCTGTTTATGCAATATTATGTACAAAGTGTTAGTACATATAGTATTGTATGAATATTGTATATTCAATGCTCGGATATACAGTGCGGTGTACATATTTTACTGTGTGCATGATGGATATGCAGTGTTGTATGCATATGGTGCCCTTCATGTGTTGGATATGCGGTGTTGTGTACAAATGATGATATGTACATGTTGGATATGAATTTCTATGTATATGTAGTGTTGCATGCATGTTGTAGATGTAGTGTTATGTACATATGGTGTGGTGTGCATGATTGTACAACTGGTGTTGTGTGCATGTGGTGCTATCTACATGTTGAACAGGTGGCATTGTGTGTAGGTGTTGTTGTGTACATGTCGTGCATGCGGTGCTATGTACATTTCGTGTTGTGTACATATCGTGTATGTGGTACTATGTACATGTGGTATTGTGTACATTTCGTACAAGTGGTGTAGTGTACATGTGACATTGTGTACACGTTGTGTAGGTGGGACTGTGTACATGTGATGTTTTGCACATGTTGTGTAGGTGGTGTAGTGTACATATGGTACTGTGTACATGTTGTACATATGGTACTTGTGCATTTTTTATATTGTGTGCATGTAATACATGTAGTGTTGAGGGCATGTGGTACTAGGTATGTGCATTGTGTAGGTGGATGTATTGTGTGGTGTTGAACATAAGTTATAGATGTATTGTTTTATGTTGTACACTAGGTGTAGGTGTATGTATTATGCTATGCACTTGATCGAGATATTAGAGGGAGGCGCCCAAGATCTAAAAAATTGAAATGGATCTTAGGGGGAGAACCCCGAGAATTGAAAATTTGAAATGGAAGAATAAAAGTGGAGAACACCCGGTAAACAAAACCACAAAAAAACGTTTTTTTTATTAAAACAGATAATAGTGTAAAGGCTACATTGTGGCAGACAATCTGTCCTTTTACAAAATGTGACTTGTTACTTATAGCCTTTTCAGTTACAATACCATTGGTAAATTCCATGGGTGAATGAATACCATGGGTGGATGTCATAATACCATGGGAAAATACCATGGGTGAATGAATACCATGGGTGGATGACACTTACAATACCATGGGTGGATGCCACTTACAATGCAATGGATAAATTCCATGGGTGGATAAATACCATGGGTTGATGCCAGTTTCTATTCGGATCATTCCTCCCTCCTTAAGAAGTAATGGTCCACATTGTGTGAAGTTCCCTCCTGTGAAAGCTTTGTTAAATATGAAGAGCCACTTAAGAGAAGGGTTTTATGTGGCTAACCCATAACCATGATGAATGAAGATCCGAGGATAGAGATACCCTGTAATGCTTGTGACCAACTATGATACTGATAGCGTGTGGCCTAGAAAATGGACTTCGATGAAGTGTGGGTTTGTGGATCACCCATAACCATGATGTTGATTTATGATGAAGTAGTAGGTGCCTACATAGCCTAGGGTGGGAGGGCACATCTCCAAAGGGAACCCACTCTAAATGATGCTTTAGATTTAAAATGAACATAACTCAATCAATATAACTCAGAATATTTATTATAACATGCTTTTGGAAATAGAATGAGCATTATGCATCTTCCCATGTGCTGGAATTCCTTATCTAGACACTCAAGAATCTTAGATGCACGCTGCAATAGTTTTGACGTCATCATAATTATGAAAAAATAGCTGATTTGAAATCGGCGATATCTCCCACATCCGAAATCTGATTCAAAACAATTTTCTTTTAAATTGGGGGATTTTTCCAGAGGAGCTTAGATCTACAATAATTGTTCAAAAATTATGCACAAAAACTTCAAAAATGATAGGAGATTCACCGTCCATGAATTGTCCTCTAAAAAATTCTGCAATACAACTGATTTTAAATTAGCGATATCTCCCTCATACGGACTTCAGTTCAGCCACTTTTGTTTTTAAATTTGGGTATTTTTTCACAAAGAATCCAGATCTAAAATTTATTTTTGTAAATTTTGCACCAAAAGTTTCATATATAATATGAAAACTCACCGCTAAAAACAAAATTCCACAAAAAGATAAAAAACAAATTCTTCCCGTTGTGGAGGTCGTAGCACGTGCATGAAGTTTGTTCAAGATTGCTGCAAAAATTTGAAACTGAGACATATGTCAAACCCTCATTCCCATGGAAACATAACCTGAATCTGATACCACTAATCTAGATTTTAGGGGGAGGTCCCCAAGATCTAAAAAATTGAAATGGATCTTAGGGGGAGGCCCCCAAGATCTGAAAAATTTGAAATAGAAGAAGAAAAGTGGAGAACACCTAGTAAACAAAACAACATTTTTTTAATTAAAATAGATAATGTTGTAAAGGCTACATTGTGGTGAATAATCTTTTCTTTTGCAAAATGTGATTTTTTACTTATAGCCTTTTTGGTTACAATACCACATGTAAATTGCATGGGTGAATGAATACCATGGGCAAATGCTATGGGTGAATGAAACCATGGGTGGATGTCATAATACCATGGCGAAATGCCATGGGTGAATGAATACCATGGGTTGATGCCACTTACAATGTATGGATGGATAGATACCATGGGTGGATGCCACTTACAATACCATGGGTAAATTCCATGGGTGGATGAATACCATGGTTTGATGCCATTTTCTATTCATATGAGCACTAGATGTAGGCATATGAATTCTATGGTATACACTAGGTGTAGGTGTATGTGTTGTATCTAAAGTGTAGGTGTATGTATTGTGTTATGCACTAGATGTAGGTGTATGTATTATATTGTATACACTGGGTTTAGGGGTGTGTGTTGTATGTCAGATGTAGGTGCATTATTGCATGGAGTTGTATGTCATATGTGGTCATATGTGTGTGATACACACTATGTATATGTGCACCTGCTAGAGGAGAAGGCATTGGGTGTTTGTCGATTGTGGCAATTGATCCGATGTTCATATGAAATAAGAACAAAGGCAGAAGTAATGATCGATTAAAGGATACATATCGATATATTATTTCAGTTTTATTATGGATGTGATTTATGATTCTGGTATATGATTATTACATGTGAATTATGATTTTTGCTTATGATATTTACATGTGATTTATGATTTTGATGGTTATGTTTTGAGCTAACCTGATGTGATATTTTTATACATGTTGATTTGGTCAAATATTTTAGTTTGACTTGTTGTGATGGGAAGCGAACATGATTACAACTATACCTTATTGATGAGCTACCAATGAGGTATGATTTGAATTGATTTCAATTTATTTTTAATGTAATGTAAATTATGTCCTTAGTATAGGAATATATGAACATTCTCAGCTAGGTGATTGAAATCGACTACAAGAATTTGAAACAACAAAAGGAATTGGAAACTATTGCAGTATGCTAGTAAACCATTCAAGAACAGGGCCATTGTGGGACATTAGTACCCAATAGTGTCCATTGATTTCCATGAGCATGTTATTACTGTTATGATGGTTTTGAGGCAGGGATATGCCTTTCTTTTTTTATCTTCTTATGCGAGGAAGACTTTGCAAGGGATGGACTTCCCGAGATAGGTGTGCTAGCGGAAATTGCAAGGTGATTGCCTGCATGGAAGGAGTTGACTAGATTGCCCGAGGGACTATTGTTAACGGGAAAAGTCTCTATTTAGAACAACCCTATCCCACTAAGGTGTGACAGTGACCTCAGAAACAAATAGGGAAAACTACTTTCGTATTCTCCTTTATGAACTATAAACGAAAAGGAATAGGATGAACCAACCTGTGTCTTGCGCTAGTCCTTTGATCCAATATCTCTCCTCTTTGATAGCTTCCAGCTACCTCCTCCCTTACTTGCCCAGCTTCACCAAGTTCCTGTAAGATCACAGAAGAAGGAAACTACACAAAGACATGGATTTATATTCACAAATAGCTTAGGATCAGATTTAAGCTAAACATACAAATGTAAACAAGATCAATGATATACAAGCATGTAGGAGAAACTCAAATAGTTTTATTGATAAAACAAGAAGATCCAGGAGGAGTTACAACCAATGATTCCTAATCCAGCATCAACCTCCCAGCATAGAATCCCCTCTTCACCTCCAACAAAGCATAAATCACCCAATACTCTGATATCTATCTCAAAACCAACAGCAATTCTCTGCAATGTACAAAATTCCAGCCTCTGGATCTCTTAGATGAGGGATTCATATAGAGATGTATGCAAAGAGGATGAGTCAGCTCATGAATTGATTAGTGGCTTCTCTCTGTCAGTTCTTGCTTCCACTTGGAGACTGAGAGCCTCTTACTCATCACTGGTCGAATTCAGTGAGGCAAGTGTCATTGGAGAAGATTCTGGAAGCTTCCATTGTCTCTCCACCTCGTGGAATGACTCTGCCACTTGTCATTTCCCGCTCAACGCACCCTGGTAGTGCATTTAGGTGTGTTGCAACGCACCTAGCTAGTGTATTTGGGTGCTTTGCAACGCAGATAGCTAGTGGAGCAGCTAAAATGATCCTGATTTGACTAGTTCTGAGCAGTTTCTGGTGGAGAACTTCTGGGAGAAGCTGTAATTTGTTGACCTTGTTCCTTTAGGGGCCGGAACAACACCTTTAGGGACTTAGGATCCCTTGGTTTATGGACATTTCATGCTTAGAGCTGTAACGCACAAAAATGTCTATAACAGTTTCCCCCTAAAGTATGAGGCCGTTTATCAGGTGAAATGCTTTATTAGGAGGATCCGAAGTTCTTTCAATGCTGGGAGGAGACCTGTAATCAGATACAATACAATACATTATCTTCATACTGTTTTCATGATCTAGTTAAGGTGGGCATTCCCATGCTCAGCTTTATAAATTCATTTTCATGTACATAGGACAGACAATCGTCTGATGGTAGACTGATGATTCTGATGGAGTCATCATCCTTTTGGTAGGATGATTATCTGTGCTGCAATGCTGTACATTTCAATGTCTTTATTTTTCCTGAATATATATCGCAGCCCGGATGGATGAAACTAGATCCGGGGTCTTCAATCTCGTCTGATCTTCACTCGAAGTACAAGTCGATCCATGTGAGAAATGTTTTGAAGTCGAACATGGAAAGACATCGCTTAATTACCAGTCAATGATGTAAACTGTTAACAAGCACGAGAGGAATCACCGATAATGATAATGACCCTCAAGGTACTGCAGTACAATTCACGTGGTGTGAATAAAGGACTTGGCGTCGAACACCATGAAAAATCTTTCGGTCGAAGGTCATTGATGTATACCTATCGCCGGAAGTGAGAAACTTGCCATTGAGGCATGCAAGCTTCAAAGTACTGAAGGGGTTGTTCCTAGATCAACTTCTTGGATAATGAGCTGATGTCGACAAGAAGCGATCTATCAAAGGAGGGCCTTAATTAATCCCACATCAATGACATGGAATGGAGCAAATGATTTTGATGGAGGTGAAAACGATCTGATGATATATGGTTCAGGGTGGCGGTCATGACGGAATGAAGTATAATGTATGGTAGTGGATGGGACATAGGTGACTTCTCTGGATGACTTCTCTTGAACATGTCGGCGACACTTATGTGATGGATTGGTAGAATTTACCCCAAATGTGGATGGTATGGTGCGACCATGGTGATGCGACCGGTGAATGAAACAACCCAACCCAACTCAGGCACGGAGTGGAAGTGTCATGTTCAAGAGCGACTTGCTACCAACAAAGTTTCTTTGAGTTTTCTTCCCAATTTTTTCCCCAGTCATTGCTGACCAGTACCTCTTTATTTTTGTCAAGCTTGAGGAGGATAACATATGCTTGTTCTATAATTTTCCCTTCGGGCAAACCCATCGCTATGTTTTAACGAGTCTAGCGATAGTGAAATGCGTTCTCGTCTAAAGACAAGTTTGTCGCTATTAATCTTTTTAACGAGTCTAACGACAAAGATAACTCGGTCCTTTTCATTTTTAGAGAGTCTGAAAAGGTACGTAAAGGTAACTCCGAAATTCCTTTTTCATCATCTAATCCCTTAAGTCCGAAAAAGTATAAAACAATACAGAAGGGATGAATTTTCGATAGTTTTAACGAGCCGAACAAAACAAGCGCTCGATCTTTTTGTGCAATAATCCCTCAGGTCCAAAAACATTAAAATCTAGAGGAGGGATAGCACTTCTGGTCGCTTTAACGAGCTGGAAGGCCAAAACTCGGCAATCTTTTCATATTTTACGAGTCAGATGAAAAGAGCTTAAAGAAGACTCGTCTTTTGAGGAACGAGTGATAAAATGGGTAGCAGCTGATTCCAGGTAAGGTTTGGAATTTTCCAATCACGACAGTGTCACAAGGATGGCTAGTGAAATCACTCTTTGCAGCTATTCCTCAAAATGGGTAAACAATCAAATGGAGGTGAATGATCGGCCAATGGAAAAGTGGAGGTGGCGGTGCAAACACGACCAAGGCTTTAATGGCTAAAAATGCTTCATTCACGGTGGTTATTTACCGGGGGGGATAGTTCATTTTTTAACGAGCTTAAACGCGGGTGGAAACATTTGCTCGGTCTTATGTTTATTTCTCAACGAGCTTGAACTATGTGCTAAAACTGCTCGATTAGATGGTCTTGTTTTGATTTTTACCATAGATGGCTTTGTCCTTCCAAAGATAGTACTGTATTTTTCAACTGCTTCATCAAACTAGTTAGAAATGAACAATATTTGCTTTTAAAACGAGATTAAAACGCTAATATTTTACTTTGAACTACGCAAAAGTAATTAAAAAGTGTTTTTTACCTCTCATTTACCATTTCATTTGAACTTGGAGAAGATACCACTGATGCAGCCGCAATACATTGCACTCGATTTACCTTCTCCTACTGAACCACGTATGCAGAGATGGGTTGACCATATGTCTAGGCATGCTGGCCAGTCTCAGATTTCATTTTCTGATACCTTCTTCAGGTGGTTTGATTGTCAGGAGATGGTTTATTCTGAGTATCCATATGCTGGCATGGACTTCCGGGGTGATCTAGATTTGGTACTGCCGGATGGCGAGCAGTGGGGTGCTATTGGTAAAATCTCTGACCATATTGCTGTTTACTGTTTTTGTTTATAATGTCCTTGTGCTTTATTCTATCAAGACTTTTAATCAAACTCATGCGTACATGCAGATGTTGGTCCTGTTTGTCCAGTAGTTCGCCTGAGAGTACCAGCTGTTGCCCCAGTAGGAGAGGCCGCTGGAAGGGTTATTCTACACGACCTTAATGTGGCCGAGACTCTCACAACTGTGCAAGAGCAGGTTGAGAGCCTTACTCTCGGTATTCCAGATGTGAGGATCGAAGAGCTACCTTTGCAGTTACAACGGCACACTACTGGTGTGCCCAGACGATGGACTCGTCTCTTACACATGATCGCACAGGCTGTGACTTGCTATCACGAGCATCATTAGACTAGGATGCCCCCTAGCATTTTGAGTTTTTGGGTCGCGTGACCGAATTTGTCTTGGTTACAGAACATTATATGTAAACCATAAACAGCTATATATATTTTTGATTTTCGGAGTTTTATTCTAGTTGAGTTATGTGACCCACATGTAAAACATTGATGATGTGTTTCTTTTTATAAATGTTGCAAATGTCTATCTAACACATAGTTTGCTAATGAGTCGGTTAATGTGTTTAAGTTTCTGGAAATATGTTGGTATTGAATAAGATCAAACTGTCTTTCCAAAACCTTAACCCTTAGGAACATGCGATAAATAGCTGGGTTTCGGACGGAATATATACCATTGAGTTGTAGTATTACGAGCAGTGAGTCTATCCTGACGATTAGTCGGCGTATACCATGAGTGATGGCATCAGAGAGAAGTTCTATCAACGCGCTATATTCAGTGATATTGTTCGTTGATCGACCAATACATACACCTCTGAAACTTACTAACTCGCCGCTTGGATCAAAAATGGCCCAGGCTGCGGAGGACAGGTTCCGCAAACTACAACTCGCTCCGTCGGCATATCCAACACATGGCTCCAATGGGTTTGACATCTGCAATAAATGTAAAAAGGTGGATTACTCGACCAAAACAAACACTTTAGCAAAAACAAAAACATAACAAAAGCATATTGGTTACTATTTATGCATAGTAACACTTGAGGTACAACCGATTACGAGGTTGCACTAGTGGAATTCCGTCGTAATCCATCAACTCGTAGGTTCCCTTTGCTAACACCCGCTTAACAATGTAAGGGCCCATCCATAAGGATTTAAATTTACCTGCTCCCAATTTATCGGATTCTTGGTCGTAAAGCAAGACCAAGTCACCTTCTGAGAAGACACGGGGTTTGACATTTTTGTCGAACTGCGCCTTGACTCGTTTCTTATGGGCTTCGTTAGCCAACATGGCGTCACGACGAGTTTCATCCAATTGGATTAATTCCAAGAAACGAGCTTCTTCTTCTGAAGTTCCGGGGAGGAGATCAATTGCGAGTTTGAGAGACGAGATTTCACACTGGACTGGTAAGACTGCTTCCAGGCCATATACCAGTTGGAAGGGTGTGAACCGGTTGCATTCCTTACCGATGTTCGGTAAGCCCACAAAGCTGAGTACAGGATTAGGTGCCATATTCTTTTGTGAACTCTGATCATCCTTTGCAGCATGCACTTCAGGACCTTGTTGATCGCTTCAACTTGTCCGTTGGCCTGTGGATAATATGGAGTAGAGCTGTTGTGGGATAGCCCTAGTTTGGCAGCTAATTCAACCATCATGTGATTGCGAAAATGCGATCCGTGATTTGTGACTATAGCTTGTGGTACGCCGAATCTGGCGACTACATGATTGAAAAAAAAAGGGTAGCTGTTTCACCAGTATTATCTAATGTAGGCATCGCCTCGGCCCATTTGGTAAAATAGTCAACTACGACTATGATATACCCATGAGAATCTGGCGACTACATGATTGAAAAAGAAAAGGGCAGCTGTTTCACCAGTATTATCTAATGTAGGCATCGCCTTGGCCCATTTGGTAAAATAGTCAACTACGACTATGATATACCCATGCCCCCCGGTCGAGGGGGGGTTACATGTCATGAAATCGATGCCCCATTTGGCGAATGGCCCAACAGCAACTATTGGCTGTAGAGGTGCGGGTGGTCTTCTGGTTTTGCTATCAAAAATTTGATAAGCATGGAAATTTCTGACTGCGGTTATGCAATCTTTGAACATTGTTGGCCAGAAGTATCCTGCTCGTAAGATTTTTTGTGCTGTAGCATATCCAGATTGATGTCCCCCACACGCGCCTGAATGACACTCATTCAGGGCTTTTTCGGCCTCCTCATGGGTGAGGCACCTTCTCAGAACCGTATCAATACCACGTCGCTAAAGCGTATCACCGACGATCATGTAGTCTTTTGCTTGGTATCGAATACGTTTTTGTTCAGAGTGAGAGGTGTTTGGCCTGAATTTTTGGGTTTGGAGATAAATGATTATATCCCCATACCACTCATTGCTTGTAGATATCAAAAACAAACTTTCATCCACGATTGATTCTTCGGATGTTTCATCGTTGGACGACGATGGGAGATCGCATAATAATTCTGCGAAAACTAGAGCTTTCTTTGACTTGGATTTCACAAATTCCATATCAAACTCTTGAAGGATTGCTATCCATTTTGAATATTTCCCCCCCAGCAACTGTCGTGACAATATATAAGTCATGGGGTTGCAATCTGACAGAATGGTAGTTTTCCGAAAGAGGACATAGTGTCGAAATCTTTGTATCGCTTGAACAACTGCAAGCGCTAGTTTTTCAAAATAAGAATATTTTCTTTCTGTATCATTTAAGTTCTTACTTAAATAATATATAGGATGTTCAATTCCATCGACTTCTTGAACTAAAACCATTGCGATGGTCGTATCTGCTGCAGCCAGATACAGGTTAAAATCTCTTTGATAATCAGGGGCGTACATTAATGATGATTTCATTAGGGAATCTTTTAAAGCATCAAAGGAAGCTTGCGCAACCTGATCCCAAACAAAGGGTACCCCCTTTTTCAAAAGTCGTGTATAACCTTTAGCAAGTTCGGCGTAATTTGGAATGAACCTCCTCACAAAGTTTGCTTTCCCTTGGAGTTTCTGAATCTGAAGCAAATTGGAAGGTGGAGGCAAATTTATGATTGCCTGGACCTTACACGGGTCGAGATGAATCCCATCCTTGGAGACTACGAAGCCAGGTAAACGACCAGAACTGATGCAAAACACACATTTGTGTGGATTGAGTCGTATCTTGTAGTGTCGGCAACGTAGAAATATCGCTCTTAAATGCTGCGGATGATCAGTCCGCTTTCGCGAATGAGCCGGAAGGTCATCGAGGTAAGGTTGAATGATGTTTTTGATTTCATGGAAGGCATAATTCATTGCCCTCTGAAACGTCGCCCCTGCGTTCTTTAAACCAAAGGGTAATTTTCGATATGTGAATGTGCCCCACGGACAAATGAATGTAGTCTTTGACTGGTCCTGTGGGCGGATATTTATTTGATTATACCCAGAAAATCCATCCATAAATGAAAAGATTTCGCATCCAGCGCATTCATCAATTATCTGGTCAATGAAGGGTGTAGGTTAGTTGTCTTTTGGACAAGCTTGATTTACATCCCTATAATCGACGCACACTCTAATTGTCCCCTGTTTTTTCATAAAAGGGACAATATTCGATACCCAATCGGTTAGAGGAACCGGGTATATGAAACCAGCATGGAGAAGTTTTTCAACTTCTACCTTAATGGAAGCGGCTTTCTTGGGGTGCACCTGTCTTAGCCGTTGCCGTACTGGGTTTACATCTGGATACATCTTAATTTCGTGTTCAACAATACTCGAGTCGATGCCTGGCATTTCACTGTATGACCAAGCAAAGACATCTCTGAATTCGCGAAAAAGAGCGTTATATATTTCCAGCTCTGAAGGAGAACAACATTTTCCGACATAAATATTTTCTACAACATCTGTTTTGGTCGAGATATTTATGGCTATAGTCTCTTCAATGTTGGACAAGTTTCGCTCGGAATCCACCGTATTTATAGTATTTGATAGAAAATCAACTACTGTAGGATGGTAAAGGTCATTTTGAGTATCTTCTTCACAATCTGGAAGAAGGGAACGATGGTGGGAATCATTCCATGGTGCTCCTTCAATTACCATAGCTTGGAGAATTCCTTCGTCGGTGACATGCACTTGCGACCAAGGATCTGAAGGAGTACCATATTCTCTAGACCTATCTATCCAAACGCTTGATGAGCGTTGATTTGGGTTTGCCTCCCATGCCAGAAACATTGATTGCTATAATATTTCTATTGGGCTCGGGGGCAAAACCATTGCATGATCCATGTTGATATCATTTTCTGAGATCTTTGTAGAAGATATCATGTTGCAGGTTCCTATTGATGCTACTTCCGCCAGATTGATTGGAGGTGGAAGAGCGAAAGTTCCCATTAGTATAGGATCTTTTAATAGGCCTACTCCGATATTCTGAAGTGAATGGGGGCTTCCATGGATCATGGGAATGCTTCCTGTAACTTGAGAACCATTGGGGAGGAAGTTTTGCTGGTCGACGATTGTAATCCCTCCTTGGAAAGGAAATGCAATCTTTCTAAAATAGGTCAACACAACTGCCGCCATGGCATATATCCATGGTCGTCCTAGTAGGATGTTGTAATCAAGATTCCCATCGATGACTTCAACATCTATTTCTACTGTTTTCCCTCCTAGTTCAACTTTCAAGTTATTTAGGATACCGTATGGGGTATATGTCCTTCCGTCGAATGCTTTTAATGTTGTCGCAGATCGTGACAAGGTTGGAGATCCTAAAGTTTTCTAGCAACTCATTGACATAATACATGTAGATGCCCCCTCATCAATAATCGTTCGGTGAACAGTTTTGTTGAGGGCTTTCACTTTAACAAGGAAAGCTAATTGGGCTGGTAACTGAGGATCGTACCCTTTGTGGTCGAAGGATACAAGGTTGGAATCCTTTGGATCAATCCCACCAATGGCCGATAACAAAGCCTGCCTTTGGGATGGGCAATTTTGTAGTACTTCAAGAGTCGACATAGCGGATGGCGATTGGGCCAAATATTCCACTATGTTATAATGCTGCGCCGCTCTAGCGCGGGGATTAAATGTCGACTTGTGTACTACTCCCTTCGGCGGTTTTATTGTCAATTCAGGGATTGTGGGTGGTACAACTTCTGTCGAAGTTGTTGTCGAACTACTTGGTTGATCTTTATCCTTGTTGTTCGACAGCTGCGGATTCTCATAATCTTTGTTCCTTGTCGAAATCAAAGCATCATTCTGCTGTTTTGAAATTGACAACATTAGCACTTGAGACGGGGAAGCATTCCCACTTTCAACTAGATTTGTCCCTGGATTTGGAAACGGATCAGTTAACACTGTTGAGGTTTTCGAACTTTTAAAGAATCTCTTAAGCTCAGCTTTGTATGGACATTCTCTTGTCCAATGATCCTCATCGCATATATGAAACCCTGCAGGGGGTTTCCTATTTCCAGGAGGGTTTGAAGAAGATTTTTCAGGAGATGACTCATCCTGTTTCTTCTTCTTCCCTTTGCCTTTCTTCTTGCTTTCTGGTTGTTTGGTTTCTTTGCCCTTATCTGTCGATACGGCATTTACTTCCGAAGCAAGAAGTTCGTCTTTTGCATTTTGACCTGAAATCGTACGGGCTTTCTTGGATGTAGCCTTTGTCGATTTCGTGTCTGTCGTGCCAATCACGCCATCGTCGGCATGAGAGTCATTGTTCGATTTAGGAGGAGGAGGAATTGAGAATTATGGTCTAGGGGCATTAGGTATTTTGTCGTAGAGCGTGCCAGACTGAGTGTAAATCAAGTCCAGATATTGTGCACGAGCGATCACTTGCTCTTCCGTTACGACTCCCCCTTTTGCCACATCTTCTGTGATGGAAGGCAGTAATGACTTGATAAACCATTCAGCTAATAGCTGATCGGGAACGTACGTTTTTACCATCCTACGACGACGTCGCCACTCATGTATATGATCAGGTATGTGAGTGGCCATTGTCTGTTTGAAGTTGGTAAGCAGTTCCGTTCCCGTTTCATACCTTATTGGTAATTGAAAATGGGTTAAAACGGTTGTGGCTAAGGTACTGATGTTGTCGAACGAAGCTCTAGGCAATTCAATGTACCATTTTTCCGTTGGACCCGTTAACGTCCTGTGAAAAAGGCGAAGTCTTATCGAATCATCGTTTAAGGTATTTGATGAACACCATAGATGAAATGTCATCACGTGATTCGATGGATCTTCACCCAGATTTCCATTAAATTTAGGAATATCTTATGGAAGTTTGTGCGGAATCGCTGGCCACCAAGGGGTGTAAGCAATTGGATCGTTTGTTAACCGGTTTAAATCAGGTAACTCTAAAGTTGCCACGAATGGTAACTTTTGATTCAGGTTAGGTGAGGCATACCCAGGATACGATGGAATCGCCTAAGCAGTTGGTCTTTGCATACCAGCATAATGCATTTGATGCTGGTATGTTTGGTAAGGTTGGTGGACTTGACCATTATAAAATGGTTGATTTTGACCGTTTTGTATGTACGGCTGTCCACTGTTCGCAAAGATCTACTGCTCAGCACCTTGGTATACTTGTTGGAATTGTGGTTGTTGGTATTGCACCAGCCACGGTTGTGAAGCCATGTGCTGTTGCCTGATACTAACCGTTTGACCAAGGTGAGGGGTAATTGTACCCGTCTGGACCTGTGTCGCCCCACTAGTCGGCGATTGTGGTTGAGTCGCAGGGTCAAGGGGCTGTTGCATTACAACCTGAGAAACCTGAGGTTGGCATACAACAGGCAGCACTTGAACTTGTGACACCATCACAATAGCTGGCGTAGTCGGTATGTTCAACATAGGTACACATTGTTGCATTGAATACACAACTCTTGGTTGTTGAGGTAGTATAGGTACCCAACCACTTGACGTAATTCCAGTATAACCTGAATGTTGTTGTGAACTCCCGTATGGATATCCTCCCGGAGGGGATAATGACAGGGCATACTACCCCCCATACGGTGGTAATCCAGAACTCAAGGGAATTGTTTGCCCTTAGAGACCAGATTGCCCAAATTGACCTCCAATGGATCAATTTGTTGAGATTCAACATAAGAGTTTCCAGATATTATTCCAGATGAAAAAAAAGGAACATACCATATTGTCGAGATAGCCCCTGGGTGGGCTCCTTCTAGCAGTTGTGAGCTAGTCGGGACAGATGGTATGCCGACGAACATTGTCGGAGTGACAGCAGGAAGTTCTACCGTCGCTGTGTCAGAAGACACAGTCCTAGATGTCGACGATTGTTCAGACATTTGTAGTCTATCCAAAAGATTACCTAGCGATTCTACAGGAACTTCCACTAGTGGTAGACTAACTTCTGATGTCGAAGGATATAGAGTGATCCCGACTCCAAAGTGCGTTGGAGTACTTGCTTGAGGATCTTCTACAATTTCTTCTATCACAATCAGACCAGGTGGAAGGGGAAGACCATCAGGTCCATAAAATATTTCTGGTGCCAAAGAAGCAGCGACAGATGTTTGAAGAGTAAGACTCTCTGAACCGGTTATAGATGGAACTAGTTCAGTAACACAAGTGTTTATTCTCAAACTAGGATCAGTACCACTGTCCTTCTGTGGCTGTTGAACTTCTTCTGTTGAGGCAGGGATTCCAGAAATGTTTGGAGTAACCAGAGTCTCTGATGTCATTGGAACACTTGTTCTAACTTTGATAGGAGACTTGGATCCGGTTAAACGAGTTCGCTTTGTCCGTACTGGTTTCGCTTCCGGAGACAAAGACGGTTGACTCGTAAGCCTCCGCGAACGACGGGGTTTCAATTGACTTTCTTCCACGATTACGGATTACTCGATCAACTAAAATAAAAGGGGAAGTATGTTTCCGTATTAAATGAATTTTAGACGCTTTTGACACAACTTGTTTTTTCAGTTTTTAAGAGTCGAGAAAAAACAAAAGATGACTCTAGTCTCCTTCGATTTTTAATGAACCTGAAGTGACAAGTGCTCAAATGGACCTTTTCCGTTAAGGAGTCTGAAAAGGAATGAAAGGGACTGCTCTGGAGATCTAGGTAGAGGGAGTACCAAACCAATCGCAAAACTGGAGATTACTTTTTAAGGTACGGCAATCAATCTTCCCGAATGCTGTGTTCGGTGCATTGCGATCAGTAGGGCGGCCGACACGGCTTCCTATGGATAAAAGGTTTTAAGCCTATAGGGGTCTCCCAATATATACTCGACGGTACGTGGGAGCACAAGTCCGTACTGGCACTTATCGTCTCAAAGTGGAGGAATCACCCAACCATCAGTGAGGACAACAGTTACCAGGCTTTACGACGCCAGAATATGTCTCTAGCCTAGACCTCTAAATGTTGTGCGTTAAGTTACAAAGCGTTGTTAAGTTCATTGAATTTATTTTAAGTTGATCTTTCTTATGAAGTTTTCCTTTTGGGTTCACCATGAGATGTAGATGTAATTCCTAAAATGCAATCTAAAGATGATAAGCAAGCTTTTATCTCTTTTCAGCAATGAAAATCCTAGCTACAAGGGGAAAAGAAAGACACAATCTTTTCTCAAAGAGCAAAGAGCACAATGTAAATGCACTTTTCCTAAATCAAGCCAAACAGACTATCAATATGCAAATGCACATGTGCATGTATTTTTTTTTCACTTTCTTAATATTGATGCCTAAAAAGAAAGTTGTACAAATTTGAATTCGTTTTCAAGTGAAAAACACAAACAAGCTTCTTTTCGAAATCAAAAGGTAGAGATGATTACGACACTTTATGATTTTGAAATAAACACTTGTTTCGACACTAGAAATTCACAAATTCAAGCCAAAGGCAAAAGTAAAAGCATAATCAACTGTCAACAGCAAATAAACTTTCTCCTAAGATCAATATCGACACTTATGACAGATCTAAATCAAAGGATGACAGTATGACTATTCTACTTTTGCAATGGGAAACTATAAATGACGTAACAAACACACAAAAATATATACAGTTTCTTTTATACAACTGAGGCGGAATTAAGGCAAATAAAAGGGGCTTTTAAATAGACACATCCACTGATCACAGGCTGCAAAAATCAGAGACAAAACTGAAAAAATGAAGCAAAGAACCTCAGCTGCACAAGGCTAGGCTGATCAACGCACCTCCTACACAGAGAAACTGGATTGCAACGATGGTTTCCCTCTCGGGAACTGCGATGAAATGCAGGAACTCTTCACAGCACCTGCGCTGGGGCAGAAACGAGAATTCTATCCAGGCTCTAGGTCACAGTTTGCAGTTTAATCTATGGTTTTTGGCCGAGTAAAAGCAATCAGTAATGCACAATCAGAGGGTAGATTTAAAAGAGGTTTAAGAGCTATCACAAAGGGTAATCAGATCATTTGTGAATCAGCTATTCAAATCATAAACAGATCTAGTGAATGGATCAAAGTAGCAGATGTCTACTTTGCATTTGTTAATGGCAAATGCAGTTCGATTCGCTACTTCTAAGTTTATGAAACAAACAACAAGAGAAACACAAACAAACTAACTAGACACGATCCCCAGCGGAGTCGCCATTTTGTTAATGGGAAAAGTGTCTATTCAGAACAAACCTATCCCACTGAGGTGTGACAGTGACCTCAGAAACAAACAGGGAAAACTACTTTCGTATTCTCCTTTATGAACTATAAACGAAGAGGAATAGGATGAACCAACCTGTGTCTTGCGCTAGTCCTTTGATCCAATCTCTTTCCTCTTTGACAGTTTCCAGCTACCTGCTCCCTTACTTGCCCAGCTTCACCAAGTTCCTGTAAGATCACAGAAGAAGGAAACTACACAAAGACATGGATTTATATTCACAAATAGCTTAGGATCAGATTTAAGCTAAACATACAAATGTAAACAAGATCAATGATATACAAGCATGTAGGAGAAACTCAAATAGTTTTATTGATAAAACAAGAAGATCCAGGAGGAGTTACAACCGATGATTCCTGATCCAGCATCAACCTCCCAGCATAGAATCCCCTCTTCACCTCCAACAAAGCATAAATCACCCAATACTCTGATATCTATCTCAAAACCAACAACAATTCTCTGCAATGTACAAAATTCCAGCCTCTGGATCTCTTGGATGAGGGATCCATATATAGATGTATGCAAAGAGGATGAGTCAGCTCTTGAATTGATTAGTGGCTTCTCTCTGTCAGTTCTTGCTTCCACTTGGAGACTGAGAGCCTCTTACTCATCACTGGTCGAATTCAGTGAGGCAAGTGTCATTGGAGAAGATTCTGGAAGCTTCCATTGTCACTCCACCTCGTGGAATGACTCTACCACTTGTCATTTCCCGCTCAACGCACCCTGGTAGTGCATTTAGGTGCATTGCAACACACCTAGCTAGTGTATTTGGGTGCTTTGCAACGCAGATAGCTAGTGGAGCAGCTGAAATGATCCTGATTTGACTAGTTCTGAGCAGTTTCTGGTGGAGAACTTCCGGGAGAAGCTGTAATTTGTTGACCTTGTTCCTTTAGGGGCCGGAACAACACTTTTAGGGACTTAGGATCCCTTGGTTTATGGACATTTCATGCTTAGAGCTGTAAGGCACAAAAATGCCTATAACAACTATGTCGCAAAAAAGGGAAGATAGGGGATGGATTTTTTTTGGTCATTAGAATTGCTTGATGGAATCAGATGCACATTGGGAGTGCACCCTAGAAGAATGAGCTGGTAACTATTCACTGAGAGGACAAGTGGTGTGGGATTATAGCACTAGACATTAGATGCAGCTTTGACTGTGGATGTTGATTCCGGACTTCCTGGGAAGTAGGTGAATCCTGGTATTAATTTGACGGTGGAGGTGTGAAGCTCTGGATTCCCTTGTTGTGGATGCAGGAATCGTATCCTTTTATTTGCTAGTTGAGAAAAAGTGCATATGTGTATATGTGTGTATTATTGTAAATACTGTATCGAGATGGATTTATAAAGATCCATAGACAGCATGCTTATTTGCTGGTTGAATCAAATGTGTATGTGTATATGTGGTTATTGTAAATATCATAATGACATGTGTTATAAAGCTCCATTAAATTGTATGTTTGTCATGTTTCAACAGTGGTCATTGTAAATACTACAACAAGCTGTGTTATAAAGTTGTATGGGTGGTACATTTGTTTTCAGTGGTGTTTTTGGTTATATGTGTTATTGAACACCGAGGATGGTGTTCCCCTAAGGGGGAGGTTTCTGTAACAAATATAGCTAAAATTCCATGTAAGTATATATAAGGCCACAAATGATAGGACACATATTCCAAGATGAATGGTGGGGAATCATCCTAGTGGGTGTTGATTCGGTTTATTATGGATAAAGGAAATTGGCAAAGCTGATGGCAAAGGTTTTGGAAAGGCATGAGGCATTAATTGGAATTTTATTTATGAAAATAATGGAAATTAGGAGAAAAGGAAGGTGAAAGGTCACAGGTTGCATGTGAGGAGGAAAATAAAGAATATATATGCTTCTTTAGTAAAATGGCTTCTAAGGATCAGTGGGAAGACTTGATAGCTCAGTTTTGGAGCTATCTCATTATTCCCCCTCTCTCTCATACTGTTGGATACTTAGATTTTTCTTGGATCACTCTTGGAGGGTGTGGCATACTTGGATTTTTGGAGCAAGAAATAACAAGAAGAGCAGGAAAGCACAAGAGTTTATAAATATCAACAGTTACAACGGGTTTTTCTTGTAGGTATTGAGCTACATGTGTGTTTTCTTCACTATTTTTTGCATGCATGGCACATGCATGTGGTTTCTTGGTTATGATTTGTCACTCGCATGAAGGATTGCTCAGATTGAGAGTGGATTTTCCAATCCTTACCATTTCCTAGATAGCCATGGTTATTGTGGGTTTACTTCCTTGTTTTGTTTTGGTTGGTTCTCATGTTTCCTTACCTTGGGTTGAGTTATTAGTTCCTGGAAGCCTTGGTTGGACAATTGCTCTGGAAGCCTTGTAATAACTTGGGTTGAGTTACTAGTCCTGGAAACCCTATAACATCTTCAATTGAGTTACTAGTCCTGGAAGCCTTGGTTGGACAAAACTTCGAGAAGCCTTAGCTGCATTGAGTTAGTAGCCCTAGAAGCCCTAGTTGGGAAAATGCTCTGGAAGACCGAGAAAAGTTGTGGGTTGAGTTAGTAGTCTTAGAAGCCCTGGTAGGATAAATGCTCTGGAAGCCCAAAATAAGTTGTGCGTTGAGTTACTAGTCTGGGAGGCCTTAGTTGGAATAAACACTCTCAAAGACATGGAAGGCTTGGATGGAGACCAATATAAGGATGGTTTTGGTGATCTCCGATCAGGTGTGGAATTATGGTTTGATGGATTGAGATGGATGGCCTCTAGAAGCCCTGGATGAGTTTTGATTGATGTATTCTATGAAATCCCACATTCATGATTCCAATATGGAATGGGGGTGAATGCATGAAGAGACAGTTGGCTCAACCATTCTATAGTTAGGTGGAATGTGGGAGTCCCATCCTGGGTTTGGTTTTTACTTCATAAATAAGAGGTTATTACTCCATGTATCCTTATGAGTATTATGATGGATTATATGTGGTGTATATGGTTGTGATTTCCTTGATATTTTTGTCCCTATAATGCTGGTTATATATATGTTCTATGACAACAACTATGTATGGCTCTCATGATGTTTTTACTTGTAAATGAATTATCAATGTATCTATGACCTAATGGATGAAATGGAAACTAATGTGATAAGGAGACAATGCTTCATTGAAAATCTCAGATAAGTATGAGACCCCTGTGCTTATACCTATTATTTACACCTATAGCTTACATATTTACTAAGTGTTTAACAAAATGCATGTCATGGCTAGTAAGGGTCCAGTCAAGGTCTTCAACAACAATTTTCTTTAGTACTTCCATTTCCATGTTATTTTACTGATTTTAATAGATGCTTCAATCATGGGTAGTAACCTGGGCTCTAGGCTTGAAAAAGTGGCTCAACTCCTAAAGTCGCTAACATAGCACTAACAATTTGGGTCTCTGGCAGGAAATACTGTGAGAGTAGCTATAGGGCTATAATCACATGCATGCCTTATCATGGGAGTGACTTGAGGTATAATTCTTTTAAATGGTAGGTTAACTCAGGGGTTGGGCATCTAGAGTGGTGGATTAGCTCCTGGGGGTCCTTAAGTGCTTGAGGGAGGTGTGTGTGTTGTGTTTCCATCGATTCCATTTCATTAAAGTTACCTAGGAGGTTGAATCATATCATAGTAGACTCTCGTCACATGTTTACCCTGACTCACTGGTTTCTTAGGTAGATTTGAGAGGAGGGTGTTACAAGCAACAAGAATAACCAACAGCTGAGGAGGAAGGTGAATTGATGTAGGATCAGGAGCTTTCTCAATAGATTGAGAAATTAATCGAGGTGGGAGACATGGAGATTGAATAGAAGTTGCAACGTGAAGATGTTGACCTGATGCCGAGAGCACCATAGGTCATCCATAAGCCTCCACGATCTCTATCAATAGATCTAGCTTCAAGAAAGAAAGGAGATGTTGTTCTCCTAGGTGATGATCCGGTAAAGGATGTGTAAAATCTATCATTCGATGAGTTCCAAAAGAGGATTGTACAAGCATGGAAAAAGAACTTTCCTGATTATCACATATCACTTGCATTCATTAGAGAAATGTTGATAGTTTTAGACACTAGGAAGTATCCAAATGGAATTACGAAAGCCAACTTGGCCTATGCAAGAGCAGTAAGATCACATGTTTAGTATTTGATGACCAAGAATGAGAAACTAGAACAAAAATTGTAGGTTTCCAAGCAATATGTAGAATAAATCTATGAAGTAACACAGAATGCAATTTCCGTATTGGAGGAGATGAGAGCAGCGATACTTGTTGAAGTATTTACACTTGGATAAAGCACGTGGAAGCTTTCTAATAGGTTTGTCACTATACATAAAGCAGTTGTTCATTTTCATGGCTTATAATAGGAAATAATTTTTTTTTTTTAAACTCCCAAAAACATACAAGCTACAATTTCCTATGTGCAAGAGTGGACAATGCATTACAAAGGGGACTCATTGGACTTAGTGAAGAAAAACAAGCCATAGGTAGAGCTTGAGAAAGAATGTTCAAATGTTAATTTAGAAAAATAAACAATTAGCCTCATTCATTGGTAGAATTAAAGCCTCATTTGTATGGTTTTATAGTAGTTTGGATGTCTTGGTGACAACACACTAGATATCATTTGTCAATTCCCTTACCAAAACTAATCCTAAGAACCAAGTCCGCCAAGAGGTAGAAGAGTATTTGGAGAACCTGAGACATAATGGCACCATGGAAGACTTGGAGTTGAATAAACAGAACATATAGAATTTAATTGGTGGTCCTGTTAAAGTCATAAACATGTGTCTCATGCTTCAAAATGAGTTGGACATAGGTTCCAAGACATTGTACCCCGATTCCATGAAGGCTAGAGTCCGCTTCCAACAAGAAACCGTTAAGAAGTTTAGAGACGCCATCACATAATAGCAATCTTGGCCCCAATATGTGACTGAGAAGAATAAAGTGGAGGTTGGTGAGCTAGACTTCTTAGATTTTAGAAGCATCATCACATCAGAAAAGGCTTGGACTCTTGTTTCCTTTGTGCCAATCTGATTGGCTTCCTTCTACTTCACAAAAACACTCATGTTGAGAATTAAAATATCCTTCATCTCTGGAAAATAAATTCAGAGGGAAAAGGGTTATCTTGACCTCCTTGTGCCCCCGTAAATGTTTCTAGCTTTTCTATATAGGGGAGTCGACACAGAGATTGCGATCGTCAGATCCAGTCAATTTCTTCCAAGCAGAGTGCAGAGGCACTCGCATTGCCTTGATGTTGAACGATCTTCACTTTGGTGGTTTTGGCATGAGGAAGGATTATCTTTTCACCATGGGTGGTTCTCTCTTGATATAATATCTATCACAAATATTGATACATGTTGCCACTGATATTGGAATTTGGTTCATGTTGCTTCAATGGTTGTTGGTATCATGCATTAAGTTGGGTCTTCAAAAGGCCTCATCGCTCAATAATGGAGTGTATAATGAGTATTTTCTGGATGAATCCGAGGAAGATGGAGATGATTTAAAAAAATAGCATTCTTCCCAAGTGTGTAGAGATTCAAAATGCCATTTCCCTTGGTATGAAATTCTATTGAATTGGAATTCTTATCTTTTGCTTCCTCGAAACACAGAGCTTCATTCATTTCATTAGGATTCTTAAGAATCAGAATTCCATTACTAGAGAGCATAATACTGATTACATTTGAGTCCTTTTATTATCCTTGATGTTACTTTACCTTGGACTTCTTGACTTATTAGTCTGCATATTTTATCTTTATGCTTGGATCTTCAACAAACATGTCTAATGATATAGCGTGATAAGTACGGTTGCTTATTTTGGTCTCCTTTGGATCAAGTTCAGTTTAAATGGTTTTATTTTGATTTATTGGTTGGTTTAAAACCTTGAGATTTGTTTAAATTTGCTAAATCTAAAAAAAATAAAAAATAAAAATAATGTTAGAGCTATGTTGCAGTGACCTATTTTTTACAAGTATTCTTATTTTAACTATTGACATTAAAACATGGCGACTTTTATGTTTCATTTTACGACTTCAAATACAAATCACTTTGTCTCCCTTTAAGGATGATTTCCCCAATTGTGTTTATTTAATCTCTAAAGTCAATGTTGCATTGAATTGAATCTAACTTGAGGATGGATCAATGGCCCCTCTGCTTAGAACATCATGGTTCCCCAACATCTAGGCCTTAAGATGTGGATAATTAGTTTGGAGTTGTTCTTCAATCAATTTTTTTTATTTTAATAGGAAGTTATTGTTCATAATGAGGATGCACTTGTTTTAGTTTTTGTGAGGTCTGAGGCATTTATGAAAAAAAGGAGATAGATTTATGTTTCTTGTTTGAAAGGGGAAAAGTCATGTATAATCTTATCCTTCTGTTAGGAGGCCTTGAAGTATTAGTATAAAATTATAAATACCTCTTCAGGTTTTCCAACAGCTTTCTTACTCAAAACGTTGGCTAGAAATCTTGAAATGGTGGGAGTTTCGGTCTCGACAAATCAGGGTTTTTGTTTTATATATTAGGACCAGGGCATTGAAGTCCCTTATTTCCCTCCAAAAGATTGTGAATTAGCATCTTTGTATGAATGCAGTGAGTGGGGAAATATATGTCTTGTTAACGACTAAGTAGACTGTGGTGTGAAACAAGTACGAAAGTGGTTTGAATGGCATCACTACCAACTGACAGATTTAAAGATTTATGCGGCATGAAATTGAAAATACTATTTATAAAAATAGAGAATTAGACGTTGACGAACTTGGTATTTGTTAGAGTGACCTACGCATGGATAGGAAAACGTTGAAACTTGTAAAAGCCACAAAACATTAGCCTACCCTATATACGTTGAGTTGACTTATCTAGATAGTGGAATTCGATGAGGAGTTGATGTGAATATGGTTCCTGTCTCATTACGATTCAGATCAATTTGTTTTAGTTATAGTTGGTTTCCAAAACTAGTGGTAAATGTATATGCTAATACTAGTTTTCAAAAAATCTATTGTAGTTGTTTTCAGCAGAAGAAAGCCAATAAAGAGAGGAAACTGGTTAATAGATATGTGATAAATTTCGCAAGGACATGGACGATTGTTGGTTTTGTTTTCTAATTAATATAGACACTTAGTTAAGCAGTGAAACCAGAGTAACAGATAAACGAACTAAGACAATGGATAGTTATTAACATGCATAATCATTTTCAAGCAGCAACCTGAGATCATATAGAGGTAAAAGCAAATTTCATATAAGAATATTATTGTAGTGGCTACAACCACCCTCCAAAATTTTGCCTCAGCCTATTTTGGAGCCTCCCTACCAACCTTACACAACACCTTTCCTTGCGTAAAGGAAGCCTACTAGTCATAGTTTGATCCTTTCTCTTCAAAGGCTATGTTAGAGTTAGTATCTTCACACTTCCATTAGTGATAAAATTGCTCTTTTGCACACATATTAGGTGTCTCATTCGATCATTTGCATTCCATTAGGTCATAGATCAACTGATGGCAGTGATTTCATGTCAATTTACCTCATGACATTCACCTGTTGACCTGTTTCCACAATTTTTAGGTCATTTACTGTCATCCTGTTTTATTTCATTTATAAAGATCAATTTTAGGGCTTAGTCTCACTAGGTCTTAGGGTTTTTCATCGTGGTCATCTTAATTGAATAAAAAGGTCAGTAAGCACATTAGGAGGATTAATAAGTTCATCAAATCATAAATTTACTTTTGATATGTCCAATAAAGCTTTTTTCTAAGCTTAAAACTATGTTTTGAGGTGAAAGTAGAGTTTTTCCATTTTATGTATAAATTTCATGTAATTTAAGTGTTTCTATATGTAATAAGTTTAGTGGCTATCCCTGGTCACCTTGCGAACTTCTGCTATTGCAAAAACAAAAGCACTAATGCATCAGTCCATCAAATGGTAAAAAAAAAAGACAAACTTCAAATGAAAAAAAGAGTTTTTAAGAAAAAGTGACTAAGACTTTATAAAAGTGGGTTTGCAATGAGGAAAAATTAAAGTGCATCATATATAAAGTGAATTCATGCTAGCTATTCATTTCATTGTGCAAAACATCAAGTGGAGAGCCAAAATCACGATTTGAAGGTAAAGTGAGCAAAGGAGAAAGAAAACCCTATTTTTGCAGCAAGTTTGCCTGGCGTTGTGCATCAGAGGGTTGGCGTTGCGCATCAGACAGTTTCTGCTAGTGTTAAAATACACAGGCATTGCGCATCAAGCAAGCACTATGCATTAGGCCCAGTGTGCTGCGCATTGGCCAGGGAAGTTCCAAAATCACTCAAATTCATCCTAAACTCTCCCAAACGCTGCATTTTACTCCTACAAGTAAGTTTTCATTGATCTTGAGCTGAAATTAGTCTTCTTCATGTTTTCTTAATGAGTTTTTCTTTTTAAAATCAAAACCCTAGCTTGCCTTTATACGTTTTCACCTCATTGCAAAACTTTCATTGCATTGCAAAACCAACATATTTTTTCATTTTTCCCAAACTTCATTTCCCTTAATCTACCCATTAATTCCATTATCCCTTTCCCTATTCCCCTAACAAACTATTTCCCTTCATTAAACCCTAAGTCCCTCATAATTCAAAACCCTAGTTTCCTAAATCTTTCCCTTCATTCCCCTACTCCACTTCATTGCTATTGTTCCCTACAAAATATCTTCATACTCATGTTCTTTGTCCCCACCCATTATCTTTGTCCACCATATCATCATCACATTGCATCATTAAGACAAGCATCATGGAAAGAAGCATTGAATCAAGTTTTGAAGAAGATACACTTAGTGATAGCTCAAGGGAAGGAAATGTGCAGTCCATGAAACCTCACAAGGGTGGAAAAATCATTAGGGAGGAACCTATTAACACAAGTGAACTCCTTGCTTGCCCTCTAGCCACCACATGTTTCAGATGTCAGTCCTGTTTTGAGTGTTGTGAAATGGTTGAGAGGGTTAAATATCACCATGAGTTAGCAACGCAGTTTTTGATAAACATGGAAAATAATGTGGTGCATCTTGCTGAGGTCAATTTCACTCTTTCACCAACAATCATTGCAGAAGCTACAAGAATGCCAGATGTAGGGGAAAAGTGGAACAAAAGGTAAAATATCAGTAAATAGCATTATGAACCTTATACCAAGGCCAAATACCATGGTAAACTTAGCAGGGTGTTTCGTTTCAAATTCTTGGAGGACTGTTATGTTCCACTCATGAAGCTTATCATCAAATACTTTACATGTGAGGGTGGGTTCTCCAGACTTTATGCCTACCACATCAGATTACATATGCAGTTCACCAGGTTCAGAATGATGAGCATGCCTTATTTCATATGTAAAAACATAGAGAGGATGACAGTGATTGCAAAAATAAAACCATATCCACAACAGCTCAATAGTATTTATCATTTTTCTGTCATCAAGATTGTTGTTTTGCATTAGTTAAGTCAGTTGGGAGTGTCATGGGAAACTTTCATTGCCCATGAATGCATCAAGGGGCCTCAAATATTTTTAGATCCTCAAGAGGAAGTTGAACCTTGCAGGAAATGAAAGGAGCCTGAAAGTAAAATAGAAGAGGCTTATGTTCTTGCGTTTTTTACTTATGAAAGAGGGACTAGGATGATTTTTGCAGCTGCCAAATGAGCACTATCTCCATAAGGGGTGGAAGGGGTCTCGTTTTCTTCACTAGACCACAAGAAAATGCTATATTTAATGGGGGTGAAAGGGGCTTTTCCTTCTTCTCCAACTAAACAGGTACAATGCATAGAAAAAGGAAAGCAATAGATGCATGAAGAGGGCCCTACTGAAGGGCAAGATAAGGATTTTGTTTTGATTGAGGAGGATGTCACTGATTTGGGATCTCAAAGCTCAAAATTGAAGGATATGATTATCAAAGAGAAGAAGGCGGAAATCCAAGCCTTATCACTTGAATTTGAGAGGGCCAAATAGATCATCAACTTTCTTGAGCAGGAAAACAAGCAACTGGAAGATAAGAAAACTATTATGGACCTGCAAATGATTAAAGAAAATAGGCAAGTGGCAAAGAGAAGAAAAATAAAGATGACATCCCTTGAGCAAGAAATTGAGGCTGACCGAGAATCATGGTTGGAAAGGGTGAACATTCACCTTGATAAGATGCTTGAGAAAGCTAACAAAGAAAAGAAATTGGTGCACCATATGACTTATCATTAGTTAGCTCAGAATAAGATTTGCAAGACAAGGGTAAACAGGCTAAAAGCTAAGTTAAAGAGAGCCTTGATGGGCACGAAAGAATAAGATAAACTTAAAATCTTGTCTGAAGCTTCATTAGCTCAGAAAAGTAGTTAATAAGCTTGCCTCTTGCCAAATTTGAAGAAATTTTGGGAAATTTTTGTCATTTTACAATTTCATAATTAAAAACACAGGAATTTTCAGTTGATGCGGTGCTGCACATTGAGTTGGCTCATTATTTTTCAAAATAGGTTGTAGTTTTGGATTCCTCATGGAAAAACAATGAAACCCAGAAAGTTTCATAAAATTTGGAGGAGATCTAGATCACCTAAAGGGAAAAAAACATCTACACAATGCTTGGCTCTCTACCACTTTTTGGACCCACAGGAACCAGTCTTGGAAGAATTGATTTTTGAAGGGGAAAATCAACTCCAAATCAGAAAATTCAAAGTGTTCCAAAAACTAGACATGCAGAGCTTTCCAAGAAGCTATCTTGGGTCTGATTTGTTGAAGCAGAAGGCCTCCAAAAGTAGCCTTGAGGCAGTGCTGTGCATCAGGTTCAGGGCTCTGTGCATCAAGGAAATTTTTGCCAATTTTTCCTAAAAACTTAGAATTTTGCCCAGTTTGACTATCAATTGACTTTTTCTCTTCTTCTTATTAAATTTGTGATGGTAAATGATGTAATATGATGTGAATTTGATGAAAAATGACTTGAGCGGGTAGATAGATCAGTTAGAGGTGGTTTGAGATTGAACGAATCGGTTTCCATAGCTTTAGAGGCAAGCTGTTCCATTGCCTGTTTTCTAGTTCCTAGTTTAGATGTTGTTGAAACAACTCCTTGACTCATGGATTCTACCCTTGTTGGCTATCATAGGTGAGTTTATGGCTATATTATGTACTTTTTTAGTCATTTGTAAAGGTTGGACTTTTGTGGATGCTTTGAGCTTCATTGTAAATCACTTTTGCAGTTTGGCAAGGTAATGAACCAGGGTTTTGCAGCATTTTGTGGGATTCTTGTGGTAATATATCTTGGCATTGTTTCTTCCTTTGTTATTTAGTTTCTCTTATGTGTATATGTGCCAGCATCCATTTCTTTCTTCATAGCTAAATGAATCCAGATAAATATGTGGAATCCATTGATATTCAGTGCTTTGTGTTGAGGATACATTTAGTTTTTAATGTTTTTTGTTGTTTGAAGAGGACTCATGAACTTTGCATGCCCTCTCCAACTTCTCACTGGTCTTAGACTTACCATCACACCCAATTCAGAGTGCCAAAACACCTACCTACCTCGCCCCACAGATTCTCCTACAAATCTGAGTTGATTTCCTTGACCCAAAGCTTCCATATTCATTTGATCTAGCAACCAACCATCAAAATCAAACAAAATCCTATGACCTAATATACCTAGCCTAAAATCAGCATTTATTTTCAGTCATCTCAAGCCTAGTTTTCATATTCTAATTGAGATTGAAAACAAAGAGCCCTCTCCCGACCTGGTAGGGCTAGCTCCCAGGTTAAGCATGGTTTGATGTTACCCTAGACCTACCTTCCTTGAGCCTGAGGTAGATTTAGGCACTAACATAGTGGCGACTCCACTGGGGAAGAGGTGACAAATCTTCTCCAAGAAAGGTCATTCAAGTTGTAGATCTGATTGCTAAAGGTGGACAGTAGCCAGACACATATGAAGGCTGAAATCATCTACCTGATGACTCCAATGTTCAAGATCTTGAGCTTCGACTTCACTACCAAAGAATCAAGTTTTCAGAACATTGATGGTAATCACCGATGACAGGGTATGTGGCAAATCCGTTATCTAGTGAAATGTTATTGATTTTAAGGGATGAGATAGCAAAATTTCAGATTGATCAGAGTTTTTTAACATCATTGTTTCTTAGCTCGAAATCCAACCGACTCACACCTGAGAATCAATATTGTTTTCTTGGCTTAGTTGTTGAAAGATTGGAAAATGAAATTGAATTGTTGGATGTTCAAATTAAATCACATGAATTCCAAGACCCTAAATTGTTCTTGGAAGCTCTCCTTCCTCCCAAAGAAGAAAAGGTGAGGCTACTCTTGGATGGTTGGATTGAAGGATGTTATGACTTACAACAAGGATGTGACAATCTTCATCCAGGAGCATATTTTAATGAGTTGGGGTAGCAGATAGAATCTAGTTTCTATGATCCCATAGCAGCATATATGGAATATATTTTTAAGTTGACAGAAAAACTGAGTTGCCTTTTACAGAGCTAGAGGTACTATGGGTATATACTGCTGGTAGGATTTCCAACTATCTTCTGGTTCAAACACCATCAAAAAGCAGCATCTTTGTCATAGTTACTTGAATGTTTGATATGGCATTACAACATCACTTGACCCATTGATTTTGCAGCAAAGTAGGGTAGGTTTGCGTAAATAAATAAGCTTCCAAAGGCAACATTTTAGTTTATGGTATGTGTTATGTACTGGTTGCAGTATGTCTATGTTTGGATTCATATGATTTGTTTTGGTGTTCTGAAGTTATTGACTCCATATTGCCCAATGGATGAAGGTACTTATTTGATTTTCCAGAGATCTATGGTTCTTGGCACCTCCCAGGAGCTACCATCCCCATTGGAGCCACTGTTAGTGTCAGTATCTTTACACTTCCATCAATGATCAAATTTCTCTTTTGCACACATATTAGGTGTCTCATCTGATCAGTTGCATTACATTAGGTCATGGATCAACTGATGGTAGTGGTTTCATGTCAATTTCCCTCATGACATTCCGCCGTTGACCTGTATTTACAATTTTTAGGTCATTTACTCTCATCCTGTTTTATTTCATTTATAGAACTCAGTTTTAGGGTTTAGTCTCACTAGGTGTTAGGGTTTGTCATCGTGGTCATCTTAATTGAATAAAAGGGTCAACAGGAACATGAGGAGGATTAATAATTTCATCAAATCATAAATTTACTTTTGATATGTCCAACAAATATTTTTTACCTCAAAACTGTGTTTTCCATTTTATGTATAAATTCCATGTAATTTAAGTGTTTCTATATGTAATAAGTTCAACAGTTGTTCCTGGACACCTTGCCAACTTCTACTACTACAAAAACAAAAGAATTAATGCATCAATCCATCAAATGGTCAAGAAAAAGTCAAACTTCAAATGAAAAATAGATTTTTTGAGAAAAAGTGACTAAGACTTTATAAAAGTGGGTTTGTAACGAGGAAACATTAAAGTGCATCATCTATAAAGTGAATTCATGCTGGCTATTCATTTGATTGTGCAAAACATCAAGTGGAGAGCTAAAATCACGATTTGAAGGGAAATTGAGCAAAGGAGGAAGAAAAATTTGTTTTTGCAGCAAGTTTGCCTGGTGCTACGCATTAGAGTGTTGGTTCTGTGCATCAGACCAGTGCTGTGCGTCAAACAGTTTCCGCCAATGTAAAAATGCACAGGCATTGCGCATTGGACCCAGTGCACTGTCCATTGGCCAGGGAGGTTCCAAAATCACTCAAATTCATCCTAAACTCTCCCAAATGCTGCATTTCACTCCTACAAGTAAGTTCTCATCGATCTTGAGCTGAAATTAGTCTTCTTCATGTTTTCTTCATGAGTTTTGCTTCTTAAAATCAAAACCCTAGCTTGCCTTTATACATTTTCATCTCATTGCAAAACTTTCACTGCATTGCAAAACCAACATCTTTTTTCCATTTTCCCAAACTTCATTGCCCTTAATCTACCCATTAATTCCATTTTCCCTTTCCCTATTCCCCTAAGAAACTAATTCCCTTCATTAAACCCTAAGTCCCCTATAAGTGAAAACCCTAGTTTCCTAAATCTTTCCCTTCATTCCCCTACTCCACGTCAATGCTATTGTTCCCTACAAAATCTCTTCATACACATCTTCTTTGTCCCCACCCATTATCATTGTCCACCATATCATCATCACATTGAATCATTAGGACAAGCATCATGGAAAGATGTAGTGAATTAAGTTTTGAAGAAGATACACTTAGTGATAGCTCAAGGGAAAGAAATGTGCAGTCTAGGAAACCTCATAAGGGTGGAAAAATCATTAGGGAGGAACCTATTAGCATGAGTGAACTCCTTGCTTACCCTCTAGCCACCACATGTTTCAGATATAAGTCCTGTTTTGAGTTTTGTGAAATGGTTGAGAGGGTTAAATATCACCATGAGTTAGCAAGGAAGTTTGTGATAAACATGGAAAATAATGTGGTGCATCTCGCTGGGGTCAATTTCACTCTCTCACCAGCTATCATTGCAGAAGCTACAAGAATGCTAGATGTAGGGGAAAAGTTGAAAAAAAGGTAAAATATTAGTAAATAGCATTATGAACCTTATATCAAGGCCAAATGCCATGGTAAACTTAGCAGGGTGTTTCCTTTCAAATTCTTGGAGGATCGGTATGTTCCACTCATCCAACTTATCATCAAATACTTTACATGTGAGGGTAGGTTCTCTAGACTTTAAGCCTACCACATCAGATTGCTTATGCACTTCACTAGGGTCAGAATGATGAGCATTCCTTATTTCATATGTAAAAACATAGAGAGGATGACAGTGATTTCAAAAAGAAAACCATATCCACAGTAGCTCAATAGTATTTATCATTTTTCTGTCATCAAAATTGTTGTTTTGTATCAGTTTACTCAGTTGGGAGTTTCATGAGAAACTCTCATTGCCCATGAATGCTTCAAGGGGCCTCAAATATTTTTAGATCCTCAAGAGGAAGGTGAACCTTCTGGGCAACAAAAAGAGCTTGAAATTAAAATAGAAGAGGCTCATGTTCCTATGTTTGTTACTTATGAAAGAGGCACTAGGATGCTTTTTGCAGCTGCGAAACGAGTACTATCTCCACCAGGGATGGAAGGGGTCTCGTTTTCTTCACCGGACCATAGGAAAATGGCATCTTCACAGGGGTTGAAAGGGGCTTTGCCCTCTTCTCCAGCTAAATAGGTACAGGGCAGAGACAAAGGAAAACAACATATGCATGAAGAGGGCCCTACTGAAGGGCAAGACATGGATTTTGTTTTGATTGAGGAGGATGTCACTGATTTGGGCTCTCAAAGCTCAAAACTCAAAGATGTGATTATCAAAGAGAAGGAGGCTGAAATCGAAGCCTGATCACTTGACCTTGAGAGGGCCAAATGTCAGCATTATGATACAGGTATGATATAGGTGTTGTCCTTGATGGCAACTCACTTAGATGACAGATCATAGTGCAACAGGTCAAGAGCAAAGAATTAATGATCAGAAAGAGGTATACACAAGTTAACCTTGATGAAAGTGTGTATGCACGCAGGTTATATGAACAAAAGGTGCATATACATGCACATGCAGGTTCACAAAAATAATGGTGCATACATATTGGAAAACTAAGTTTTGGTCTGTGGCATTTAGTCAATGGTATTTTGGTATTGGTCCATGGTATTTGGTCCGAAATGTTGACCCTAGGTATTGGTTCTGCGTGGTTTTGGACCATGGTATTGAGAGAAGTGTAAACCTATATAAGGAGAAGATCATTAGGCCAAGAAGGGCAAGTGTGCAAATGATGAATATCTAATGAAGTGTGAGATCTAGTATGTTGGTTCTAGGTTTGTGATGCTTTGCTTGATCTGAACTAAGGAGGCACCTATGCGGTAGATAGAGGTTGATGGATTGGGATAATGAAGACCAAAATGCATTATCATTATATGGTATGAACATGAATATATCTAAATACTGACGCATGTCTTATATCTTCTAGGTATATCTGAAGTTGAAAATTGCAGCGAAGGTATAAGTAATTATTTTTAGATCTGTACGCAGGGGCTCTCTGGTGAAAGGGCATATACACGCTGGTTTGACACAAGTGAAGTAGCGTATACATTATGAGATTTGATATTTCAGGTTGCTATTGGTTCTAGTGATTGTTGCAGAGTTCTAGGCTTTAGTCTGTGTTATGGTGACTGTGTTTTGATGACAGAGTTTTAGTGATTCAATTTTTGGGTGATTCAGAGTTAATGATTATATTGTAGTGGTGATTGTTTTGTATTTATGGATCCAGTGTCAAAATTTATGAAATGTGGTTCCTCGAGGAAGAAAGAGAAGGTTGTAGCCTTTTGTAGGTCAGCACCCACGTACTAGTACATTAGCTAGTACAAAAGCTAAGGGGGTTGTAGCTCCTTTCTAGGAGAAATTGGAGAATGAGAGAAGGTTGTAGCCTTCTATAGGTCGGGACCTATGTACTAGTACATCAGCTAGTACAAGAGCTAAGGGGGTTGTAGATCCCTTCCAGGAGAAGCTGGAGAATGAGAGAAGGTTGTAGCCTTCTGCAGGTAGAAGCCTGCGTGCTAGTATAAGACTGCACCAGTATAGAAATATTGTAAAAACGGGTTTCTTATTAAAAGAAGATAGAGATGAATTGCAGCAGGTGGTTTTCACCCACATTGGGTTTCAACCTTATATCATGGTGTTCATGTGTGCTTCTTATGTCTGATGATCTGTTCTATTTTACTACACCTGTTTACTGTTCATATGGTTAATACTGTTCTGATGCACTCATTGAAGATCAACTAACTGAATTATAAGTTTACTGGATATATGCTAGTTGCATTAAACATAGTTGTGTATACACGTGGGTTGCCTTAACTGAAGTAGCGTATATGAATCTGATAATGGAAATGAAAAGATTATTGATTTGCTAATATTGATTCACACCCCCCCTCTCAGTATTATTTCCAACACCAAATGGATCATCAACTTTCTTGAGCAGGAAAACAAGGAACTGGAAGATAAGAAAGCTATTATGGAGCTGCAAATGATTAGAGAAAATAGGCAAGTGGCAAAGAGAAGAAAAATCAAGATGACATCCCTTGAGCAAGAAATTCATGCTGAACGAGAATCATGTTTGGAAACGGTGAACATTCACCTTGAGAAGATGCTTGAGAAAGCTAAAAAGGAAAATAAAATGTTGCATTATATGGCTTATCATTACTTAGCTCAGAATAACATTTGGAAGACTAAGGTAAACAAGCTAAAAACTAAGTTAAAGAGAGCCTTGAGGGCCAAGAAAAAAAAAGATAAACTTAAAATCTTGGATGAAGCTTCATTAGCTCAGCAAAGCAGTTAATAAGCTTGGCTCTTGCCAAATTTGAAGAAATTTTGGGAAATTTTTGTCATTTTACAATTTTGTAATTAATAACATAGGAATTTTGAGTTGGATCTGTATTTTGCCAAATGGCTTGCAGTTTTGGATTCCTCATGGAAAAATAATGAAACCCAGAAAGTTTCATAAAATTTGGAGGAGATCTTGGTCATCTAAAGGGCAAAGAAAACCTAAACAATGCCCTCTTTGCCACTTTTTGGACCCACATGAACTAGTCTTAGGAGAAATGATTTTTGAAGTGGAAAATCAACTCCAAATCAGAAAATTCAAAGTGTTCCAGAAACCAGACAGGTAGATCTTTCCAACAAGCTATCTTGTGCCTGATTTGGTGAAGTGGAAGGCCTCCAAAAGTGGCCTTGAAGTGGAGCTATGCATCAGGCTTAGGGTGTTGTGCATCAGGCAAATTTTTGCCAATTTTGCCTAAAAACTTAAAAATTCTCCTAGTTTTACTATCATTTGACATTTTATTTTCTCCTTAGTTAGCTAGCTACCATGTTAAGCATGGTTTGATGTTACCCTAGACCTGCCTTCCTTCAGCACAAGGTAGATTTATGCACTAACAGGCTGCTCACCCGGACGTGGTCTAGCTATAGGCTGAGTAACTTCCCCTTGAAAATTGCACATTTCTAGAGGGAAACCAGTCTTCCCTCCAGAAATTATGCAATCTTGTCTGATAGTCTATTGGGCTCCAGGATTGTGAAATCCTATCAATTAACACTCCTAGTAGGATTTGCGCAAATTTCCCCAGCCGGGCTGCTCACCCTAGAGTTTGTGCAAATCTGGGTAGCACTCAAATGCTCTACCTAGAAATTGCACAAATTTCGTAGGCAGTTAGCCTAGCTCCCAGCCAAAAATGTGAATTTCCTTCAAGTAGTCGAAGAGCCTCTTTCATGTGCAACTGAGTTGACCAGTTCCCTCGGGGACCAAGCAAAACAAACTTGCATGCATAGGCTACTTCTCCTAAGGTAGCATGCAAAGGTATCCCTTGTCTTAGGGATCTATGTTTAGTAGTTGGAAGTTACATGGAAGGAGAAATTCAGAAACCTCCCACCAAGTGTCACTTTCCCTATATTTGTGGCATACGTGTCACAAACTCTATGTTATCAAAACTCATCAATCGGACATTGAAGAGCTCATTCCTCACATCAACCTTGCAGCTCTAACATTCCACATCACATCTAGTAGCAGTCGACACATTCAACTCAACTATTTTGGGGTAAGCCCACTTCCCATACCTTGTGTTGCATTTCTCTCGCTTTTTGGGTTTTTGCTTGTATGAGTATTGTTTTCTTGATTTATTTGAACGCTTGTTCTCGTTTACATGTATACTAGCTTGTTCTAGCTCTGTTTCAGTTTTCGTTTCTATCTCACTGTTGTCACATGCATGAAACTATTTTGCACAGATGTTCGCCCAATCAGTGAATTGCCTCACCCACAAGCATGTTTCTTTATTTGCTGAATATTCCATTCATGTTTTGCATGCACTGTTAATCACTTCTGCTATCACTTAGTGTCACCATGCATTCATTGACTTACCTGCTTTCAGTTTCCTGTTGGCAAGTCGGGCCAACCTTGGCCCGGGCTCTGCCTTCACCAAGGCTGCATTGCGCAATCTCGGAAAGGAAGGCTCGCCTTCCTCTCTAGATTTTTAATTTTGTGCCCAATACTGGCCTCCAAGACTATTTTGCACATTTCTAGAGGACAATGGCTACTTGGCCCAAGAAATTACACAAATCTTTCCTCGGGCCAGCAGTCCTTCCAAACTAGAATTGCACATTGCGCAATCCCAGCAGTCAACAACTTGACTGGACTGTGCATTACACAGTTCCAGTAGTGAGTTAGTCTCTCAGCTATCGTGACTATGCCTTGTGCGCTCTTGGCAGTCGGTCTCCTGATCAACAGGCTGAAATTGCACAACCTTCATGATCATTCACCCAGGTATCTTACAAGTCAATTGTCATGTTCATTTTGGTTTTCAACTGACAGATTTCTTACCATGAGTGTTACCATGTATCTAGGTATCGCAGGTGTTCATCTGCCTCTCACCAGTACATGTACAATGGTTTCTAGGAGGGCAGAGACGAAGACACTGTTCAGAGCATGCCGGGGGATGCAGTCGATCAAGTGTCCATGGACTTGCCTACCCATGAAGACATCAAGTTTTTCATAGACAAGAACATCAAGGTATGACAGCAGCAACATCACAGCGAGAAGCATCATGAACAATAGTTGAAGATAGCATACCAAATGGAATGAATGCAAGAGGAGAGTTGTGGACAAAACAGAGGTAGAACAAGGTTTTAAGCTCAAGTAGATACATTGATGATCAAAGAAACTTTAGAGACTCAAGCTATGAGGTGGCAATGCGACATGAATATCAAGTGAAGAAAAAGAATGGAACAAAGAAGGAGTTGCATATGCTGAAGCAACAACTTAAGAAGGACATGAAGCTGCACCGACTGACGAATGAGTTGTAGAAAGAACAAGAATAACAATGGGAACAACATGCAATCACTAATGAAACTGTGACCATACAAGTTAAAGATCCATATGAGCAGCTAACGTGAAGCAAACATGGTGAGCAGTGTTGTTGTTCACATGCAAGTGATTCAGCAACATTCTTGTCATTGAGTGCATGCATGCAATATAACCCATTCAACACACTCACCAAGGCGAACACAAGAAGCACGTCCACTTGGAGTTGAACATGTACTTTGGCAAGTTGATGCACATGAACAAAGGCACACACTTGAACATCAACTCGAAAACTATGCATTTGTGTGTTTCTAGTTCAAATGCACCGAAGAAGACCATGCACATGTTAGTAGATGAGTTGGATGATGAGGCCGAACCAATGCACCAGTTGCAATGGAGGCAAGAGTTCGCTTCAGCAAGATGTCACCATGAGGTGCATGGACATGATCATGACAGACCAAGCTTGGCATCAACTCAGCACCTTCACCATCAAAAGCATGTCAAAGAGTTTCTCTCATCACAGCAGACCAAGTGTGAGTGATATCTTGCATGGCCTGCTCAAGTCATGTTGCCTCACATGAGTACATGTGAATTGTAATGTTGAGTCATGTCGAGTGTAATTCAAGTGTCAATAGTTGGATGTAACAGTCATAGATTAGGTGAAGAGTCATGAGGATAGTTGAACTATCACAAAGGGGAGTGTCAAGGGTCACCCCACCCTTTGCTATAAATAGTCCCTCATAACTCATTTTATAGGATTTTGGTTAGCCAAGCTTCTAAAAAGACTATCATGGAAAGAGCTTGGACAATATTGTAATGCGCCTTGGCTTTTCCACTACATGGAACTAGTTCATCTCTCTGGAGGAGTAGGTGGATGTGGCTGTAATGTTTCATTTTTCAGGCTAGAAGGTTTACATGGATGTACTATATGATTGTGACTTACACTTCTTTATATAATAAGAGCTAGCACATTTTCATGGATATGTTGTTATTTTAGTTGGATTGCTCCGGTTCCCTTAATAATATATGTTGTTTAACTTACGTTCTTGTGTATGAACTGATTTTTATGCAATTATATGAATCTTGTTGTTAATGTGTTGTATATGTTGTTAATGCTATCACCATCCGTGTCGACTGCTCTTCCAGGAATCAGACAGACCTTTCACATGAACCTTGTTGTAACTACCATCACACTCATCTCAGACTAATCCGTGAGTGTTGTACATGTTATCTTACCTTATATGATGTGACTGTCACCTCCGAGTGGACTGCTCCACCAAAGCTGTGTATGTCCTTTTGTGTTGTGTGTTCCTAGCTGAGTTCGGACTGATCCCTTTCAACCTCAAACTCACCTTCACCTTCATCTCCTTTTTAAGTGTTAGAACCTCTTATACACCTTCCTTGACTCACTGTATCAGTCACACCCTTGCTACTGATAGAGTTATCTTACTTGCCTCTATGAGACATTACAGTCAAGACACTACTTTATGACCCACTGCTGGAACTCCTACACCAAACGGTCTGAGGTCTGATTGGGACTTCTTACCGGGGAGATCCCCTTGACATGTTGGCAGGTCCGGCATCGTCAACATTTATGGTGCTAGAAGGAGGTCCAGATGACAAGCTGAGTCCTCACATCTCTTTTGAATCTCTACACATCTATCATGGTTCACTACCACACTTCTCTTCCAGAATGTATGGCTTATGGAAACGATTTCAGCATCTCAGAATAGCTCTAAAATAGCTTTTCTCATAAAACTTTTGATGGTGGAGGTTACATAGCCTTGGTAAGGCACACGTTCAACATTGTAGGCTCATGCAAAAGACATGGATTCTTTGAAGAAAACATGATCTGCACATTGTTCATCTACACATTTCAAGGGCACCCAATGCACTGGTGTGCCATGCTACTCGAAAAATATATTTATTCTCTTGCTAATGTGGTCACAGAGATAGACCATGATTTCAATCTCTTTAACCATAAAGCACTTGATCAAGAAATTATGAAATTATGAAAGCCACCTGATGAATCCGTTGATCAGCTTTACACACGCTTTTGTAATCTTGCATACTAATTTCCCAAAGATGAGATTCATTGGGAATATCTTTATGGGATATTTGAATATCTTCTTCGCATATTCAAACCCTGCTTAGCACACTTTGGTGATGAAGTTGCATAATCACAGACAGGTACAGTTGTTGTCATAAGTGACTACCCGTCTTCACCTCATGAAACAACTCCACCACTGCAAAGTGATGTGGGAGAACATGCACACACATTTGTTGAACTATCACATCCTCCCACCCCTCCCGCTCTTGAGATCTGTGTAGATTTGGCTTGCAAGCCTGTTGGTTGTCACGTCGATTCATTCCCTCAACCTCCATCCCTGCGTTCTATTGATCCTTCAGATTGTACTGTCTTGTGTTCTTCCATTCTAGACTCGTCACCTGCTATGAACGAGAATCAAGTTGTTGATGGAGTTGGTGTTATGCCCCGCACCATCATTCATGAGTGTGTGCGGGAATCTAATGAAGAACCCACAGTGAATGATGACTCCCTTCCACCCGTGCCTTGTCTGATTTATCCCAACATTCTTTATGGTTCTTCCACTCCTGATTTCCCCTGTGAAAACTCATTTCTAGATTTTTCCACTTCCAATCATTCACAGGACACGTCGAATATCAGTCTGTCATTATAATGCAGAGAGGAAAAATCCTCTGGAAATCCATCCAATCTGTCATCTGCCATTTCTGAAAAAACAAAGGGTGAACATCTTTGCTTCTCATCTACCCCTTTGCCCGATTCATGAAATCATGAGGATGCTAACAAACATCCTAAATATTCTAATTTCGGTTGTCGTGATATCTCTACTTCTTCATATAATCATGATGTTTATTCAATCATTGTTAATCTGTCTAAGAAACTGGCCTATGATGTTCTATCTATCAATGAAGTCGAAACCCCGGAAACTATCAAGGCACTTCAGCCCGAGTTGATGGTTATGTCAAGCCCTCGCTATCCTGATGTTGGTTTCACTTCCGTCAAGAAATCATTGAAACACTCAAGGCACCTCATCACTCTCTACTTTGCATTGAATATCAACCAAACACCCAGATTTCACTTCCCCCACTCGAACTACATGATCCTATCACTCATGCATTGGAGGAATCTTACACAGCAAGCGCACATGCACAACATAAGTGGTCTACCTTTGTCACGTTTTCTTGCATGTCACTATTAAGAGAATGCATACACTCGACATCTGCATGGAGTGTAGCACAACACCATGGCAGTTCCACACAGTGCATGTCATGCACTTTCACTCATCCTTGTTTTGTGGTCACTTGTAAGCTCGAAGTGTGTCCATCTTCATCATTATATCTTTCATGCTTTCTGGTTTAGGAAACCGTGATGTTCACAAATTGTGCCTTAACCAACATGGGTCAACCAATGTGCCAGTGGCTGCATTGGAAGTATCACTTCATGTGAGATGACCCATGCACTATTAGCTCAGGTGTAGGAGTAGTGTTCTCTTTTGAGTTGTTTTCTTGCATGCATGTTTGCTTCTTTCTTTGTGTGTTTGTTTGTTTTCTTACTCGCTTTGCTTCTGCATTTGATTATGCTTCTTTCTTTGCTTTTTGGTTTGTTTTCTTGTTATTTTCCATACGTTAGTTTCGCATGGACCCTGCGCGACTCTTGAAACAACTTGGGTAAATTACAAGAGGACTTGTACAACTATTAACATTTTGTTATCTGTTGTCCGCTCTCTTATGTAAGAACTTGTTGTCTTTAGTCCATGATACATCAATGGAAAATACGTGTTGTTCAAAGTGAACCTTTATGAAAATACAACGGTTGAGCACTAACTAGTATCGCCTACTCTAGTCGGTTGTTTTCGGGTTATTCCTTATCAAATTAGTTAAGTAGAGTAAGGTGAGGGGGAAAAGCATAAAAATCACGTCAAAGGTATACATAAACTACTTCTCTGAAGGAACAACCTCTCCTTCTCTCAATAGTTTGGGATCGCTCTTCTGCCTATGAAATGAATAAGTTCCATGCACAGTTATGAAGATGAAAAATGAAAAAAATGAAAAAGTGAAAAAGGTTTGAAATAAATGAAAAATGAATAAGGCAAAAGAAGAGAAAGGCTTTCTACAGAGAGAGGTGATGTAAGTACCTCCACCAGGTACTGACCAGATTCACTGGCATTGGAGCCATGCTTGTGTTCCTACATGAATCCACCAAGGTACTGCCCAGGCCCACTGGCAGCGAAGCAACACCAGAGATGAAACTAAGACTCTGATGACTATACTGCTTTTTCATCATATACTCCTCAACCACAATCAAAACATCTTACAATCAAGCAATCTAGAAACCAAGATGAAATGAGAACTGAACCATACTTCCAGTGGTTTTAGACTTGCTTTTAATGAACAAGGTCCATTAAGAAAGCTGGAGTTCTACCAGTGCCTTGCCAAGTGTTTTTGTAGATACAACCACCCTCCAAAATTTTTCCTTAACTTCATTTTAGAGACTCCCTACCAACCTTCCACAGCAACATGTCTTGTCTTGTCAAGTACACAAGATTCATTGATTTTCTTGCAGAATGACAGCTTATCCATCAAATCTCATTGCATCCCGCTCACAGGCCATTTCACCGGACTTGGTCCAACTACAGGCTAAGCAGCTCCCTCAAGAAATTGCACAATTATGGAGGGAAACCAACCTTACCTCCAGAAATTATGCAATTCTATATCGTAGCTTGCTCAACTCTAGAATTGCGCAAATCTACCTACCATTGTTCACTGGAAAAATTGCGCAATTCCTCCCAGCAGGACTGCTCATCACAGAAATTCCGCAATCCTCGGCAGTAGTCAGTTTCTCTTACCATAAATTGTGTAATCCCTCTCGACAACCGACCCAGTTCCCTTATAGAAATGCACATTTTCTCCTCTTAGTTGAGAAAACTGTTGCATGTGTAGTTTAGTTTTTTGGTTCCCTCCGAGACAGAGAAAAATTCATTTACATGCATGGGATGCTCCTCACAAGGCAGCATGCAAAGGAATCCCTTGATTTAGGGATCTATTTTTAGCAGTTGGAGGTTACATGCAAGGATCATTTTAGAGACTTCATACCAAGTGTCACTCTTCCTAGATTTGTGGCATGCACATTACAACCTTGATCCTATCGAAACTCATCAACTAGAGACTATAGAGCTCATCCCTCACATGGACCTTGCGGATCTGACATCCTACATTGCATCTAGGAGTCGTTGGCACATTCAACTCAACTGTCTTGGGGTAAGCCCATTGCTCATGACTTGTGTTGCATTTTTGGCACTTTTTATGTTTTTCTTCATATGAGTGATGTCTTCTTGATGTTAGTGAATGTTTGTTGTCATTTGCATGCATACTAGCTTGTACTAGCACCATTTTAGTTTTCGTTTGCATCTCATGGGTTTTGCATGCATGACATTGTTTTGCATGGAGGGTTGCCATTGCAGAAATTTGCTTGACACACATGCATGATTTCCTATTTTTTGAATCCTACACTTTCTTCTTGCATGAATGACCATTCACTCTTGTTTGCACTCATATCACCATGCATTCAGACTTCTCATGTTTTCAGTCACCTCTTGACCAGATAGGGCTGCCTTGGCCCGGACCATGCCTTGCCTAGCTAGCACTGCGCATTTCCAGAAGTGAATACTCTGCATTCCCTCCATAAATTATGCAAGTACAGCCAGACATTTACCTCTAGACTTGCATTGTGCAATTCTTGGAGGCAGTGTCCTGTTGGCCCCAGAAACTGTGCAATGCAGTTTGCTAGTTGCATGTCATTGCTGACTGAAATTGTGCATTGCACAATTTTAGTCCTCAGTAGCCCCAGCTGGACTCTGAATTTCACAGTTCTAGTAGCCAATTAGCCTCCTAAAATTCTAGAATGTTCCTTGTGACGTTTTGGTAGTTAGTCTCCCAACCTCCTAGCTGAAATTGTGCGACCTTCATGATGAGTCACGTAGGTATGTTGCAAGTCAATTCTCAATTTCATTTTGGTTTTTGTCTGAAATATTTATTTCCACAAGTGTTGCCATGTCTCCAGGTATCGTAGGTGTTCATCTGCCTCACAGTAGCCCAAGTATAATGGTTTCCAAGAGAGCTGAGTAGAAGACACCGTTTAAAGCACACTTCAGGATGTAGTCGATCAAGTGTCTATGAACTTTCGTACCCACAAAGATATCAAGTTGTTCATAGACAAGGTCATCAAGATATGACGACCTCATCATCATAGCAAGTAGCACCATGAACAACAGCTGAAGGCAACACTACAGATGCAACGAACGCAAGAGGAAGGTTGTTGACAACACAGAGGTAGAACAAAGTTGCAAGCTGAAGTTGATCCACTGCTGATGAAAGCAACTTTGGACACTCAGGCTATGAGGTGACGATGCACATGAATGTCGCATGAAGACAAAGAAGGGAACAGAGAACAAGTTTCATGTGCAGAAGAAGCAAATCAAGGAAGACTAGGAGCTGCATAGGCGAGAGAATGAGTTGCAACAAGAATAGGTACAGCAACGGGCTCAACATGCACTCACGGATGAAACTGCACCCGTACAATTTATAGATCCATCCCAGTAGCTGGCATGGAGCAAACATACTGAGAAGTGTTGTTAATCACATGCAAGGGAATTGGGAAGCATGCATGTTATTGTGTGCACACATGTGATCTAACCCATTTGGCACACTCACTAAGGAAAAGACAAGAAGCAAGTCCGACTAGAGTTGAACATGCAGTTGATAGTTGATGTGCATGACCACCAACACACACTAGAAGATCAACATGGACACTATGAATCAATGTGTTGCCGATTCAGACACACCCAATAAGACCATGCGCATGTTAATGGAAGAGTTGGATGAAGGAGCCACACCAATGCACCAGGATGCAATGGAGGCAAGAGTTCACTTCAGCAAGATGTCACCATGGAGCACCCTTTAGCTACTGGGATGGATCTATAAATTGGGTTGTCAATAAATGAATCATTTTAATAAGAAAATGATCTAAATACACCTTCATGAAGGAAACAAAAACCTTATCAGAAAATTATGCATAGTTAAACAAGCATAGGTTGGAATCCATGGGATTCTGATTGAATAAAGCACGAGTCATAAAGTACATGATAATCTAACCTAAACCAAGAATGATATTGTCACGTGGGTGTGAAAATATGATACAACCTATTGTCAACATCATATATTAGTAATGACAGTATGATAAGAAGTACACTAAATTGACATCAAAACTACACCTAGTATACATACATAATGGAAATCTAGAAGAAAGTCTTATGCTTCTTCAGAAAATGCCTCTGAGTTAGTAAGCAGAAAATGGGTAAAGAAAAAAATATTTTTCATAATTACCACTCATAATGATCTAAAACTCTAATGTTAACATAACTCATGCATCAAAGAAGATAAGCGAGGATAACCAATCTCTTGGTCTTAAGGATGTGAAGTGGTGAATAGTTATCATTCACTTCTAACTCCTATTTGGAAAATCTATGTAGGTGCATACTGTTTAGCCAATGACGTTTAGACCTACATGAAACTTATCATAACCAAAAGAGGTGTTGGAAGAATGAAAGCATATGACATGATTGTTTGAAGTGTGGGATATTTGTTAGGTACCAAACAAATCTATTCTTGGTTAAAGAAAGGCCAAGAAGTATAATAAAATTTAAATATCTATGAGAGAATGAGTATCATAATGAATAATGTATTTAATGGTATATTCCATTGTTGTTAAAACCTTGCATAGGCGATAGATTTAATCCCAAAACTAAAATTTATGGGTATGATTGAGAGATAGTGGGCATGATAACTAGTATGATACTATTAGATTGATATTGTTGCAACCACATGACATAGGAAAATGATTGCTAAATAATGGCACTTGAACATTATGACATAAAAAAACTTTCATTGGTTTCAGAAATGAAACATGTTCATGAAAATTCCCTATCAATTGAGGACACTTGTTCTACTTACCATAAATACATGAAGGAATGTTTGGCATACTAATAACATGATTAAAATCATGTGGATAAGTCTATGTCATGAAGGTGATGCTATGGACATTGGTAGGATATGAAGTAGTACAGATTGTACTATGTACAAGTAGTACATATGGTACTAGTATGGATAGATGTATGGCATGATAAACATGATATGTATACCTCTGTTTTTATTGCACCTTGTGTGCAGGTATGCATGAAGAAACTAGGTGGGTGTCTAGCAGGGAAATCGACCTAGAGGTTACACAGAAGAAGGAAACTAAAAAGAGACTCAAGGATAAGTAACTGTGGTTTATTTTAAGTTGTGTACATATTATTATGATGGTTGTATATGAGCTAACCTGTTATGATATGTTATGCATATTGATTTAGAAAATATTCGAGTTTGTTGCAAGCAGAGCAGTTGCAGAAAGCAAGTGCTCGGCAAGGAAATAAAGGCTTGGAAGGATGCAGGAAGAGAACATACATTCTTGAAATAAAATGAATAATGAGAAATATAAGCCAGAGCTACTTTAGCAGCATTGTTTATGAAGTTATTGATTATGGTAAACTTAGTTGAATTTATGCATCTGAAATTTCTTACAAATTATTTGAAACTAATGTTATAGGTAGCTAGGGAAGGAGAGGCGTTGGGAGCACTCCTTGTAACTGATATATATATATATATATATATATATATATATATATATATATATATATATATATATTTATTAGATGGAAAGGCCATAGAAGTTGTGGGTTCAAAGGTAGCTACTTGTGAATGAGGATGCAGTAATACACCGAGGATGCTGTAAAATTTAAGGGGGTGAGTATGTAACACCCCTCCCTTGTGTGTTAGACTATTGTAAACCTAAGCTGAGAAAATCTAGGTGTGATGTGTAATAGGGAAAGAAAGTATATGTTATTAAAAAAATTAATAAATAAATCGCTTGGAAAATCAAGACACCGAGAGATGAGATTCTTGCCAAATCCCATTAAGGAATGGGATAGGAATAAATATTTCATGATAAACTTCCATATGTGATTCTAGACAAGCTAGATGTATTGGAGATAAATTTCCATTGGATGGATTGGATATTGATATCCATTGAGGAAGAAACATAAAATACTTGTGGGAGATAAAGGCAAGCTTTTATGAGGAAAAACCTCGCGGGGGATAAAGGCAAGCTTTTCTGAGAAAGGCCTAGGAAAATGGAAAAAATCCATAAAAGAGGGATGCCGCTAATGGAAACTATATCATGAAACAGAGTATTAAATACCCATTGCATAGATCAGTTCGAGGCAGTTGATCCATCGAAAGAAGCTCAGCTCAGGGGGAATCAAAGGTGATTCATGGTTGGGTGGTGGTGCTTCGCTCTCCAAGTGATGTTTTAGTGGGGTTCATTTGCATAAAATGTTTTGTATAATGTTTTCTTCCCTCTTTGTTTCAAATTCATTTAGCTTATGAAAGAAATTGCATGATTTTTCTAGCTATGAGAATGATTGAAGGAATTACATGTGACTATTATACATGAGTAGATTTCTTTGTGTTCATGGCATTTATGAGATAATGTTATATGGATGCATGTGACAATTTTGGCATAGCAATGAAATTATAATTCAGGTTATTAACAGATCAATGTGTAGATCTTATGTAGTATTGGTATATCCAATCCCTTGTTAAGGTACATAGTCATGCCTGAACTTCTATGTAAAATGGTTAACAGTAGTTAAGGCTCGACGGTATAAACTAAGGTGCAAATTATCTAGGCTATGCAATTGCAATGAGGGTATCTACTAAAGCTTTTTGTGCATAATATATATTGCAACATCCATTTGATTTGGAGAAAGATAATTATAGGATGTTTATGTTAATGATTTCATTAATGCATCTATGGAATTAACTTTATGAGATGCTCATATATAGATTAATGTGTGAGATAACTAATGTTAATGATTTCATTAATGTTTCTATGAAATTAACTTTATGAGATGGTCATATATGGATTAATGTGTGAGATAACTAATGGCATGAGATGTTGATTCATGCAAACAAGTTAGGGGATAATTCTCCTAAATGATATAATCAATGATTCAATATTTTCTAAACCATGCATGTCAAAAGAATTGTATCATATGAGGCTACTCTAACTTCTTTTGCATGTTTCATAAATGTTCTATCACTAAACATTTTAACTATGCATGTAGGATTATGATCATGATTCCTAGCCATGTTGCCATGTTGTTACCTTAAGCTCGAAGAATTTTTTTTTAATGCTTATCTGGGGTTTCAAACGCTTGTGTGAGGTTGTCAAAGAGTGTTTATGACTACATGCTATAATTAAATTCTCTCTCCCAATTGTGAAGTATGAAAAAAGAATGACTCTCATACAAGTCGTATAGATGGACCTGAGAGTCCACATCATGGATCGACCTTTGTTGTTGTTAAATGGATAATACTATGGGTTATCTTACATAAATAATAAATATTATATAATGACAGACTAAATATACTCTCAATAGGGGCCAAATCTTAAATATAGTTGAAGAAAAATTTTCAGAATAGGGAGCTTGGTAGCTAATTCTTAGGGTAGGCTCAGGAGGTATATTAACTTTTCTTCATATTAAATTCCAATATATCTCTCAATATGCATTTATATAAAAGAAACATACTTTCTTGAGTTATATAAAATAGTTAAGCATGATATATATTGGAATTGGCCTTCAGGAATTTATATTTTAAACAAAATGAATGGTTCAGATTGCAAGCCAAGTAAATATTCTTCACCTAATACAAGATCTAATGGACAATATGAAAGGTTTACCAATTTTCATTTTCTTTAGGCTTCTCCTCTCCTTTTTGAAACGTCTCTATGCTTGGAATGTGTGTTCCTTTAGCATATTGACGTATCGATATGTCTATTACATTGCTTGACACGTTGGCCATCCATTTGGGCATTTCGAATTTAATGCAATCATTTTCCCGAAGTCCCAAATTCTCCCATTGGTGGCTTCTGTAATTTACGATTGACAATTCACCACCTATTCGATTATGAGTATTTATGATCCAGCTACTTCGAAGCCCAATCAATGAACTAAGAATAAGTGTATCTCGATAATGCATTGATTTAACATTTGAGGCTAGGAATTCTTCTTCTTGTGATGTTTCTTTTGAAAAAGATTTTCCTTATGAGAAAAGACATATACTATTTACATGACCCATTTTCCTCCATTGACACTGTGATTGGTTAGATTCATCAATCATGCAGTATATTAAAGAATGTTGAGAATTAAAAAGACATAGAAATCATGGGAGATAGCTGGATTGATTTTAATATCATTCAAGACAAGAAAGAGGAATGCTATGATGTTTATAACACAAAGGATAATATTCGACAACAAGCCAACATGCGATAAAATTGTAGCCAGGATGTGTTGTTGGTATTACGAGAGGAAGATTATCATTGAAACATGCATGAGATAAGCGGTATTATGTCGGTCAATCATTGGACTCCGATTATGGAAACCCTAATGAATATATATGTGTGTGCATCCTAAGATATAACTATATTTGGCATAATATTTTGTTCTTGATATTTCCATCGACATTTTCCAAGCTTCAATATGGAAATGTTTGTTGTTGACATAAAATAAAAGCTACAATCATTTCTAAGTTATTAAGTTAAGACTCAAAACTACATTTTCTGCACTCATCAAATATGCAAATGTTAGCTGTTGACATCAAATAGAAGCTATGATCATTTCTAGGTCACTAAGTTAAAAATCAAAACTATGTTTTCTGCAGTCATGAAATATGAAATATCAATATTTGAGGATAATGAATGCCATCAATCATGTACTAGAGACTTTATTTTTGATGTATCTACTATCTTCATTTGTATCATAGTTACAAAATTCAACTGTGTTGATAAAAAAAATTTTGAAAATATGGGAGTACCTTCAATTTGATCGAACTTGTAATCAAATACTATTCACCATTCGAGTATTGTGATGGTTTTTGATATTTACATGACTAGTTTAAGCTCTTAGTTATATAAGGGAGTGTATTTGTATGAGCTTCGTAGCCATTCATGCCAAAGCTATGAGAGAAGGTGAGGTATGAATAAAAATATTAACATTGTTACTTTTTCATCAATTAATTATGTCATGGTATTATCTCAATAAATTTATTTTTTCATACTTATTCTCGAGAAAGAACTTATTTTAAGTATGTATTTGCTTTTTTTTTAAACAAAAATGAGGTATCATTATTTTCAATAAAACTATAAAATTATAAAAATTTTAGTTTTGTGTGATTTTATTGAAAATGAAAATACATAAATTTGATCTTTAATATAATGATGCGACTCTCTTATAAACATAAATTTGATTTTTCATTATTCATATAGAATAAGAATGTTTAAAACACAATGAGTAGGTTGGAGCTCTCTTACTAATATAAATTTGATTTTTCATTATTCATATAAGATATAAATAATTAAAAAAAATTACTAGTTCGATACTTTTTTAGGAAAGGTCTCTATTTTTATGATTTTTATTTTTTATTTGTTAAAAACTAAGTAAAATATATGTACCAAAAAGATACATAAAGAAAAAACTTATAAGATTAAAAAAACACAAATTTTAATACAAATAATTAAAAGAGAATACTAAAAAAAACCAATTTTAATAGTATAGTAGCTAATTTTTTCCCACTTGAAATTTTTCATTCAAACTGTATCGAATCCAATTCCAATCCGAATTAATTTGGTAACTATGGTTTATATACAAATATTCTTGTCAACAAAAAGATCTTTTATGGTTCTTGAAATCAAAACTAATATATTCAATATTTACCCACAACAATACTATTAGAAATTAAAATTAAAATAGTAACAATATAATTAGTTAATAATAAACATTAAGTTTAATATTAATATTCTATTGAAAAATAATGTTAATATGAGAAAATTGTTAATGGTATGAATGAAGTTAATAGTTTTAATATAAATAAAACTAATTTTAGTATTAATCATAATATTAAAAAATATATTAAAAAAAATTCCAATGGAAAAATATGGGCAGATCAACCCAAAAGAGAATCTTTTAAAGCCGGCCAGCTCAGCCGATCAACCTGAAGGGAATCTTTTAAAGCTATTAGTTAATAATAAACATTAAGTTTAATATTAATATTCTATTGAAAATTAATGTTAATATGAGAAAATTGTTAATATGAGAAAAGTGTTAATATGAGGAATGAAGTTAATAGTTTTAATACAAATAAAACTAATTTTAGTATTAATCATAATATTAAAAAATATATTAATTTTTTTTCCTATGGAAAAATATGCGCAGATCAACCTCGAAGGGAATTTTTTAAAGGTGGTCAGCCCCAACTTTTAAAGGTGGTCAGTGCCAAAGGGAATCTGGGCAGATCAACCTCGAAGGGAGCTGAAATCTTTTAAAGATCAAAACCAAAGGGAATCTGGGAAGATCAACCTCGAAGGGAGCTGAAATCTTTTAAAGATCAAAACCAAAGGGAATCTGGGAAGATCAACCGTGAAGGGAGCCAGACTAGCAGGGCATAACCCCAACAAGGGTGTTGAGGAGGGTCAGATCAACCTGGAAGGGAATATTTTAAAGTTGGTCAGCCCTGAAGGGAATCTTTTAATGATCAACCCCAAAGGGAATTTGGGTAGATCAACCTCGAAGGGAGACGGAATATTTTAAAGATCAACCCCGAAGGGAATCTTGGTAGATCAACCCCGAAGGGAGCCAGACTAGCAGGGCATAACCCCAACAAGGGTGTTGAGGAGAATTGACCATGTGACCTCCCGATTAGCGAAATACTTAACAATGGGGACTCGACAAATTGAACTAACCCTTGAAACTATATTAAATTTTATTTATTAATTTTATTTATAAAAAATTATTTATATATAAAATTTAATCTCTACTTTTAAAATGACAAGGTTTTAGTGACTCAATTCAAAATCATTTATTCATCGTGTAAAAAGTTTAGTTGATACAACACTATGTAAGATAAATTGCAGAGTCATATATAGCATGTTATCTTATGTTAAGATAAAGATGATGCGAATAAAAAAGAGACTTGACTTCCCCTGATGTTGTAGATAGTTAGTTCTTACTCTAATCTTATGTATAAGTGAAGTACTTTTATATTATATTTGGTGATGTTTTTAGTTGGAACTGGATATGGATTTTATAGCAGCTGTGGTAACTGTTTCAATGCGTAATTTTCTTAATTCTATATGTTATTGTACCGAATCCTCATTGCAAAAGTTCAAGCACTCCATAGGGAGCCGGTTGCGGAAATCGTTTTTCCGGAAAAGCTTTTGGAACATTTCGGGAAATAAAGATAATAAACTCAACGCGAGTATTTCTGTGTCAGGGAGATAAAAACGTGAATGTGAAACAGAAATTTAGTTTACTTTAGAAATCGTAGGGCCACGTATCCACGGATTTCAAGATAACACGAGGATTTGGAGTTGGTATATGAGTAATTTGTTTCTTTCGGTATTTATCTTTGTTCAGAAACCAATGTTATTTACATTGGTTTCGAAACTAATCATAGGGGTGGTATTACACCTATTTCACTCACTAAACATTTTACATATTATTTGTATTACTGTCATATTAAACAGTTTTTTTTAATTCAATATATATCGCAAAATAAGTTTTAAAATCACATTATTTAACTTCTTATGAAAACAAACCCAATACACTTTCTCAACTTAAAAAATTCTTGTTTTTACTACATATTGTAAGTATCTATTTTTTCATTAACAATTTTTATATTTTTTAAAATTTTCATTAGCTTTTAGTTCCATTTTTTGTGTATCTTCCAATATAAAAAATTTTTACTCCCTATTATATACTCAATATATTATGTTTTTTCTTCTCATAAAGTGAAACCCTCCATATGAATGCACATCCTATGGTATTGCTCCCCAAGTGAAGCCCCCATGTGATAATAAGGATTTATATTATTACTAAATTTGACAGTATTTTTACCCAAATGGATCCCAATGTGGCAATAAGGATTTACATTATTACTAAATTTGACAATTAACTTGGTTTTATAATTTTATAATAAATAGTCTTATTTAGAAAAAAACAAAAATTAAATTCATTTTTCTTATAAATTTCAAAGACTACTTTTGAAGCTATGCTAGAAAATCAAGCATTCATTGTGATAGGTCTCTCCATGGGCGTAAACACATCTTAACATATGCTACTTAATGCACATGGAAAGAGGTCAAAAGTGTTTACAATGTGTGGTACCCGTTTCCCTTAGGCAATACTTGGCTTCAAAAACTACTTGTTGGGTGTAGAGCCTGATTATCTTCTATATTCAAAGGTATCGCTACATAGGACCCCAGTTCAAAATGGGGGCGACAATACCGCCCGTAAAATATTCGCTGCAAGGGGAGTCCAAGGGGGGGCCTTGTAAAAGTATAGTAATTTCTAGTCAATCTGGGCCGTTCATTAGGCGGATGATCTGACGGTAGAACTTATGTTTAGTTTAGGGTTTTCTGCCCTAGAAGGCAACCCCTCTCTTTGTATGAGGGTATTGTGTTTGAGGCTGTGTGATAGATGTGTATTGTGTGAGCGGGAAATAGAGAGGTGAGACTGTGAGAGAAAACAGAGGATATTACAGCGAATCTGCTGTAGGTTGTGTCTCTTCATTTTGCTGGATAACAGAAAAGAAGGACTAGTTGTTCGGGGTGGACGTAGCCCAAATTGGGTGAACCACGTATATCTGTGTCTCTCTTGTTTTATGCGCTTTCTGTGTTTATATTTCTGCAATATTTTATGTGTTCCATTGCTCCATAATATATAATTTTCTAACACTATGCCAGGAAACCAACTCAACGAGCCTTTAGGTTCAAGCTGGCCCTTGAACCACAGGGGGCTTCCTCAATGTTTAAGAGGCTTTGTTTAACATTGTTCATTTGTCACTAAACAACAACCTATGAAGCACAATGGCCAAATTTATGGTTTTAATTGGGGGTGGTTGGCGATTAATGACAATCCCTAATCATGGTTAAATGCCTTTCTCACAATGTCTATTTTTGAAAGTGTCAACTTCCATCCTAACAGAATGACTTAGCTTTTTCAAGAATTATGGTAGAAGAATGTAAGGAGATTCCTAATAATTAAGCAGTCAAACAAACTTCTTAACAACTAGAGAAATTTGGATGCGTGTAGAAGATTTTTACATGCCAACAAAAAACATTGCAGAGTATTCAAGAAGGCCAAACTGAAACCAGTTATAAGAGGATCTATTTCAGACAGATAGTGCAATAAGCTAATCTATTTTGATGGCTATAGTAAGGCATAAAGTAAAAACCAGTCAAAGAAGAGTTATCTTGGACAAACAGTCCAATAAGCTAATCTCTTTCTAAAAGTTATGATTTTGCAGGGGATTTAAGAATAAATTGATATTCAATATGCACTTATCCAGACCTTCCTATAAATGCTTGAACATGTGTAGAAAAAATATATGGAAATACTAAAAAACCATACAAGAAACACAAAATTTTGTCAAACCAGAACCATAAGGCTTTCATTAGAAATCAAATAAGAGAATCTATTACAAGGTGTAGAGTGTTGGCATCAAAAGCCCATCATCATTTATTTCAAATAAAACAATATATAGACTAAACATCCCCTAAACTGTTACAATAATCCTGGAATGAAATTTTGAGCTGTATATTAAAAATAAATAATTTTCCTTATTAGTTGCAGGAAATCTAGAGTTGGTTGAATGACTCCTGAAAATATGCAAAATGATCCTCAATCTATTGTTATTTTATTGTTCTAAATGCTGATATCTCTATGCCTTTAATGTTCTGAATGCTGATATGTCGATGCCTTTAAAATCTAGAACTGTTGTTTCCGCCATTTTCCATTCAATTGATATTTTTGTGCCTTAAATCTGGGGTTAGTGAAGATGTTGTTGAAGATCTGTTTGGAATGCTTTTATGTCACTTTTTGACAATGCTTTCCTTATTTAAAAATCATAAATGTTTTCAAATACTTCGTGAATAAATTTTTTATTTTCATGAATTTAGTAAATAAATTCAGAAATTATTTCCTCAAATAAAAAATTCATGGATAAATTCACCAACTTATTTGAAATTTTATCCTGTTTTTATTTGTCATGTATTTACAAAACTATGTGTGGTTTTGTAAATCCATGTCCTATTTCTCCTTGCTTGTAGAAATTCATTTACTTTCACACTGTAAATTTCCTTACTGTGAAATTCATTTACAGATTAAAAAACCATATGTGATTTTGTAAATCCATGTTTTGTTTTCTGTAGTTGGTAGAGTATTTTAATCTTCTCTTTTACTTTCACGCTGTAAATTTCATTTCCGTGAAATTCATGGTTTTTTAAATCCATGTATTGTTTTACGTAGGTTGTAGAGTATTTTACTTTGCACTTTTACTTTCACCTCAACCTGATTACACACCCTTAACTTGATTTCACCATCCCTGTAATTTTTTTTACTTCTCTAACTTCAATTTCAATTTGTTCTCCTGTATAGTAATTTTATCAATATATGATTTCAAAGCCTCTCTTTATTCATTTTCATGCACCGATAGTTTATTTTACCTGTAGTTATCACACAATAACTTGTAATTCCATTTTACCCACTTTTCCTTCCATCGTGAAATAATTTTATTTCATAATTGTATTCTCGCCATAAAATTCTAATTAATACAAGGTATGCTTTTGGAGACCCCTCCTTAGTGGTAAATGGTTTTGGACCTGGGGGTTCGAAATAATGAGATGGTGACACATAGGTAAATTCTAATTAATACGGGGTATGGTTTTCAGGACCCCTCCTTAGTGGTAAATGGTTTGGACGGGGATGCGACATCATGAGATGGTGACACATAGGTTTGGGAATCTACCATTAAAACATATTTTCGGATCCCTCCCCCAAGGTTAATGAGAAATGGCCAAGGGGGGTCTGAAATCACTTTTTAAACGTTGGATTAAATTACCCATATCTCGAGGCATGAAAGATAAGGGGAGTTTAATTAGTTAAATGAGGGGTGGGCCATAGGCTTTGACCTTTAGTTTTGAGTGCGCTTATGATTTTAGCTTATGATTAGGATTAAATTTTATTTTTTATAATATAATTTTAATTTTAATAAATATTTTCATAAAAATATATAATTATATTTTTATAAAAATTAAAATAAGTTTTAGAATTAAAATTATTATATATAGAAAATAGATAAATCATTCAAAAGAATAAAATTTATATGCGCCCTTAGTATTTAAGTCGTAAGGAAATGGAAATTTCACATTGAAAATTTTTCATTTTCAGTGTGGCAAATTATGTTACAACATTGGCTCCAATGGGGATTGCTTCCCCCTGTGTGATGTAGAGAACTAATGAACCAATTGGCTTTAGTGTTGGGCATGAAGTCACACAATAAAACCATCAACCGTTGATGTGCCATATTATGTAGAAATATAACTAATCCCCATGGATTAGTGCTATCATTTGAATATCCTGCACACTGCGACCTGCAACTATGAAATGCAACCATATGCTTGCACTAGTTCGGATACTCTTTCATACTGAAATCTAAAATCTTCTAGACTCAAAATATAAGCTGTACTATTATTTACTCTTCAAATCACACCATTCATTAAACAATGAACACGTTGATCAATTGCATACTAGAACTCTGAATATCTATTCAATTCCCACACCTCTGTCTAACTGAACTACAAACTTTACACTATTAGGTGTAATCTGCTTTCTAATGTAACCAAGTGCGGAGTGGATTTATTGACAAATAACATTGCCAGCAATTGAAAATATGAAGAATATATACAATATGAACATAAAATCCCATGGAAAACTTATACCCATAGGTGTACTGTAAAAGTTGCTTCCTCTGTAGACATGTTAGATTTCTGATCATGGCTAAGAGGAGAAAACATATATTGTTGATTTCAAGCATCAATGAACCTGACATAACTGTAAAGGCAACTGAAATTTAAAAACAGTGGGATCGGTTTCTCATTGGAATCGCCATATGAGAAAGTGGAGTTGCCAGGTGAAAATAATGCAACCAAGAGTAGTGCCTCTTCCTTGTTCACTGCCAAGAAATAGATATAAAATTTATTGTACTTCAACGAAAAATATCTTCGTAATTTCATTCCTTGGCAATGGCACCAAATGTTGTACTTATTTCCCGTAGGCAATCCTTGGCTGCAAAAACTACGACAAAAACCAACTCAACCAGCCTTTAGGTTCAAGTTGGCCCTTGAACTAGATGGGGCTCCCTCAATGTTTAAGAGGCTTTGTTTAATGTTGTTCACCTGTAATTGAACATTACTTTATGAAGCATAATGGCCAAATTTATCGTTTTAATTGGGGGTGGTTGGTGATCAATGAAAATCCCTAATCATGATTAAAGACCTCTCTCACAGGGCCCCTTCTGAAAGTGTCAGCTTCCATCCTGACAGAATGACTTATCTTTTTGAAGAATTATGGTTAAAGAGATTCCTAATAATTAAGCAATCAGACAGACTTCTTAAAAACTAAGGAAATTTGGATGCGTGTAGAAGATTTCTACAGCCCAACAAAACACATTGCAGAGTATTCAAGAAGGCCAAACTTAAACCAATTCTAAGGGGAGCTATTTCAGACAGATAGTCTAATAAGCTAATCTCTTTTGATGCCTATCAGAAAGCATAAAGCAAAAACCAGTGAAAGAGGACTTATCTTGGACAAACAGTCCAATAAGCTAATCTCTTTCTGAAGGTTATGATTTTGCAGGGGATTTAAGAATAAATTGATACTCAATCTACACTTACCTAGTCCTTCCTATAAATGCTTGAAGATGTGCAAAAAACAGATATGGAAATACTGGAAAAACATACAAGAAACACAAAATTTTGTCAAACTAGAGCCATAAGGCTTCATTAGAAATCAAATAAGAAAAGCCATTACAAAGTGTAGAGTCTTGGCATCAAAAGCCCACCCTTATTTATTACAAATAAAAAAATATATAGACTAAATATCTCCTAAACTTTTACAATAATCTTGGAATGGAATTCTTAAATGTATATCAAAATAAATAATATTTCCTTGTAGGAAATTTGGAATTGTTTGAATGACTGCTGAAAATATGCAAAATGATCCTCAATTTGTTGATCTTTTAAATGTTCTGAATGTTGATATCTCCATGCCGTTAAAATCTAGAGCTATTGTTTCTGCCATTTTCATTTCAATTGATATTTGTTTGCCTTCTGTGCCTTTTGCTGAAGATATGTTTGGAATGCTTTTATGTCACTTTTTGAAAATCCTTTATTAATTTCAAAATCATTAATGCTTTCAAATATTCCATGAATAAATTCGCTATTGCGATGAATTTACTAAATAAATTAAGAAAGTATCTCCTCAAGTAATAAATTTATGTATAAATTCATCCACTTATATGAAATTTTGTTGTTTTTTTATTTCTTATGTATTTACAAAACTAGGAGTCGTTTTGTAAATCCATGTCTTGTTTTCTATAGATGGTAGATTATTTTACTTTTTTATTTTGCTTTCACACTGTAAATTTCCTCTGAATTCATTTACATATTAAAAAACCATATGTGGTTTTGTAAATCCATATCTTGTTTCCTATTTCAAGACTGTAACTTTATTTCTTGTTTCCTATAGTTGGTAGATTATTTTACTTTTCTCTTTTACTTTCAACGCAACCTTATTTCAAGACTGTAACTTCATTTCACCACCATGCCTGTAAATTATTTTTTACTTTTGTAACCTTGACTTCAATTTCACATGTATGGATGTAAATATCTTTTCGTTCTCCTATACATTAATTTCATCAATATATGATTGCAAAGCCTCTCTTTATTTATTTTCATGCACCGAGAATGTATTTACCTGTAATTGTAATACATTAACTTGTAATTCCATATTACCCACTTTGCCTTCCATCATGAAATAAATTTATTTCATAATAGTATTCCCGCCATAAAATTCTAATTAATACGAGGTATGGTTTTCGGGCCCCTCCTTAGTGGTAAATGGTTTTGGACCTGGGGGGTCTGAAATCATGAGATGGTGACACATAGGTTTGGGAGTTTGCCACTAAAACGGATTTTCGGTTGACAAATGGCGCCCCTCCTTAGTGGTAAATGGTTTTGGACCTGGGGGGTCTGAAATCATGAGATGGTGACACATAGGTTTGGGAGTTTGCCACTAAAACGGATTTTCGGTTGACAAATGGCGAAGGGGTCCGAAATCACTTTTTAAACGTTGTATTGAATTACCCATATCTCGAGGCATGAAAGATAAGGGGAGTTTAATTAGTTAAATGAGGGGTGGGCCATAGGCTTTGACCTTTAGCATTGAGTACACTTATGATTTTAGCTTATGACTAGGATTAAATTTTATTTTTTATAATATAATTTTAACTTTAAATAAATATTTTCATAAAAATATATAATTATAATTTTATAAAAATTAAAATAATTTTTAAAATTAAAATTATTATATATAAAAAATAAATAAATCATTGAAAAGCATAAAATTTATATATTCCCTTAGTATTTAACTCGGAAGGAAATGGCAATTTCACACTGAAATTTTTTTATTTTTAGCGTGCCGAAATATGTTACAACATCGGGTCCAGTGGGGATTGCTTCCCCTGTGGGATTTAGAGAACTGGTAAACCAATTTCCTTTAACGTTGGGCATTGAGTCACTCCATAAAACCATCAACCAATGATCTTCCATCTTATGTAGAAATATAACTAATCCCCATGGATTAGTTTTGTTATTTTAATATCCTGCACACTGCAACCTACAAGTGTGAAATCAAACCATATACCAGCACTAATTTGGATACTCTTTCATAATAAAACTTGAAAACTTCTAGACTCAAAATATAAGTTGTACTATCATATACTCTTCAAATCACACCATTCATTAAATAATGAACACTTTGATCTATTACATACTGAAACTCTGAATATCTATTCAATTCCCACACCTCTATCTAACTGAACTAGAAACTTTACACTATTAGGTGTAATCTTCTTTCCAATGTAACCAAGTGTGGAGTGGATTTATTCACAAACCACATTGCCAGCAACTGAAAATCTGAAGAATATATACAATATGAACATAAAATCCCATGGAAAACATATACTCACAGGTGTACTATAAAAGTTTCTTCCTCTATAGACATGTTAGATTTCTGATCATGACTGAGAGGAGAAAACATATAGTGTTGATTTCAAGTATCAATGAACCTGACATAGCATTAAAGGCAACTGAAATTTCAAAACAGTGGGATCGGTTTCCTAGTGGAATCGCCATATGAGAAAGTGGATTCGCCACGTGAAAATAATGCAACCAACAGTAGTGCCTATTCCTTGTTGACCAGCAAGAAATAGAGCTAAACTTTATCGTACTCCAGGGAAAAATATCTTTGTTACTTCATTCCTTGGCAATAGCACCAAATGTTGTACCTGTTTCCCATAGGCAGTCATTGGCTGCAAAAACTACGCCAGGAAACTAACTCAACCAGCCTTTAGGTTTAAGCCAGCGCTTGAACCAGAGGGGGATCCCTCAATGTTTAAGAGGCTTTGTTTAACGTTGTTCACCTGTCACTGAACAACAGCCTATGAAGCACAATGGCTAGATTAATGGTTTTAATTGGGGGTGGTTGGTGATCAATGACAATCCCTAATCATGATTAAAGGCCTCTCTCATAGGGTCCCTTATTAAAGTGTTAACTTCCATCCTGATAGAATGACTTAGCTTTTTCAAGAATTATGGTAGAAGAATGTAAGGAGATTTCTAATAATTAAGTAGTCAAACACACTTCTAAACAACTAGGGAAATTTAGATGCATGAAGAAGATTTCTATAGCCCAAAAAAACACATTTCAGATATTCAAGAAGGCCAAATTGAAACCAATTATAAGAGGAGCTATTTCAGATAGATAGCCCAATAATCTAATCCCTTTTGATGGCTATCAAAAGGCATAAAGCAAAAACCAGTCAAAGAGGATTTATCTTGGAAAAATAGTCCAATAAGCTAATCTCTTTCTAAAGTTTATGATTTTACATGGGATTTAAGAATAAATCAATACTCAATCTACACTTACCCATACCTTCCTATAAATGCTTGAACAAAACATATATGGAAATACTGGAAAAACATACAAGAAATACAAAATTCTGTCAAGCCAGAGCCATAAGGCTTTCATTAGAAATCAAATAAGAGAAGCTATTACAAAGTGTAGAGTCTTGGCATCATAAGCCCACCATTGTTTATTACAAATAAAACAATATATAGACTAAATATCCCCTAAACTGTTACAATAATCCTAGAATGAAACTCTGAACTATATATTAAAAATAAATAATATTTCCTTATTAGTTGCAGGAAATTTGGAGTTGGTTGAGTGATTGCTAAAAATTTGCAGAATGATCCTGAATTTGTTGATATTTTAATGTTTTGAATGATGATATCTCCATGCCTTTAAAATATAGAGTTGTTGTTTCCGCCATTTGCCTTTCAATTGATATTTATGTGTCTTGAAATCTGGGGTTTGTGAAGTTGTTGCTAAAGATCTATTTGGAATGCTTTTATGTCACTTTTTAACAATGCTTCACTAATTTCAAAATCATAAATGTTTTCAACTATTCCATGAATAAATTTGGTATTTTCATAAATTTACTAAATACATTCAGAAAGTAGCTCCTCAAATAATAAATCTAAGGATAAATTCATCCACTTATTTGAAATTGTGTCATGTTTTCATTTCCCATGTATTTACAAAAATATGTGTGGTTTTTTAAATCCATGTCCTATTTCTCCTTTCGTGTAAAATCTCATTTACTTTCACATTGTCAATTTCCTTTCTGGGAAATTTATTTACAGATTAAAAAACCATATGTTGTTTTCTAAATCCATGTCTTGTTTTTTGTAGTTGGTAGAGTATTTTACTTTTCTATTTTACTTTCACACTATAAATTTCCTTTCTATGAAATTCATTTACAAATTAAAAAACAATATTTGGTTTTGTAAATCCATGTCTTGTTTTCTCTAGTTGGTAGTGTATTTTACTTTACTCTTTTACTTTCACCTCAACCTGATTTCACACCTGTAACTTGATTTCACCATGACTGTAAATTATTTTTACTTCTATAACTCCGACTTCAATTTCACATGTATTAATGTAAATATCTTTTTGTTCTCCTATACATTAATTTCATCAATATATGATTGCAAAGCCTCACTTTATTCATTTTCATTCACTGACAATTTATTTCACTTGTAGTTGTAACACATTAACTTGTAATTCCATTTTACCCACTCTTCCTTCCATCATGAAATAAATTTATTTTATAATAGTATTCCCGCCTTAAAATTCTAATTAATATGGGGTATGGTTTTCAGACCCCCTCCTTAGTGGTAAATGGTTTTGGACATGGGGGGTCTTAAATCATGAGATGGTGAGACATAGGTTTGGGAGTCTGCCATTAAAACTACTTTTCTGACCCCTCCCCCTATGTTAATTAGAAATGGCCAAGGGTGGTCCCAAATCAATTTTTAAAAGTTGGATTAAATTACCCATACCTCGAGGCATGAAAGATAAGGGGAGTTCAATTAGTTAAATGTGGGGTGGGCCATAGGCTTCAACCTTTATCTTTGAGTGCACTTATGATTTTACCTTATGATTAAGATTAAATTTTATTTTTTACAATATAATTTTAATTTTAAATAAATATTTTTATAAAAATATATAATTATATTTTGATAAAAAAATTAAAAAAAATTAAAAAATTAAAATTATTGTATATATAAAAAAAAAATCATTCAAAAGCATGAAATTTATATATCCCCAATATTTAACTCAAAAAGAAATGGCAATTTCACACTAAAATTTTTTAATTTTCAGTGTGCCGAAATATGTTACAACACAATGAAAACAATGAAAATACATGAGTTCAAATCACGTTAATGATAGCATAGTAGACATAAGAAACAACATGCACGTTCATGGATTAAACACATGAAAATTTTAGAAACCGCATTAGGCTATGGCAAAAATACAAATGATAAGAGAGGAATGAGGATCAAATGTGAGTTATGTTGGGTATAATGGAGGGCTCATGGGCCTATAACGCAATGCAACATGGATATCAAATGGTATTCGAGGTGTTACTCTTGGGTGGATGTGAATGGAAGGAACTAGCATACAAGTTGTGATGCGTAAATGAGACATTTAATGTCATAATTTGTTGAGACCAAGCATAAAGTATGATCACACCAGAGATGGTCAATAATGAGAATGCTAGGTAGGAATATACATAAATTTTCCTGTGTAAGAAATATTTCTCATGTGTTTAGTAAAATGAAATCGTATTATTAAGTATAAGGTAAAAAGTTTTATTTCTAAACCCAAATTCATATGAAAAACAAGAAGATATTAAAAAGGGTCATTTTTAAGATGACAAATTGGATTATAGAAAGAAAAGAATTCTTGTGCCAATGCTCTATTACATATTCTAGGAAAGTCACACAACTAGATTCTATCACATTAATTGTGCACGACAAATCACTCTTTAGAAACATTCTAGGGTATGTCCATCCCTCGCGAAGCCAAATGTTTATATTTTTTGAAGTTTTCTATAATTTTTTGTCCATTTTGCAAGTAAAATTGGTTTTCATTATTGTATGGAAAAGGAGAGAGAAAAAATGAATAATATCACTACAATGAAAAATATAGCTACATTCAATACTCTAAGAGAACTTGGATTGCTAAATTATGTCCTAACCTAAAACATGTGGTCCAAACTTCCTTACTTTAGAGGTTGGTAGAGCTTTTAGACCTTGATGGGTAACATTTCTTTTCAGGGGACCCAGTCCTGAAAATATAGGTAGAGGATATCTACTTCCTCGCAAGGCTATCAAGGTGGCATGATCCAGTGAACTTACATGGAGAATGGGGAGTGGAGAGTCAATTACCGAGTACATAACATGGTATCATTGATCGGGTATTATGAAAAGTACCAATAAGCTTCCGTTCAATTCTATTAATGATCTTACTCTTTTCACCAACCTATTAAACATTAGTCATATGGAAGGAACCATTTGTCCTCACATGTGTTTAAGGAGCCTTATTTATTTCTACATATAACATCTCAATCCTACCATGTTTAGTTGGTGCAAAGATGTCGTAGAAAATATGAAGGGATAACTAATAAAATATGTGAGGGCACAATAGAGGAAATTAGAGAAGATCATTCTCATGAGAGTGAAGGTGTCAACACCATTTATTGGTACCACCAATCCATGTATGAACTCATCGATAGATTTGATATTTAGTATAGGTTGTGGGGCTCTACGTTTCTCTTTTAGTCATATTATTTTTACCTAGAGGATTGAGAAAATTATGGTAGTTTTTGACTACATGTAGGTAAGGAATAACATCTAAGATGGTCTAGATTTGGGGTTAGATAAGGGTGAGAATTGAGCATACTTGGGTAACAAAAATACATATGTGATGGTTTTATTTTAAGTTTTTTATCTTTCTATTATTTCAAAATGTACACAATATTTTTTCATGATGTAATATAACTAACTTGCAATGTCAGTTATGACACATATTTGGCCCTAGTAAAACCAACAACGATCTCAACTCTACATGGTAGAATGTATTATGTGGTGTTATAAGAAGAGGAAACTAACAACAATAGTGCACATAACCTATAAGTGGTGCAGAGGAACCTAAAAGGAATCACCATGCTTGTATACATAATAACTATGAATGATGTTTCCTAATAACTTCAACAGCAAATGGTAATCTTTCCATGAGCATCCAACATCCTAGCAAGATTGGAGGATAGTTCCACCCCACCTTTTGACTACTTATGTTGATACCTATCGATGTTTTCATATTACCATTGTATGGGCCTAACAACCTTATTATGTTTATTAAACTATTTTTCTATCATGGAATAGAAAACACTTTGACATATATATTTCTATATTTTGACTTATATGCATGTTCTATAAGTGACTTAAATTCTACCCATGTTATTATACACATGCATGCTTATGTATGACTCTTAATTGTATAGAAAATTCCAATCTAACATAGCTAATCAAGGAATTAGCTAATTGTTAGAACCTCCTGGTATATGTTAATAATCATTTAAAAAAAATGTATTTCAAGAATATGTACCATTGAATGTTTAGAGAAAATATATACAGTAGTCATTTGCAAGATTACTACTTGAGAACCCAACATGGAAGCTAACCTATAAATGTTGAGAATAAGAGCATTGCATAATAGCTCAATTACCATAACATACTCAATTTTTCTAGTTATAGGACCTAAGGATATGGCTCATAAAATCACCAATTCATCTATGGGTAAGAATATCAACCATGAAGTGGAAGAAAGACCTTGGGTACCAGTGTTGTTGTCTTTTATGAAGACTGCATAAACTGAGGTCAATGTTGAGATTTGAAAATCAAGTACAAAATTAAGATAAAAATCTAACAAAGATTTTCTATATGGATATGATCATAGAAATGCACACCACACACAAAAATAATTGATAATGTATATAACATTTCTAAAACTAATGGCCTATGTAAATTCATTTTTGAGATAGAGTAAATTCCATGGCTCTGGTTGTGGATTTCCATCATGTTCAACTAGGTTATAGGCCCCTCTTTTTGACACCCATTTTACAATGTATGAACTATCCAAAAAAGGTTATAAATTTCCTATAACTACCTTATCATGATCCTAATCATAGACAAAAACCAATTAACCTTCCATCCTACACATGAGGTCCAACAAATTTATCATACTAACATTTAACAAACTTCTCATAAGTCTCATTAGCCATCACTGCTTCTTGACATTTGCATCCATATGGGTCAAATGCAATAGATATTATTCCCTTCTAGGTGATTTAGTAAAGAGTTCTATTACAAGTATTAAATATGGAATCTCACATTCAATTTTTTGACTAACTCCATCTCATAAAAAAGTTGAAATTTTATGAAAATAGTGGCAATCTTTATTTCAGTTAGATAAGTTCATAATCCAAAAGTGCATAAGGTAAATTAGTTTTGTGCTTCTAGAATATCCTCCGGATCATGTTTTTGAAGATATAATCCCATGTTTAATTGGTGTGACTACCTCCATTTCATAAACAAGTTGAAATAATGTGAGCCTAATGTTAGTCATTTCTTGGGTTAGATAAGGTCATATACTAAATTTCATAAGGTACCTATTATTTGTGCTCCCAAAATATGCTCTAGATCATGTTTTTGAAGATATGATCAACAACTTCCACTTATCCACTGATCATAGGATGGTACTGCATGGATTTTTAATGAAGAAAACCTAGGTTGCTTGTTGTTTTAAATTCATATTCAATCACTATATTTTTTTCATCTAATTCAGTACCTTTATAGTGTAAAAATCATAGCAGTCAACTTCTAGGTTTGTTTTAACTATTGTGTCCCGGTTTAGAGAATTGGCGCAATAAACCTTTTAGAACCAATTTTATTGAAATCATAACAACAAAGGGATTAATTTGACTTGTGCCTTAGTCAAATGGAGAAATTTTATTTTCCTCATCAACAAGATGACTTGGATTGAAATTAGCTAGAGTGATATGGCCTTGTCTAGTAGGTAAGTTAGTAAAATCAAATTTGTAGGCTATAAGTAGAGTTGTGCATGAGTTGATTTCAAAGATCTAGAAATATAGTTGATTTATTGTTAGTTCAACTTATTTAACTAAGCTCTAGTCATTAGTTGTGTTAGTTCAAGAGTAGTTGAGTAGTTATGACTACTGTTAATTCAGTAATCTCTTAGTTAGCTGATCAATTTACAAAAAATAGATCTAGTTGTGCATGGAATTTGAATTTCCTAGTTGAGTGGAGGTAAAATTCATAATTGTATTTATTATTGTATACAATTTAGTGTACAAAGTTGGTATGTAAAAAATGCCCTATCTTCCTTATAATTTCAGAAGTAAATAGGAGTTAGTGCAGGAACATAAGTGGAGGTAGAGTGAGTGGAGGCTCAGCCTTTTCCGGACTAGTCTCACGAGGAGGAGATCAATATTGCAATGCAGGTTGAGCGTCAAGGATTGAAGTTGTCATTGTAATAGATCAATTGCCTTATCTGATATAATATAGACAGAGGAGGGATTTTTCACAGTTGGGTTCCCTAGTAAAGATATTATGTTCGTTATGATTGAATGATTGCATGTGTTTCTATTATATGTCTTCCCTTCCGCAGATTAAGTAGAAGATATTTGTGTCTCTTGATTTCATTTCGAATTGATTAGTAGTAGAAAATTTTATATGAATTTGTACATGGTATCAGATATTTAGAAGACTACATAGAAACCTTATTGTAGATCTTCTCTCAAAGAAATTTCAATTTGCAGAGTTTTTGGTGCAGATTCTCTTTATTGTAGGAAAAATGTATTTGAAGAGATTGAGTTTGGAGTATGCATTGGAGGGAACGTTTAATTTTTTGCTTGGAAATATAGAATGGAAGTTGTCTTGGATGACAATGGAGTATGGGAAAATACACAAACTTATATTCTGAAACTAGTTGCATCCAATGCACAAGGACTTACTCAGTGGAAGAAAGACACAACAAGAGCTAGGAGGATTATTCTGGAGGATGTCAAATATCATATGGTTTCAAACTCGCATTGAAATTCGAGTCCTTTCTCAATGTGGAAAACCATCACAACTATATTCTAGAGTAGTAGTGATACTAGGAAATTGACATTGAGAGATAAACTTAGGAGCATTCACATGTAGAAAAATGAAACCATTTTTCAATACCTATCTAGATTTGCTCAAGCTCAAGATGAACTTGGAGGAGTAGGAGAAAATGTTCCATCATTAGAACTTGTGAGCTTAGCACTCCTTTGCCTTCTAAAATCCTAGCATAGCTATTAGGATTCATTTAATGGAAGATACAAGATACCAGATTGGGAGAGACTTTGGTATGATGTGGTGCTAGAGTAGATTAGAAGAAACACTAGAGATGGTGTCACATCCATTGCACATGATGAAGAAGAGTGTGCTCTAGTTGGAAATGGAAAGAAAGCCAAAGGCATGAAGGCCCAAGGTGAGGCAGAATCCAGCTAGAACAATGGTAAGAAGACGGACCTCAACAAAATAAAATGTTTTCATTGCCATAAATATGGACACTATGCAACCAAGTGTCCTTACAGGAAATATTGCAAGGAACTTGTAGGAGGAGTAGGAGGAGATCGTCTGGAATCTTAATTCAAGTTAGATTTCTCCCTCTTTTCTTGCATGGAAAGTATAGTAAGAGGGAGTCATTGGTACCTAGATTCTGGTGCCTCATATCATATGATAGGAAATAAGGAATTATTTAGTAGCCTATAGGAGAAGGATCACAAATTTCACATAGAATTTGGACATGATGGGTGGTATAATACCAAAGGAATTAGTGTTGTTACCTTTAACAATGAGTCAAGCTCCGATCTTCATCTCAAAGATGTTATGTATGTACCTGAGATGAAGAACTTTTTGATTTATGTGCTATATTGGAGGACAAAGGTTATGGTGTGTTTTTTGGTAAGGGAAAATATTTCTGAAGCATGTTTCTACTAGACAAGTGAAACAAATTGAATTTAGTGTCAAAGATATCTACAAGCTAGAGGAATATTTTGCCATGAGTGCAATTATACATTTAGGAGAGAGGTGGGGCGATGTAGAGCCTTAGTTATAGAGTTGAAAAGATTTGGGCAGGGTCCATAGGAGAGTAGAAAAAATTGAAGTATACTCATCTCAAGGATCATTACCCTTGCTACAAGGGATGATAATATTTAGTAGGAGGAGGATTAGTGTCAATTGATGCAGTTAGATCTTAGGAAATAGTTGCAGGCTAGTAGTAGTCAAAGACTCAGGAGACTGTTGCAGCGTAAATACATAGATGATTGAGTATTTTGGGTACTTCTTGGTTGCAATTTTTGTAGTAGCAACAAGAATAGTGAGAGGGACTTGGCTTACAGTACATTTCTATAGGAGCAAGATTGGGATTGTGCAAAACCATTTAATTGCTAAGAGGGAGTGTTGAAATTATACCAAGAAAAAAATCTATTTAGCTTCTGCCTTATTTGAATAGAGAAATCCGATTTTCCACATTTGCAAGATGACTTGGATTGAAATTAGCTAGTTAAGTAAGTAAATTCGAGTTTGTAGACTAGAAGTACAATTGTGCATGAGTTGATTGCTAAGATCTAGTAGTCTAGTTGAGTTATTGTTAGTTGAACTTAACTGAGCTCTGGTCATTATTGGAGTCAGTTTAAGGTTAGTTGAGTAGTTATCAATTAATGTTAACTCACTAATCTCTCAATTAAATAGTTAATCAACTAAAAATAGACACAGACATGCATGGAATTCAAATTTCCTAATTGAGTGGAGAGAAAAGGCATAATTTTATTTATTATTGTATGCTATTGAGTGTAAAAAATTGGTATGTAGATGATGAGCTAGTTTCCTTAGAATTGTGCAAGGAAATAGGAGTGAGCGCAGGAATGAAATTGTAGGAAGTGCGAGTGTAAGCTCAGTATTTTTCAAAGAAATCTCATGAGGAGGAGATCAATATTGAAGTACATGTTGAGCTTCAAGGACTGAAGTTCTCATTGTAATAAATCAATTTTCTCATCTGATATAATACAAACATAGGAGGGTTTTTTCCCAGGTGGGTTCCCTAGTCAACATATTGTGTTCATTATGATTGAATGACTTCATGTGTTACTATTGTATATTTCCCTTTCGCAGATTGAGTAGAATAAATCCGTGTCTCTTGAGTTGAATTCAATTTCATTAACAGTATCTAATTTCCTACAATTTCTACAAATTTGAGTTGTTAAATGATGTTGTTCGGGGTAAAACCTCCATTACATAAGTGTTAGACATCATGGAATTTTTATACACTCAATGAAATTTTCAATGGTGCAATAATAAGATCAATATCAAAGTTTATCCAAAATGTCTTTCTTTAAGAATTTGACCTACCATGTTTAGAAAACATTGTATGAGTGAACTGTGCATCATTCATGAGGGGCTAGACACATTACCGCTAGTTTTCCATTGGTGTAAGTTAAGACCATGCCACTACGTGGAGGGGGGGTTCCATTCTATTCACTTGTATCTTGATCCATAGTAGCAAAGAAATTGGGAGTGGGACTGAGACAAAATAATAGATTTATTTATTGTTATGTAGTAGATGAAAAAGCTACATGTGTTAGGAAACTCCAATAAATTGTCTTCTCATCTATATGTACATATTTCCATTTCAAATAGGAAAGAGATCAAAGCATTTGCACCTTCTAGGTTGGTTTTCTACCATAAAGGATTCCCAAAGAAAATGTTTTTTTTTTTATTTAGGTGTTGGGAAACATACTGAGAGGGGCAGGAGGGATGGGTGAATTAGTATTTTACTTATCTTTAACTTTTATTTTCATATAAAAAAAATTACACTATTATTCTTAAAGAAACATGTGTATGTACGCAACCCCAGAGAAATAAGACAATGTATATCCAGTTTACCATTTTTTCATGTGTTCCATTAGATGATTGTCTTTAACTATTCCATCAGTAAATAAATAACTTTTCAGAATGAAATAAAGATTCAAAAAATCACAGTATATAAGTAACACACATAAAACACTAGGATTTTAGGTGAAAACCCAATGTGGGAGAAAACAATCATTGTCATTGTCTTTGTCTATGTCTTTTTTTTTATTATATAAACAAAATATTCATTACATTTTTGTACTGATACAGACTCTTACCAACACACAGGAACCCACCTACAAGAGGATACAACCTCATAATCTCATTTATCAGATACTACCAGAAGGGAGCTCTTACCCCCTTACCGAAGATTGCAACCCTCAGCTTCTTGTTGACCACTTTTTAGAATTTTTTAGATTGTATCCACCTATCAATCATGAAACAATCCGTAGGGTGCTTTTCATCACATTGTAAAATTGGACCCATACCAACATGTTGTCGCAGCTACAACCAGCCACCTAAATTTTTCCTATCCTTTCATTTTGGAGCCTCCCTTCTTATACACGTCAGCGCATATCGCATTGATCCAGGTATTCATGCTTCTATTGAGACTTATGTTTTCATTTTTTCTTGTGGTTTTTCACTTATATGATTCTTCTAAGTCACAACTTGATCTCCCAGCTTTATCTCATAGAAGTTTTGGGCTTGCCCCCAAAAATTGCGCAATCCTTAAGGGCAAGCAACATTGATGACAAGAATTGCACAGTCTTGACTACTAGTGAGCTTTGAGCTAATAAATTGCATAGGTATGGGAGGCATCCCAACACTTAGCCCAAAAATTGTGCAACCCTCACTGAGCTCAGAAGCTGCAGAGTGCACTGAGTCAAAAAGTTTCCCAATTCCCCAGAACTACATAGTCTTTCCTGGAAGTGTGCATGGCATATTTCCTTTGGAAAATAAAAAATATAAGGAAAAATCCCTAAAAAATAGGTATCTATTTTTGTTATCCTGAAGGAGACACTTGCTCTATTTTTAGAAACTTTTGTTGAATGTTGATTTTTCCTTGATTTTAGGCATGCATATCATAAACCCTAGTTTGTCCAAATCTATTTAGTCAACGCTTCTAGAGATCATTTTCACATTCGATATTGGAGCTATAGAATTCCCAATGTGATCAATGAACCTTCGGTGCTATCATCGTCGCTTTTCAAGGTAAGTTTTTCTTTTGTTATTTTTTGTCACTTTTTCTTGTTTGGCTTATGTCAGTGTTTTTTCACTTATTACTCTTCATGTTTATTTGCGTTTTAACTTGTAGAAGTGTTGCTTTAAGTTTTAGATTACCTTTCCCAAGTGTAACATATGTTTTCTTGTTTTTCACCAAAGGTCGTTGTTGCGGTGACTATCCTCACATACTTTGTTTTCCTTCCATTTGATTAATTGTTTCACTTGATTCACATAAATTTACCTTCACCTAGTCATATCTTCATGCATCTTCACACCATATCTTAGATATTCACATTTTCCACACTTCCCTTGGGTAGATCTGCATTTCCCTTTTCTAGTTTTTACTTTTCTTAGCTGGCACTATGTAATCCTAGGCTCAAGCTACAATCTTGGTCTTTAGAGTTTCCTAGTGCATAGTCAAAGCTAGCTCCAACTATGCACTGTGTAGTTCCAAGAGCCAGCTTGCCATCCTTGGTCAGTGAGACTGCATATTGCGCAGTCTCTCTTAGGCCTTTGCCTAGGCTAAACTACACATTGCACAGTTTCAACTATCAAGCTTCTGTCTGGCTGTTGAGACTATGTATTCAATAGTTCCCACAAGCAGCCATGCCCTCTTGTCAAATAAAACTGTGCAATCCTCCCCATCTAATGCCCGGTTTCCTTCTTTAACTTTCCTTGTAAGTTTTTTCTCTTAAGACTAAAATTTGCTTACCATGAGCATCTTTTCTGTCCCACGGGAGAAACAGTTGTTGAGCACCTCTCCATCACTCACTGTTACCATGTGATCTATGAGAGATGCATTAAAGGAAACCATTTAGAGTAGTACTAAGGAAGCAACTAAGCAAACATCAGTTGATTTTCCAGTGTATGTATATACTCACTTGTTTATAGAGAAAGAATCATCACCGACATGGCAGTAGATTCAATATGATATTGTAAAGGACTTTGAGGCAAGGTTAGAGGACCGACATATTTATCTCAACATTTGACAGTCAGGGCTATATAGAATTGCTTGGAGGTATCGATCCTTCCCATGTGTAGTTATCATTAGCTCGATTGTCTCACACATGGATGAGAAAACCATGATATTGATCACTATGATTGGGAAGAATATTTTCACCATCCAGGAAGAAGAATTTTATAAAATGTATCACTTTCCCGTGTCAGTGGAGTGCATGGACTCACTCTTCTATTCCACCGAAAATTATGCGAACACAAGAGACATTTTAATATGATGGCTTAAAGAGCCATTGAAGTTTTGACAGAGACCCACCCATGTGTACAAGGAAAAGTCCCTCAGGGAGTCTTACAAACTCTTGGTTATCTTTACTTACATAATCCATGATCAAGAGAGCACTGAGACCTTTCCTGAAGGGTGGGCATTCTTATCGGAGTAGTTGGTGAATGACGGGAGGCCATTCAACTGGTCATATATGTTGGCTAAACAATTGAGGCCCCATGTATCAGATGCTTGGAATACACCCAAGGGTGAGCGAGCAAGTTTTTATATGTTTTCATACTAACTTGATGCAATATGTCCACAACAGAAGTTCCCTAGCATGAACTAGACATTGACACCACGAGAGACTTCTGTGCACATCTATTGCAAGTTTATTTTAGAATACAGTTATTGAGGAGTAGTGGCATAGTTAATTGACCACTTGATCACCACTCTATACAAACTTATCTTTGAATAGGATCCACCTTTCATGTCACAAGAAGTGATAGTAGACATTGAAGATTGGTATGCCTCACTAGGTGGTACCTTCATTAGGGTTTTTGGTAGAGAGAAGCCTCTGCATGTCTTACCAAGCTATGCCATTGGAAAACTGATCATGTAAGAAGTAACATACCATCTCACTACAAGGTTGTCATTGGCACTACACACGAAGAAGAAAGCACCATGGCCCACTCTTCCTCTGTTGATTGGATTATACAAGGTAAAGAACATGAAAGTTGCAGATGTCGAGGCTAAGGAAATAATGAAATTCAAATTCGTCACTAAATACTTTAATCTATATGATCCCTGCAACATTTGCAAGGACCGCCATACGAGAGTTCTCTTTCCATGGATTGGCAAGGAATTTCATTGGATAGAGGAGGACCCTTGAAAGTACTACTACAATTCCTCCAAAATTAATGAGCTAGTCAGTTTAGCAAGGACTTCACAGGCTCCTTCATAGACAACAACAACTATGAAAGAAGCATGAACAAAAGGAAACAATCCCATGTAGGACAAGGAAAAGAGGAAGATTTTTGAAAGTCTAGAGGGAGAACAAATATGAAAAATGAAAGCAAATCCTCTTCTCATGAATGCAATTTTGGTAGCAGAAACAAAGAGGAAGCAAAGGATGTAGAGAGAAAAGTAGAGAAAGAGAGAAAATTAAATGTTCTAGGAAGAAGAACTGAAGTGGCAAGAGACAGAAGAAGATGAAGGAAGAAAAATATTTGAGTTGGAAGTAATGAGAAAAGAATCAGAGGCAAGAAGAAAAACAAAGGCAAGGTGCGATGACAAAGAAAACGATGTCGATGTAGATTGAAGAATAGGAATGTAACAACCATGGTTAAGATTCCATGTAAAACATATATAAGGCCACAGATTATGGAACACATATTCCAAGATGAATGGTGGGGGAACATCCTAATGGGTGTTGATTCAGTTTATTATGGCTAAAGGAAATTATCAAAGCCAATGGAAAAGGTTTTGGAAAGGAATGAGGCATTGATTGGCATTTTATTTAGGAAAATAATTGAAATTAGGAGAAAAGGAAGGTTAAAGGCATGGTTAGAGGTCACAGGTTGCATGTGAGGAGGAAAATGAAGGAAAATTATGGAAAATAAATAAAACAGAGGTCTCATTAATAAAATGTCTTTTGGGGATTATTGGGAAGAGTTGACCAATTCAATTTTGGAGCTCTCTCATTGTTCGCTCTCTCTCTCATACTCTTGGACACTTAGAGTTTTCTTGCACCACTCTTGGAAGGTGTGGCATACTTGGAGTTTTGGAGCAAGAAGTCAATGGAAGAGTAGGAAATGGAAAGCGGGCATTGGTATCAGCACTTACAATAGGTTTTGCTTGCAGGTATCGAGTTGCTTGTATGTTTTCCTCACTAGTTTTGGCATCCATGGCACATCCATGTGGCTTCATGGTTATGATTTTTCACTCGCATGGAGGATTTCCTGGATTGATAGTGGATTTCCCTACCCTTTCCATTTCTTGGAGAGCTATGGTGATTGTGGTTTTACTTCCTTGTTTTTTTTGGTTGGTTCTCATGTTTGCTTATCTTCGGTTGAGTTATTACTTCCTGGAACCCTTGGTTGGACAAATTCTTTCGAAGCCCTAAAATGACTTGGGTTTAGTTACTAGTCCTTAAAGCCTTGGTTGGAAAAACGCTCTCAAAGCCATATAATATCTTGGGTTGAGTTACTAGTCCTCGAAGCCTCGGTTCAACAAATAGTCTGGAAGCACGGGAAATGTTGTGGGTTGAGTTACTAGTCCTCGAAGATGTGGTTAGAAAATTTTTCTAGAAGCCCAAAATAAGATTTGGGTTGAGATAATAGTTTTGCAAGCCTTGGTTCAAACAAACACATTGGAAACCCTAAAAGGCTTGGATGGAGACCAATCTGACGATGGTTTTGATGTCCGACTAGGTGATGGAATCACTCTTTGATGGGTTGAGATGGATGACCTATGGAAGCCCTATATGACTTTTGATTGATGTGAACTATGAGATCCCACATTCAGGCTTAGAATATGGCATGGGGGTGAATGGTTGAAGAGATATTTCGCTTAGTCATTCAATAGTTGGGTGGAACGTTGGAGTCCCATCCCGGGTTTGGTTTGTACTTCATCAATAAGAGGTAATTCCTCCTTATAACCTTATGAGGATTACGATGGATTATATGTGGTGTATATGGATGTGATTTAATTGATATTTATGTCCCTATGATGTTGGTTGTGTATACATTTTATGACAGAAGCTATGTATGGCTCTCATCATGTTTTTAGTTGTAAATGAATGATCGATGTATCTATGAACTAATGGATGAAATGATAGCTAATGTGATAATAAGACAATGCTTCACAATGAATCTCATTAAGTATGAGACCCCTATGCTTAGATATGTCATTTACACCTGTAGGTTGCATACTTACTAAGTGTTTGACAAAATTTATGTCATGGCTAGTAGGAGTCAAGTCAAGCTCTTGAACAAGAATTTGCTTTAGTATTGTCATTTCCATGTTACTTTACTAATTTGAAGAGATGGTTAAATTCTTCGCAGTGACCTAGGCTATGGGCCTGAAAAAGTGACTCAAATCCCAGATCCATTGACATAGCACTGATAATTTGGTTCTTTGGTCGTCAGCAGGAAAGCCTGTGACGGTGACTATAGGGCTATATTCGTAGGCATGCCTTGTCATTGGAGAAAATTTGGGTTTAATTCATCTAAATTATAGGTTTACTCGGGGGTTGGGCGCCTAGAGTGCTGGATTAGCTCTTAGGGGTCTTGAAGCACCTGAGAGAGCTCTTTGTGTTGTGTTTCCATCAATTCCATTTCCTTAAGGTTTCCTATGAGGTTGAATCATATCATAGTAGTCTCTCGTCACTTGTTTACCTATGTTGGCTAGTTGCTTGGGTAGATGTGGGAGGAGGGTGTTATAGAGTGGTATCATAGAATGGTTGATCTCTCCTTGGGTTGTGTGTTGATCATGCCTTCATGTAGGCTGCATATGTGTTTTGTGTGCATGTATCCCATGTTCTTGTGCATTTCCATGGTGTTGATCATCGTTGTGGTGGTGTTGCCATGTGAAGGCTAAAGGTGTCATCATGGAGGATGTCTTCCAACATGTATGGTTGATTATGTAATTGTCATGCATGTATGGTCTTGGTTATAGTTATGCATGAGTAGTAGGTCAAACATGCCTTGTGAAGTCATGGTATGCAATTTAGGTCATCATGATGTTATTGGTTATTATGAGTCTAGTGTGTTCGTTGAGATAGAGTAGGAGATGTAAATCATCATAATAAAGTTGCAACATTGGACTTTGGGGTAAAAGAAGATCATCATACAAGTATTCTATGTTTGGCATGCAGGTATGCAAGCTAAGGATTTTCATATACATTAGGTTTATGCAGATCTCCTTTGATGTTATGCTTACATTCATGATAGATGTTAATTAATTAGTGTAGTTATATGCACATGTGTCAAATAGTAAAAAATGATAGTAATATGTAGTTGTTTGCATTGCTATTGTTGTTTTATATTAGATAACTTGATGATTATGTTATATGTTGTTGATGAGTACGTTATAGGTTAACATGTTTTTGTTATATGACAGTTAGCTTGATGATTAGGTTATATGTTGTCGATGAACATGATATATAGCTTATGGTTGTTCTATGCTAGTAATTTGATGATGAGGGTTATTTCATTAAGATCTTGATGTCATATTTATCATGCCAAGCTGGACTAGCCTATGCAAATAGTTACGACTATGATCTTTGTTGGGCCGTTAATATGTCATTATTATTATCAATTTTTAACACCTATTTCATCCATTTATACTCTTCTTTATCATGTCATTTATCATGATTTATCATATAAATCAATTTTATAATTAATTATGCTCTTATAGATAAATACTAATTATTCTCCTTTATTTTTAATAAATTGATGATTATGTATGACTTTACCAATGATGGTTTATTAATAAGTTGGTTACAACATCACTCACCATTCTAGCCTCGAAAGATATTTTCCAGATTGAAGATTTGATCATTAAATGTGCCAACTCAGAAATTCGTTGGAATACGAAGTGACAATTTTGCATTGGACATTTTGGGAAAATGGAGAAGAATATGGAAAATACGAAACATGGGTTCTGTTCAGAACGGACCAGATTAGTTTTGTGATGAACAGTTCCCCAAATTATGTCCGTACTAAGAGAAACAGAAGGTTCTATTATGACGTTTTTCTCATATTTGCTGTGTGGCCATTTTCCAAATTATCCCAGTTGCAATGCCAAATTCAACCTGTTTCTATTGAAGGATTGATGGAAGGATATTTCAGATATGATCTTACTTATCAATTTGCTAAGAACAATCCAATTGTGTAATAGAAATCATATTGTAATCATCCTTGTTGTAATTGCTCTTTGCTCTCTCTCTATTTAATTGAAATCAGGGATCAGAGAAGGGAATTCAGAATTATGATTTCAGAATTGAGGATTGAGGATTCATGATTCATGATGGGATATGATAGGATAGGAGGAAAAGGAGGTTGTTGCATTACCATTGTAATTCGCAAGGCTTTTTCTGTTGTAATGATTTCACATCTTGATAATTAATAAGTAAAAGGGTGGTTGTTCATTCACCTTATTTGAAGTAGCCCAGCAGCATTCGTTGGCAACTAAGGGCCCAGCCTTTGGTAGATTAAGTTGTTGCTCTCTATTATATCTTTACGATTTCTATCGTGTGGTCATTTGGTTTCATTTTTATTTATTGTACTCGCATCGCTTTACTGTTTTGTATTGCCAGACTTAATGAATTTCTCTATTTTCTATACTGTAATTGAATCGTGTTGTTGTTCACTTCCATCATAACAAGATAACTATTTTCTGCAAATATATTGTTATGCTATTCATTAAATCTCTGCGGTTCACTTTAGATTTTGTCGTTGATTATAGATTGTTGATTTAGTTACATTTATAGTTGTTATGTATTTCTAATTAATTAGCTTTGTTGTTCAGTTTTTTCAATAGACTTAGTTGTTGTTCTTTTCTGCAAGGATTTGATTTCATTGATATTGCATCAAGTGTGTTTTAGTAAGAATTTCCAATTGATTTATCATTTCTAGTTAATTGCTTTAGTGTGGATTGAAAGATCAACAACTGTAAAGAACATTGACTTTAGTTGTCTAAGTTCTCAAATTGGAGATCTTGCCTATGATTGATTTTCATTTGCATCAGTTTACAGAGGAGAGAGTTATCATTACTGAGTCCTTGACTGATGATTGTTTAAGTGAATGGTTTAGTTCAAAACATTTTAGTTTCTTGTTGTTCCGATTATATTTTGTTTCCAACATTCATTTATATTTGCATTTTAAGCACTATATTGCAAAACATTACTCTTGAGCAAGTGACCACCTCAGACTGAGTACACTCTTGAAATAAAAAATCGTCCCTGGGTTGACAATTAATGTGAAGATAATTAGGAGTGAAAAAGACAGCTTTTATCGCTAAAAAATCCTCAGGTATGAGTCTATTTATTGTGTTACATTGTGTGTTACTAATCTAGATCGATCACACATATGTGATTTCTATACACAACTCATAAATTCTTATCAGTTTATGATGTGAGCGTGTTAGTTAGTAAGTGTTATAGATATGATGATATTATTTATGTTTGAGTTGACATGTTGTAAAGTTATATCTTAATAACTAGATTGATTGTGCAGATAAGATAGCCTCCCATGAGATACATTAAGGTACAAGCTTTCTTATGTCATTTATTTAGTTTTTTAATGTTTGACTATGTTGTCTATTTGGTGTGTGGGTGTTTGGTGTCTATTATGTCAGCTAGTTGATTTCTTTAACATGGTATGTTTGCAATTTGGTTGAATGTTTGATGAATTACATAATATGAGTATGTGTTTATAATGTTTCTTTCCAAATGATCTTCTTCTAAGAGGATTTTACTACCACATATGTGTTGAGACAATTGATATGTACTTGAGTATAGTAGGTGAAATTTGTAGCATTTTGTGTGAGGACTATGAGTTGACTATGAATTATGGCCTGATTGTTAGTCTTGGTAAAGGTTGATTTCAAATTCATAGATAGGATTGTCTTGATATTTGGAAAATATGATTGATATCTATAAACAGTTGTAGGGTAACATGTTAGGCATTAACATGACAAGGTAAAACTTGATGTGTTTATATAACTAACAGTTGGGTAATGTGGGAGTACATAGTAAGCCTCGATTGAAACAAGGTGAAAAGGGTAAAATAAAGTAATTGGACAAGAATTCCTTTGGCTATGTTTGGAAACCATAATTCCAAATGAATGAGTGCTTTACATACAGGGAGTCTTCTTAACCTTGATTTTGTCTGAAATTATGTGGATATGTGTTATAGTCATGAACATGTACTTGAGAGGTATATTAGCCTGTCTCTAGTTCAAGGACGATTTCTCAAGGGAATTAGAATCCCTTGAGAGATGGCGTGGATGTGTTCAGTTGCAAGAAATGTTCTTGGCACAAAAAGGTAAGGTAGTCAATATATTGTTATGTTTATCTATTCACTGAGAGTTATGTGTTGATGGTAGTATGATGCAGGGGATTGCATGGAAAAGATATTGCCACGAAATCTTGAAGAAGTCTTAGGTTGAGATTTCCTTGGGAACCATGGGGATGGAGTCATGGCATTTGTTGTCAGTCTTGTGGTTTTGGCATTTTGTGATTCACTTTGCTTGATTGACATTTTTGTTTATGTCTAGTTTATGGTCGTACAACTTTATTTGTGGAGTCGTATTGTTATTGATTTTCATGGTTTTCTTATTAGTTGTTTCTTGTCTCACCTTTTATGTTTTGAGTGTCTTGGGAATTATTTGGGGAAGAGGAAAGTTGATGGAGCTCTGGGAGATCTATGTGGTACACAATAGGTAGTGTAAGAACCCAGATGAATCTCTATGCATGAGTAAGTGCAGTGAAAGTTAAGACTACGATAGTCGGCTAGACTGGTTTGGTCCATTGTGGTAAATAGATGATGCCGATATGGACACGAGAAAGGTAACTAGAAAAGTTTAACTATATGGATCTATGGTGTCATATGTCTTGGCTATGTTGGGAAATGGTGTTCTCAATGTTGTGCATGTTGTACATGAATAAAGGGAGTTCTCTTAACCTTGACCTTGATATGTAGTATTTATGTTGTGATCATGATTTCTTTATGCTAATGATTATATGCATATATGTATGTATGCACGTTGTTATCTGATAGCTTCATCATGGGTCACGATTGTTTTATGCTAATGTTTATGTATATGTATGTATGTGTTTGTGTATCTATGTTACTATTCGACAGGGTCATTAGGAATCGTTCTTGTGGAGGAATGATTGCTTACACAGACAAATGACATGAATAGGTTCCTGGTCTTACGAGTAATAAAATGGGAAGACCACTCAGGAAAAATATATGAGGACATATCATGTGGATATGAATTGTTATTGTATGCTTGTATTATGCATATGTTTATGTTATGATAGGTAAAAATGAGGGATGCATCAGAGAAATTAAAGTAGTGCGGTCTCCAACATGTTGCGACAAGCATGGAAAAGACACTAAAAGAATGTTTTTTTGGAAGAGACAGTGTGCCTTTGGATGTGAGGTACTATTGTTGTGCTTATCTTGTATATGTTGTAGATGTTGCATATGTGATGACTTTGCACATGAAACATTGTACATATGTAGTGTGTGTACATGTTGTTTATGCAATATTATGTACAGAGTATTAGTACATATAGTATTGTATGAATGTTGCATATTCAATGCTCAGATATATAGTGCGATGTACATATTTTACTATGTGCATGATAGATATGTGGTCTTGTATGCATATGGTGCCCCGCGTGTGTTAGATATGTGTTGTTGTGAACAAATGATGATATGTACATGTGGTGTTGCATGCATGTTGTACATGTAGTGTTATATACATATGGTGTGGTGTGCATGAATGTACAAGTGGTGTTGTGTGCATGCGGTGTTCTGTGTAGGTGATGTTGTGTACATGTCATGCATGTGGTGCTATGTAGATTTCTTTTTGTTTACATGTCATCTATGTGGTTCTATGTACATGTGGTATTGTGTACATGTCGTAAAAGTGTAGTGTACATGTGGCATTGTGTACACGCTGTGTAGGTTGGACCGTGTACATGTGATGTTGTACACACATTGTGTAGGTGGTGTAGTGTACATATGGTACTGTGTAGATGTTGTACATATGATACTGGTGCATGTGTGATATTGTGTCCATGTCATACATGTAGTGTTGAGGGCATGTGGTACTAGGTATGTGCATTGTGTAGGTGCATGTATTGTTTTATGTTTTTCAACAGGTGTAGGTGTATGTATTATGCTATGCACTAGATGTAGGCATATGTATTCTATAGTATACACAGGGTGTAGGTCTATGTGTTGTATCTCAAGTGTAGGTGTATGTATTGTGTTATGCACTAGATGTAGGCATATGTATTGTATTGCATACACACAGTTTTGGTGTATGTGTTGTATGTCATGTGTAGGTGCATGTATTGCATGGAATTGTATGTCGTGTGTGGTCGTATGTGTATGATGGACACTATGTATATGTGCACCTTGTAGAGGAGAAGGCATTGGGTGTTTGTCGAGTGTAGCAACCGATCCAATGCTCATACGAAATAAGAATGTTGGGTCCCTATAATACTAGTGATTACCCCATTACTATTGTAGTTATACCCCTTATTAATATTGTTGTGCCCCTATTGCCCCCATATTGTTATTACTGTGCCCCATAGAATCCCTCTATTGTTATTTTTGTGGCTTTATATTATTATTGTTAGGTCGGCTGGATTATATTGTGACTCTTTAGATTCCTATATATAGAAAGGAGGTTTTGTCATTTGAATCATCCAAAAATTGTTCATTTATGTAATGTAAAGGAGGTTTCCCCCTCGAAGAGGCTGAATTCTAAGGCGTTGATCTATCTTTTCTATCTTTTCTTGAGCTGCTTTCATAACATTTGGTATCAGAGCTTTGGATTTTAGGGTTTCGCTGCTCCAAACAAGTCATCGTGACATTTTCGCTATAACATTTTTCTGTGACGTTTCAGAAGTCACAAAAAAAACACATTTGAGAAGAAATCGCACTCAACCCTGGTTCCGAATTTTAGAGCTTTTCGCGCGATATTTGCAGAGATATGATCTGAGGAAGTTAATCTTTTTGCAGAGTTCTGAATTACATTCAAAACAGGTGACCTGGGGAAAATCATCATAACATTCTCTCTGGGAATTGGATTGAAATTTCGTAAGAAGGTGCAGAAAGAGGACGAACTGTAGTTTCTTCTATGCACGTTTCAGATCCAAAGGTTGAAATAGTGACTCGTGGCACATCGTACAAATTCGCTCTATTGAACTAGTCTATAAGAAAGTCACTGTGGGAGATATCACATAACTCCTCCTTGGAGAATCCAATTTGGGTCAGACTTGTGGCATTGGAAAGAGGACATAGAGGGCTACTATAGCTCACAAATTCATAAATATATGATTGGAAAGTACAGAGATACATCAGAGGCAATATTGAGCTCCTACAAAGTGAAAAAAGGTGTGCAGATTTTCTTAAATTTTTTCTTAAGCTTGGTTTGAAAACTTATTTTGAAGGAATTCAAAGGGCATAGTAGAGCATTATTATCGGTAACTGATGCCCCGAGGAAAGAAAATGCAAACACCTAGTAAGGAACCTGAAAGCTCTAGCATGACTCATGAAGAAGAGGAAGAAATGCAACATGATATATCAAAATTACAAGACCAAGTGCAACAACTGTCCCTTGCACAAAAAGGAACAGAATCTAAGATGGATGGTTTAAAGAAAGATGTAGAAGCTAAGATGGATGGTTTAAAGAAAGGTATAGAAGCTAATATGGACTGTTTAAAGAAAGGGGTAGAAGCTAAAGTGATTGACGTGGAAGCAAAGATGGATGATTTGAAGATAGATTTGAAGACAGACATGGACAAATTGAAGAGAAATATGAATAAGTTGCTACAAAAAATGGTCCCTAAAGTTGAAAGGGTACTAAAGGAAACTCATGATGAGAACAAAAGAAATGTTATTCATGATTCCATAGACGCTAATGTTGGATCGAAGACTCACCATATTCCAAAAATCGATATGAAGAAGTTTGATGGCAAGGATCCTACCACATGGATATTACAGATGGAGCAATTCTTCGATCTCAATAATGTGCAAAACACACAAAAGGTACGTATGGCAACTTTATATTTGGAACCAAATCAGTTTGTATGGTATCAATGGCTTTTCTCTCGTAAACCATTTATCACTTGGGCAATTTTTACGGAAGAATTGATAGCACATTATGAGGATACAAAAAGCAACACTTTTTTTAGCCAATTGATAAGTCTCAAACAAAAGGGTTCAATAATGGAGCACATTGAGGAGTTCCAAAAATTGAACATAAGGGTAAAAGATATTCCAGAGGAGCATAGGATTGATGTGTTCATAGGGTCTTTAAAGGATAATATCCAACATGATGTTTACCTTTGGGAACCTGATTCATTAGAGAAGGCATTCAGGTTAGCAAGAAAAATGGAAAGCAAAATTATGGCAACCAGGAAGCATACCACTCACAACTATAAAGACGGAAGTGTTGTTGCCCCTAGTCTTCCACAACCTATAAGGTTGACACCACAACAATTGGAAGAAAAAAGAGTAAAAGGGCTTTGTTATAGTTGTGATAGCAAATACACTAAAGGTCATAAGTGTGCTGAGAAGAAATTATTCTACATAGATTATGAAGAGGAAGAAGTAAAGGAGCAAGAAAGGTCAAAAGAAGAGGATATACTCCAGGAAAAAAGCTTAGATGAAGAACAAATAAATCCGACCATATCTTGTAATGCATTGGCGGGAATTACCACTCCTCAAACCATCAAGATAGAAGGACAAATCAAGAAGAAAAAGGTAATAGTGTTGATTGATTCAGGAAGCACCCACAATTTTATTCATTGTAAGGTAGCAAAAGAATTGAATTGCTTCCTATATCCAACACCAGAGTGTCAAGTGATGATTGCAATGGAGGAACAATAAATTGCTTTGGAAAGTGCCATAATTTCAAGCTATCCATGGGAGAATATGTATTGACTAGCCCAATGCTTTCCATTCCAATGGGAGGTGCTGATGTTGTACTAGGAGTCCAATGGCTACAATCCCTGGGTACAATAGCTTTTAATTTTCAAGAACTTTTCATCAAATTTTCTATGGAAGGAAAGGAAGTTGAATTAAGGGGTATTGCAGGGAAACCAGGAAAGATAATCAGCTCTAATAGTATGACAAAGCTTCTAAAAAAGGAGCAAAGAGGTGTAATTGCACAATTATGCTCGCTAGATGTGTCCACATCGAAATCATCTATTTCTCCAGATCTCCAAAAAGTCTTGGACAATCATTCCAAGGTATTTGAGACTCCCAAAGGTCTCCCACCTATGCGTGATCATGATCATGCTATTCATCTGATTCCAGGAAGTGTTCCTCCAAACATCAGGTCGTACAGATATCCCTATGTCCAAAAGAGTGAAATTGAACGTATGGTTGCAGAAATGCTAGAGGCTGGTATAATTCAACCGAGTCAAAGTTCTTTCTCTGCTCCAGTAGTATTGGTGCACAAGAAGGATGGATCATGGCGCATGTGTCCGGATTATAGGGAGCTCAACAAGCTCACTATTAAAGATAAGTTCCCCATTCCTATCATTGATGAATTACTGGATGAATTGCATGGATCAATTTACTTCACCAAGTTGGATCTTCGTTCAGGATATCATCAAATCAGAATGAAGACTGAAGACATTCCGAAAATAGCATTTAGAACTCATGAGGGTCATTATGAATTTTTGGTCATGCCTTTTGGCCTTACCAATGCACCTTCAACATTTCAAGGTTTGATGAATTCAATTTGCAAACCATTCCTTAGAAAATTTGTGTTAGTATTTTTTGATGATATACTAATCTACAGCAAGTCTTGGAAGGATCATGTTGAACATGTTGACAAGGTGCTACAACTATTGGAGGAGAAACAATTATATGCAAAAAGATCCAAATGTTTCTTTGGAGTCCAGGAGGTGGAATATTTGGGTCATATTGTATCTCATGAAGGAGTTAAGGTAGACCCTAGCAAAATTAAAGCCATTAAGGAATGGAAAATCCCCACATCCATAAAGCATCTGCGAGGATTTCTCGGGTTGACAGGGTATTATCGCAAGTTTGTTAAGAATTATGGGAGAATAGCAGCACCTCTAACAACATTATTGAAGAAGGATGCATTTTCATGGACTCCGGAAGCAACAAAGGCCTATGAACATCTTAAAGAGGCAATGTGCCAAGCACCGGTCTTAGCTACACCGGACTTCACAAAAACCTTTATTGTGGAATGTGATGCTTCAGGAAATGGAATTGGTGTTGTTATAATGCAAGATGAAAGACCCATTGCTTTTGAAAGTCGTCCAATCAAGGGAAAGTTTTTAAGCAAAGCTATTTATGAGAAGGAAATGTTGGCAATACTCCATGCACTTAAGAAATGGCAGCCCTACCTAATGGGTAGACACTTCAAGGTAAAAACGGATCATGATAGCCTTAAATACTTTTTACAACAAAGATTATCCTCTGAAGAACAGCAAAAGTGGGTTAGCAAGATGTTGGGTTATGACTTTGAAATCATCTACAAAAAAGGGAAGCAAAATGTGGTGGCAGATGCACTCTCAAGAAAGGATGAGGATGTGGAAGCATTGTTGTGCGCCATTTCTATTATCCAACCAGATTGGATAAACGAAGCAAGGGAGGAATGGAAGAATGACAAAGAAGTGTGGGCACTTATTCGAAAGTTACAACAAGATTCTAGTACGTCTTGTACATTTAGCTAACAAAATGATTCGTTATGGTACAAAGATCGCTTATACCTCTGTAAGAATTCCCATCTAAAACAAAAGATTCTTATGGAATTGCACACTTCTCCCTTAGGAGGGCACTCAGGATTTTTAAAAACTTACCACAGGGTTAAGAAGGAATTTTTTTGGGATGGCCTTAAATCAGATATTCAAAAGTTTGTGGCTAAATGTTTTGTTTGCCAACAAAATAAAGTTGAAACAATTAAGACACCGGGTCTATTACAACCTTTATCCATTCCAAGCCAACGTTGGGAGGAGGTTTCAATGGATTTTATCACAGGTTTACCCAAGTCTGAGGGAAAGAGTGTCATCATGGTGGTAGTTGACAGACTTACCAAGTATGCACACTTTTGTGCATTATCACATCCATTTAAAGCCAGTACAGTTTCTACTGCATTTATGTAACAATTCAAAAGCTACATGGAAACCCAAAGATTATTGTAAGTGACAGAGATCCCATTTTCACTGGAAATTTTTGGACATAATTATTTTCTTTTTTTGGTACTTAGTTAGCTCATAGCTCATCTTATCATCCTCAATCTGATGGGAAAACTGAGATAGTAAACAAATGTTTGGAAGGATATCTTCGTTGCTTTGTATCTGATAAACAGACACAATGGGTCAAATGGTTGCCTCTGGCTGAATGGTGGTATAACACTTCCTTCCATACAGCAACAAAAATGATCCCATTTATGGCACTTTATGGGTATCAACCACCATCCATCACATCATATTTAAGAGAAAATTCTAAGGTTCAGGCAGTGAAACATCACATCAAACATCAACAACAAGTCCTCCAACTCTTAAAGGATAACCTCGTGTTGGCACATAATAGAATGAAACAACAGGCAGATCAACATCGCAGTGAAAGAAGTTTTGATGTAGGTGATTGGGTATTCCTACGGCTACAACCATATAAGCAAATGTCCCTCAAGCAAGCTAAGAAGGATAATAAATTATCACCAAAGTATTATGGTCCATACAAGGTGTTGCAAAAGATTGGTACTATGGCATACAAATTGGAGCTTCTGCAGCTTCTCGATTGCACCCAATTTTCCATGTTTCATGTTTAAAGAAGGTTATAGGCGACAAGCTCCCAGTTCAAACAATATTTCCAGAACTTGACGAGGAAGGAAAAATTATATTGGAACCGGAAGCAGTCACAGAAACACAAACTCGACAGCTACGAAATCGTTCAATTTCAGAGTATCTTATCAAGTGGAAGAACTTATCCGCTGAAGATTCCACATGGGAGGATGAGAATTTTATGCAGAAGTATCCAGAACTACTCAAGCGTTGAGGACAACACTTTTTTGAAGGAGAGGGGCATGTTGGGTCCCTATAATACTAGTGATTACCCCATTACTATTGTAGTTATACCCCTTATTAATATTTTTGTGCCCCTATTGCCCCCATATTGTTATTATTGTGCCCCATAGAATCCCTCTATTGTTATTTTTGTGGCTTTATATTATTATTGTTAGGTCGGCTGGATTATATTGTGACTCCTTAGACTCCTATATATAGAAAGGAGGTTTTGTCATTTGAATCATCCAAGAATTGTTCATTTATGTAATGTAAAGGAGGTTGCCCCCTCGAAGAGGCTGAATTCTAAGGCATTGATCTATCTTTTATATCTTTTCTTGAGTTGGTTTCATAACAAAGAACAAAACCAGAAGTAAGGATCAATTAAAGGATACATATCGATATACTATTTCAGTTTTATTATAGATGTGATCTACGATTCTGGTATATGATTATTACACATAAATTATGCTTTTTTTTATGATAGTTACATAGGATTTATGATTTTGATGGTCATGTTTTTAGCTAACCTATATGATATTTTTATACATGTTGATTTGGTCAGATATGCTAGTTTGGCTTGTTATGATAAGAAGCGAACATGATTACAAATGTACCTTATTAGCGAACTAACAATGAGGTATGATTTGAATTCATTTCAATTTATATTTAATATAATGAAAATTATGTCCTTTGTATAGGAATGCGTGAATATACCTAGTTGGATGATGGAAATCGACTGCAATAATTTGCAAAAATAAAAGGAATTGGAAAATGTTGCGGTATGCTAGTAAACAATTCAAGAATAGGGCCATTGTCAGACACTAGTACCCAATATTGTCCGTTGATTTCCATGAGCATGCTATGACCTGTACGATGGTTTTGAGGTAGGGATGTGCCTTGATTTTGTATCTTCTGATGTGAGAAAGCCTTTGCAAGGGATGGGCTTCCTGAGATGCGGGTGTGATTGGAAATTGGAAGGTGAGTGCCTGCATGGACAAAGTTGAGCAGATTTCCCAAGGGACTGTGTCATAGAGAAGGGAAGACAGGGGATGGATTTTTTTTGGTCATTAGCATTTCCAGATGGAATCAGATGTACATTTGGAGTGCACCCTGAAACAATGAGCTGGTAACTATTCACCGAGAGGACAAGTAGCACGATATTATAGCACTAGACATTAGATGTAGCTTTGATTGTGGACATTGATTCTAGATTTCCTAGGAAGTAGGTGACTCCTGGTATTACTTTGAGGGTCAAGGTGTGAGGCTCTAGATTCCCTTGTTGTGGATGAAGGCACCTTATCCTTTTATTTGTTGGTTGAGAAAATGTGCATATGTGTGTATTATTGTAAATATTGTATTGAGCTAGATTTATAAAGCTTCATAGATGGTATGGTTATTTGTTGGTTGAAGCAAATGTGTATGTGTATATGTGGTTATTATAAATGTCATCATGAGATGTGTTATAAAGCTCTAGTAAATTGTATGTTTTTCATTTTTCAGCAACGATCATTGTAAATACTACAACGAGTTGTGTTATAAAGTTGCATGGGTAGTATGTTTTGTTTTCAATGGTGTTTTTGGTTATATGTGTCATTGAACACTAAGGACGGTGTTCCCCTAAGGAGGTGGTTTCTGTAACAAACCTGGTTAAAATTCCATGTAAATATATATAAGGCCACAGATGATGGGACACATATTCCAAGTTGAATGGTGGGGAAAACATCCTACTGGGTGTTGATTTGATTTATTATGGCTAAAGGAAATTGGCAAAGGTGATGGCAAAGGTTTTGGAAATGCATTACGCATTAATTGGAATTTATAATGGAAATTAAGGGAAAAGGAAGGTGAAAGGTCATAGGTTGCATGTGATGAGGAAAATGAAAGAAAATAATGGAAAATAAAGAAAATAGAGGCCTCATTACTAAAAGGGATTCTGAGGGTCAGTGGGAAGACTTGATCAATTTAGTTTTGGAGCTCACTCATTATTCTCTCTCTCCCGCATACTCTTGGATACAATTTTTCCTGGAGCATGCTTGGAAGGTGTGGCATACTTGGAGTTTTCGAGCAAGAAATAACAAGAAGAGTAGGAAAGTGCAAGAGTGCATCAAAATCAATAGTTACAGTGGGTTTTTCTTGTATGTATCTTGTTGCATGTATGTTTTCCTCACTATTTTTGGAATGAATGGCACATGCATGTGGTTTCTTGATTATGATCTATCATTGGCATGAAGGATTTCCTGGACTGGTAGTGGATTTGCCAAGCCTTATCATTTCCTGGATACCCATGGTTATTGTAGGTTTACTTAATTTTTTTTGGTTGCTTCTCATGTTTCCTTAGCTTGGGTTGAGTTATTAGTTCCTGGAATCCTTTGTTGGAAAATTTCTCCGGAAGCCTTGCAACAAATTTGGTTGACTTACTAGTCCTAGAAGCCCTATAACAACTTTGGTTGAGTTACTAGTCCTGGAATCCTTGGCTGGACAAATGCTTTGGAAGCCTTAGGTGGGTTGAGTTAGTAGTCCTGGAAGCCCTTGTTGGGAAAATACTTTGGAAGCACGGGAAAAGTTGTGGGTTGAGTTACTAGTCCTGGAAACCCTAGTTGGATAATGCTCTGGAAGCCTGAAATAAGTTGTGGGTTGAGTTACTAGTCCTCAAAACTTTGGTTAGAAAAAATGATCACCAAGCCTTGGAAGGCTTGGACAGAGACCAATCTGAAGATGATTTTGGTGATGTCTGACCACGTGGTGGAATTATTTTTTGATGGGTTGATATGGATGGCCTCTCGAAGCCCTAGATGATTATTGATTGATGTGTTCTAAGAAATCCCACATTCATGATTCCAATATGGCACGAGGGTGAATGGCTGAAGAGACAGTTGGCTCGACCATTTTGCAGTTAGATGGAATGTGGGAGTCCTATCTCGAGTTTCATTTTTACTTCATCAATAAGAGGTTATTTTTCCATGTATCCTTATGAGTATTATGATGTATTATATGTGGTGTATAAGGTTGTGATTTCTATGATGTTGTTTATGTATATGTTTTATGACAGCATCTATGTATGGATGTAATGATGATTTTAACTGTAAATGAATGATAAATGTATCTACGACCTAATGGATCAAATGGAAGATAATATGATAAGGAGACAATGCTTCATAGAAAATCTCAGATAAGTATGAGACCCCTATGCTCAAATCTATTATTTACACCTATAGGTTGCATATTTACTAATTGTTTAACAAAAAGCATGCCATGGCTAGTAGGGGTCCAATGAAGGTATTAAGAAATAATTTTCTTTAGTACTTCCATTTCGATTTTATTTTATTGATTTTAATAGATGGTTCAATTCTGGGCAGTGACTTGGGATCTAGGCCTGAAAAAGTGGCTTACAATAACAGAAAAAAAGAGTTTTTTAAAACTCTCAAAAACATACAAGCTATAATTTCCTATGTGCAAGAGTGGACAAGGTAGTAAAAAAGGGCATCATTGGACTTAGCAAAGAAAATGAAGCCATAGACAGAGCCTCAGAAAGAAGGTTCAAATGTTAATTGAAAACAATAATCAGTTGGCATCATTCATTGGCAAAATTCAAGCCTCATTTGTATGGTTTTATAGTAGTTTGGATGTCTTGGTGAGAACACACCAGATACCATCAGTCGATTCCCTCACCAAATCTAAACCTAAGAAACAAGTTTGCCACAAGGTAGAAGATTACTTGTAGCACCTCAAGCATAATGCCACTAGGGATGAATTGGAGCTAAATAGACACAACATGCAGAATTTCGTTGGTGGTCCTGTTAAGGTCAGAAACATGTGTCTCATCCTTCAAAATGAGTTCGACATAGGTTCCAAGATATTGTATCTGGATTCCATGAAGGCTAGAGTCTGCTTCCAACAACAAATCGTTAATCAAATTCGGGACACCATCACATAATAGCAAGCTTGGCACCAATATGTGACTAAGAAGAAGCAAGTGGAGGTTGGTGGGATAGACTTCTTAGATTTTAGAAGCATCATCGTATTGGGAAAGCCTTGGATTATTGTTTCCTTTGTACCAATCTAATTGGTTTCCTTCCACTTCATGATAACAATCCTCTTGAGATTTCAAAAATCCCTTGTCTTTGAAAAAATCAGAGGGAGAAGGGTTATCCCAACCTCCCTTTGTCCATGTAAATGTTTCTAGCTTTTCTATATAGGGGATTTGACACATAGATTGGGATCATCAGATCCGGTTACTTTCTTACAAGTAGAGTGCAAAAGCACTTGCGCTATCTTGATGTTGAACGATCTTCATTTTAGTGGTTCTGGCTTCAGGAAGGATTATTTTCTCACCATGGGTGGTGCTCTCTTAAGTGAATATCTTTCACAAATATTGATACATGTTGTTGTTGATATTTGAATTGGGTTCGCGTTGCTTCAATGATTGTTGGTATTGTGCATTATGGTGGGTCTTAAGAAGGCCTTGTCGCTCAATAATGGAGTGTATAATGAGTTTTTTCTTGATGAATCCGATGAAGATGGTGGCAACTTAAAAAAAGGAACATTGCTCCCAAGTATACATAAATTTAGAATGCCATTTCCCTCGGTATGAAATTATATTGAATTGGAATTCTTATCTTTTTGCTTCCTCCAAACACAGAGCTCTGTTCATTTCATTAGGATTCTTAAGAATGAGAATTGTGCTACTAGAGAGCAGAATACTGATTACATTTCAATCCTTTTATTATCCTTGATGTTACTTTTCCTTGGCCTTCTTGACTAATTAGTTTGCAGATTTTATCTTTATGCTTGAAATTTGGGAAAACATGTCTAATGTTATAGCGTGATAAGTACGGTTTCTTATTTTGGTCTCCTTCAAATTTTGTTCAGTTTGAACAGTTTTATTTTGATTTCTCGCCTGGTTTACAGCCTTGAGATTTGTTCAAATTCGCTAAATTTGAAAAAAAGATAAAAAATATTAGAGCTATGTTGCGGTGACCTCTTGTTTACAATTATTCTTGTTTTAAATTTTGACATTAAAACATGTCAACTTGTATGTTTCATTTTCTAACTTCATATACAAATCAATTTGTCTCCCTTTAAGGATGATTTCCCCAATTGTGTTTATTTAATCTCTAAAGTCAACATTGCATTCAATTGAATCTAACTTGAGGATGGATCAATGGCCCCTCTACTTAAAACATCATGGTTCCCAAACATCTAGGCCTTAAGATGTGGATAATTAGTTTGGAGTTGTTCTTCAATCAATTTTTCTGATTTGCATAGGAAGTTATTATTTATAAACATGATGCACTTGTTTTAGTTTTTGGGATGTCTAAGGCATCCGTGAAAATATGGAGATAGATTTATGTTTCTTGTCTGAAAGGAGAAAATTTGTGTATAATCCTAGCCTTCTATTAGAAAGCCTTGAAGTATTAGTATAAAATTATAAATACCTCTTCAAATTCTCTAGCATCCTTCTTACTCAAAATTGTCTAGAAATCTTGGTATGGTGGGAGTTTCAGTCCCGACAAGAACCTTTACGACTAACATATTTTTTTTTGTATATTAGGACAAAGACATTGAAGTCCCTTAGTTCCCTCTAGAAGATTGTGAATTAGCATCTTCACATGAATGCAGTGAATGTGGAAAGTATGTATTGTTGACAACCAAGTATATTGTGGTGTGAAATGGGTTTGGAAGTGGTTCTTAGTGGCATCTCTACCAACCAAAAAATTTAAAGATTTATGTGGCACTAAATTAAAAAGACTATTTAAAAAAATAGAGAATCAGACGTGACAAATAAAATGGCTGACCTAGTATTTGTTAGAGTGACCTACACATGGATAGGAAGACGTTGCAATGTGTAAAAGCCACAAAACATCAGCCTACCCTCTGTACATTTAGTTGACTTAATAGATAGTGTAATTAGACGAGGACTCGATGCAAATATGGTACCTCTCCCATTATGGTTCATATCAATTTGTTTTACTTATAGTTGGTTTTCAAGACTAACTTGATAAACGTATATGCTAATACTAGCTTTCAAAAATTCTATCATAGTTGTTTTCGGCAGAAGAAAGCTAGTAAAGAGGGGAAAATGGTTAATAATTATGTCATAAATTCCCCAAGGACATGGATGATGTTGGGTTTTCTTTTTTGATTAATATACACACTTAGTTAATTAGTGAAACCAGAGTAATAGATAATGTACTGAGAAAATGGATAGTTGTTAGCATGCATAATCATTTTCAAGCAGCGACCTGAGATCATCTACAGGTGAAAGAAAATTTCATATAGGCATATGTATCCGTGATTTAAGATATTGTGTTCCATGCCCAAAACCTAAGTAGAAATATGCACCATAAGAAAGTTGCTTGATGGTTTTAGCTTAGCCTCTATGTGCGTATATGTATGACTTATTATGTGCTAATGATAAGCAGGAAAAGTATGCATGATCATCTTATGAGTATGTTTATGATGTTTAAAACAATTTAGATTTAACTTATTTTGAAAAAGATAGAGTCGGGTTGGATAAGAACACTGGAATCCTTATTTTCATATGAAAAATCTTATAACTAAGTTCTTATTGCATGCTATATGCCATAATGAACAAGTGGCTTAAGATGCTGATGTTAGATTTTGTTCAAGTATGGTTATGATATAGAAATATGCCATGAATAATTGATGCTATGCTATGTTGCATATGACTATTAGAAATTGTTCGAGATTAGCTTAATGATTTCCCCAATATTGAGAATGATGTTGATTTGTGATGAAGTCATGATAAACATAACTATTGTTTAAACTCATGCTACCATCATATAGACCAATTCACAAATTGGTTGATCCGAATTTGATCCTAAATGCTCTCTAAGTTTTCATAAAATCTTTCAAGTTATGCCAAAAAATTCAAGTCTTAGAGAGATCAACCTATCAGAAGGAATCCTCGTGACAGTTGCAATTTGTGATTAGCATGGAGCAACGAGGACCCTTGGTCGAGTGTGTAGACCGTTGGCCCATGGTAATGCACGCTGGAACAAATTGGCAAAACCAGAGGCTAATTCAAGAAACGGGGTAGTTTCTGATATGCGATTAGCACTAAAGAGATAATCACATATCGAGGGGCGTCCCCCTCAGTGAAGGAAAGCCCCGAGCACTTGGACCCAAAATTACTATGAAATGCGGAAAAGTAAGTAATTCAGTTCTATAGAGCGGGATTCCACAAAACCCGCAGGACAACATAAGGCCTCGAGGCGATAAGCAGTTTCAACCGAGCCCCTCCCGATGCCACACATTGAGTGGCACGTGTCCAGTGGAAGAGAGAGGAAACCGCTCACATAAGACGAGTAAACATCATGCTACTTACCCGCTTGAAATGAATGATGACCATAGGATTTGGGGGACCCAGATCAATGGATGAGGGGCATTCCAATAACTGACCAGATTTGACAAGGTTACAAAGCAAGATTATATGGGATTTGAAGTTCGATGTGTACAATGAGTTGGCAAAATATTCGTGTTTCGTGGGTAATCTTGGAACAAATGGAAATAACGACTGTTCAAATAGGTCCATGGAACCTGAGACACCCACCCATTGCAGAATAGGTGACCACCTCCTTGTGAAGCATTACACAGTGATGATGACGCAAAAGAGGGGAATTCAAATGAAAAGAGGCAGAATAACCAGAACGCTGGGAAGCAGAAATGAACCCATAGAAAGCAAATTGGCTTTAAAGCCATGAACTGACAGAAGCAGAGACAACATGGAGGAGAGTTAGTTAGATGCAGAAGCTAAGAGCATAGAACATTGAGAAGAAGCCGAGCTAACCTGAAGGCAACGTCGAGCCCGATAGAGCCAAAGAGAGTTAGAGAGTCTGCATACTCCAAAGAAAGCTTGAGAGGTTCAAGTGAGCTCCTCGGCATAGGCCTGTCAAGTATGAGTCTCAGATTGGGCTCATACCACTGTTACCAGTATAGGTCAAGTTTCAGTAAGGAGATTCAGTGTACTCCAGTCCTATTGATTCATATTCGTTGAGTGAGACTCAAATTGATCTCACTGTTGTAAAAAATCTACTTTGAAAACATAATAGAGAGGACACCACTCAAGGCTGGACCAGGAGACATACCCCAGGAGCATTGGGTGAACTCCTTATTAAAATTGTTGTGTTTATATGTTTGCCTGTTATGTTTTCGCTAACTGCCTTAATGTTTATGTATCTCAAAATCTTATTGATCCATTGCATAAAGTAACATAGGCACATCCATGCACATGAGTCTGTAATACCTTTAATTCTTTGTCCTAGATAAATTCCAGATCAAGTGGTATCAGAGCTCTAGGTTACCAAAGTTAGACAAGCTTGTGCTGGATTTTGTTGTTGAATGCTAGCTAGATCAAAGCTTAAATTTGGAGAAGAATAATTGGTTCAAGCTAACCCTAAAATTGGAGGACTCTACCCTAAGAGGAAAATGTCAAAAGAAAACCCATTGGAATCAGACTCCCAGTTCATGGATGGTTTCATGACCATGAAAGCCATGGTAGAGGAAATGTATAGAGAATTTAAGAAAGGTAGAGAAGGAGATCTATCAAATTCCAAACAAGATAATGGAGCAGAAGAATCTCTCCTCCATGACCACTCTAAAGGCAAAGGGAAAGAAGAAAAACTTCCCACACCTCCTAGTAGCCCTGGAAACAAAAATGAAACATCTTTGATTAAATTATATGTTAAATTTGATTTGTTGATATATGATGGAGAGTTGAATGCAGAAAAGTTGGATAATTGGATTAGACAGATTGATGTGTATTGCAGATTTCAAAGCATTGATTCAGACAAGAGTAAGATTCAGTTGGCCAGCCTACGCCTTTGAGGCACTGCCTTGGTATGGAGGGAAGGCAGGACACAAGCTGACATGAAGAAGCATGGTAAAATTCTTTCTGTCTAGAGTGAATTTGTTTCTGCAATTAAAAAGCAATTCTATCCACTATCCTATATGCAGCAAGCCATGATGAGCTAGCAAACTCTTCACCAATTAAAAGGGAAAAGTGTACAAGCCTACACTCAAGAATTCAGGAAAAGATCTTTGATTCTAGGAATTTCTTTAGACTCACCTAAAACTCTGTTGAAGTATATATGTGGTCTACACAACTACTTAAGGCACACTATTCTAATGTTTAATCCAACTAGCATAGATGAGGTATCTGTTCAGGCTACACATCTAGAGGCTAGAGGCAAGAATGTGAACCCAGAAGTTGGGGGATCATCAAAACCCACTACAAGCGAAAGCAAGGAAAGAGAAAACAGAAATGGAAATAGAGGAAGGAAAATACTGTACAAAAGACCAAGTATTCATGCACTCACTCTAAGAAGGATGGGCATGATGATGAACAATGCTGGATCCTCCATCTGGAGCTGAGACCCAAGAAGTTTGAGGGCAAAAAGAAGAAGATTGTTGTAGCTATTCAAAAGGATTTGTGGTCAGACTCAAGAGATGAAACAACAATTGCAGCCAAAGATATAAAAGGTAAAAATTCTAAAGCATCGACTAGTAATTCTACAAAATCTACTTATAATGAAGAAAATGAGAGGAAAAGACATGAGCTTTTTCATATTCGAGTTATTTCCAAGCATCAAAAGATTGATACTTTGTTTGATAGTGGCTCACAAGTAAATTTAATTTCTAAAGAAACTGTAAAGAAGTTGGGATTACTAACCACACCTCATAAAAATCCATATCCATTACGTTTGTTATGTGACAAAGCACAACTACAAGTGACTAGTCAATATAAACTTAGGTGTTCTTTTCGGTCAACATTTGTAGATGAGGTTGAGTTAGATATAGTTCTTTTGGATATATGTGGAATTGTTTTAGGAAGTCCTTACTTGTATGATAGGAAAGATTTTTTCTATAGAGCTGAGAAAAAGTACCAACTCGTTAAAAATGCAATCGAATATATTGTAAGAGGTCATCAACTCAAGAATAATTATACTCTCATAAACTCAGGGCAGATGAAAAAAATTGTAAATTCATGCCAACAATTTTTATTGATGGTTGTAAAGGAAAAGAAACCTAATAAAACCAATGTATTTGAGGGCTGTGATGCTAAACAACAAGCTAATTTAGAAAAAGTTGTTTCAGAATATGATATACTATTTCAAGAACCTAAAGGTTTGCCACGCAAAAAGGAAATAGTACATGATATTAATTTGCAACAAGATGCTCCATTGCCTAACATCAGAATGTATAGGTTGTCCGCTTTAGAGAATTCAAAAATCAAGAAGCAGGTACAGGAGCTAATTGAGAAGGGGTTCATTAGACCTAGCACATCACCATGTGGGTCTCCAATTGTCTTGGTGAGAAAGAAAGATGGCTCATGGACAATGTGCATTGATTACTAAGCACTGAATAAAATAATGATAAAAAATCGTCATCCTCTTCCTCGCATAGATGATCTATTAGATCAGTTAAAAGAAGTTGTTTATTTTTCCAAGTTGGACTTGCATAGTGGCTACATCAGGTCAGAGTTGCAAAGGAAGATACATGGAAGACTGCTTTCAAAACAAAGCAGGGATTGTATGAGCGGTTGGTTATGCCTTTTGGCTTAAATAATGCTACTGCCACTTTCATGAGAGTAATGAATGATGTACTCAGACCTTTTCATGATGCTTTTGTCATTGTATATTTGGATGACATTTTTATATTCAGTAAAACATGGGAAGAACATTTAAAGCCTACCATGCAGACTCTATATGTTTTGAAAAGGGAAAATATTTATGTCAAGCTCTCAAAATGTTAATTTGGAAAAACATCTTTGAATTATTTGGATCATATTGTAGGGGGTGGTGAATTGAAGATAGATCCCTCTAAGGTTGCAGTCATTGCAAACTGGCCTAAACCCAAATCTACTACAGAAGTTAGAAGCTTCTTAGGAGTAGCATAGTATTGGAGAAAGTTTATTTCTAACTTTTCCTTAATTGCAACTATCCTTACATGCTTTAATAGGATTGAACAAGGTGTTTCAGTGGGGAGGAAAATATTAGAATGTTGTCGCCACCTTAAAAGAAAAGATTAGTACAACACCAATACTAGCACTGCCCAATCTTCAAAGACCATTTGAGATTGAAAGGGATGCCAGTGACTATGCCATGGGAGCAATGTTGATGAAGCACGGTAAACCTATATGTTGTCATTCTGAGACATTTAATTCTACAGTAGTTAACCATCCCACATATGATAAAGAATTGTATGCATTAGTAAAGAGTGTGAAAAAGTGGAAACATTATTTAATGGGCAAAGTGATATTTATACATACTGATCATCAACCACTTCAATATTTACACTCCCAACCTAAGTTGTAGCATTCAAGGCACTATAGGTGGATTGGTTTGCTACAATAGTTTCATCTAGTCATCAGATATAAAAAGGGCATACACAATAAATTTGCAAATATGTAGTCTAGACCAATCATAAATTCATCTACTATACTTAAGCATAATTCAGTATTGCATGAAAGCTACATTGAACAGTATGCTCAAGACATAGATTTTAAAGATGTATATTCAACTTTAAGTCATGGAAAACAAGTAGAAGAATTGGATTATCATGTTAAGGACCAACTATTGTATCATTTTAGGAAGCTATCCATTCCACAAACTAAAAGAGTAAAGATAATTCGAGAAGCACACACTTCTCTAATATCAAGTCACTTTGGTGTAAGTAAAATAGTTACGCAATTGCAAAGATTTTGTTATTGGCAAAAAATGAATGAGATAGTTTCTAGATATGTAAGAGGGTGTACCATGTGTGCTAAAAGCAAGCCCAACAATAGAAAACTAGTCTTGTACACTCCACTACCAGTTCCTTCTCATCCTTGGGAAAGTGTTTCCATGGACTTCGTTGGGGGACTGCCTAAATCTAGGAAAGGTCATGACTATTTATATGTTGTTGGAGATAGGTTCAGCATAATGTGTATTTTAATACCTTGTAACAAACATATTACAGCTGAACAAATTGCAAAGCTATTCTTTCAGCATGTATGGGTTCATTTTGGATTACCCACTTCCATTATATCTGATCGAAATACCCAATTTGTTGGGAAATTTTGGTCAAGTTTGTAGGAATTGATGGACACCAGACTGAAAAACAGCACAGTCATTCATCCACAAACAGATGGCCAAACAGAAGTAGTCAACAGGATAGTGATCTAGTTGCTCAGAGGCTATTGCAGTAAGCATCCAAGCTTTGGGATGAACATTTATGTTATGCGAAGCATGCTTACAACTGAGCTAAACATTCTTCTACATAGAGATCTCCTTTTGAGATTTGTTTTGGTTTCACACCATGGTCTCCCTTGGATTTTGTCTTTCGTAAAGACATAGCGGTTGATGGACACAGTGATGTGGATAAGGCAACAAAGTTCATTGAAAAAATCCAAGAGATTCACTAGGCAGTGTAGGGAAAACTAGAAAAGAGCTAAGCCAAGTACAAGGCAAGGCATGATAAGCATCAGATGGAGCATAGTTTCCAAGTTAGTGATCAAGTCTAGTTGTCTATCAACAAAGACAAAATGCAAGGTGAAGGTAAGAAGCTGAAGCCAATAAGGTATGGACCTTTCAAGATACTTGAGAAAATTGGTGAGAATGCTTTTCACCTTGATTTACCATCTTACATGCACATCTACTCTGTTGTTAATGTAGATAGCTTGACACTATATGAACCTTCATTGATTGAATATCCCAAAGAGCAGAGTCAATTTCCTTATATTGATGATCTTTTGCCTAAATATCTTAACGAATTGCAGGAAGACACAGTTCTGGACTGGAAGGTGAGAAATACGCGTAGACAGTATGTAGAGTACCTCAGGATTGGGCTCAAAGGTTTGAATCCAAGCAGTGCAAAATGGATAGAAATTGGGCAAGCGAGGAATCAATACCCTCACTTGATGGATGCTTAAAAACCGACTTTTGGTGGTCCAAAAGATTTTTCAGTCGAAAGGCCATGATCCAAATTGGATCATAAACACTCTCTAAGTTTTCATAAACTCTTTCAATTTATGCCAAAAAAATCAAGTCTTAGAAAGATCAAGCTATCCGAAGGAATCCTCGTGATAGTTGCAATTTGTGATCAACGTGGAGCAATGAGGACCCTCGGTTGAGCGTGCAGACCGTTGGCCCATGGTAACGCGTGCAGGTGCAAATTGGCAAAACCAGAGGCTAATTCAAGAAATAGGGGTAGTTTTTGATACGTGATTAGTGCTAAAGTGCTAATCGCATATCGCATGGTGTCCCCCTCAATGAAGGAAAACCCCGAGCGCCCAGACCCGAAATGACTATGAAATGCTGAAAAGTAATTAATTTGGTTTCGTAGAGTGGGATTCCACAAAACTGAAATGATATCGGAAGGCCTTGAGGCGGTAAGCAGTTTCAACCGAGTCTTGCCCAATGCCACACATTGAGTGACATGCATCTGGCGGAAGAGAGAGAAAATCACTCACATCGGATGGGTAAACATCATGCTACTTACCCGCCAAATATGAACAAAAATCATAGGACTTGGGGGCCCATATCAATGGCAGAGGTGCATCCCGATAAATGACCAAATTGGACAAGGTTATAAAGCAGGATTACATGGGATTCGAAGTCTGACATGGACGATGAGTTGGAAAAAGATTCGTGTTTCAAGGGAAATCTTGGGGCAAATTGAAATAACAGTTGTTCAAATAGGTCCAATGAACCTGACACAATCACTCATTGCAGAATAGGTGGCCACCTCCCTCTAAAGCGTTACACAGTAATGATGACGCAGAACAGGGGAATTTAAACAAATAGAGGTAGAAGAACTAGAATGCCGGGAAGCAGAAACGAACCGACAGAAAGTAGATTGGCTGTAAAGGCATGAATTGACAGAAGAAAAGATAACACAGAGGAGAGTTAGTTAGACGCAGAAGCTAAGAGCAGAGAACAGAGAGAAGAAGTTGAGCTGACCTGAAGGCAACATCGAGCTAGACAGAGCCAGAGAGAGTCAGAGAGTCTGTGTACTCTAGAGAAAGCTTGAGAGGTTCAAGTGAGCTCCTCGGCATAGGCCTGTCAAGTATGAGTCTCAGATTGGGCTCATACTATTTTGACCAGTAGAGGTCAAGTTTCAACAAGGAGAGTCTATGTACTCCAGTCCTACTGATTCATATTTGTTGAGTGAGACCCAAATTGAGCTCACTGTTGTAAAAACTCTACTGTGAAAACATAATAGGGTGGCCACCACTAAAGGCTAGACCACGAGACGTAGCCCAGGAGCTTTGGGTAAACTCCTTATTAAACCTGTTGTGTTTATATGTTTGCCTGTTATGTTTTCTCTAACTGCCTCAATGTCTATGTATTTTGCAATCTTATGGATCCATTGCATAAAGTAGCATAGGAACATCAATGCACATGGGTCTATAATACCTTTAATTCTTTGTCCTGGATAAATTCTAGATCATTGGTTGTTCATGATAAGATGATGCTCCGAGGGGAGGATATCTAGCATATGGTTACCGGAAATTACTCTGTTATGTTGCATAAAGAAGTGCTAAAGTGGGAAATGAACATGTTTATTAATATTAAAAAGTTATTATAGATGGTAAAAATTACAAAATTTAAACTATGGATAAAGACTCTTATGTGGATACAATTACATGATTGAAAGGAGATGCTTATAGAAGAATAATTAAATAATTGATAGTCATGGAAAAGAATGGTCATCAGATTAAGACAATATTAATCTCATTAGCAAGTAATGCATATAGTAGAAGAATATGAATTATACATTGGCAAGTGTGACTTGCATGTAGGGCTCATTGTGGGATGCAATGATTTGCATAGACATGTCTTAATATGTAAAGGAATAAAAAATTATCACAACTAAACTATGATAAAATCAAAGAAGAATTTACCATATATGTGGGAGAATCTAGGGTGTAATTGGTTTTGGATAAGAAATCCAAGATTAAACTATGATGCCTTAACAATCCTTAAATGAATATATGAGAAAAATGAAAACTAATTATTACACCAATGATAAATATACAAGTTGTTGGATAGTTATAGTATGGGGAAGAGAGAATCCCTGGAAAACTATAATGAAATAAGATCCTAATAACGGATGGGAGATGTGAAGGAGAAATTTTTATATGTAATATGAGACTAGGTACTTTAAAATTGCCTTTGAAGTTAAATGTGACTGTGTTTATCAATGCAAATGCAAGGGATGATGAAATTATCCTTGGATATGGGTTGTCAATAAACAAATCATTTTAATAAGAAAATAAACTAAATACACCTTCATGAAGGAAACAAAAAACTTATCAGAAAATTATGCATAGTTAAACATGCATAGGTTGGAATCCATGGGATTCGAGTTGAATAAAGTAAGAGTCATAAAGTACATGATAATCTAACATAAACCAGGAATGAGATTTTTCAAGTGGGTGTGAAAATATGATACAACCTATACCAAAGATCAAATATTAAGAATGATGGTATGATAAGAAGGATAGTGAATTTACATCTAAATTACACTTAGTATACATACATAATGGAAATGTAGAAGAAAGTGTTATGCTTATTCGAAAAATGCCTCTGAGTTAGTAAGCGGAAAATGGCTAAAGAAAAAAAGATTTTACATAATTACAACTCATACCGGTCTAAAAATCTAATGTTAGCATAACACATGCATCAAATAAGATAAGTGAGAATAACCAATTTCTTGGTCTTAAGTATGTCAAGTGGTGAATAGTTAGCTTTCAATTATAACTCCTATTTGGGAGATGTCTGCAGGTGCATACTGTTTATCCAATGATGTTTAGACCTACATGAAACTTATCATAACCAACAAAGGTGTTGGAAGAAGGAAAGAATATGACATGATTTCTTAAAGTGTGGGACATTGGTTAGGTACCAAACAAATCTATTCCTGATTAAAGACAAGCCAATAAGTTTAAGATAGACTCAATATCATAGTGAATAATCTACTTAATGGTATATTCCATTGTTGTTAAAACCTAGTCCAGGTTACATATTTAATCCCAAAACTAAAAGTTATGTGTATGATTGAGTGATAGTTGGCATGATCACTTTTGTCATAATATTAGATGGATATTGTTGCAACCACATGACATAGGAAAATGATTGCTAAATAATGGCAGGTGAACAATATGACATAAAAAACATACATTGATTTTTATTTTTTATTTGTTAAAAACTAAGTAAAATATATGTATTGATAGGATATATGTATGAATAGGATACATAAAGGGAAAATTTATAAGATCAAAAAAAAAGAAAATTTTCATAAAAATAATTAGAAGAGAATACTAAAAAAGAAACCAATTTTAATAGTATAGTGGCTAAATTTTTTGGACTTGAAAAGTTTTCAATTAAACTATATCGAATCCAATTCCAATCCGAATTCGAATTAAGTGGGTAACTATGGTTTATATACAAATATTCCTATCAACAAAAAAGGGTTTTTGGTTGTTGAAATCAAAATGAATATATTCCATATATACCTACAATAATACTATTAAAAATTAAAATAATAACAATATTATTAATTAATAATAAACATAAAATTTAATATTAATATTCTATTAAAAATTAAAGATAATCTGAGAAAATTATCAATATTATGAATGAAGTTAATAATTTTAATAAAAATAATATTAACTATAATATTAAAAATTTTATCAAATTTTACTCATTAGTTTTATTTATTTATAAAAATTAATTTGTATATAAATGATGTTAATTTATATATAAATAATATTAATATGGTTGTGCTAATTTAATTAAAGTGTACAAGGCCATAGAAGTTGTGGGTTCAGAGACAACTATCTGTGAACAAGGATGCAATAATACACCAAGGACGGTTGAAAATTTAAGGGGGGAGTATGTAACACCCCTCCCTTGTTTGTTAGACTATTATAAACCTATGTTTAGAAAAGCTAGGTGTGATATATAATAGGGAAAGCAAGTATATATTATTAAAAAAATCAATAAATAAATCACTTGGAAAATTAATACACCAAGAGATGAGATTCTTGCCAAATCCCATTAAGGAATGGGATAGGAATAAATATTTCATGATAACCTTTCATATGTGATTGTAGATATCCTGAATGGATTGGAGATAAATTTCCATCAAATGGATTGGAGATAGATATCCATCAAGGAATAAACATAAAAGCCTTGTGGGAGATAAAGGCAAGCTTTTATTTAATTATAATTTTTATTTTTATGTATTTTCAATTTCTTAACACTTCTACTTTCCTTTGCGAAACGTCTCTATGCATGGCATGTGCGTTCCTTTAGCATATTGACACATCGATATGTATATTCCATTTCTTAACACATCAACCATACATTCAGGCATTTTGAATTTAATGCAATCGTTTTCCTGAAGTCCCAAATTCTCCCATTGATGGCTTCTGTAATTTAGGATTGATAATTCACCGCCCATTCGATTATGAATATTTATGATCCAGCTTCTCTGAAGTTGAACCAATGAACGAAGAACAAGTGTGTTTCAATAATCCATTGATTTAGCATTTGAGTCTAGGAATTCTTCTTCTTGTGATGTTTCTTTTGAAAAATATTTTCCTGTGTGGTTATATCTTCCAGATTCATCGCATCTGTTGTTTTTGTGCATCGACATTTCGAACCAACCTCTGTGGTTCATCATCAGGATTAGAATTAGTGAAGAAGTCAGAGATGGGTGAGGATGACATAATGGAGGCGTCTCTGCATCGCTTGAGAAAGGTGAGGTCTGACTTCTTCATTGCAATTTTTACCCTGTATCATTCCAGTAAATATTTTCCTTATGAGAAACCACATATACTATTTACATGACCCATTTTCCTCCATTGACACCGTCATTAATTAGATTCATCAATCATGCAGTGTATTAAAGAATGTCTTTTGAAAAAGATTTTTCTTATGAGAAACCACATATACTGTTTACATGACCCATTTTCCTCCATTCACAACGTGGTTATTAGATTCATTAATCATGTAGTATATCAAAGAATGTTGAGAATTAAAAAGACATAGAAATCATGGGAGATAGGTAGATTGATTTTTATATTCGACAACAAGCCAGCGTGTGAGAAAGTTGTAGCTAGGATGTGTTGATGGCATTACGAGAGGAATATTTTCATTGCAACATGCATGAGATAAGTTGTATTATGTCAGTCAATCATTGGACTCTGATTATTGAAACCAGAATGAATATATATGTGTGTACATCCTAAGATATAGTTATATCTTGCATAATATTTTGTTCTTGATATTTCAATCGACATTTTTCAAGCTTCGATATGGAAATGTTAGTTGTTGACATCAAATAAAAGCTATGATCAATTCTAAGTTCTTAAGTTAAAACTCAAAACTACATTTTCTGCACTCATGAAATATGGGAATGTTAGCTGTTGACATCATGATCATTTCTAGGTCACTATGTTAAAATTCAAAACTATGTCTTCTACAATCATAAAATATGAAATATCAATATTTGAGGATAATGAATGTCATAAATCATGTATCAGAGACTTTATTTTGCATGTATCTACTGTCTTCATTTGTATCATAGTTACCAAATTCAACTTTATTGATAAAATAGAAATTGAAAATATGGCAGTAATTTTGATTTGATCGAACTTTTAATCAAATACCATTAGAAATTCGAGTATTGTGATGGTTTTTTATATTTGCATGACTAGTTTAAGCCCTCAATTAAATAACGAAGTGTAGTAGTATGATCTTGGTAGCCATTCATGCCAAAAGTATGAGAGAAGGTAAAGTATGAAGAAAAATATTAACGGTGATATTTATTCATTAATTAATTATGTCATGGTATTATATCAATAAATCTATTTTTTCATATTGATTTTTCTTTCATATGGAATGAACATTTTTCTAGAGAAAAAATCGAACTTTTTATTAAAAAGAAATAAAAAGTTACATAGTATATGAAATTAAGAATTCATTTTTGTTGTATTATTGCAGATCATAGAGCCCACAGGATGTAAAATATACAATCTTGTCAAAAGGAAAACGTGAAACGTGATGTTCATGAAGTCAGGAAAGCAAGAAGAAAAGAACCAAATAATCCAGCTGGCCTAAGCTTTCCTGCCCTTCTTCTTCTCCACTCTTCACCAACCACCAGTGTTGGGAGTGGAAACAATACTGAAAAGATGGTTTTCCATTGTGTTCATTGGTTGTTCCTTGTCTGATTCTGATCCTTTGGAGCCATGAGTTAGTTTGATGCCACTTATATCCAGTTGAAGTTCCTGTTTCTGTTCCAAATTGTTCTCTTTTTGTGTATTGTCCTGAACTTTTTGTTCATCTTCTTCTACATTGTGTTATACATTCTTTTTTGTGTCTACCTTCATCACCAAAGGTTTAGTATTTTGCCATCCTTTCGGCTTCCTCTGTTGTTTCTTACTCCTATTAGGGTTGGCGTGTGTGCATGCACTAAGTAGGTGACCTCTTTGTTGACATCCACGGCATCAGAATGTTGTGTTTTCATAGTCCAAGGGTTGTGTCCATCGTGTATTATTGAAATTCAAGATTATACTTTCTAGTAGGTCTTGGCTAAGGTCTACATCGACACATATTCTGGCGAAAGTAAATATTCCTTTTATGTGTTTCTCTGAATAAATCTTGATGTATTTTCCCAAGGTATCTTCAATAGCGATTAAAGCCTTTTGATGCTAGAAATGTAAAGGGAGGTTATGCAACCTAACCCAGACTGGCATCTTTGATACCACCGTTGTTTTGCCATCAAAATCTGGAAACAATGGGGTGATGAATAGTCCAACACTGCCCCAGAACCATGGCCCTTGGTTGAGAACAATATTCATTTCCTCTTCTATGTAAAATATTACTATGAAAAAGCTTTGGGGTATAAATATATCTCACACTTTGTTATCCAAACCGTATGGATCTAGTGATGCAATACATCAGATCTGGACCAAAAACCATTAAATGTGCAAATAACTGCAGGTCTGTGTAGATCTGAGTATATAGCTTTTACCTCTGGTATATCGATGGTGAGAGATGGGCTCTCAAGTTTTTGTTCTACAATGTAGGGCCCTAGGAACACAGTGGCAGCTGTGGGAATGGTTTTCCCTTTTCCCTTGACTGTGTCCTTGAAAGACCCTGTGTTCTTTGAGCTAGTTCCAGAACATCCGCCCCACAGATGGAGGTTGATGGTGGTGGTTGAATCTGATATTATGTTGTAGTCCTGAAGAGTATGATTGTCTTGTAAACTGTGTCCCAGATAAATCAAATTTTGTGCATGAGTTGGTATGCTGAGGAAGCTCTGTATTTTAAATCGCAGATCCCGGATCCTGCAACCTTGCCATAGCCTTAGGCAGTGGTGCCTGTTGTCCGGTGTTTTGATAAAGATCTGTGTATGGTATGTGATTATAGGATCTGTCACCGTCTGTCGCTGACCTCTTTCTATTTCCCGGGACTAATTTCTGTAGGACCTTAGTTCATCCCTATTCCGTTGGCGTTTTTCAATCCAGGGTTTCAAATCTGCTGGATCTTGGTAGATTTATTTATTATGAGCCAGATCGGTTAGATCAATGGCAGATCTGGGGTATTTATGCCTTCCCACAGTGGAAATGAGCAACCCAACTCCTTGCAGCAATCTCCCAGGGGTTGTAGTAGCAGATCCGGAGAATAGGCCTGCGTATCCAACATTGTCGGCGTCGATAGCCCCATTTTCCCATCTCTTGTAGCTCTGAGAAACCAGTGTTTCTGCGCGTTGCTGTAAGAGGCTTACCTTAGCCCCTTCTGCAATGGCCATGGATGCTGCGGCATCTTTTAACCCACGTTTCAAACCCTTCCGTCCTCTGTAGCCGAGGGTCTTTGCAGATATGGGCACATGGGGGTTCCTGGTGTAGTCATGAGTAGCGAGCGCTGCTCCTACTCGGCTTGGGCTCCCGGAGAGCTTGGGTGCACCAAGATCTGCTAGCCTGACACGGATTCGTGATGGAGAATAGTTGGGAGAGCTCACGCATGAAATCACCATTTAGCTAAGACTCTTCTTCCTCTCGTGAAGTTCTCTGTTGTTAAAATTTGAAATCAATATGGAATGAACTTATGTTTAAGTATGTATTTTATTTTTTCATTTTTTTAATCAAAATGAGGTATCATTATTTTCTGTAAAACTATAAAATTATATAATTTTTTGCTTTATGTAATTTTATTGAAAATGAAAATACAAACTTTGATCTTTAATGTAATGATGTGATGCTCTTACAAACATAAATTTGATTCTTCATTATTCATATAGAATAAGAATGTTTAGAACACAATTACTAGGTTGGGGCTCTCTTATTAATATAAATTTGATTTTTCATTATTGATATAAGACATAAATAATTAAAAAATAATTAATAGTTTGATACCTTTTTAGAGAAAGTGTGTATTACTATAATTTTTATCTTTTATTTGTTAAAAACTAAGTAAAATATATGTATCAATAGGATACATAAAGGGAAAATTTATAAGATCAAAAAAGAGAAAATTTTCATAAAAATAATTAGAAGAGAATACTAAAGAGAAACCAATTTTAATAGTATAGTGGCTAAATTTTTCGGACTTGAAATTTTTTCAATTAAACTGTATCCAATCCAATTCCAATCTGAATTCGAATTAACTGGGTAACTATGGTTTATATACAAATATTCCTATCAACAAAAAAGGGTTTTTGGTTGTTGAAATCAAAATGAATATACTGCATATATACCCAGGATAATACTATTAAAAATTAAAATAGCAACAATATTATTAATTAATAATAAACGTAAAATTTAATATTAATATTCTATTAAAAATTAAAGCTAATATGAGAAAATTATCAGTATTATGAATGAAGTTAATAATTTTAATAAAAATAAAGTTAATTTTAATATTAACTATAATATTAAAAAATTTCTTAAATTTTACTTATTAATTTTATTTATAAAAATTGTTTAATTTGTATATAAATGATGTTAATTTATATATAAATAATAAAATTTACATATATCAACTACATATATTAATAAACTACATATATTAATATGGCTGTGCTAATTTAGTTAAAGTGTACAAAAGTTAACCCTACGTTAAAATCAATGAAACTTCAATGACTCAATTCAAAATCAGTTATTAATCGTGTAAACCGTACTGACTCAATTCAAAAGCATTTATTCATCGTGTAAAAAGTTTAGTAAGATAAATTGCAGGTTTATATATAACATGTTGTCTTATCTTAAGATTAAAAAATGCGAATAAAAAAGCGACTTAACTTCTCCTCTAATTTTATATAGGTATACGTGAAGTACTTTTATATTATTTGGTGATGTTTTTAAGTTGTAACGACAGTTCAAATAGTTTTGCACTTTGTTGAAATTTCTTGAATGATCAGATAAATACAAAATGAACAAAAATATAGCGAAGGAATTAACAACTACTAGACAGGTCGAAAGGCTACAAAGAGCAGCAACGTACACCGCGAGGATGCCTGTGAATTAAACCCAGACACGATAGAGGGGGTGTGTCCGATTAGTAAATGAAAAAATATGTATACTTCGAAAGGAAATTGTAATAAATGATGTAGAATATTATTATTATTATTCTAATTACACGATGATTAAGAATTCATATTTTTTTAATGGTATGATATACATAATCATAAATTCTCATTTAAAAATTATAAGTATTCTATGCCTTTCACTTTTCATTATTATTCTCATCCTCACTCCGTAATTATATGTTAGCTATAAAAACCCCTTAATTTTAGGAAATGCAACCAAATTCAATTTAAAATTATACATCTTTTTATATTGTAAAAACGCCTGAATTTTAATGAAATGCAAGCAACTTCGATTTCATAAAAGATTGCAAGAACAGAATAAGGTAGTAGAGGTTGCAGAATATGGATTCCATAGCCGCTGTGGTAGTTTCAACGCGCAATTTTCTTAATTCAATATATTATTGAAGAAAATCCTCATTCAAAACCCGCAAGCACTCCACATGGCGTCGGAAGCGGAAATCGTTCTTCCGGAAAGCTTCTGGAACATTTCGGGAAATAAAGATAATAAACTAAACGTCAGTATTTCTGTGTATTTATGTTGATTTTATATTCAGAGGAACATGAATATGTTAATAAAATATGTGAAGTTTCACATTGCGATTAACCATGGTCTCATTAACCATGGTCTCATTAAGACAAATGAGTACATCTGATTATAGTGCAAAAGATGCGATAAAATATTATTATCAACGCTGTGCTACATTGCTCTGCTCATCTCTCATAAAACCAATGAAGGAGATCATTGGTCCTCTTTCTTTAAAGAAACAAAAATAACAAAACGCAGCACATATTCTATTTAATCCGTAAAGGTCGGCGGTTATTGTCACAACATTACATTTCACCTGCGCGCAATCCATAATGAGTGTGGACATACGATTGACACTAAACCATTAAAGGAAATATACGGCAGTGAGGGATTGACACTAAACCATTAAAGGAAATATACGGCAGTGAGGGACGACATGGCATGCAATTTGCCTCCCTAATTGAGAGGTGGGCATGTGAATCCGGGAGGAGGGGTAAGGCCACATTGAACAAAAAGATCCAGAGCCACTGGTAGGATGACATTGACGTTGAGTAGCTTGAGGCGGATAGTTGTACATAAGCACAGCGCTGCCTCCAACTCCGCAACGCCTTGTATGAGTGGGCAGCACTGGTTGACAACGGGGTCGCCAATGCCTAAGTGCACCAACCCTCCCAACAAATCCACGCACGCTCCCAGTTTCAATGCATCCAAAGGACATGATGAACTTCCTCCGCCCGATCCACCACCTGGGGGGCTACTGCCGCTGCCCGGGACGCTCGGAGGTCCGCCCGATCTCCCACCTGGAGGGCTACTGCCGCTGCCCGGGACGGTAGGAGGTGTTGCAGCAGGAGGAGAGTCACAAGAGAGCACTAGCATGGGCATGGTGGTTGCAGCACTAATCATAAATATGAAAAGCATTGCTGCAGCCTTTCCCATCTTCAACCAAATGCGATGTTGTCCCTTACCCAAAATGAAATTGAATGAGAGAGAAGGGAAAGAAAGAACCGAAAAGGCAAAATAAGGGAGTTGCATGTTTGAGGTCGCAAGATATGGATTTTATAGCAGCTCTGGTAACTGTTTCAATGCGTAATTTTCTTAATTCTATATGTTATTGTAGCAAATCCACATTGCAAAAGTTCAAGCACTCCATAGGGCGCCGGAAGCTCAATCGGAAACTGTATCTAGTCCTCCCTCCACGTTTTATAATAATCTTGCAAACTACAGATTTCCATGTGATCCTGGAACTCTTCCGTGGATGACATCTTCCACCTGAAATAAGATACGTTCACGTGAAATCGACTCGAAGACAATTAATTCAAAGTCTCACGCGATACCAAGCTTCTGGAACATTTCCGGAAATAAAGAGAAAGAAGTTCGCATATGACTAATTTGAAAAGCGCACGTTATTCACTTTTGTTTCGTTAGAACATTCTTTTTAAACAAGATCAACTCAGGGATGAGTTAATATAATTTTGCCTTATTCATATAACATTCTTACATATGTATATGTGCAAACTTTATGGCGGGGATCCTCATTATTACTAAATTTTTCTATTAACTCTGTTTTATATAGAGCATCTTATGGTAAGTGATATTAGTTTAAAAAAATGATGTTTAAGTACTCTTATTGGGCTAAAATTGGTTAAGAGCACTACATAAAATGGGTAAGGCATTGAAACACTGATCGTAGTTATGGAAAGAATAATACTGCTTATAGTTATGGAATAATCGCATACATCTATGTTCTAAGTTAGTGGAATGGACCTATCCAAATATTATGTAAAACAACACTAGAAAATTAAACATTCATTGTGGTACTTCTCTCTATGAGTGTAAACATAGCTTAGCATATGCATCCTAATTCAAATGGTGAGAGATCAAAAGTGGTTACAATGTAAGTACATGAGTTCAAACCAAATTAATGATAGCGTAACAGAGATAACCAACAATATATGTGTGTAGCTACGGAACCCAACAATATGCATGTATAGTTACGAAACTGTTGTTGCGAGAACTCCCCATATTCTTCTTTTGGAAGAGATATGGGGACCCTCCATGTAAATTTTGGTTAAATCACTTTTATTTTGTGTTTTATGGTTTCTTTTGTGAAATTTTCAATTTGTTTGGATATTTATTTTAATGATTCCATAGCGTGTGGTTTGTTGACAGCTTCCCAGTTGCTCAAATTTTGGTACGATTTCAATGCCTAAGATTTAAATTTGTATTTTATTAGATTTTTATAATTTGTAAATAAAATTAATTTTAATGTATTCAATTAAAATAATTATAATTAATTAAATTTGTTATATTTAATTAAATTAATTAATAAAAATTAATTTGTAAATATTTTTAATTATTTATGAAGTCTTTTTGATCATGATCAACGATGATGGTGAACCATGGACAATCATGGTCAAGCATGGTTAAACGTTGCATTGAGACAAAGATTGTCTCAATATGAAAATCAAACATGGTCAAACATACTCCAACGCCACATTGTGACAAGGATTGTCAAAATATGAATATCAAATATCGTCAACCATGTTTATTTTGGTGTTTATAATATTTATCTAAGGGTTTATATACCTTGGGTTTATAATATTACTCCATTGCGTTTAATACTATTCCCTTGGATTCTTAATATGTTAGGGTTCTAGTATTAGTCCATTGGGTTTATAATATCAATCCCTTCAGTTTATGGTTCCTTTGGGTTTCTAATATCAATCATGGTCAACCACGGTCAATCATAGCCAGCCATGGTCGACCATGGTCAACCATGGTTGAATGATGCATTGTGACAAATATTATCTCAATATGAAAATCAACCATGATCAACCATGGTCCAACGTCGCGTTCTGACAATGATTGTCTCGATATGAAAATCAATCATGGTCAACCATGGTCAAGAATGGTCCAACGTCGCATTGTAAGAAGGATTGTCTTAATATGTAATCAACCGTGGTCAACCATGTTTATTTTAGGGTTTATAATATTTATCTTTGGGTTTATATACCTTGGGTTTATATTTTCAATCCCTTGGGTTTATTGCTCTAAGGGTTCGTATTCCTAGGTTTTAATATTATTCCCCTAAGTTTATATCCCTTGGGATTTTAGTATTAATCCCTAGGGTTTATTATTCCCTTGGATTTATAATATCAATCATTGTCCAACATCACATTGTGATAAATATTGTCTCAATATGAGAATCACCTATGGTCAACCACATTCCAATGTCGCATTGTGGCAAAGATTCGATCGATTTGAAAATAAATCATGGATAAGTATGCTCAACCATGGTCCAATGTCACACTGTAACAATGATTTTCTCAATATGAAAATTGACCATGGTCAACCATGTTCAACCATGTTTATTTTAGTGCTTATAATATGTTCGAGGGTTTATATACCTTGTGTTTATAATATTTATCAGAGGGTTTATATACCTTGGGTTTATTTTTATCACTTCGGTTTATTATTCCATTGGGTTCATAATATCAATCCCTTGGGTTTGCTATCTAAGGGTTCATATTCATAGGGTTTATATCATTCCCTGAGGTTTATAATCCCTTGGATTTTTAGTATAAATCCCTAGGGTTTATTATTCCCTTCGGTTTATAATATCAATCATGGTCAACGATGGTCAATCACGGTCATCCATGGTCAACCATGATAAATCATGGTCAACCATGGTTAGTCATGGTCAGCCTTGGTCAATCCTAGTCAACCATGTTTTATAAAATCAAATATGGTCATCCAGGGTCAATCAGGTTCCACCATGGTCGAACATCGCATTGTGACAAAGATTATCTTGATATGAAAATAAATGATGGTTAAGCATGGTCAACCATGATCCAACGTTGCATTGTGAAAAGGATTATCTCAGCATCAAAATTAAAAATAGTCAACCATTTTTATTTTAATATTTCTAATATTTGTTTTAGGGTTTATATGCCTTGGTTTTATATTATTAGTCCCTTGTGTTTAATATTATCACGTTGGATTCATAAACCCAGGGGGTTTTATTATCAATCCCTTGGGTGTATAATATCAATCCTTTTGATTTAATTTTCCCTTGGGTTTACGTCACTTTGTGACAAAGAATTTGTTGATATGAAAAGCAATCATGGTTAAGCATGGTCAACCATGGCCAACCATGTTTACTTTAGTGTTATAATATTTATCTTATGGTTTACATACCTTGGGTTTATAATATTAGTCCCTTCAGTTTAATATTATTCCCTTGGATTCTAATCCCGACATCGAATTGTGACAAAGATTCTCTGAATATCAAAATCAATCATTGTCTTAACAATGGTTCAACATTGCGTTATGGCAGAGATTGCTTCAATATGGCAATGAGGGTCAACCATGGTTAATTCTGGTCAACCTTGGTCAACCATGTTTTATAAAATCAAACATGGTCATCCATGGTCAATCATGGTCAACCATGGTTGAATGTCACATTGTGACAAAGGTTTTCTTGATATGAAAATCAACCATGATTAAGTATAGTCAACCATGGTCCAACGTCGCATTGTCACAAATATTATCTCAATATGACAATCAACCATAGTCAGATGTCACATTGTGACAAAGATTCTTTCGATTTGAAAATAAATCATGGTTAAGCATGGTCAACCATGGTCCAACGTCACATTATCACAAGGATTGTCTCAATATGAAAATCTCAACAAAATATTTATATTTTTCTATAAATAATACTAAAAATTATTTAAAATAATTAATTAATTATTTTTATTTATCAATTATTTATTTTTTAATGTGGTATTTTTTAATAATAAATTATTATTATTATTGTTAATAATTAATATTATTAATTACTTTTTATTTATTTTTAATTGAGTATATTTATTTTAAATCACTATTATTATTATATATTGATGAAGGGCTTATATGATAGATATAAATGAATCCTTTGGCATGTACCAATAACATTTTTTTTTTAAATATTTAAATTATTAATAATAATATTTTTATTGTAATAATATTATTTTTATTAATATATATTAAACAATGGTAATATAAGTAAAGGTTTTAGCTATATAAACCACATTAATATTTTTAATGTGGTGGTGTTAGTTAAAATTATTAGTGGCATTGCATATGGTTTGTATTACTCAAAAACTCGTAATAATAAACTTGGCTTGTGCTTGTTAGTTATTGTGACATATATGTGTGTGTGTGCGCGCGCGTCCTTATGTGCTCGAGATATTTGATGACATCTCCCTCATATTATGTTGGGTCCCTATAATACTAGTGATTACCCCATTACTATTGTAGTTATACCCCTTATTTATATTGTTGTGCCCCTATTACCCTCATATTGTTATTTCTGTGCCCCATATAATCCCTCTATTGTTATTTTTGTGGCTTTATATTATTATTGTTAGGTCGGCTGGATTATATTGTGACTCCTTAGACTCCTATATATAGAAAGGAGGTTTTTTCATTTGTATCATCCAAGAATTGTTCATTTATGTAATGTAAAGGAGGTTGCCCCCTCGAAGAGGCTGAATTCTAAGGCATTGATCTTTCTTTTCTATCTTTTCTTGAGTTGGTTTCATAACATTTGGTATCAGAGCTTTGGATTCTAGGGTTTCGCTGCTCCAAACAGGTCCTCGTGGCATTTTCGCTATAACTTTTCTTATGTGACGTTTCCGAAGTCGCAAAAAAAACCCATTTGAGAAGAAATCGCGCTAAAACTTGGGTCGGAATTTCAGATCTTTTCGCGCGATATTTGTGGAGATATGATCTGAGGAAGTTGGACTTTTTGAAGACTCCTGAATTACATTCAGAATAGGTGACTGGGAAAAATCGTCATAACTTTCTCTCTGGGGATCGGATTTAAGTTTCATAAGAAGGTACAAAAAGAGGACGGACTGTAGTTGCTTGTGGGTGTTTTTCAGATCCAAAGGTCGAAACAGTGACTCGCGGCACGTCGTAAAAGTTAGCTCTACTGAACTAGTCTATAATCAAGTCACTGTGGGAGATTTCGCATAACTCTTCCTTGGAGAATCCAATTTGGGTCAGACTTGTGGCATTGGAAAGAGGACACAGAGAGCTACTACAAGTCACAAGTTCAAAACTAGATGATTGGAAAGTACAGAGATACATCAGAGGCAATATCGAGCTCCTACAAAGTGAAAAAAGGTGTGTAGATTTTTTTTTAAATTTTTGCTTAAGCTTGGTTTGAAAATTTATTTTGGAGGAATTCAAAGGGCATAGTAGAGCATTATTATCGGTAACTGATGCCCCGAGGAAAGAAAATGCAAACACCTAGTAAGGAACCTGAAAGCTCTAGCATGACTCATGAAGAAGAGGAAGAAATGCTACATGATATATCAAAATTACAAGAACAAGTGCAACAAATGTCACGCTCACAAAAGTTAATAGATGCTAAGATAAATGGCGTGGAAGCTAAGATAAATGGCGTGGAAGCTAAGATGAATGGCATGGAAGCTAAGATGGACAATTTGAAGATAGATTTGAACACAAATTTGAAGACAGGCATGGCAGATTTGAAGACAGATTTGACTAATTTTCTACAAGAAATACTTACTAATGGTGAAAAGGTAGTAAAGGAAACTCATGATGAGAACAAAAGAAATGTTAATCATGATTCCATAGATGCTAATGTTGGATCGAAGAATCACCATATTCCAAAAATCGATATGAGGAAGTTTGATGGCAAGGATCCCGCCACATGGATATTACAGATGGAGCAATTCTTCGATCTCAATAATGTGCAAAACACACAAAAGGTACGTATGGCAACTTTATATTTGGAACCAAATCAGTTTGTATGGTATCAATGGCTTTGTTCTCGTAAACAATTTATCACTTGGGCAATTTTTACGGAAGAATTGATAGCACATTATGAGGATACAAAAAGCAACACTTTTTTTAGCCAATTGATAAGTCTCAAACAAAAGGGTTCAATAATGGAGCACATTGAGGAGTTCCAAAAATTGAACATAAGGGTAAAGATATTCCAGAGGAGCATAGGATTGATGTGTTCATAGGGTCTTTAAAGGATAATATCCAACATGATGTGCGCCTTTGGGAACCTGATTCATTAGAGAAGGCATTCAGGTTAGCAAGAAAAATGGAAAGCAAAATTATGGCAACTAGGAAGCATACCATTCACAACTATAAAGACGGAAGTGTTGTTGCCCATAGTCTTCCACAACCTACAAGGTTGACACCACAACAATTGGAAGAAAAAAGAGCAAAAGGGCTTTGTTACAATTGTGATAGCAAATACACAAAAGGTCATAAGTGTGCTGAGAAGAAATTATTCTACATAGATTGTGAAGAGGAAGAAGAAAAGGAGCAAGAAAGGTCAAAAGAAGAGGATATATTCCAGGAACAAAGCCTAGATGAAGAACAAATAAATCCGACCATATCTTGTAATGCATTGGCGGGAATTACCACTCCTCAAACCATCAAGATAGAAGGACAAATCAAGAAGAAAAAGGTAATAGTGTTGATTGATTCAGGAAGCACCCACAATTTTATTCATTGTAGGGTAGCAAAAGAATTGAATTGCTTCCTATATCCAGCACCAGAGTGTCAAGTGATGATTGCAAATGGAGGAACAATAAATTGTTCTGGAAAGTGCCATAATATCAAGCTATCCATGGGAGAATATGTATTGACTAGCCCAATGCTTTCCATTCCAATGGGAGGTGCTGATGTTGTACTAGGAGTCCAATGGCTACAATCCTTGGGTACAATAGCTTTTAATTTTCAAGAACTTTTCATGAAATTTTCTGTGGAAGGAAAGGAAGTTGAATTAAGGGGTATTGCAGGGAAACCAGGAAAGATAATCAGCTCTAATGGCATGACAAAGCTTCTAAAAAAGGAGCAAAGAGGTGTAATTGCACAATTATGTTCGCTAGATGTTTCCACATTGGAATCATCTATTTCTCCAGATCTCCAAAAAGTCCTGGACAATCATTCCAAGGTATTTGAGACTCCCAAAGGTCTCCCACCTATGCGTGATCATGATCATGCTATTCATCTGATTCCAGGAAGTGTTCCTCCAAACATCAGGCCGTACAGATATCCCTATGTCCAAAAAGTGAAATTGAACGTATGGTTGCAGAAATGCTAGAGGCTGGTATAATTCAACCGAGTCAAAGTTCTTTCTCAGCTCCAGTAGTATTGGTGCACAAGAAGGATGGATCATGGCGCATGTGTCCAGATTATAGGGAGCTCAACAAGCTCACTATTAAAGATAAGTTCCCCATTCCTGTCATTGATGAATTACTGGATGAATTGCATGGATCAATTTACTTCACCAAGTTGGATCTTCGTTCGGGATATCATCAAATCAGAATGAAGATTGAAGACATTCCGAAAACGGCATTTAGAACTCATGAGGGTCATTATGAATTTTTGGTCATGCCTTTTGGCCTTACCAATGCACCTTCAACATTTCAAGGTTTGATGAATTCAATTTTCAAACCATTCCTTAGAAAATTTGTGTTAGTATTTTTTGATGATATACTAATCTACAGCAAGTCTTGGAAGGATCATGTTGAACATGTTGACAGGGTGCTACAACTATTGGAGGAGAAACAATTATATGCAAAAAGATCCAAATGTTTCTTTGGAGTCCAGGAGGTGGAATATTTGGGTCATATTGTATCTCATGAAGGAGTTAAGGTAGACCCTAGCAAAATTAAAGCCATTAAGGAATGGAAAATCCCCACATCCATAAAGCATCTGCGAGGATTTCTTGGGTTGACAGGGTATTATCGCAAGTTTGTTAAGAATTATGGGAGAATAGCAGCACCTCTAACAACATTATTGAAGAAAGATTCATTTTCATGGACTCCGGAAGCAACAAAGGCCTTTGAACATCTTAAAGAGGCAATGTGCCAAGCACCGGTCTTAGCTACACCGGACTTCACAAAAACCTTTATTGTGGAATGTGATGCTTCAGGAAATGGAATTGGTGCTGTTCTAATGCAAGATGAAAGACCCATTGCTTTTGAAAGTCGTCCAATCAAGGGAAAGTTTTTAAGCAAAGCTATTTATGAGAAGGAAATGTTGGCAATACTCCATGCACTTAAGAAATGGCGACCCTACCTAATGGGAAGACACTTCAAGGTAAAAACGGATCATGATAGCCTTAAATACTTTTTAGAACAAAGATTATCCTCTGAAGAGCAACAAAAGTGGGTCACAAAGATGTTGGGTTATGACTTTGAAATCATCTACAAAAAAGGGAAGCAAAATGTGGTGGCAGATGCACTCTCAAGAAAGGATGAGGATGTGGAAGCATTGTTGTGTGCCATTTCTATTATCCAACCAGATTGGATAAACGAAGCAAAGGAGGAATGGAAGAATGACGAAGAAGTGTGGGCACTTATTCGAAAGCTACAACAAGATTCCAGTACTTCTGATACATTTAGCTGGCAAAATGATTCGTTATGGTACAAAGATCGCTTATACCTCTGTAAGAATTCCCAGCTAAAACAAAAGATTCTTATGGAATTGCACACTTCTCCCTTAGGAGGGCACTCAGGATTTTTAAAAACTTACCACAGGGTTAAGAAGGAATTTTTTTGGGATGGCCTTAAATCAGATATTCAAAAGTTTGTGGCGGAATGTTTGGTTTGCCAACAAAATAAAGTTGAAACAATTAAGACACCGGGTCTATTACAACCTTTATCCATTCCAAGCCAACGTTGGGAGGAGGTTTCAATGGATTTTATCACAGGTTTACCCAAGTCTGAGGGAAAGAGTGTCATCATGGTGGTAGTTGACAGACTTACCAAGTATGCACACTTTTGTGCATTATCACATCCATTTAAAGCCAGTACAGTTTCTACTGCATTTATGGAAACAGTTCAAAAGCTACATGGAAACCCAAAGATTATTGTAAGTGACAGAGATCCCATTTTCACTGGAAATTTTTGGACAGAATTATTTTCTTGTCTTGGTACTCAGTTAGCTCATAGCTCATCTTATCATCCTCAATCTGATGGGCAAACTGAGATAGTAAACAAATGTTTGGAAGGATATCTTCGTTGCTTTGTATCTGATAAACAGACACAATGGGTCAAATGGTTGCCTCTGGCTGAATGGTGGTATAACACTTCCTTCCATACAGCAACAAAAATGACCCCATTTATGGCACTTTATGGGTATCAACCACCATCCATCACATCATATTTAAGAGAAAATTCTAAGGTTCAGGCAGTGGAACATCACATCGAACATCAACAACAAGTCCTCCAACTCTTAAAGGATAACCTCGTGTTGGCACAAAATAGAATGAAACAACAGGCAGATCAACATCGCAGTGAAAGAAGTTTTGATGTAGGTGATTGGGTATTCCTACGGCTACAACCATATAAGCAAATGTCCCTAAAGCAAGCTAAGAAGGATAATAAATTATCACCAAAGTATTATGGTCCGTACAAGGTGTTGGAAAAGATTGGTACTATGGCATACAAATTGGAGCTTCCTGCAGCTTCTCGATTGCACCCAGTTTTCCATGTTTCATGTTTAAAGAAGGTTATAGGCGACAAGCTCCCAGTTCAAACAATATTGCCAGAACTTGACGAGGAAGGAAAAATTATATTGGAACCGGAAGCAGTCACAGAAACAAGAACTCGACAGCTACGAAATCGATCAATTTCAGAGTATCTTATCAAGTGGAAGAACTTATCCGCTGAAGATTCCACATGGGAGGATGAGAATTTTATGCAGAAGTATCCAGAACTACTCAAGCGTTGAGGACAACACTTTTTTGAAGGAGAGGGGCATGTTGGGTCCCTATAATACTAGTGATTACCCCATTACTATTGTAGTTATACCCCTTATTTATATTGTTGTGCCCCTATTACCCCCATATTGTTATTTCTGTGCCCCATAGAATCCCTCTATTGTTATTTTTGTGGCTTTATATTATTATTGTTAGGTCGGCTGGATTATATTGTGACTCCTCAGACTCCTATATATAGAAAGGAGGTTTTGTCATTTGTATCATCCAAGAATTGTTCATTTATGTAATGTAAAGGAGGTTGCCCCCTCGAAGAGGCTGAATTCTAAGGCGTTGATCTTTCTTTTCTAACTTTTCTTGAGCTGGTTTCATAACATATTACTCTATTAGGAAATATTTGAATCTTTTTTACTTTTAATTACTTTTTCTCTTTAGAAATTGAAATATTTTATTGTTATTCACATAGATATATGTATGATCTATGCTCCAATTCTAGAATTGAAATGTTTGAGTTTTATCCTTCAATTCTACCCATGGGGCCCTATGAATTAGGCTATATCTAGCCCAGGGAAGCATTGATTTTCAAACCATGGGTGTGGTGACAAGGGATTCTAGCAATTGGTACCCTATGCGGTTTCTTACAGTCGTTAGAGAAACCCTCTGGGAATTTGCATCATCATAGAGCCATGTGGGCAGTGGCTAAGTCACAAGTTAGTTTTTGTGACGGGATTTTGTCAGGGTTGGGATTGTTGACATTCTATATGTGGCTCTTAGCCTCAGAGCTTGTTGGAGTGGATCAGACACTAGTGGCATAGTTGGGCTCATTAATGGGTGGATTGTTGCACTTGTGGAGATGAATTGGAATTTTGGTCGACCTCAAAGTGGTTTGAGATTGCATGGCCAACCAATGGGACATGTCGGTGAGGTAGGAGAAACAAATGATGATGGGAATGTTGATGCAATGCTTGAGGGGTAATCGATTAAAGGACTAGGTTCCTTCTCTAGGCCATGTCAACCATCCTCTGTCCATGGAGTCTTTGGACATTTAGAAGTGAAATATCATGGCAGTGTTGGAAGGCATGATACAACAATGACATGATGAACATAATGAAGTCATCACATTCATGAACGATCTTCAACAAAACCATTGGGATATCCTTGATCGCTTGGCGTCCTTGAGAAGGAGTCAAAGACATGCCAATGACTACCTATATTAGATGGAGTGGCATCTATCTCACGTGGAATTTCATGTACACGGGGATCGTTGATCATTGGATCCACCAGGTGTAGGTCACGTGCCATATTTCCTGATGTTCCTTGATGGATGTTGGTTTCCTTCTCATTCTCTCTATGTTTTGTGCCTTATGGTGTTTTTGTTTCTCGCTACTATGTAAAACTTGGTAATTTATCTTTAGATTTTGCATTGATATCCTACCCAACAAATCTAGTCAGAATGAGGTTGGGAAAGTAAGGGCTTACATGTTTATCCACTATATAATTTTGAAGAACTAATAGGAATATTTTGACGAACAAGAAAACAAGCATACATATATGTATGTTTATATTTTCCTTAAAATTGATACTAAAATAAATAAATTAAGATGGATATTCCAATTGTTTCTTTCTATTTCATATCGAAATATAAAAATATAAATAATATACATTTTTTTGTATTATTTTAATAACATTACCTTTTAAAAATAGTCATAAAATTATGTTACTTCATAAGAGTAAATATAAATTTCTGATATCTCCTTTATATTAGGTTGGAATATCAACAATTAAAACATGTATATTCATTTTTTCTTACTATGGCTTTATTCGATAATACCTAATTAAAACTAATAAAATATGTATATCTATTATTTTACTTTTATTATAATCGACATTATTTTATTAGTTTGCCTTTTATAACTTAATATAAATTATTTTATTTATCATAGATATCAAAATATTTTATTTACAATTAAAAATAAAAATGAAATATAATATTAGATATAAATTAGATTTTTATAATATTTTTAATAAAAATTAATAAACTTTTTATTTTTAAACTTACCTAAAAAGATATTTTAAAATAGATATATATCCACCTTAGATTTAGCATTAACGAAATTAAAGAAATTAAGATTATGCAAAAACCATTTATATAAAAGTGTTTTACTTGTTTATGTTATATAGAATCATTTAGTTAGAGTGTGCGAAACTTTTGGTGGATGCTACATTATGTAAGATCATTTTTATTTTTAAAATAGATTTATTTATATTATATAGAATCATTTAGTTAGAGTGTGCGAAACTTTTGGTGGATGCTACATTATGTAAGATCATTTTTATTTTTAAAATAGATTTATATCAACTTTAGATTCAGCATTAACGAAATTCAGATTCAATGCAAAAACCATCTATATAAAAGCACGATATTTGTGTGTTTGAGTTATATAATATCATTTAGCTATAGTGTGCAAAATTTTTAGTCGAATTTATATTATGTAAGATAGATGCTGGAGTTATTTTAATTTTATATATAATTAGCAATTGTCTCAAAAGGTACAAAGAGAGGATGATAGACTTATGAAGTTGGAATTGTTGAATTTTTATAAAAGATTAAAAAGTACAAGTATTTTTCTAAAAAATACTTATACTTTTTAGGTTGAATTGTACTTTCTAGGAAACCACCTCAATTATCCAATTGTATGCCCTGTTAGATTCCCACCTTGTAGCTTGGCTTGTAGGATGGAAGATCATATATATATATATATATATATATATATATATATATATATATATATATATATATATATATATATATATATATATAGATCAGTGATAGAAACTATACTGAATTGCTAAATAAAACTAAAAATTGTTTCAACAATTCTGGACCACTGCAATCATTCGATCACAGTACAAGCAAATAGCATGAAAATTGGTGGTAAACAATTGTATTTCATACTTCGATCACTCAAACAAAATAATATTTCATGATACCCTAGTAGAGAATCTGACAACCTGTTGTCCACCTATGTTTTCTTAAAGTCTCGTACAGTTAAATAAAAAACACATTGGATTTAAAAGGAAAAAGGAACTACTGAGTGCTATGCTGGGAACACTTTTCTACCCTATCCTTCTAAACTAGCTTAGAAGCAGGGTAGAGCTCTTAGTTTCATGGTTTAATGTTGTCCACCTATTAAACAATAAAAACATATTGAATTACATGACCATATAGATGATAGATCAGAAAGATGATAAATAAAAAAACACATTGGGATAAAAGAGAAAAAAAATAAACTGAGTTTTAGGCCAGGAACAAGTTGAAAAATAAGTTACAACATTAAAAAGAAACCCAACATGAAAAGAAATAGGTATTTTTTATAACACAGTAAAGCTCAAGGAAAGGAAAAGCTACCAGATGTCTCAGGAATAATGTGGAGAGAAGAATTGGACCTCTCTTATGCAAAATCACTCCAAAATTCTATCCACCTTGGAGATTTTGAAGGGGCATGGGAGGGCACAATTGACCATCTGTAAAACTCAAATCATGGTGCTGTGAGCATTATAAGCATATAATCCTTCTGAAATTTCCAACAAATGAATAGAACAATGATAATTTAATATTAATCAGTGCTTTCCAGAAGCCAGGGAAGAAGATCAAGAACAATGATAATTTAATACTAACCAGTGCTTGCCAAAAGCCAGGGAAGGATAACAGCAACAACAACTAGTAGACCAAAGAGACGATTAAATCTGAGGCCAAGAGTGTAAGAAGATGGGGATGAAATATATGACTATAGAAGATTTCACTAATGGCAGACCAGCAAAGAAGGGAACATGATTGAAAGGACATAAAAGAATGGGAAAAAGCAATCAAAAAAATAAGAAATGACCTCTGAGCATGGATGAAGAGGGTCTAATTCAGAGGAATTAATTTAAAAAGCCAATAAACATGGATGGAGAGGATCTAGTTTATTGTAAACCAAGAAACCGCCTCAGCACATTTCACTAAAGAGATCTTCGTCCATATATTTGGATTTGCAAGCACAATCTGCTTGGGTCTGCACATGCCCATTTTTCTTTTACACTTTTGGCTCCCATGTTACTTTGAGCTTTATTTCTATCAGATTTTCTGCAACTATTTTTAGTTATTTCTATATTTTGCAATATGATGCCATTTTGAATACAAAGACGTGCATGTTGAATTGTATTTTAGATACGGCCTGACAGTGAGACGAGAATGTCAAACAGGGAACGTAAAAAACAGCTAAAACGAATATATGATTGAGGGATGCTTGACAGATGTCAGTAGGAGAATGAAAGTGTTGACGATGGAGGTGATTCAATAGGAAGGCCTATCGGCCTACATATAAAACGAGACTTCCCTGGATATTGTAGATAGTTATTTTTTATTATTTTTATTATATATTTATATATATATATATATATATATATATATATATATATATATATATATATATATATATATATATATATTTGAAAAAATTGTATAAATTATATTGGAAGTGTTTATTGAGGTAGAGGAATTGTCTAGACTGGAAATCATGTTTTTCATAATGAAAATCAATTCAATACCATAAATTTTTTTTGGACGCTCTCAAAACTTTGAACTTTTGGGACACAAAAATCCCTGCTAAATTATTTCAAAATCTTACAAAAATTTCCATAGTTTTCAGAACAAAAAAAATCTATATAAATTTTTTTGGGAGCTCCCAAAACATTCAACTTTTACGACAAAAAAATCCCTGCTTAATTATGTCCAAATGTTAAAAAAAAAAATTTCCATAGTTTTCAAAACAAAAAACAATTTATATAAAAAATTTTGGAAGCTCCCAAAACATTCAATTTTTGGGACACAAAAATCCCTGCTAAACTTTGTCAAAATCTTACAAAAATTTCCATAATTTTCGGACAAAAAGCAATCTAATTAAACTAAAGCTATTATATTTATTTATGAATTTATGATTTTAATTAGTTGTAAATAACTGTCCACCAATTTTTCACTTTGTTGGAATTCATCGAATGAACATGTAAATAAAAAATGAACAAAAATATAGCGAAGGAATTAACTCGACGCATGAGTAGTGTCCCCAAAAGAGAAGTGCACAAAGGCCGAAGCCTTTAACAGTGCGAATAATTTATGTCAATAAGAGTCAGAAGCTCCCTGTGAATTAAATCAAATAAGTTGGCCTTTCAAGGAGAAATTGTGACACGAATTTGTGCTACGGAAGCCCTATAGAAGGTGGTGTGTCATATAGTAACAGACAAAAGAATTTGAAAATCAAGCCATGAAGTGGAAGCAAGATCTTGGGTACTAGTTTTGTTGTCATTTATGAACACTACATAGATTGAGGTCAATGTTGAGATTTGAAAATCAAGTTCCAATTAAGATATGAATCTAACCAAGATTTTCTATATGGATATGATTATAAAAAACCACGCCACACACAAAAATAATCGATAATGTATATAACATTTCTGAAAATAATGGCCTATGTGAAGTCATTTTTGATATAGAGTAAATTCCATGGCTTTGGTTGTCGATTTCCATCATGTTTAACTATGTCATAAGTGATCCAGATCTTGGTAGGAGGCCCCCAAGATCTAAAAAGTTGAAATGGATCTTAGGGGGAGAGGCCACCAAGATCTGGAAAACTGAAATGCTAAAAGAAAAATAGGAGAATGCCCAATAAACAAAACCACAAATAATTTTTTTATTAAAATGAATAATAATTGTAAAAGCTACATTGTTGCAGACAAACTGTCTTTTTACAAAATGAAACTTGTTACTTATAGTATTTTTCTATTATGATACCATGGGTAAATTCCATGTGTGAATGAATACCATGGGTGGATGTCCCAATACCATGGGAAAATACCATGGGTGAATGAATACGATGGGTGGATGTCACTTACAATACTATGGGTAGCTAAATACCATGGGTAGATGCCACTTACAATACCATGGTTAAATTCCATCGGTGGATGAATACCATGGGTTGATGTCATTTTCCATTAAGATAATTCCTCCCTCCTTAAGAAGCAGTGGTCCCCATTGCATGAAGTTCCCTCATGCGAAGCCTTTGTGGAATATGAAGAGCCACTAAAGAGAAGGGTTTTATGTGGTTAACGCATAACCATGATGAATGAAGATCTGAGGATAGAGATACCTCGTAATGATTGTGACCAACTGTGATACTGATAGTGTTCAGCCTAGCAAATGTACTTTGATGAAGTGTGGGTTTTTGGATGATCCATAACCATGATGAACGAAGATCCAATGATAGAGATAACCTGTAATGCTTGTGACCAACTGTGATACTAACAGTGTGCAGCCTAGCAAATGGACTTTGATGAAGTGTGGATTTTTGGATGACCCATAACCATGACAAAGAAAGATCCGAGAATAGAGATACCTTGTAATGATTGTGACCAACTATGATACTAATAGTGTGCAGCCTAGAAAATGGACTTCCATGACAAGGATTTTGTGTAGTTGACCCATAACTGTGATGTTGGTTATTGATGAAGGAACAGGTGCCTATATAGCTTGGGCTGGAAGGGAATGTCTCCAAAGGACCCAAGACGAATGCTACTATGTTAAAAATAATGAATGTGAAGCAAATGCCTAATAAGCAAGGTGGGAGGGAACGTCTCTAAGGAAACCCACTCTGAATGTTGTTCCAGAATTAAAATGGACATAACTTGGTAAATATAACTCAAAATATTTATTATAACTTGTTTTTGGAAACAAAAGGACCATTTTGCATCTTCCCATGTGTTGGAAATCCTTATCTGGAGACTCTAGAAACTGAGATTCACGCTGCAACTTTTCTGTCACCACAAAAGTTCTGAAAACATAGCTGATTATAAATTATCAATATCTACCACATTAGAACTCCAATTCGACCCATTTTCTTTTGAAATTGACAATTTTTTCGAGAGGAGCTCAGATTTGCAATCACTTTTTCGAAATTTAGCACCAAAATTTCAAAAACAAATATAGGAGAGTCACCATCCACGAATTGTTGTCAGAAACATTTCTGCAAAAATAACTGATTTTAAATCAACGATATCTCCCTCATCCGGACAGCGATTCGGCTGTTTTTTTTTTACTTTGGGTATTTTTTGCAATAAATCCAGATATGTTATTTGTTTTTGTAAATTTTGGACCTAATATATCAGATCTAATCTAAAAAATTTCCGCCCAAAAACATTCATGCAAAAAAATGAAAAGGGAAAAATTCTTCCTGCTTGGCCCAAGAAAATGCTCTATTCAAGATGTAGCACATGCTTGAAGTTTGTTGAATATTTATGTAAAATTTGAAACTGAGATATGCATCCAACTCTCATTCCCATGGAATCATAACCTGCTATGATACCACTGATCCAAATCTTGGTAGGAGGCCCCCAAGGTCTAAAAAATTGAAATGGATCTTGGGGGCAGAGGCCACCAAGAGATAGAAAATTGAAATGGCAGAAGAAAAAGAGGAGAATGCCCAATAAACAAAACCACAAAGATTTTTTGTATTAAAATAGAGGATAAATGTAAAATCTACATTGTGGCGGACAAATTGTCCTTTTACAAAATGCGACTTGTTACTTATACTATTTTTCAGTAACAATACCATGGGTAAATTCCTTGGGTGAATGAATACCATGGGTGGATGTCACAATACCATGGGAAAATACCATGGGTGGATGTCACTTACAATACCATGGGTGGATAAATACCATAGGTGGACGCCACTTAGAATATCATGGGTAAATTCCATGAGTGGATGATTAACATGGGTGGATGAATACCATGGGTTTATGTCATTTTCCATTAGGATCAATAGCTCCCTCTTTTCGACACACATTTCACAATGTAGGAACTATCCAAAAGAGGTTATAAAATTCCTATAACTACCTTATCATGGCCCTAATCATAGACCAAAACAAATTCACCTTCCATCCTACACATGAGGTCCAAAAAAGTTATCGTACTAACATTTAAAAAACTTCTTATAAGTCTCATTGGCCATCATTGCGTCTTGACATTGTTCAACAATATGGGTCAAATGCAATAGATGTTTTTCCCTTATAGGAGTTCCAAGAAAGAGTTCTATTACAAGTTTTAAATATGGAATCTCATATTCAATTGTTTTGACTACCTCCATTTCATAAACAAGTTGAAATAATATGAAACTAGAAGCCATCTTTATTTAGGTTTGATAAGTTCATAATCCAAAAGTGAATAAGGTACCAATTAGTTTTGTGCTTCCAGAATATTGTTTAGATCATGTTTTTTAAGATATAATCTCAGGTTTAAATGGTGTGACTACCTCCATTTCATAAACAAGTTGAAATAATATGAACCTAGTGGTAGTCATTGCTTAGGTTAGATAAGGTCATAATCCTAAAGTACATAAGGTAGCAACTATTTTGTGCTCTAGATCACGTTTTTGAAGATATGATCAACAACTTCAACTTCTCCACAAATCATAGGATGGTAAGGTATTGATTGTTAATGAAGAAAACCTAGGTTTCTTGTTGTTTTAAATTCATATTGAATCACTATATTATTTTCATCTAATCTGGTACCTTTATAGTGTAAAAATAATCACAGACGACTTATAGGTTTGTTTAAACTATTGTGTCATAGTTTAGAGAATTGGGGAAAAAACATTTTAGAACCAATTTTGTTGAAATCGTAGCAAGAAAAGGATTCATTTGACTTGTGCCTTAGTCAAATGGAGAAATTTGATTTTCATCGTGAACATGATGACTTGGATTGCGATTAGCTAGAGTGACATGGCCTTGTCTACTAGTTAAGTTAGTATATTCAAATTTGTAGGCTAGAAATAGAGTTGTGCATGAGTTGATTTCGAAGATATAGAATTATAGTTTAGTTATTGTTATTTGAACTCATTTAACTAAGCTCTAGTCATTAGTCATGTCAGTGGAAGGTCAGTTGAGTAGTTATGACTACTATTAACTCATTGATCTCTTAGTTAGCTAATCAATTTACAAGAAATGGACCTAATCATGCATGGAATTTGAATTGCCTAGTTGAGTGGAGGGAAAGGGCATAATTGTATTTATTATTGTATAGTATTGAGTGTACAATGTTGGTATGTAAAACATGACCTAATTTCCTTATAATTTTGGAAAAAATAGGAGTGAGTGGTGGAACACGAGTGGAGGTAGAGTGAGTGAAGGCTCAGTATTTTCCGAAGTAGTCTCAGGAGGAGGAGATCAATATTACTGTGTAGTTTGAGCTTCAAGTATTAGAGTTGTCATTGTAATAGATCAACTGTCTCATCTGATATAATATAAACATAGGAGGTGTTTTTCGTAGTTGAGTTCCACAGTAAAAATACTATGTTCATTGTGATTGAATGATTACATGTGTTTCTATTGTATGTTTTCCTTTCCGCATATTAAGTAGAAGAAATTTGTGTCTCTTGATTTAATTTCGAATACATTAGTAGTTGCAAATTTATATTAATTTCTACAATGTATCAGATATTCATAAGACTACATAGAAACCTTATTCTATGTCTTCTCTCAAATAAATTTCAATTTGCAGAATTTTTAGTGTAGATTCTGCTTATTGTAGGAAAAATGTTTTTCAAGAGATTGAGGTTTGAGTATGCATTGGAGGGAACCTTGAATTTTGTGCTTGGAAAGATAGGATGGAAGTTGTCTTGGATGACAATGGAGTATGGGAATATACACAAACTGGTATTCTAAAACTAGTTGCATCAAATGCATAAGCACTTGCTCAGTGGAAGAAAGACACATCAAGAGTCAGGAGGATTATTCTAGAGGGTGTCAAAGATCATATGGTTTCAAACTCGCATTGAAATGAGAGTCATTTTTCAATGTGGAAAATAATCACATCTATATTCTAGAGCAGCAGTGATGCTAGGAAATTGGCATTGAGAGATAAACTTAGGAGCATTCACATGCAGAAAAATGAAACATTTTTTAATACCTATTTAGATTCACTCAAGTTCAAGATGAAATTGGAGGAGTAGGAGAAAATGTTCGATGATTAGAAATTATGAGCTTAGCACACCTTTTCCTTCTAAAATCCTGGCATAGTTATTAGGATTCATTTAATGGAGGAGAGAAGATATCAGATTGGGAGAGACTCTGGTCTAATTTGGTGCATGAGAAGATCAGAAGAAACACTAGAGATGGTGTCACATCGATTGCATATGAGTAAGAAGAGTGCACTCTAGTTGGAAAAGGAAAGAAGGTCGGAGGCATGAAGGTCCAAGGGGAGCTAGAATCTAGCTAGAACAATGCAAACAAGATTGACCTTGACAAAATATAATGTTTTGATTGCCATGAATATGGACAATATGAAACCAAGTGTCCATATAAGAAATTTAGCAAGGAGCTTGCAGGAGGAGTAGGAGGAGATGCTTTGGAATCTCAATTCAAGTTAGATTTCACCCTCTCTTCTTGCATGGAAAGAACACTAAGAGGGAGTCAGTGGTACCTAGATTCTGGTGCCTCATATCATATAATAGGAAACAAGGTATTATTTATTAGCCTAGAGGAGAGCGATCTCGAATTGAACATAGAATTTGGAGATGATGGGAGGTATAGTACCAAAGGAATTGGTGTTTCCACCTTTAAGAGGGAGTCAGGCTCCCATATTCATCTGAAAGATGTTATGTATGTACCTGAGATGAAGAAAATTTTGATTTATGTAGTTGTATTGGAGGATAGAGGTAATGGGTGTTGTTTAGTAAGGGAAAATATTTTTGAAGCATGTTTTTACTGGACAAGTGAAACAAAAAGGATTTAGAGTGGAAAAACTCTACAAGGTAGAGACATATTTCACCATGCATTCAATGATATTATCCATGTGGATATTAGTGGCCACCTGCCAATTCCACTTGGACCCCCACAATTTTTTCTTTTAGTTTTTCATTTTCCTTAATTGTAGCACAGTTTACTAATTTTAGCAGTTTTTTGGGTTCTAAACTTCTAGAGCCATTTTGAGGACGTAAATGATGCTTTTTTGGCAATCTACCACCAATAGTTTTTCAATAAGATCATGTTTTCCTCAGTAGTCCTCAAAGAGATCCTTCCAATGGGGTATCATGTGCATCAAGCGGAGATAATATAACCAAGTCATGACCCTGGGAAGTTGGCTATCCAACTAACCCCAACAAGGCCCATAAACTCTTGGTGTTACATCTCCTCAAGTTAGGGTTTTGGTTGTTTAGGGTTTGCCCTTATTGTTCAATAATAAAAAATTCCCCTAAACCTCATTGTAAGGTAGTTCAGAGGCATGTAGCCTTCACATCTCTTCTCAGGGATAAGCTACAAAATCGCTCGAGCTAGTTTATTTCCATTTTTATTACTAGGCATATTTCAATATTTTACATTAATAAAATGAAGTATTATTTCTACTGCATCTCTGTATTTATGGTTATATCTATAATTTCTTGCATTCCTGTTTAAATCTGGATCAGTGGTATCAAAGCGGTCTGCTCTTTCTCTGTTTCTATTGGCATGTCCCTAACGAGGTCGGGATATAAGGAGTTAGGGCTTGAACTAGTCGAACCTTTGTAGGACTAGCCTCGCAGATCCCAATGGCCTCCCATGTCAGATGAAAAGAAATACAAGGGGGTAGGAGATCCTATCAAAAATTTTCTCAAAGAGGCCCTCGAGTGACAAAGGAATGCGATGATGGACAACTTTGCCCAAATCCTTCAACGGCAACCCAAGGGCGACACATCTACTTCCAGTAGCTACTCTGGAAGTGCCACACCCTTTAAGGTACTAGTTAACTTTGACATTCCCACATTTGAGGGTCAGATAGACGCAGATGCTCTAGATAAATGGTTAAATCTACTTGAAGGGTATTTTTCTGTTCATGATTTTTCCGAACGGGAAAATATTCTTTTTCTCTTCTCAAAGCCACCCTCCACATCAAGGGATGGTGGGAAACCTACCGCTAGTAGAAGGATGGAATTACGACCTCACTGTTTTCAGCCGCACCTGCTTGGAATTCATTCCAGGATGACATCAACGAGTAGTATTACCCTTTCGGAAGCTATGAGGATAAATACATAAAGTGGACCATGTTGTGGTAGGGAAGGGACCGAGATGTGCTGGAGTTTACCAATATTTTTCATACCCTATTATAGACATTTTTTGGCACTTCAACCCCAAGCATAAATGTCCATAAACAAAGGGCTCCTAAGTCCCTAAAGGTGTTGTTCTAACCCCTAAAAGAACAAGGTCAACTGATTACATCATCTCCCAGAAGTTCTCCATGAAAAACTACTCAGAACTGGTCAAGACTAGACCATTTCACCTGCTCCATAGGCAAAGTGAATTTCATCCCACCTGAATACACACAGTAGGTGCGATGCATGTCAAAAAACCCTTCTATGGGGTGCGATGGGCGAGAAGGGACAAATGGCAGGGTCAATCCGCAAGGTGGAGGAGCATGGAATCTTCTAGAAACCTCTCCTGTGACACTTGCCTCTCTGAATTCGACCAGGTATGAGTAAGAGATCATCAATCTCCAAGTGGAATCAAGAACTATCAGAGAGAAGACACTAATCAAATCTGAAAAGCTGACTCACCTCCCTTGCAGACATCTATATATGGATCCCTCATCCCAGAGATCTAGAGGCTGGAATTTTGTATCTTGTAAGGAAGTGTTGTTGGTTTCTTGGTGCAATATCATAGTGTTGGGTGATCTAAGCATTTCATGAGGTGAAGAAGGGCTTTCTTGCTGATAGGATGATGCTGGGTCAGAACAATTGGTTGTAATCCTCTTTGCTCTTTCTTGATTATCAATAAAGCTATTCAAGTTTTCCTCCACATTCTTGTATGATTGATGATTTATGCATTTGTGTGGTCAATGTACATCTGATCCTATATTGTTTATGATAATAGATCTATTTTCTTGGATAGTGTTATGTTGCTTTGATTCTACAGGTACTCTTTGAAGCTGGGTAGACAAGGAAGCGATTGGCAAAGACCTACCGGAAGAGAGAGGAATCGAGCAAGGAACCAAGCACAAGACAGAGGTTGGTCTCCTTAGTCTTCTCTTATCTATTTCTCATAAAGGAAAATGAAAGTAGTTTTTAGTGTGTTTGTTTCTAAGGTATCTACCAGCCTTAGTGGGACTAGCAGCTCTGTATAGACACTAGTTTTCCCGATAAAAAAATGGCGACTCCACTCGGGAGCGAGTAGATTGTTTGTTCATCTACATTTGTTTACTTTATAAACTTACAGACGGAGCCTGAAGTCAAGCCAGCTAGCCTTCGAACTACATTTGCTATGCAAGTGCAAAGTAGATCATCGCTGCTTCAGTCTATCTCCGGGTTTGTTTATGAATTAAACGATTGATTTACAAGCTCTCTAATTGCCCTCGTGGTGGCTCTAGTAACCTCCTTAGATCTACCCTTGTGAATGATTTACTGATTACCACTTACTCGGCCTAAATACCTGAACTGAACTACAAACTGTGACTCGGAACCCAATCAAAGTCTTGTCCCTGGTCCAGCGCACTATCTGTTCTGTGAACTTCAAATGCATCGTACTTCCCGAGTGTAGTAGGTGCGTTGCATTTCAGTTTCACTGTGTTACAGGTGCGTTGATCAGACAAGGCCTTGTTCCTAAATTTTGGTTTCTGTGTTCACTCTTTTCAACTCTATTCAGGAGTTTTGCTGCCTGTAGTCAGTACACCTCTATTGAAACCCCTTTCCTTACTGTTATTCCGCCTCCATTGTGCAAAGAAATGTAAATGTTTTTTATGTATTTTTGAGTCATTTTCATTTCTCCTTTACAAAGAAGTAGCGTAATTGTATTGTCGTTTCTTGATTTGAAAGTGTCGCAAGTGTCGTTTTCAGTCATAGAAGAGAATCTGATTGTTCTTGATAGTCAATTACATTGTTACTCTTGTATTTGATTTGAGTTAATAGTTTTTCAAGTGTCGAAAGCAAGTTTTCAATTCCAAATAACAAAGTGTCGTCATTGTCCTCATTTTGTTTTGGAAAGAAACTTGTTAGTAATTGTTGCTTTGGAAAATAATTTAGATTTGTGCTTAGCTTTCATTTTATCATTCACACATTAAGAAGGCTGAAAACAAATACATGCATGTGCATTTGCATTTAGATTGTTTGTTGGTTTGATTTAGGACAATGCGTATAGTGTGTGCTCTCTGCTCTTTGTTGAAAGAACACCATCTCTCTTTCCTTAGTAGCTAGGATTTTCATTGCAAAAAGAAGATTAAACGACTGTTTATCATCTTAGATTGCATTTTAGGAATTGTACATCTACATCGCACAGTGAACCTGAAAGGAAAATTTCTTAAGCAAGATCAACCATAAAATAAATTTAATGAATCTAAAAACGCCTTGGAACCTAACACACAACATCTAGAAGTCTAGGCTAGAGATGTATTCCAGCATCGTAAAGCCTGGTAACTATTGTTTTCACTGTTGGTTGGGTGATTCCTCCACTTTGAGATGATAAGTGCCAGTACAGACTTGTGCTCCCACGTACCGTCGAGTATATTTTGGGAGACCACAATAGGCTTTATCCTTTATCCATAGGAAACTGTGTCTGCAGCCCTATCGATCGCAATGCACTAAACACAACATTCGGGAAGATTGACTGCCATACCGTAAAAGGTATTCTGCAGTTTTGCGATTGGTTTGGTAATCCCTCTGTCTAGATTTCTAGAGCAGTACCTTTCGTTCCTTTTCAGACTCCTTAACGGAAAAGGTCCATCTGAGCACTTGTCACTTCAGGCTCATTAAAAATCGAAGGCGACTAGGGTCATCTTTTGTTTTTTCTCGACTCTTAAAAATTGAAAAAACAAGTTGTGTCAAAGCGTCTAAAATTTATTTCAAACGGAATAATCATCACCTTTCCTACATTGATCTTAAGTTGAGAAAAATGGAGTCCACCAACCAAGGAGTTCTCCTTGGAGGAAATCCTAGTCCCTTCTCCTCTTGGGGAGATGTTGGTGCACCCCATATGGCCACATTGTCTCTTCCAGGATTGAAAATCGGCTTGCCCGTATGGCTCTTCTCAACTTCTGTCATTTAGAACACCGTGATTCCTGAACAATCAAGTCAGCAACTAAACGATATTAGAGTTATCCCTCAACCCTCTACTTCGTCCAATTCTTCCTCTCCTCCTTCCTCTTCGCTTGATGAAGCTGGTAAAGCCCAAAATCAAGTAACTGAGAAGAAGAAGGAGAAGAAGAAGAAGGAGGAGGAGAAGAAGGAGCCAAAGGAAAAAAGGGGCAACCAAGCATTGTCTAGCGAAAATCCACACACTGCGTCGACCAGGCCTAAATCGCCATGTGTCATTTGCAAAGGAGACCACTATCATCGAGATTGTCCTTGCATCCCTCAGATCTTAAGGGACTGGTCTCCTAGTTTGCACAATCCGGTGTCATCAACCTCTGACAATCATGTTGAGCATACACCATCAACTAGTGAAAGTGAAGCCCCCGGACAAAAAGGAAAATATAAATTTCCTTGTAAATTGTGTGAAGTTGATCACGCCTTCCACCGTTGTCCCTTCTTACATGAAGCTAAAAGAGTTTTGGACGACTGTCCAATTTCACTGTTACGGCTTCCTCCTGGATACAAGAAACTCTTGCCGAGTCCGTCACTAGTTGAAAATCCGGCTGACATGCCCTTGTGGTCGGCCGAAGCGTCTATCATTGAAGATAAACCATCTGAATCCATACCAGATGAAATTCAAAAGGTCGAGGCGACAGTTGACCCGGTCTTGCCTTCAGAAGGTCCACCTTCAGATGATGCAGTCACCGAAGAGAACAAGAACGACACCGTTCAAATTCTCTTCGTAACCACAGACTCCGATGAACATGGGGGCAATCTACCCGTTCCTTTACCGCGGGAAGGAAGTTCTTCAGAGTCGTATCTGGCCGTCTATTCAGTCCCACCTCCAAGCAACCTGGTTGTTTCCTTTGACTGGAATCTACTAGGCAGACCCCGTTTACCGACTAGTGTAGTGTTCTGAAACATTGCTCAAATATATAGAATGGTCATGGCCGGTACCATCATAGATGAAGGGGCTTCTGTGAGTATCCTTTCCTCAACTGCTTGGAAAGTGCTTGGTTCGCCATTGCTTTTGCCTGAGATGAGAAATCTGACAGGTTTTGAAAAAGGAACCAGTCGACCATTAGGGATACTTCCCAATGTGCCGATAACATTAAGAAGGAAAACTGTTCACATGAATGTAATGGTAGTCCAAGGACCCCTGGATTATAATCTACTCCTTGGACAAGACTATATTCACTACATGGGAGCCATTGTCTCCTCACTCTTTAGAGTAATGTGTTTTCCGCACGAAGGAAGAGTGGTCAAGCTCGTAGAACAGCTTTCATTCCCCGGTTCACACATAGCAAATAGTCATATACCAACCTTGAAAGGTCTTTTCACACAAGGAATGTCTCATCAATCCCCAGTCCATCCTCCTGATGAGCGCGAGTGATTCGGAGGGCATGATTGAAACACAGGGGGCATGCACCCTGGCCTGTTTCGATAGGAAAACCTTGGGTATAGGGTGGGTTTCCGCGAAGAGTATATGACTGGCCTGACACACCCGTCAATTTTGGAAAACGCGATTAGACTGGAATAAGATACCTCTGTTGAGGTAGGCCTTTCCCGATAAAACAAATGTTTTGTCTGCAAGTTCAGGGGTAAGCTGAAAAGGTAGGCCTTTCCCGATAAAACAAATGTTTTGTCTGCAAATTGAGGGGTAACCTAGAAACTCTACTTCGCTATACCTGGGGGCATGCAAACCTTTTGGTGTGCAAGCAAAGAGCAACCATTTATTTTTTAAATTTATAGGTCCTCTAACCCTTTAAACTTGTAGGATTGGTCGTTTCCTAACTTGCATAAAGAAATGATGCGGGGCAAAGCTTTGAAATAATGCCGTTTTTATATATGAGACATCCTTATTATGCGACTGGATTAATCGAGCAGTTTTAACATGGAATTCAATCTCGTTAAAAAATAAACATAAGCAATGAGAAAGTGTTTCCCCCAGCGTTTAATCTCATTAAAAAATGAACCAATTTCTGGTAAATAACCATCGTGAATGTATTACTTCAGCCTTTGAAGCCTTGGTCGTGTTCTCATCATCACCTCCACTCTGTATTGCCCGATCATTCACCTCCACTTGATGGTTTACCCCTTTTGAGGAACAGCTACGAAGAGTGATCTTGTTAGCCATCCTTGTGACACTGTCGTGATTGGAAAATTCCAAACCTTACCTAGAATCAGTTTCTACCCAAATCTATCACTCGTTCCTCAAAAAACAAGTCTCCTTTAAGCTCTTTTCAACTGATTCATAAAATATGAAAATATTGCCGAGCCATTGGCCTCTACAACTCGTTAAAGTGACCAGAAGTGTTATCCCTCCTCTAGATTTAATATTTTTGGACCTGAGGGATTATTACACAAAAAGATTGAGCGCTTGTTTCGTTCAGCTCGTTAAAATTACCGAAAATTCATCCCTTTTGTATTATTTTATACTTTTTTGGACTTAAGGGATTAGATGACAAAAATGGATTTTTGGAGTTTTCTTTACGTCCCTTTTCAGACTCTCTAAAATTGAAAAGGACCGAGTTATCTTTGTCGTTAAACTCGTTAAAACCTAATAGCGACAAACTTGTCCATAATAGACAAGAACGAGTTTCACTATTGCTAGGATCGTTAAAACATAGCGATGGGTTTGCCTGAAGGGAAAATTATAGAACAAGAATATGTTATCCTCCTCAAGCTTGACAAAAATAAAGAGGTACTGGTTAGCAATGACTGGGGAAAATTTGGGAAGAAAACTTGAAGAAACTTTGTTGGTAGCAAGTTGCTCTTGAACATGACACTTTCACTCCGCATCTTAGTCGGGTTTGGTTGTTCCATTAAATGGTCACATCACCATGGTTCCATCACACCATCCACATTTGGGGTTAATGCTACCAATCCATCATGTCAGTGTCGCCGATATGTTCATGAGAAGTTGCTCAAAGAATTCACCTGTGTCTCACCCACTATAATACATTTTCGCTCCATTCTTTCATGACCGCCACCCTGAACCATATATCACCAGATCGTTTTCACCTCCATTAAAATCATTTGCTCCGTTCCATGTCATTGATGTGGGATTCACTAAGGCCCTCCTATGATAGATCGCTTCTTGTCGACATCACCTCATTATCCAAGAAGTCGATCTAGGAAGAACCCTTTCAATACTTTGAAGCTTGCATGCCTCAATGGCAAGTTTCTCACTTCCGGCGAAAGGTTTACATCATTGGCCTTCGACCGAAAGATTTTGCGTGGTGTTCGACACCAAGTCCCTTATTCACACCACGTGAATTGTACTGCAGTACCTTGAGGGTCATTATCATTATCGGTGATTCCTCTCGCACCTGTTAACAGCTTACATCATTGGCTGGTAATTAGGCGATGTCTTTCCATGTTCGACTCCAGAACATCTCTCACATGGATCGACTTGTAATTTGAGTGAATATCGAACGAGATTGAAGACCCCGGATCTAGTTTCATCCATCTAGGCTGCGATATATTTTCAGGAAAATAAAGACGTCAAATGTACATCATTGCTGCACAGATAATCATCCAATCTAAGGGATGATGGCTCTACTAGAATCATCAGTCTACACTCAGACGATTGTCTGTCCTATGTACATGAAAATGAATTTATAAAGCTAAGCATGGGAATGCCCGCCTCAGCTAGATCATGAAAATAATATGAAGATAATGTATTGTATTGTATCTTATTATAGGTCGCCTTCTAGCTCGAAAAAACTTTGGATGCTCATGATAAAGCATTTCACCCAACATCAAAAGATTAACGACCTCATGCTTTACGGGGCAACTATTATAGACATTTTTGGGCATTGCAACCCCAAGAATAAATGTCCATAAACCAAGGGCTCCTAAGTCCCTAAAGGTGTTGTTCCAACCCCTAAAAGAACAAGTTCAACTGATTACAGCATCTCCCGGAAGTTCTCCATGAAAAACTACTCAAAACTGGTCAAAACTAGACCATTTCACCTGCTCCATAGGCAAAGTGTGTTGCATCCCACCTGAATACACACAGTAGGTGCGATGCATGTCAGAAAACCATTCTATGGGGTGTGATGGGTGAGAAGGGACAAATGGCAGGGTCAATCCGCAAGGTGGAGGAGCATGGAATCTTCTAGAAACCTCTCCTGTGACACTTGCCTCTCTGAATTCGACCAGGGATGAGTAAGAGATCATCAATCTCCAAGTGGAATCAAGAACTATAAGAGAGAAGACACTAATCAAATCTCAAAAGCTGACTCACCTCCCTTGTAGACATCTATATATGGATCCCTCATCCCAGAGATCCAGAGGCTGGAATTTTGTGTCTTGTAAGGAAGTGTTGTTGGTTTCCTAGTGCAATATCATAGTGTTGGGTGATCTAAGCTTTTCATGAGGTGAAGAATGGCTTTCTTTCTAAGAGGATGATGCTGGGTCAGAACAATTGGTTGTAATCCTCTTTGCTCTTTCTTGATTATCAATAAAGCTATTCAAGTTTTCCTCCACATTCTTGTATGATTGATGATTTATACATTTGTGTGGTCAATGTACATCTGATCCTATATTGTTTATGATAATAGATCTATGTTCTTAGATAGTGTTATGCTGCTTTGATTCTACAGGTACTCTTTGAAGCTGGGTAGACAAGGAAGCGAGTGGCAAAGACCTACCGGAAGAGAGAGGAATCGAGCAAGGACCCAAGCGCAAGACAGAGGTTGGTCTCCTTATTCTTCTCTTATCTATTTCTCATAAAGGAAAACGAAAGTAGTTTTTAGTGTGTTTGTTTCTAAGGTAGCTACTAGCCTTAGTGGGACTAGAAGCTCTGTATAGACACTAGTTTTTCCGATAACATACCCTTCGCACAAAGTTTGGTCTCAAGGATATTGAGCAACATTTGGTACCTAAATACTGTGACTGCCTACATAAGTACATCTAGGACGAGATGGAGTTATGGGACATCTCCTCGCTCGGCATGGCGCACCGATATGCTGTCAAGGTTGAGCATAAGTTTAAACATAGGAAGCGAGACTTTGGATCTGTGAATCTGAAGCAAGGGAAAGGTGCCCCCAAACTACATAACAAAGGACAAAGCCAAGGCAAGGTGGCCCAGGACAACCTACCAAAGCCACAAGGAAAGAACAACACCGTGAAGTCAAAGAAGGACACAGGAAAGTGGTGTGAGTTCCATAAGAGCTCCACTCACAATACAAGTGAGTGTCAGGCCAAGAAGTCACTAGTGGCTGAGCTAAAAGCTTCATAATCAGATGCATGTTCCAACTTCCAGTCAGGACCCGATAGGGAGAGTGATAAAGGGAAGCAGATTATCAACACAGAGCCCAATGCCACCATTTCCACCACAAATATTGTGAAGTAGGAACCCAAAGATCCAGAGGAGGAGGAGTGCCTCTTCCACTCCCAGATGTGGGTAAAGGGTTCCCTGCTATAGTTCATTGTCGACAATGGGAGCCAAAATAACCTCATTTAGGTAGAGGTGGTGAAGCGACTAGGCTTGCCGACCACAACACATCCCCAAGCATACACCATTGAGTGGCTTCACCAGGGATGGGATCTTTGCGTGAGCCAGCAGTGTCACTTTCCATACAACATCAAGCCCTTAATGGTTGAGGTATTATGTGGTGTTGCTCCCCTTGATGTTTGTGATGTATTATTATGCCAACCATACTTGTGGAAACGACATGTTGTGTATGAATCAAGGCCTCGTGTTGTTATTGTTACTTTGGGAAATAAGTTGTACAGGATACCAAAGGTAGCACCGCCTACTACCATCTCTTTGGTTACTACAAAAGAATACAGTAAGTTCATTTCCAAAACCAGGAAATTTTTTTCCTAATGATATGCCCTTAGACAAAGAAGAATGTGGTGGCCAAAACCTCTAGACAGGGCCCCTCCGCATGACAACTATAAATGGTCAAGGTCATGGAGGAGTACGAGGACATCTTCACATCCCCCACATGGGTTCCTCTACACTGCCAGGTTAAGCACTCCATCGAACTGACCCCAGATGTGCCGCTGCCCAATGGACCAATCTATCGGTGCTCCATTCTGTAGAATGATGAAATCAAGAGGTAGATTCATGAGTTGTTGTAGAAGGGTCACATCCAACAAAGTTCGTCACCCTGTGGGAGCCCAATCGTGTTGGTACATAAGAAGGATGGGACTGGAGACTCCGTATTGACTATCGGGCAATGGACAAGATCATTATCTGGAATAGGTATCTGATCCCATGGATTGATGGCCTTATAGAACAATTTGAAGGGGGGAAATATTTCATCAAGATCGACTTGAAGTTAGGAAATCACAAAGTACCAATTGAACCCTCTAATGTGTGGAAGACTACCTTTAAAGCCAAGGAGGGCCTTTTCAAATGGTTGGTTATGCCTTTCAAGTTGACGAATGCTCCTGCAAACTTCATGAGGCTGATGGATGAAATCTTGTGGTCATTCATTAACTAATTTGTAGTGGTATACTTGGATGACATCTTGATCTTTAGCCATAGTTGGGAAGAGCACCTCCACCACATCCGACATGTTCTGCAAACACCGCGACAACACAAGCTATGTGCCAATTTGGAGAAATGCACTTTTGGCATGACCTAAGTTTGGTATCTGGGATACATTATTTATGAAAGGGGGGTCCATGTGGATCCAACCAAGGTCCAAGTTATTCGGGATTAGCCATCTCCAACCACTCTAACAGAGCTCTGTAACTTTCTGGGTCTTGCCCATTTCCACCACAGGTTCGAGTTATGATTTTCTCATATCACTTGGCCCTTGAATCAAGTCACCAAGGGAGGAGCGAAAGAAAAATTCTTCTGGTCTGAATCTCAACAGAAGGAATTCACAGATTTGAAACATCGCCTCTGCTCAGCACCAATGTTTGCATTACCAGACTTGCAACAACCATTTGAGATTGAGATAGATTCCTCTGACTATGCTATTGGGGTAGTCCTTACTCAACATAGGCATCTAGTGGCATATCACAGTGAGAGACTTTCAGACATAGTCCTGAAGTATCCCACTTATGACAAAGAGATGTATACCACTATGCAAGCCTGATGACAATGGAAGTATTACATTTCGCGAAACAAAAAGGTCATCCACATAGACCACCAGCCCCTGTAGTTCATACAGATGCAAGGGAAGTTGAAAAATGATTGCCATCAGAATTATTCCACATACCTGCAATAGTTCCATTTCAATATCAAGTATAAGAAGGGGAGGACCAATAATGTTGTAGATTGTCTCTGTCGACCACCAATCATAGCGTTAACCATTGTGCTCAACTCTTGTGGGCATGATACTTCTGATTGGCCACTTCTCTACAAAAGTGACCCAGAATTTGGCCACACATACTAGACATTCTTGGAGGGTTAGCATGTTCTATATTTTCACCTCAAGGATGCCTTGTTATGCCACCTGGGCCACCTTTATGTTCCTTCAAGTGAGCTTGCCAAGATGATTTATAAAGCACACTACAGTCGTGCTGCTAGGAATTTCCGGGTCAAGAAAATGGTGTCATTACTGTAGAAGTATTTCTATTGGCTGAATCTTTGACAGGACGTCGGGAAGTACATCAGATCCTGCATTGCCTGTGCCATGGCCAAACCAACCATAAAGAAGAAATGCCTCTATACTCTGCTTCCCACCCCCAGGTTACCATAGGAATCCATCTCCATGGATTACATGTTGGGCCTTCCTTCTACTACGCATGGAAATGACTGTGTTTTTGTGGTTGTCGACAGGTTCTCGAAGATGGCCATTATGTCGACTTGTAAGAAGAATATCACAGCAAAAGCCACTGCTAAACTCTTCTTTGAACAAGTGTGGGTACACTTTGGGATCCCACAGTCTATCATCTTAGATCAGGACAACATGTTCCTTAGTACATTTTCGTCTAGTCTCTGTTCGATGCTGGACACCAAACTCACTAAGTCCATAGCCTTCCATCCCTAAACTGATGGCCAGGCAGAGATTGTCAACGGGATGATCGTACATATTCTGCGCATGTACAACTCAAATAATCCACGCACATGGGATAAGACTCTCCCCTATGTTTAGCAGAGTTATAATCAGGCTCTCGATAGCTCGACTGGCCACAACCCTTTTCAGGTGGGCTTGGGATTCCAGCCACTATGTCCCATTGAAGTGGCCATGCCATTTGCAGCTACTCAGGCAGATTCGGCTCATGTTTATCCCAAAACAGATAAGGGAAACAACTTCATTAAGCACATCCAACATATCCGTGAGTAGGTCCACAAAATTATGGAGAAATCAAATGCCAAGTACAAGCAGCGACATGATCAACATCGAGTGCCACACAAATTTCATGTGGGTGACAAATTCTGGTTGCATTTGCAAAAGGAACGCCTTACTAGAACCTATCAGAAACTCAAACCACTTTGATATGGTCCTTACACCATTACCAAGGTTGTGGGAGACAATGCATTTGAGCTTAGTATTCCCCCATTCCTTGGCCTACACCCAGTGTTCAATGTGGACCGCCTTCAGCCATAATTTCCACCATTACTAGACACATCCAACATTTGCAGAACAACTAACACCAACATAGTTAAATCCAGATTGCATGGAACAAGTTGTAACTAATCGGATCATGGACATGCAGATCAAGCACACTTGCCAGCAGAAGATCCAACTATATCAAGTTGTCGAAGCAGGCCAACTCTTCGCTAGGGCAAGTGGCTCATGAGGGACCAAGTTCAGCAGAAATTTCCTCATCTCATGGAGGAACTCAATGCAATAGGGAGCATTTCTTCCTAAGGGGGGAGGAATGATCCAGGTGGATATTGGTGGACACCTGCCAATTCTAGTTGGACCCCCACCATAGTTTCTTTCAGTTTTTCAGTTTCCTTAATTGTGGCATAGTTTACTATTTTTAGTAGTTTTTTGGGTCTTAAACTTCGAGAGCCATTTTGAGGCCCTAAAAGACATTTTTTCGCAATCTACTTTCCGTCGTAGTCCTAATAGAGATCCTTCCAACGGGGTATCATGCACATCAAATGGAGATAATATGACCAAGTCATGACCCTGGGAAGTTGGATCTCCAACCAACCCCAATGGGGCCCATAAACTCTTAGTGTTACATCTCCTCGGGTTAGGTTTTTGATTGTTTATGGTTTGCTCTTATTGTTCAATAATAAAAAAAGGCCCTTGAGCCTCATTGTAAGGTAGCGCAGAGGCATGTAGCTGCCACATCTCTTCTTAGGGATAAGCTACCATTGCTTGAGCTAGTTTATTTCTATTTCTGTTACTAGGCATATTCTAGTATTTTACATTAATTAAATGAAGTATTATTTCTGTTGCATCTTTGTATTTATGGTTATATCTGTAATTTGTTGCATTCTTATTTAAATCCGGATCATTATACCTTTAGGAGAAAGATGGGGTGATGTAGGGCCTTAGTCCCAGAGTTACAAATATTTCGGAAGGGTCCATAGGAGAGTAGAAACAATTGAATTATACACATCTCATGGATCATTAGCCTTGTTATAGGGGAACGACAGTATTCAGTAGGAAGAGAATTAGTGTCATTTGATGTATAGTTAGATCTTAGGCAATAGTTGCAAGCTAGTAGAAGTCAAAGACTCAGGAGACTATTCTAGCTCAAATGCATAGATGATTCGGTATTTTCGATGCTTCTTGGTTGCAATCTTTGTAGTAGAAACAACAAAAGTGAGAGGGAATTGTCTTACAATACATTCCTACAAGAGCATGATTAGGGTTGTGCAGAACCATTTTATTGCTAATAGGGAGTGTTGAAAATTATAGTAAGAAAAGGCTTTATTTGTATTTTCCTTAGTCAAATGGAGAAATTTGATTTTCCACATCAACAGGATGACTTGGATTGCAATTAGCTAGAGTGGCACAACCTTGTCTACTAGTGAAGTTAGTAAATTAGATTTTGTAGGCTAGAAGTAGGGTTGTGCATGAGTTGATTGCTAAGATCTAGTAATCTAGTTGAGTTATTGTTAGTTGAACTCAGTTAACTGAGCTCTACTCATTAGTTGAGTTAGTTTAAGGTTAGTTGATTAGTTATCATTATTGTTAACTCACTGATATCTCAGTCAAATAGTTAATTAGCTAAAAATAGACACGTTCATGCATGGAGTTAGTCATGTCAGTTGAAGTTTAGTTGAGTGGTTATGACTATGTTTAACTCACTAATCTCTTAGTTAGCTAATCAATTTACTAAAAATAGACCCAGTCACGCATGGAATTTTAATTTCCTAGTTGAGTGGAGGGAAAAGGTATAATTGCATTTATTATCATACACTATTGAGTGTACAACGTTTTTATGTAGAAGATGAGCTAATTTCCTTAGAATCACGCAAGGAAATAGGAGTGAATGTAGGAACGTGAGCACCAGAAGGGTGAGTGTAGGAATGAAATCACAGGAAGTGTGAGTGCAGGCTCAGTATATTCCAGAGTAATCTCAGAAGGAGGAGATAAATATTGCAGTATAGGTTGAGCATCAAGGATTGAAGTTCTCATTATAATAGATCAATTGTCTCATCTCATATAATACAAATAGAGGAGGGTATTTTCCTAGTTGGGTTCCTTAGTTAAAATATTTTGTTCATTGTGATTGAATGATTTCATGTGTCCCTATTGTATGTTTTCCCTTCCGTTGATTGAGTACAAGAAATTTGTCTCTCTTGAGTTCAGTTCAATTTCATTAACAGTAGCTAATTTCCTGCAATTTCTACAAATTTGAGTTGTTAAATGATATTTTTTGGTGTAAAACCTCCCTTACATAAATGTTAGACATCACACCATTTTTATACATTCAATGAAATTTCCAATGGTGCAATAATAACATCAATAACAAAGTTTATTCGAAAGGCCTTCCTTTAAGAATTTGACCTACCATGTTTAGAAAACATGGTATGAGTGCATTGTGCACCATTTATGAGGGGCTATATAAGTGGTGACAATGAATAAATTACAGATGGCTTAACTTTGTACTTATATTTGAGAGTTGAAGGAGTGAAAGATTACCGCTAATTTTCCATTGGTCTATGTGAAGACCACACCACTAGTCGTAGAGGGGGTTGCATTCTGTTCACTTGTATCTTCATCCATAATAGGAAAGAAATTTGGAGTGTGAGTGAGAGAAAATAATATATTTATTTATTGTTATGTATTAGATGAAAAAGCCACATGTGTTAGGAAACTCCAAGAGAGTGTCTTCTCCTCTATGCATACATATTTCTATTTTAAATAGGAAAGAGGGCAAAGCATTAGCACCTTCTATTTTGGTTTTCTAGCATAAAGGATACCAATAGAAAATGTTTCTTTTCATTTTGGTGTGGGGAAACATACTGAGAGTGGCGAGGTTGGGGGGGAATCAATATTTTACTTATCTTTAACTTTCATTTTCATATACAAAGAAATTTACATTGTTATTCTTAAAGAAACATGTGTATGTACGTGACCTCAAAGAAAGAAAATAATGTATATGCAATTTACTATTTTTTTATGTGTTCCATCAAATGATTGTCATTAACTATTCCATTAGTTAATAAATAAATTTTTTAGGATGCAGTAAAGATCTGCAAAATCATAGTATATAAGTAACAGAAATAAAACACTAATATTTTTTATGGAAACCCAATGTGGGAGAAAACCATCATTGTCATTATCTTTTTCTTCTTTCTTATTATATAAAGAAAATATTCATCAAACATTTACACTGATCCATACTCTTACCAGGGCACAAGAACCCACCTACAAGAGGCTACAACCTCATAATCTTGTTTATCGAGACTATCAGAAGGGAGCTCTTACTCCCTCACCTAAGGTTGCAACCCTCAGCTTCTTGTGGACCACTCTTTAGAATGTATTAGATTGGATCGACCTATCAATCATAAAACAAACTGTAGGCTGCCTTTCATCACATTTTCAAATTGGACCCATACCATCATGTTGTAGCACCTACAAACACCCTCCAAAATTTTTCCTATGTTTTGATTTTGGAGCCTCCCTTCCTAACCATAGCAGGTCATCTCTCACTAATCCTGGTATTCATGCTTTGATTGAGACTTATATTTTCATTTTCTCTTGTGGTTATTCACTTAGATGATTATTCTAAGTCATAAGTTGATCTCCCAACTTGGTCTCACAATAGTTCTGGGCTTTCTGCCGAAAACTACACAATCCTTGAGGGTAGGCAACATTAATGACGGGAATTGCGTAGTCCTGACTGCCAGTGATCCCTGAGCTTAGAAACTACACAGTCATGGGAGGAATCCTAACACTTAGCCCAAAAATTGTGCAACCCTAACTAAGCTCAAACAATGCATAGTGCACTAAGTCAAAATGCTGCCCAGTTCCCCAGAACTATGTAGCCTTTCCCAACAGTGTGCATAGCATGTTTCCTCGGAAAAAGAAAAAAGGTAAAAAAAATCCCCAAAAAATAGGGATCTATTTTTATTATCCCGAAGGAGGCACTTTCACTATTTTTAGAAAATTTTTCCAAGTGTCGCTTTTTCCTTGATTTTAGGCATGCACATAAAAAATAGTAATTTTTCCAAATCTATTTAATCGATGCTTCTACAGATAATTTTCACATTCTATCTTGGAGCTATAGTATTCGTGAGGAGGTCAAGGAACATTTGGTGTGATCATCATTGCTTTTTTGGGTGAGTTTTGCTTTTGTCGTTTTTTGCTGCTTTTCTATCACTTTTTGTTGTTTACCTTATGTGAGCGTTGTTTCACTTGTTTCTCTTCATGGTTGTTGGTGTTTTAACTTGTAGAAGTGTTTCTTTAAGTTTTAGATTACCTTTTGCAAGTGTCACATAAGTTTTCTTGTTTTTGCACCAATGGTCGCCGTTGCATTGACTCTCCTCACATACTCTGTTTTCCTTCCATTTGATTAATTGTTTCACTTGTTTCATATGAATTTTCTTTCACGTAGTCATATATGCACTCATATTCACACTATCTCTCCATCTTCTCTTTTTCCACACTTCCCTTGGGAAGATATGCATTCTCCTTTGTTGGTTTTTGATTTTCTGAGCTGGAATTGTGCAATCCTAAGGCTCAAGCAACAATATTCGCCTCTGGACTTTCCCAATACGTAATCCAAGATGGTTCCAATATGCACTGCATAGCTCTAGGACCCAGCCTGCCATTCTTGGCTAGTGAGACTACGTAATGCACAACCTCTCCTAGGCCTTTGCCCAGGCTGAACTATGCATTGTGCAGTCTCAACTGTTAAGCTCCCATCTGGATACTGGGACTATGTAGTACAAAATTCCCACCAGTAGCTAGTCCCTCCTATCAAAGAAAACTGAGGAATCCTCCCCATGTAGTGTTCAGTTTTCTTCTTGAACTTTCCTTGTAGTTTTTTTCTCAAGACTGACATTTGCTTTCCATGAGTATCCTTTTTTCCCCTCATGTAAAACGATTGTTGATAACCTCTCCAACAGTCACTGTTACCATGTGATCTAAGAGAGATGCATCAAACTAAGCCATTTAGAGTAGTACTAGGGAGGAAGTTTCGAAAACATCAGTTGATTTTCCAGTGTATACAGATACTCACTTGTTTATAGAGAAAGGATCATCACTAACATGGCAGTAGATTAATTATGATATTGCAAAGGAATTTGAAGCAATATTAGAGGACCGACATGTTTATCTCAACATCCAGTAGTCAAGGCTATATAAGGTTGCACGAAGGTATCAAGCCTCCCATGTGTAGATATCATTAGCTAGATTGTCTCACACATGGATGATAAAACAATGATATTGATCACTTCGAGTGGGAATAAGCTTTCCACCATCTCGAAAGAATAATTTCAGCAAATGTATCACTTTCCCGAGTCCATCGAGTGCATGGAATCGCACTTCTATGCCACTGACAACTATGTGGACACAAGGGACATTTTCGTATGTTGGCTTAAAGAGCCATCAAAGTTTTGAGAGATACCCACCAATCTATACAAGACAAAGTCCCTAAGGGAGGCTTATCAAATCTTGGTTATGTTTACTTGCACAATCCATGGTCAAGAGAGCACAGAAACCTTTCCTGAAGGGTGGGCATTCTTATCGGACTAGTTGGTGAATTATGAGCTGCCATTCAACTGGTCATATATGTTGGCTAAACAATTGAATGCCCATGTATCACATGCTCGGAATCCACCCAAGGGTGAGCTAGAAAGTTTTAATATGTATTCATACTAACTGGATGCAATTTGTGTAGAACATAAGTTCCCTAGCATGAACTGGACATTGACACCGGAGAGACTTATGTGTACATCGATTGCAAATTTATTTTAGAATGCAGTTATTGAGGAGTAGTGGCATAGTTAACTGACCACTTCATTATCTCTCTATACAATATTATCTTTGAATAATATCCACCTTGCATTTCATGAGAAGTAATGGACGTGATATTAGACATTGGAGATTGGTATGCCTCACCAGGTGGAACCTTCATTAGGGTATTTGGTGGAAAGAAGCCTTTGCATGTCTTACCAAGGTATGCCATTGAAAAACTGATCATGTACGAAGTAACATACCATCTCACTACAGGGCTGCTAGCAGCACTACACATGAATAAGAAAGCACCATCTCCCACTCTTTCTTTGTATATTGGACTATAAGAGATAAAGAACTTGAAAGTCGCAGATGTCGAGGCAAACGAAATAGTGAAATTCAAATTCGACACTAAAGACTTTAATCCGTATGATCCTTGCAACATTTTCAAGGACCACCATACAAGAGTTCACTTTTCGTGGATGAGTAGGGAATTTCATTGGACAGAGGAGGACCCTTGGAGGTACTACTACAATTCCTCCAGACATAATGAGCCCATTAGTTTAGCATGGCTTGATAGGCTCCTTCACAGATAGCAACAACTCTAAAGGAAGCAACAACAAAAAGAAACAATCCCTTGGAGGACAAGGGAAAGAGGAAGATTTTTGAAAGTCTAGAGGGAGAACAAATATGCAAAATGAAAGAAAATCCTCTTCTAATGAATGCAACATTGGTAGCAGAAGAAAAGAGGAATCAAAGGATGTAGAGAGAAAAGTAGAGAAAGAGAGAAAACAAAAGATTGCAGGAAGAAGAACTGAAGTGGCAAGAGACAAAGAAGAAGATGAAGGAAGGGAAAGAGTTGAGTTGGAAGGAGGAAGAAAAGAAGTAGAAGCCAGAAGAAAAACATAGGCAAGGTGCGATGACAAAGGAAACAATTTCAATGCAGATTGAAGAATTGGTATGTAACAATCCTGGTTAAAATTCCATGTAAAATATATATAAGGACACAGATTACAGGACACATATTCCAAGATGAATTGTGGGGGAAGCATCCTAATCGGTGTTGATTAAGTTTATTATGGCTAAAGGTAATTGGCAAAGCCAATGGAAAAGGTTTTGGAAAGGCATGAGGAATTTATTGGCATTTTATTTAGGAAAATAATTGAAATTAGGAGAAGAGGATGGTTAAAGGTCACAGGTTGCATATGAGGAGTAGAATGAAGGAAAATAATGGAAAATAAAGAAAATAGAGGCCTTATTAGTAAGGCTTATGGGTATTAGTGGGAAGAGTTGATCAATTCAATTTTGGAGTTCTCTCATTATTCTTTCTCTCACTCATACTCTTGGACACTTAGAGTTTTCTTGGAGCACTCTTGGAAGGTGTGGCATACATGGAGTTTTGGAGAAAGAGGGGAAAGGAAGAGTAGGAAAGTGAAAGAGGGCATTAGTATCAACAGTTATAATAGGTTTTTCTTGTAGGTATCAAGTTGCATGTGTATTTTCCTTGCTAGTTTCGGCATGCATGGCACATGCATGCGGTTTCTTGGTTATGATTTCTCACTGGCATGGAGGATTTCCTAGATTGATAGTGGATTTTCCTACCCTTGCCATTTCTTGGTTAGCCATAGTCATTATCAGTTTACTCCCTTGTTCTTTTTTGGTTGGTTCTCATGTTTCCTTAGCTTGGGTTGAGTTATTACTTCCTGAAAGCCTTGGATGGAAAAATACTTTCGAAGCCCTGTAATGACTTGGGTTGAGTTACTAGTCCTGGAAGACTTGGTTGGACAAATGATCTCAAAGCCTTATAAAATATTGGGTTGAGTTACTAGTCCTGGAAGACTTGGTTCGACAAACGCTTTGGAATCCCAGGAAAAGTTGTGGGTTGAGTTACTAGTACTGGAAGCCTTGGTTGGACAAATGCTTTGGAATCTCGGAATAAGATCTGGGTTGAGCTACTAGTTCTGGAAGCCTTCGTTGGAATAAATGCTTTGGAAGCCCTGAAAGGCTTGGATGGAGACCAATCTCATGATGTTTTTGGTGATGTTCGACTGCGTGTTAGAAGCACTCTTTGATGGGTTGAGATGCATGACCTTTGGAATCCCTAGATTAATTTTCATGAATGTGCTCTATGAGATCCCACATTCATGCTTAGAATATGGAATGAGGGTGAATGGTTGAAGAGATATTTTGCTCAACTATTCTATGGTTGGGTGGACCGTGGGAGTCCCATCTCGGGTTTGATTTCTACTTCATCAATAAGAGGTTATTTCTCCTTATATCCTGATGAGGATTATGATGGAATATATATGGTTTATATTTATGTGATTTAAATGATATTTATCTCCCTATGATGTTGTTTATGTATACGTTTTATGACCGAAGCTATGTGCAACTCTAATGATGTTTTTAGTTGTAAATGAATGATCAATGTATCTACGACCTAATGGATGAAATGATAGCTAATGTAATAACGAGACAATGCTTCACAACGAATCTCATATAAGTATGAGACCCCTATGCTCAGATATGTTATTTACACCTGTAGGTTGCATATTTACTATGTGTTTGACAAAATATTTGTCATGGCTAGTAGGAGTAAAGTGAAGGTCTTGAACAAGAACTTTCTTCTGTATTGTCATTTCCATGTTACTTTACAAATTTGAAGAGATGGTTCAATTTTGGGTAGTCACCTGGGCTATGGCCCTAAAAAAGTGGCTCAAATCCTAGAGTCGCTGGCATAGCACTAACCACTTGGGTCTTTGGTCACGGGAAGGAAAGCCCTTGAGAGTGACTATAGGGCTACAGTCGCATGCATGCATTCTCATGGGAGAAACTTTGGGTTTAATTCATCTAAATTCTAGGTTAACTCAGGGGTTGGGCACCTAGAGTGGTGGATTAGCTCTTGGGGGTCCAGAATCACCTGAGAGATATCTCTGTGTTGTGTTTGCATAAATTCCATTTCGTTAAGGTTTCCTAGGAGGTTGAATCATATCATAGTAGTCTCTCATCACATGTTTACCTTGGTTGACCGGTTGCTTGGCTGGATATGGAACGAGGGTGTTAGAGAGTGGTATCACAGCGTGGTTGAGCTCTCCTTGGGTTGTGTGTTGATCATGCATTCATGTTGGTTGCATATGTGTTTTGTATGCATGTATTCCATGTTCTTGTTGCATTTCCATTGTGTTGATCATGGTTGTAGTGGTGTTTCCATGTGAAGGTTGAAGGTGTCGTCGTGGAGTATGTATTCCAGCGGGTATGGTTGATTATGTAGTTGGCATGCATGTATGGTCTTCATTATAGTTATGCATGAATAGTATGTCAAACATACCTTGTGAAGTCATGGTATGCAATTTAGGTCATCATGATGCTATTGGTTATTATGATGCTAATATGTTGGCTGAGATAGAGCACAAGATGCAAATTATCATTATGAGACTACAACATTGGCCATTGGGGTAAGAGCAGATCACCATAAAAGTATTGTATGTTTGGCATGCAGGTATGTAAGCTAAGGATTGTCATATACATTAGGTTTATGTAGATGTCTTTTTATGTTATGTTTACATTCACAATAGATGTTAGTTGATTAGTGTAGTTATATGCACATCTGTCAGATAGTCAAGAATGATAGTAATATGTAGTTATATGCATTTCTATTCTTGTTTTATATTAGATAACTTGATGATTATGTTATGTGTTGTTGATGAGTATGTTATAGGTTAACGTGTTTTTGTTATATGACAATTAGCTTGACGATTAGGCTATATGTTGTCGATGAACATGATATATAGCTTATGGTTGTTATATGCTAGTAACTTGATGATTCAGGTTATTTCATTAAGATCTCGATGTCATATGTATCATGCTAAGTTGGATTGGCATATGCAGATGGTTAGGGTTATGACCTTCAGGTATGAGTCGACTTATTGAGTTGCATTGTTTTTTACTAATCTAGATCGATCATACATATGTGATTTCTATCCACAACAGATAAATTCTTATGAGTTTATGATGTGAATGTGTTAGTTAGTTAGTGTTATAGATATCATGATATTATTTATGTTTGAGTTGACATGTTGTAAATTTGTATCTTGCTAACAAGATTGATTGTGCAGACAAGATAGCCTCCCATGAGATACATTAAGGTACCAACTTTCTTATGTCATTTATTTAGTGTTTTAATATTAGATTATGTTGTCTATTTGGTGTTTGAGTGTTTTGTGTCTATTATGTCACCTAGTTGATTTATTTAACATGGTATGTTTTCAGGTTGGTTGAATGTTCGATGAATTGCATAATATGAGTATGTGTTTATAAGGTTTATTTCCAAAACGATCTTGTTCTAAGAGGATTGTACTAACACATATGTGTTCAGTCAGTTGATATGTACTTGCATATAGTAGGTGAAAGTTGTAGCATTGTGTTTGAGGACTATGAGTTGACTATCAATTATGGCATGATTGTTGGTCTTGGTAAAGGTTGATTTCAAATTCATAGATATGATTGTCTTGATATTTGGAAAATATGGTTGATATCTATAAACAATTGTAGGGTAACATGTTAGGTATTAACGTGACAAGGTAAAATCTGATGTGTTTGTATAATGAAGAGTTTTGTAATGTGATATTACATAGTATGCCTCGATTGGAACAAGGTAAAAAGGGTAAAATAAAGTAATTGGATTAGAATTCCTTTGGATATGTTTGGAAACCATAATTCATAACAAATGAGTTCCTTGCCTATATGGATTCTTCTTAAGTTTGATTTTGTGTGACATTATGTTGATATGTACTATAGTAATGAACATGTACTTGAGAGGTATATTATTCAGTCTCTAGTTCCAGGAGGATTTCTCAAGGGAATTGGAGTCCCTTTAGAGATGGTGTGTATGTGTTGAGTCGCAAGAAATGTTCTTGGCACAATAAGGTAAGGTAACCAATGTACTATCATGTTTATTTATGCACTGATAGTTATGTTTTGATGGCAATATGATATAGGCGATTGCATGGCAAAGAGATTTCCACGAAATCTTGAAGAAGGCTTAGGTTGAGCTTTCCTTGGGAACCATGGGGATTCAGTCATGGTATTTTTTGTCAGTCTTTTGATTTCGATATTTTGTGATTTACTGTGCTTGATTGATGGTTTTGTTTATGTCTAGTGTATGGCCATACTACTTTGTTTGCGGAGTCATATTGTTATTGATTTTCATGGTTTCCTTCTCTGTTGTTTCTTTTCTCGCCTTCTATGTTTTGAGTGTCTTGGGAACTGGTTGGGGAAGAGGAAAGTTGATGGAGCTCAGGGAGAGATATGTGGCACTCAATAGGTAATGTAAGAACTCAGATGAAGCTTCGTGCATGAGTAAGCATAGCAGAAGGTAAGAATACAATAGTTGGTTGGATTGGTTGGGTCCATTGTGGTAAACAGATGATGGCAGTATGGACATGAGTAAGGTAACCAGAAAAGGTTAACTATATGGATCTATGGTGGGAGATGTATTGGCTATGTTTTGAAATGTTGTTCTCAATCATTTGCATGTTGTACATGAATAAAGGGAGTTCTCTTAACCTTGACCTTGATATCTAGTATTTATGTTGTGATCATGATTGCTTTATGCTAATAATTATATGAATATATATATGTATCTATGTTGTTATCTGATAACTTCATCATGGATCCTGATTGCTTTATGCTAATGTTTACGTATAGGTATGTATGTGTTTGTGTATCTACGTTATTGTTCGACAGGGTCATTAGGAATCATTCTTGTGAAGGAATTATTGATTACGTAGACAAATGACATGAGTAGGTTCTTGGTGTTACTAGAAATCAATTGGGAAGAGTAGTAAGGAAAAATATATGAGGACAATATCGTGTGGATATGAATTGTTATTGTATGCTTGTATTATGCCTATGTTTATGTTATGACAGGTAATGCTGAGGGATGCATCAAAGAAATGAAAGCAGTGTGGTCTCTGACATGTTGGGACAAGCATGGATAGGACACCAGACGAATGTTTTCTTAGTGGAGAGAGTGTGATTTTAGATGTGAGGTACTATTGTTGTGCTTATGTTGTATATGCTGTAGATGTTGCATTTGTGATGACTTTTCACATGCAGTATTATGCATATGTAGTGTGTGTACATGTTTTTTATGCAATATTATCTAGAAAGTGTTAGTACATATAGTATTGTATGAATGTTGTATATTCAATGCTTGGATATACAGTGCGGTGTACATATTTTACTGTGTGCATGATGGATATGCAATGTTGTATGCATATGGTGCCCTTCATGTGTTGGATATGCGGTGTTGTGTACAAATGATGATATGTACATGTTGGATATGCATTTCTATGTATATGTAGTGTTGCATGCATGTTGTACATGTAGTGTTATGTACATATGGTGTGGTCTGCATGATTGTACAAGTGGTGTTGTGTGCATGTGGTGCTATGTACATGTTTCACAGGTGGCATTGTGTGTAGGTCTTGTTCTGTACATGTCGTTCATGTGGCGCTATCTACATTTCGTGTTGTGTACATATCGTGTATGTGGTACTATGTACATGTGGTATTGTGTACATTTCGTACAAGTGGTGTAGTGTACATGTGGCATTGTGTACACGTTGTGTAGGTGGGACCTTGTACATGTGATGTTTTTCACACATTGTGTAGGCGGTGTTGTGTACATATGGTACTGTGTACATGTTGTACCTATGGTAGTTGTGCATTTTTGATATTGTGTCCATGTCATACATGCAGTGTTGAGGGCATGTGGTACTAGGTATGGCATTGGGTAGGTGGATGTATTGTGTGGTGTTGTACATAAGTTAGAGATGTATTGTTTTATGTTGTACGCCAGGTGTAGGTGTATGTATTATGCTATGCGCTTGATCCAAATATTGGATGGAGGCCCCCAAGATCTAAAAAATTGAAATGGATCTTAGGGGGAGAACCCCGAGATTTGAAAATTTGAAATGAAGATTAAAAGTGGATAACACCAGGTAAACAAAACCACAAATTTTTTTTTGTTTATTAAAATAGGTAATAATGTAAAGGCTACATTGTGGTGGACAATATGTCCTTTTACGAAATGTGACTTGCTACTTATAGCCTTTTCGGTTACAATACCATGGGTAAATTCCATGGGTGAATGAATACCATGCGTGGATGTCATAATACGATGGGAAAATACCATGGGTGAATGAATACCATGGGTGGATGACACTTACAATACCATGGGTGGATGCCACTTACAATACCATGGGTAAATTCCATGGGTGGATGAATACCATAGGTTGATGCCAGTTTCTATTCGGATTATTCCTCCCTCCTTAAGAAGCATTGGTCCACATTGTGTGAAGTTCCCTCCTGCAAAAGCTTTGTTAAATATGAAGAGCCACTTAAGAGAAGGGTTTTATGTGGTTAACTGATAACCATGATGAATGAAGATCCGAGGATAGACATACCCTGTAATGTTTTTTACCATCTATGATACTGATAGTGTGTGGCCTAGAAAATGGACTTAGATGAAGTGTGGGTTTGTGGATCACCCATAACCATGATGTTGATTTATGATGAAGTAGCAGGTGCCTATATAGCTTGGGGTGGGAGGGCATTTCTCCATAGGGAACCCACTCTAAATGATGCTCTAGATTTAAAATGGACATAACTCAGTTAATATAACTTAGAATATTTATTATAAAATGCTTTTGGAAATAGAATGAACATTATGCATCTTCCCATGTGTTGGAAATCCTTATCTGGACACTCGAGAATCTCAGATTCGCGCTACAATATTTTTGACGTCATCAAAATTATGAAAAAATAGCTGATTTGAAATCAGCAATATCTCCCACATCTGAAATCCAATTCAAAACAATTTTCTTTTAAATTGGGTGATTTTTCCAGAGGAGCTTAGATCTACAATAATTGTTCTAAAATTATGCACAAAAACTTCAAAAAATGATAGGAGATTCACCATCCATGAATTGTCATCTGAAAATTTCTGCAATACAACTGAATTTAAATTAGCGATATCTCCCTCATACGGACTCTAGTTCAGCCATTTTTGTTTTTAAATCTGGGTATTTTTTAGCAAAGAATCTAGATCTAAAATTTATTTTTGTAAATTTTGCACCAAAAGTTTCATATGTAATATACAAACTCACAGCTAAAAACAAAATTCCACAAAATGATAAAAAACAAATTCTTCCTATTGTGGAGGTCGTAGCATGTGCATGAAGTTTGTTCAAGATTGCTGCAAAAATTTGAAACTAAGATATACGTCAAATCCTCATTCCCATGGAAATGTAACCTGAATCTGATACTACTAATCCAGATCTTAGGGGGTTTCCCAAGATCTAAAAAATTGAAATGGATCTTAGGGGGGAGGCCCCCAAGATCTGAAAATTTGAAATGGAAGAAGAAAAGTGGAGAACATCTAGTAAACAAAACAACATTTTTTTTTAATTAAAATAGATAATGTTGTAAAGGCTACATTGTGGCGAACTATCTTTTCTTTTGCAAAATGTGATTTGTTACTTTTTTTGGTTACAATACCACAGGTAAATTGCATGGGTGAATGAATACCATGGGTGGATGTCACAATACCATGGGCAAATGCCATGGGTGAATGAAACCATGGGTGGATGTCACAATACCATGGCGAAATGCCATGGGTGAATGAATACCATGGGTCGATGCCACTTACAATATATGGGTGGATAGATACCATGGGTTGATGCCACTTATAATACCATTTGTAAATTCCATGGGTGGATGAATACCATGGGTTGATGCTATTTTCTATTCATATGAGCACTAGATGTAGGCATATGTATTCTATTGTATACACTAGGTGTAGGTGTATGTGTTGTATTTCAAGTGTAGGTGTATGTATTGTGTTATGCACTAGATGTAGGTGTATGTATTATATTGTATACACTGAGTTTAGGGGTGTGTGTTGTATGTCAGATGTAGGTGCATGTATTGCATCGAGTTGTATGTCGTATGTAGTCATATGTGTGTGATGCACACTATGTATATGTGCACCTGCTAGAGGAGAGGGCACTGGGTGTTTGTCGAGTGTGGCAATTGATCCGATGTTCATACAAAATAAGAACAAAGGTAGAAGTAATGATCGATTAAAGGATACATATCGATATATTGTTTTAGTTTTATTATGGATATGATTTATGCTTCTGGTATATGATGATTACATGTGAATTATGATTTTTGTTTATGATATTTACATGTGATTTATGATTTTGATGGTTATGTTTCGAGCTAACTGGATGTGATATTTTTATGTATGTTGATTTGGTCAAATATGTTAGTTTGACTTGTTGTGATGGGAAGCGAACATGATTACAACTATACCTTATTGATGAGCTACCAATGAGGTATGATTTGAATTGATTTCAATTTATTTTTAATGTAATGTAAATTATGTCCTTGGTATAGGAATATATGAACATTCTCAGCTAGGTGATTGAAATCGATTACAAGAATTTGCAACAACAAAAGGAATTGGAAAATGTTGCAGTATGCTAGTAAACCATTCAAGAATAGGGCCATTGTGGAACATTAGAACCCAATAGTGTCCATTGATTTCCATGTGCATGTTATTACTGTTATGATGGTTTTGAGGTAGGGATATTCCTTTCTTTTTGTATCTTCCGATGCGAGGAAGACTTTGCAAGGGATGGACTTCCCGAGATAGGGGTGCTAGCGGAAATTGGAAGGTGATTGCCTACATGGAAGGAGTTGACCAGATTGCCAGAGGGACTATGTCGCAGAGAAGGGAATATAGGGGATGTATTTGTTTTGGTCATTAGAATTGCTTGATGGAATCATATGCACATTGGGAGTGCACCCTGGAAGAATGAGTTGGTAACTATTCACTGAGAGGACAAGTGCTGTGGGATTATAACACTAAACATTGGATGTAGCTTTGACTGTGGATGTTGATTCTGGACTTCTGGGAAGTAGGTGAATCCTGGTATTAATTTGATGGTGGAGGTGTGAAGCTCTGGATTCCCTTGTTGTGGATGCAGAAATCATATCCTTTTATTTGTTGATTGAGAAAATGTGCATATGTGTATATGTGTGTATTATTGTAAATACTGTATTGAGATGGATTTATAAAGCTCCATAGACAACATGGTTATTTGCTGGTTGAATCAAACGTGTATGTGTATATGTGGTTATTGTAAATATCATAATGACATGTATTAAAAAGCTCCATTAAATTGTATGTTTGTCATATTTCAACAGTGGTAATTGTAAATACTGCAACGAGCTGTGTTATAAATTTGCATGGGCATTACGTTTTGTTTTCAATGGTGCTTTTGGTTATATGTGTTATTGAACACCGAGGATGGTGTTACCCTGAGGGGAAGGTTTCTATAACAAATATAAATAAAATTCCATGTAAATATATATAAGGCCACAGATGATGGGACACATATTCCAAGCTGAATGGTGGGGAAACATCCTAGTGGGTGTTGATTTGGTTTATTATGGATAAAGGAAATTGGCAAAGCCGATGGAAAAGGTTTTGGAAAGGAATGAGGCATTATTTGGAATTTTATTTATGAAAATAATGGAAATTAGGAGAAAAGGAAGGTGAAAGGTCACATGTTGCATGTGAGGAGGAAAATAAAGAAAATATAGGCTTCATTAGTAAAAGGGCTTCTAAGGATCAGTGGGAAGACTTGACAGTTCACTTTTGGAGCTATCTCATTATTCCCTCTCTCTCTCATACTCATGGATACTTAGATTTTTCTTGGATCACTCTTGGAGGGTGTGGCATACTTGGGTTTTTGGAGCAAGAAAGAACAAGACGAGCAGGAAAGCACAAGAGTTCATAAATATCAGCAGTTACAACAGGTTTTCCTTGTAGGTATCGAGCTGCATGTATGTTTTCCTCACTATTGTTTTAATGCATGGCACATGCATGTGGTTTCCTGGTTATGATTTGTCACTTGCATGAAGGATTGCTTGGATTGAGAGTGGATTTTCCAATCCTTACCATTTCATAGATAGCCATGGTTATTGTCGGTTTACTTCCTTGTTTTGTTTTGGTTGGTTCTCATGTTTCCTTACCTTGGGTTGAGTTATTATTTCCTGGAAGCCTTGGTTGGACAATTTCTCTGGAAGCCATGTAATAACTTTGATTGAGTTCCTGGTCCTAGAAGCCCTATAACATCTTCAATTGAGTTACTAGTCCTAGAAGCCTTGGTTGGACAAACACTCGGGAAGCCTTAGGTGGGTTGAGTTAGTAGCCCTGGAAGCCCTAGTTGGGAAAATGCTCTGGAAGACCGAGAAAAGTTGTGGGTTGAGTGAGTAGTCTTAGAAGCCCTGCTTGGATAAATTCTCTGGAAGCTCGAAATAAGTTGTGTGTTGAGTTACTAGTCCGGGAGGCCTTAGTTGGAATAAACGCTCTCAAAGACATGGAAGGCTTGGATGGAGACCAATATAAGGATGTTTTTGGTGATGTTCGATAAGGTGGTGGAATTATAGTTTGATGGGTTGAGATGGATGGCCTCTAGAAGCCCTAGATGAGTTTTGATTGATGTGTTCTATGAAATCCCACATTCATGATTCCAATATGGCATGGGGGTGAACGGATGAAGAGATAGTTGGCTCGGCCATTCTACAGTTAGGTGGAATGTGCGAGTCCCATCCCGGGTCTGGTTTTTACTTCATCAATAAGAGGTTATTACTCCATGTATCCTTATGAGTATTATGATGGATTATATGTGGTGTATATGGTTGTGATTTCCTTGATATTTTTGTCCCTATGATGTTGGTTATCTCTATGTTCTATGACAACAGTTATGTATGGCTCTCATGATGTTTTTACCTGTAAATGAATTATCAATGTATCTATGAACTAATGGATGAAATGAAAGCTAATGTGATAAGGAGACAATGCTTCATAGAAAATATCAGATAAGTATGAGACCCCTATGCTTATACCTATTATTTACACCTATAGCTTGCATATTTACTAAGTGTTTAACAAAATGCATGCCATGTCTAGTAAGGATCCAATCAAGGTCTTCAGCAAGAATTTTCTTTCGTACTTCCATTTCCATGTTACTTTACTGATTTTAACAGATGCTTCAATTATGGGCAGTGACCTGGGCTCTAGGCTTGAAAAAGTGGCTCAAATCCTAAAGTTGCTAACATATAACTAACAATTTGGGTCTCTGGCAGGAAATACTGTGAGAGTGGCTATAGGGCTATAATCACATGCATGCCTTATCATGGGAGTGACTTCAGGTATAATTCTTTTAAATGCTAGTTTAACTCAGGGGTTGGGAACCAAGAGTGGTGGATTAGTTCTTGGGGGTCCTTAAGTGCTTGAGGGAGGTGTGTGTGTGTTGTGTTTCCACCGATTCCATTTCATTAAGGTTACCTAGGAGGTTGAATCATATCATAGTAGACTCTCATCACATGTTTACCCTGGCTCGCTGGCTTCTTAAGTAGATTTGAGAGGAGCATGTTACAAGCAACAAGAATAACCAGCAGCTGAGGAGGAAGGTGGATTGATGTAGGATCAAGAGCTTTCTCAATAGATTGAGAAATTAATCGAGGTGGGAGACATGGAGATGGAATAGAAGTTGCAATGTGAAGATGTTGACCTGATGTAGAGAGCACCACAGGTCATCCATCAACCTCCACAATCTCTAGCAATAGATCCAACTTCGAGAAAGAAAGGAGATGTTGTTCTCCTAGGTGATGATCTGGTATTGGATGTGTAAAATCTATCATTCGATGAGTTCCAAAAGAGGATTGTACAAGCATGGAAAAAGAACTTTCCCGATTATCACGTATCACGTGCATTCATTAGAGAAATGTTGGTAGTGTTAGACACTCGAAAGTATCCAAATGGAATTATGAAAGCCAACTTGGCCTATGCAAGAGCAGTAAGATCAAATCTTCAGTATTTGACGACCAAGAATGAGAAACTAGAACAAAACTTGTAGGTTTCCAAGCAATATGTAGAATAAATCTAAGATGTAACACTGAATGCAGTTTCTGTATTGGAGGAGATGAGAGCAGTGATACTTGTTGAAGTATAAACACTTGCAGAAAGCATGTGGAAGCTTTCTGATAGGTTTGTCACTGTACATAAAGCAATTGTTCGTTTTCATGGATTATAATAGCTAAGAATTATTATTTTTTTTAAACTCCCAAAAACATACAAGGTACAATTTCCTATGTGCAAGAGTGGACAATGCATTATAAAGGGGACTCGTTGGACTTAGTGAAGAAAAAGAAGCCATAGGTAGAGCTTGAGAAAGAAGGTTCAAATGTTAATTTAGAACAATAAACAATTAGCCTCATTCATTGGTAGAATTCAAGCCTCATTTGTATTGTTTTATAGTAGTTTGGATGTCTTGGTGACAACACACTAGATATCATCTGTCGATTTGCTCACCAAAACTAATCCTAAGAACCAAGTCCGCCAAGAGGTAGAAGAGTACTTGGAGAACCTAAGACATAATGCCACCATGGAAGACTTGGAGTTGAATAAATAGAACATATAGAATTTCATTAGTGGTCCTGTTAAAGTCATAAACATGTGTCTCATGCTTCAAAACGAGTTGGACATAGGTTCCAAGACATTGTACCCCGATTCCATGAGTGCTAGAGTCCGCTTCAAACAAGAAACCATTAAGAAGTTTTGAGACACCATCACATAATACCAAGCTTGGCCCCAATATGTGACTGAGAAGAAGAAAGTGGAGGTTGGTGAGCTAGACTTCTTAGCTTTTAGAAGCATCATCGCATCAGAAAAGGCTTGGACTACTGTTTCCTTTGTGCCAATCTGATTGGCTTCCTTCTGCTTCACGAAAACACTCATGTTGGGAATTAAAAAATCCTTCATCTCTGAAAAGGAAATTCAGAGGGAGAAGGGTTATCCTGACCTCCTTGTGCCCACGTAAATGTTTCTAGCTTTTCTATATAGGGGAGGCAACATAGATATTAGGATTGTTAGATCCAGTTAATTTCTTCCAGGTAGAGCGCAGAGGCACTCGCGTTGCCTTGATGTTGAACGATCTTCATTTTGGTGGTTTTGGATTGACGAAGGATTATCTTTTCACCATGGGTGGTTCTATCTTGAGCTAATATCTATCGCAAATATTGATACATGTTGCCACTAATATTGGAATTTGGTTCGTGTTGCTCCGATGGTTGTTGGTATCGTGCATTAAGGTGGGTCTTCAGAAGGCCTTGTCACTCAATAATGGATTGTATAATGAGTATTTTCTTGATGAATCCTAGGAATATGGAGATGATTTAAAAAAAGAACATTGTTCCCAAGTGTGTAGAGATTCAAAATGCCATTTCCCTTGGTATGAAATTCTATTGAATTGGAATTCTTATCTTTTGCTTCCTCGAAACACAGAGCTTTGTTCATTTCATTAGGATTCTTAAGAATCAGAATTCCATTACTAGAGAGCATAATACTAATTACATTTGAGTCCTTTTATTATACTTGATGTTGCTTTACCTTGGACTTCTTGACTTATTAGTCTGCATATTTTATCTTTATGCTTGGATCTTCAACAAACATGTCTAATGTTATAGTGTGATAAGTATGGTTGCCTATTTTGGTCTCCTATGGATTAGGTTCAGTTTGAATGGTTTTATTTTGATTTCTTGGTTGGTTTACAACCTTGAGATTTGTTTAGATTCGCTAAATTTAAAAAAAAAAAAAAAAAAAAATAATAATGTTAGAGCGATGTTGCGGTGACCTCTTGTTTATGAGTATTCTTGTTTTAACTATTGACATTAAAAAATGGCAACTTGTATGTTTCATTTTACGACTTTAGATACAAATCACTTTGTCTCCCTTTAAGGAAGATTTGCCCAATTGTGTTTATTTAATCTCTAAAGTCAATGTTGCATTGAATTGAATCTAACTTGAGGATGGATCAAATGCCCCTCTGCTTAGAACATCATGGTTCCCCAACATCTAGGCCTTAAGATGTGGAAAATTAGTTTGGAGTTGTTCTTCAATCAATTTTGTTTATCTTCATAGAAGTTATTTTTCATAATGAGGATGCACTTGTTTTATTTTTAGGTAGGTCTGAGGCATCTATGAAAAAAAGGAGATAGACTTATGTTTCTTGTTTGAAAGGGGAAAAGTCGTGTATAATCTTATCCTTCTGTTAGGAGGCCTTGAAGTATCAGTATAAAATTATAAATACCTCTTCAGATTGTCCAACATCCTTCTTACTCAAAATTGGCTAGAAATCCTGAAATGGTGGGAGTTTCGGTCTCGACAAATCACGGTTTTTTTTTTATATATTAGGACCAGGGCATTGAAATCCCTTATTTCCCTCCAAAAGATTGTGAATTAGCATCTTCGTATGAATGCAGTGAGTGGGGAAATATATGTCTTGTTAACGACTGAGTAGACTGTGGTGTGAAATGGGTTCGGAAGTGGTTTGAATGGCATCACTGCCGACTGACAGATTTAAAGATCTATGCGGCATGAAGTTGAAAAGAATATTTTAAAAAATAGAGAATTAGACGTGACCAATAAAATGGCTGACCTGGTATTTGTTAGAGTGACCTACGCATGGACAGGAAAATGTTGCAACCTGTAAAAGCCACAAAACATTAGACTACCCTGTATACATATAGTTGACTTCTCTAGAGAGTGGAATTCAATGAGGAGTTGATGTGAATATGGTTCCTGTCTCATTATGATTAAGATCAATTTGTTTTAGTTATAGTTGGTTTTCGAAACTAGTGATAAACATATATGCTAATACTAGTTTCAAAAAATCTATTGTAGTTGTTTTCAGCAGAAGAAAGCTAGTAAAGAGAGGAAACTGGTTAAAAATTATGTGATAAATTTCGCAAGGACATGGACGATGATTGGTTTTGTTTTCTAATTAATATAGACACTTAGTTAATCAGTGAAACTAGAGTAACAGATAAACAAAATAAGAAAATGGATAGTTATTAACATGCATAATCATTTTCAAGCAGCAACCTAAGATCATCTAGAGGTAAAAGCAAATTTCATATAAGAATATTATTGTAGCAGCGACAACCACCCTCCAAAATTTTGCCTTAGCCTATTTTGGAGCTTCCCTACCAACCTTACACAACACCTTGCATTTCTTTATCAATTCCTCAAGCTTCAGTGTCTTTCTTGCATAAAGGCAACCTACCAGTCACAGTTTGATCCTTTCCCTTCATAGGTTGTGTTAGTGTCAGTATCTTGACACTTCCATTAGTGATCAAATTGCTCTTTTTCACACATATTAGGTGCCTCATCCGATCAGTTGCATTCCATTAGGTCATAGATCAACTGATGGCAGTGATTTCATGTCAATTTCCCTCATGACATTCACGTGTTGACCTGTTTCCACAATTTTTAGGTCATTTATTGTCATCCTGTTTTATTTCATTCATGAAAATCAGTTTTAGGGCTTAGTTTCACTAGGTCTTAGGGTTTTTCATCGTGGTCATCTTAATTGAATAAAAAGGTCAATAGGAACATGAGGAGGATTAATAAGTTCATCAAATCATAAATTTACTTTTGATATGTCCAATAAAGATTTTTTAGCTTAAAACTCTGTTTTGAGGTGAAAGCAGAGTTTTTCCATTTTATGTATAAATTTCATGTAATTTAAGTGTTTCTATATGTAATAAGTTCAACAACTATTCTTGGTCACCTTGCCAACTTCTGCTACTGCAAAAACAAAAGCACTAATGCATCAGTCCATCAAATGGTCAAGAAAAAGTCAAACTTCAAATGAAAAACAGAGTTTTTGAGAAAAAGTGACTAAGACTTTATAAAAGTGGGTTTGCAATGAGGAAAAATTAAAGTGCATCATATATAAAGTGAATTCATGCTAGCTATTCATTTCATTGTGCAAAACATCAAGTGGAGAGCCAAAATGATGATTTGAAGGGAAAGTGAGCAAAGGAGAAAGAAAACCCTATTTTTGCAGCAAGTTTACCTGGTGCTGCGCATCAGACCAGGGTTGCGCATCAGACAGTTTCTGCTAGTGTTAAAATACACAGACATTGCACATCAATTAGGCGCTACGCATTGGGCCCAATGCGCTGCGCATTGGCGAAGGAAGTTCCAAAATCACTCAAATTCATCCTAAACTGTCCCAAATGATGCATTTCAGTCCTATAAGTAAGTTTCCATTGATCTTGAGCTGAAATTAGTCTTCTTCATGTTTTCTTCATGAGTTTTGCTTCTTAAAATCAAAACCCTAGCTTGCCTTTGTACGCTTTCACCTCATTGCAAAACTTTCACTGCATGGCAAAACCAGCATCGTTTTTCCCTTTTCCCAAACTTCATTGCCCTTAATCTACCCATTAATTCCATTCTCCCTTTCCCTATTCCCCTAAGAAACTAATTCCCTTCATTAAACCCTAAGTCCCTCATAATTCAAAACCCTAGTTTCCTAAATCTTTCCCTTCATTCCCCTACTCCACTTCATTGCTATTGTTTCCTACAAAATCTCTTCATACTCATCTTCTTTGTCCCCACCCATTATCATTGTCCACCATATCATCATCACATTGCATCATTAAGACAAGCATCATGGAAAGAAGTAGTGAATCAAGTTTTGAAGAAGCTACACTTAGTGATAGTTCAAGGGAACGAAATGTGCAGTCGAGTGAACTCCTTGCTTGCCCTCTAGCCACCACATGTTTTAGATATCAGTCCTGTTTTGAGTTTTGTGAAATGGTTGAGAGGGTTAAATATCACAATGAGTGAGCAAGGCACTTTTTGATAAACATGGAAAATAATGTGGTGCATCTTGCTGGGGTGAATTTCACTCTTTCACCAACTATCATTGCAAAAGCTACAAGAATGCCAGATGTAGGGGAAAAGTCGAACAAAAGGCAAAATATCAGTAAACAACATTATAAACCTTATATCAAGGCCAAATACCATGGTAAACTTAGCAAGGTGTTTCCTTTCAAATTCTTGGAGGACTGGTATGTTCCACTCATGAAGCTTATCATCAAATACTTTACATGTGAGGGCAGGTTCTCCTGACTTTATGCCTACCACATCAGATTACTTATGCACTTCACCAGGGTCAGAATGATGAGCATTCCTTATTTCTTATGTAAAAACATAGAGAGGATGATAGTGATTACAAAAACAAAACCATATCCACAGCAGCTCAATAGTATTTATCATTTTTCTGTCATCAAAATTGTTGTTTTGCATCAACTCACTCAGTTGGGAGTGTCATGGGAAACTTTCATTGCCCATGAATGCATCAAGGGGCCTCAAATATTTTCAGATCCTCAAGAGGAAGGTGAACCTTGCAGGAAACAAAAGGAGCCCGAAAGTAAAATATAATAGGCTCATGTTCCTGTGTTTTTTACTTATGAAAGAGGCACTAGGATGCTTTTTGTAGCTACCAAATGAGTACTATCTCCACTAGGGGTGGAAGGGGTCTCGTTTTCTTCACTAGACCACAGGAAAATGATATCTTCGCTGGGGTTGAAAGGGGCTTTTCCTTCTTCTCCAACTAAATAGGTATAGGGCATAGACTAAGGAAAGCAACAGATGCATGAAGAGGGCCCTACTGAAGGGGAAGACAGGGATTTTGTTTTGATTGAGGAGGATGTCACTAATTTGGGCTCTCAAAGCTCAAAACTCAAGGATATTATTATCAAAGAGAAGAAGGTTGAAATCCAAGCCTTATCACTTGACTTTGAGAGGGCCAAATGGATCATCAAATTTCTTGAGTAGGAAAACAAGCAACTGGAAGATAAGAAAACTATTATGGACCTGCAAATGATTAGAGAAAATAAGCAAGTGGCAAAGAGAAGAAAAATCAAGATGACATCCCTTAAGAAAGAAATTGAGGTTGACCAAGAATCATGGTTGGAAAGGGTGAACATTCACCTTGAGAAGATGCTTGAGAAAGTTAACAAAGAAAAGAAAATGTTGCACCATATGGCTTATCATTACTTAGCTCAGAATAAGATTTGCAAAACAAGGGTAAACAAGCTAAAAGCTAAGTTAAAGAGAGCCTTGACAGCCATGAAAGAACACGATAAACTTAAAATCTTGTCTAAAGCTTCATTAGCTTAGTAAAGTAGTTAATAAGATTGCCTCTTGCCAAACTTTAAGAAATTTTGGGAAATTTTTGTCATTTTACAATTTCGTAATTAAAAACACAGTAATTTTCAGTTGATGTGGTGCTGCGCATTGAGTTGGCTCAGTATTTTTCCAAATAGGTTGTAGTTTTGGATTCCTCATGGAAAAACAATGAAACCCAGAAATTTTCATAAAATTTGGAGGAGATCTGGATCACCTAAAGGGCAAAAAACATATAAACAATGCCTGGCTCTCTGCCACTTTTTGGACCCACAGGAACCATTCTTGGAAGAATTGATTTTTGAAGGGGAAAAAAAACTCCAAATCAGAAAATTCAAAGTGTTCCAAAAACTAGACAGGAAGATCTTTCCAACAAGCTATCGTGGGTCTGATTTGGTGAAGAGGAAGGCCTCCAAAAGTAGCCTTGAGGCAGCGCTGTGCATCAAATTCAGGGCTCTGCGCATCAGGGAAATTTTTGCCAATTTTGCCTAAAAACATAGAATTTCACCCACTTTGACTATCAGTTGACTTTTTCTCTTCTCCTTAGTAAATTTGTGTTGGTAAATGATGTAATATGATGTGAATTCGATGAAAAATGACTTGAGGGGGTAGATAGATCAGTTAGAGGTGGTTTGAGGTTGAATGAATCGGTTTCCATAATTTTAGAGGCAAGTTGTTCCATTACCTATTTTCTAGTTCCTAGTTTAGATGTTGTTGAAACAACTCCTTGACTCATGGATTCAACCCCTGTTGGCTAGCATAGGCGGTTTGATGCCTATATTATGTACTTTTTTAGTCATTTGTAAAGGTTGGACTTTTGTGGATGCTTTGAGTTTCATTGTAAATCACTTCTGTAGTTTGGCAAGGAAATGAACCATGGTTTTGTAGCACTTTGTTGGATTCTTGTGGTAATATGTCTTGGCATTGTTTCTTCCTCTGTTATTTAGTTTCTCTTATGTGTATATGTGCCAGCATCCATTTCTTTCTTCATAACTAAATGAATCAAGATAAATAGGTGGAATCCATTGATATTCAGTGCTCTGCCTTGAGGATACATTTAGTTTTTAATGTTTCTTGTTGTTTGAAGAGGACTCATGAACTTTGCATGCCCTCTCCAACTTCTCACTGGTCTTAGACTTACCATCACACCCAATTCAGAGTGCCAAAACACCTACCTACCCCGCCCCACAGAATCTCCTCCAAATCTGAGTTGATTTCCTAGACCCAAAGCTTCCATCTTTATTTGATCTAGCAACCAACCATCAAAATCAAACAAAATCCTATGGCCTAATATAGCTAGCCTAAAATTAGCATTCATTTTCAGTCATCAAAAGCCTAGTTGCCATATTCTAATTGAGATTGACAAGGAGAGAGCCCTCTCCCGACCTGGTAGGGCTAGCTACCAGGTTAAGCCTGGTTTGATGTTACCCTAGACCTACCTTCATTCAGCCTGAGGTAGATTTAGGCACTAACATAGTGGCGACTCCACTGGGGAAGAGGTGACAAATCTTCTCCAAGAAAGGTCATTCAAGTTGTAGATCTCATTACTGATGGTGGACAACAGTCAGACACATATGAAGGCTGAAATCATCTACCTGATGACTCCAATGTTCAAGATCTTGAGCTTCGACCTCACTGCCAAAGAATCTAGTTTTCAGAACATTGATGGTAATCACCGATGACAGGGTACGTGGCAAATCCGTTATTTAGTGAAATGTTATTGATTTTAAGGGATGAGATAGAAAATTTTCAAATTGATCAGAGTTTTTTAACATCATTGTTTCTTAGCTTGAAATCCAACCTACTCACACCTGAGAATAAATATTGTTTTCCTGGATCAGTGGTTGAAAGATTGGAAAATGAAATTGAATTATTGGATGTTCAAATTAAATCACATGAATTCCAAGACCCTAAATAGTTCTTCGAAACTCTCCCTCCTCCCAAAGAAGAAAAGATAAGGATACTCTTGGATGGTTGGATTGAAGGATGTTATGACTTACAACAAGGATGTGACAATCTCCATCCAGGAGCATATGTTAATGAGCTGGGGCAGCAGATAGAATCTAGTTTCTATGATCACATAGCAGCATATATGGAATGTACTTTTAAGTCGAAAGAAAAACCGAGTTTCCTTTTACAGAGCCAAAGGTACTATGGGCATATACTGATGGTAGGATTTCCAACTATCTTCTGGTTCAAACATCATCAAAAAGCAACATCTTTGTCACAGTTACTTGAATGGTTGATATGGCATTACAACATCACTTGATCCATTGATTTTGCAACAAAGTAGGGTAGGTTTGTGTAAATAAATAAGCTTCCAAAGGTAACATTTTAGTCTTTGGTATTTGTTATGTACAGGTTGTAGTATGTGTATGTTTTGATTGGTATGATTTGTTTTGGTGTTCTGAAGTTATTGACTGCATATTGCCCAATGGATGAAGGCACTTGTTTTCTTTTCCAGAGATCTGTGGTTCTTGGTACCTCCCAAGAGCTACCATCCCCATTGGAGCCAATGTTAGTGACAGAATCTTCACACTTCCATCAGTGATCAAATTACTCTTTTGCACACATATTAGGTGTCTCATCCGATCAGATGCATTCCATTAGGTCATGGATCAACTTATGGTAGTGGTTTCGTGTCAATTTCCCTCATGACCTTCACCTGCTGACCTGTTTTCACAATTTTTAGGTCATTTACTATCATCCTATTTTATTTCATTTATAGAAATCAGTTTTAGGGTTTAGTCTCACTAGGTGTTAGGGTTTGTCATCGTGGTCATCTTAATTGAAAAAAGGGTTAGCAGGCACATGAGGAGGATTAATAAGTTCATCAAATCATAAATTTACTTTTGATATGTCCAATAAATAGTTTTTACCTCAAAACTCTATTTTGAGGTGAAAGTAGAGTTTTTCCATTTTATGTATAAATTTCATGTAATTTAAGTGTTTCTATATGTAATAAGTTCAGCAGTTGTTCCTGGACACCTTACCAACTTCTACTACTGCAAAAACAAAAGCACTAATGCATCAGTCCATCAAATGGTCAAGAAAAAGTCAAACTTCAAATGAAAAACAGATTTTTGGAGAAAAAGTGACTAAGACTTTATAAAAGTGGGTTTGCAACGAGGAAAAATTAAAGTGCATCATCTATAAAATGAATGCATGCCAGTGGCTATTCATTTGATTGTGCAAAACATCAAGTGGAGAGCGAAAATCATGATTTGAAGGGAAATTGAGCAAAGGAGGAAGAAAACCCTGTTTTTGCAGCAAGTTTGCCTGGCACTGCGCATTAAAGGGTTGGCGCTATGCATCAGACTAGTGTTGCGCATCAGACAGTTTCCAACAATGTAAAAATACACAGGCACTGTGCATCAGGCAGGCGCTGCGCATTGGGCCCAGTGCACTGCGCATTGGCCAGGGAGGTTCCAAAATCACTCAAATTCATCCTAAACTCTCCCAAACGCTGCATTTCACTCCTACAAGTAATTTTTCATCGATATTGAGCTGAAATTAGTCTTCTTCATGTTTTCTTCATGAGTTTTGCTTCTTAAAATCAAAACCCTAGCTTGCCTTTATACGTTTTCATCTCATTGCAAAACTTTCACTGCATTGCAAAACCAACATCTTTTTTCCCTTTTCCCAAACTTCATTGCCCTTAATCTACCCATTAATTCCATTTTCCCTTTCCCTATTCCCCTAAGAAACTAATTCCCTTCATTAAACCCTAAGTCCCTCATAAGTCAAAACCCTAGTTTCCTAAATCTTTCCCTTCATTCCCCTACTCCACTTCATTGCTATTGTTCCCTACAAAATCTCTTCATACACATCTTCTTTGTCCCCACCCATTATCATTGTCCACCATATCATCATCACATTGCATCATTAAGACAAGCATCATGGAAAGAAGTAGTGAATCAAGTTTTGAAGAAGATACACTTAGTGATAGCTCAAGGGAAAGAAATGTGCAGTCTAGGAAACCTCACAAGGGTGGAAAAATCATTAGGGAGGAACCTATTAGCACGAGTGAACTCCTTGCTTACCCTATAGCCACCACATGTTCCAGATATTAGTCCTGTTTTGAGTTTTGTGAAATGGTTGAGAGGGTTAAATATCACCATGAGTTAGCAAGGCAACTTGTGATAAACATGGAATATAATGTGGTGCATCTTGCTGGGGTCAATTTCACTCTTTCACCAGCTATCATTGCAGAAGCTACAAGAATGCCATATGTAGGGGAAAAGTGGAACAAAAGGTAAAATATCAATAAACAACATTATGAACCTTATATCAAGGCCAAATACTATGGTAAACTTAGCAGGGTGTTTTCTTTCAAATTCTTGGAGGACCGGTATGTTCCACTCATGCAGCTTATCATCAAATACTTTACATGTGAGGGTAGGTTCTCTAGACTTTATGCCTACCACATCAGTTTGCTTATGCACTTCACTAGGGTCAAAATGATGAGCATTCCTTATTTCATATGTAAAAACCTATAGAGGATGACAGTGATTACAAAAAGAAAGCTATATCCACAGTAGCTCGATAATATTTATCATTTTTCTGTCATCAAAATTGTTGTTTTGCATCAACTCACTCAGTTGGGAGTGGCATGGGAAACTTTCATTGCCCATGAATGCCTGAAGGGGCCTCAAATATTTTTAGATCCTCAAGAGGAAGGTGAACCTTCCGGGAAACAAAAAAAGCCTAAAAGTAAAATAGAAGAGGCTCATGTTCCTGTGTTTGTTACTTATGAAAGAGGCACTAGGATTCTTTTTGCAGCTGCCAAACGAGTACTATCTCCACGAGGGGTGGAAGGGCTCTCGTTTTCTTCACCGGCCCAGAGGAAAATGGTATCTTCACCAGGATTGAAAGGGGCTTCGCCTTGTTCTCCAGCTAAACAAGTACAAGGCAAAGACAAAGGAAAGCAACACATGCATAAAGAGGGCCCTACTGGAGGGCAAGACATGGATTTTTTTTTTGATTGAGGAGGATGTCACTGATTTGGGCTCTCAAAGCTCAAAACTCAAGGATATGATTATCAAAGAGAAGGAGGCTGAAATCCAAGCCTGATCACTTGACCTTGAGAGGGCCAAATGTTGGCATTATGATACAAGTATGATATAGGTGTTGTCCTTGATGACAACTCACTCAGATGATAGATCATAGTGTAGCAGGTCAAGAGAAAAGAATTAATGATCAGAAAGAGGTATACGCAGGTTGACCTTGATGAAAATCTGTATGCATGCAGGTTATAAGAACAAAAGGTGTGTACAAGTGCACACGCAGGTTCACAGAAATAAAGGCATATACATGTTGGAAAACTAAGTTTTGGTCCGTGGTATTTAGTCCATGGTATTTTGGTATTGGTCCACGGTATTTGGTCTGAAATGCTGACCCTACGTATTGTGTCCAAGGTATTGGTTCTACGTGGTTTTGGACCATGGTATTGAGAGAAGCCTAAACCTATATAAGGAGAAGATCATTAGGCGAAGAAGGGCAAGTGTGCAAGTGATGAATATCTAATGAAGTGTGAGATCTAGTATGTTGGTTCTAGGTTTGTGATGCTTTGCTTGATCTGAACTAAGGAGGCACCTATGTGGTAGATAAAGGTTGATTGATTAGGATCATGAAGACCAAAATGCATTATCATTGTATGGTATGATCATGAATAGATCTGAATACTGATGCATGTATTATATCTTTTGGGTATAAGACATGCATTGAAACGAAGGTATAAATTGAAACGAAGGTATAAGTAATTATTTTCATATCTGTACGCAGGTTCTCTCTGGTGAAATGGCGTATACATGCTGGTTTGACACAATGAAGTAGCATATACATTATGAGATTTGATATTTCAGGTTACTGTTGATTCTAGTTATTGTTGTAGAGATCTGGGCTCTAGTCTGTGTTCTGGTGACTGTGTTTTGATGACAAAGTTTCAGTGATTCAGTTTTTGGGTGATTCAAAGTTAATGATTATATTGCAGTGGTGATTGTTTTGTATTTATGGATCCAGTGTCAAAATTTATGAAACGTGGTTCCTAGAGGAAGAAAGATAAGGTTGTAGCCTTCTGTAGGTCAGCACCCGCATACTAGTACATCAGCTAGTACAAAAGCTAAGGGGGTTGTAGCTCCCTTCTAGGAGAAACTGGAGAATGAGAGAAGGTTGTAGCCTTCTGTAGGTCAGCACCTATGTACTAGTACATCAAATAGTACAAGAGCTAAGGGGGTTGCAGCTCCCTTCCAAGAGAAGCTAGAGAATGAGAGAAGGTTGTAGCCTTCTGTAGGTAGAAGCCTGCGTACTAGTATAAGACTACACCAGTACAGAAATATTTTAAAAATAGGTTTCTTATTAAAAGAAGATAGAGATGAATTGCAGCAGGTGGTTTTCACCCACACTGGGTTTCAACCTTATATCATGGTGTTCATGTGTGCTTCTTACGTGTGATGATCTGTTCTGTTTTACTGCACCTGTTCACTGTTCATATGGTTAATATTGTTCTGATGCACTCATTGAAGATCAACTAACTGAATTATAAGTTTACTGGATATATGCTAGTTGCATTAAACACAATTGTGTATACATGCGGGTTGCCTTAACTGAAGTAGAGTATATGAATCTAATAATGGAAATGAAAAGATTATTGATTTGCTAATATTGATTCACCCCCCCCCTCTTATTATTATTCCAAACACCAAATGGATCATCAACTTTCTTGAGCAGGAAAACCAGGAACTAGAAGATAAGCAAGCTATTATGGAGCTGCAAATGATTAGACAAAATAGGCAAGTGGTAAAGAGAAGAAAAGTCAAGATGACATCCCTTGAGCAAGAAATTGAGGCTGACCGAGAATCATGGTTGGAAAGGGTGAACATTCACCTTGAGAAGATGCTTGAGGAAGCTAACAAAGAAAAGAAAATGTTGCACCATATGGCTTATCAATACTTAGCTCAGAATAAGATTTGGAAGACAAGGGTAAACAGGTTAGAAGCTAAGTTAAATAGAGCCTTGAGGGCCAAGAAAGAACAAGATAAAATTAAAATCTTGGATGAAGCTTCATTAGCTCAGTAAAGCAATTAATAAGCTTGGCTCTTGCCAAATTTGAAGAAAGTTTGAGAAATTTTTTTCATTTTACAATTTTGTAATTAATAACATAGGAATTTTTAGTTGATGTGCAGTGCCACCAGTGCTGCGCATTGAGTTGGATTAGTATTTTGCCAAATGGCTTGCAGTTTTGGATTCCCCATGGAAAAATAATGAAACCCAAAAAGTTTCATAAAATTTGGAGGAGATCTGGGTCATCCAAAGGGCAAAAAAAAAAACCTAAACAATGCCCTCTCTGCAACTTTTTGGACCCACAGGAACTAGTCTTGGGAGAAATGATTTTTGAAGTGGAAAATCAACTCCAAATCAGAAAATTCAAAGTGTTCTAGAAACTAGACAGGCAGATCCTTCCAACAAGCTATCTTGTGCTTGATTTGGTTAAGTGGAAGACCTCCAAAAGCAGCCTTGAAGCGGAGTTGCACATCAGGCTTAGGGCGCTGTGCATCAAGCAAAGTTTTGCCACTTTTTCCTAAAAACTTAGAATTTATCCCACTTTGACTATCAGTCAACTTTTTCTTTTCTCCTTAGTTGGCTAGTTATCAAGATAAGCATGGTTTGATGTTACCCTAGACCTGCCTTCCTTCAGCACGAGGTAGATTTATGCACTAACAAGCTGCTCACCCAGACTTGGTCCATCTACAGGCTGAGCAACTTCCCTTTGAAAATTGCACATTTCTAGAGGGCAACCAGTCTTCCCTCCAGAAATTACGCAATCCTATATGATAGTCTGCTCGGCTCCAAGATTGCGCAATCCTATCAGTTAACACTCCCTGTAGGATTTGCACAAATTTCCCCAACCAGGCTACTCACCCTAGAATTTGTGCAAATCTGGGTAGCACTCAGATGCTCTGCCTAGAAATTGCACAAATTTCCTAGGCAGTTAGCCCAACTCCCAGCTAGAAATTCTCATTTCCTTCAAGTAGTCAAAGAGCCTCTTTCATGTGCAGCTGAGTTGACCAGTTCCCTCTGGGACCAAGCAAAACAAACTTGCATGCATAGGCTACTTCTCCTAAGGCAACATGCAAAGGAATGCCTTGTCTTAGGGATCCATGTTTAGTAGTTGGAAGTTACATGCAAGGAGAAATTCAGAAACCTCCCACCAAGTGTCGCTTTCCCTATATTTCTGGAATACATGTCACAAACTCGATATTATCAAAACTCATCAACTGGACATTGAAGATCTCATTCCTCACATCAACCTTGTAGCTCTAACATTCCACATCACATCTAGGAGCAGTTGACACATTCAGCTCAACTGTTTTGGGGTAAGCCCACTTCCCATTCCTTGTGTTGCATTTCTCTCGCTTTTTGGGTTTTTGCTTATTTGAGTATTGTTTTCTTGATTTATTTGAACGCTTGTTTTCATTTACATGTATACTAGCTTGTTCTAGCTCTGTTTCAGCTTTTATTTCTATCTCACTGCTGTCACATGCATGAAACTATTTTGCACAGACATTCACTCAACCAGCGAATTGCCTCACCCACAAGCATGTTGCTTTATTTGTGGAATATTCCATTCATGTTTTGCATGCACTGTTAATCACTTCTGCTATCACTTAGTTTCGTCATGCATTAATTGACTTACTTTCTTTTAGTTTCCTGTCAGCAAATCTGGCCAACCTTGGCCCGGGCTCTGCCTTCACCAAGGCTACATTACGCAATATGGGAAAGGAAGGCTCACCTTCATCTCTAGATTTTCACATTTGTGCCCAATACTAGCCTCCAAGACTATTTTGCACATTTTTGGTGGACAATGGCTACTTGGCCCAAGAAATTACACAAATCTTTCCTTGGGCCAGCAGTCCTTCCAAACTAGAATTGCACATTATGCAATCCCAGCAGTCAACAACTTGAATGGACTGTACATTACATAGTTCCATCAGTGAGTCAGTCTCTCAGCTCTTGGGATTGTGCCTTGTGCACTCTTGGTTCGGTCTCCCGACCAACTGGCCCAAATTGCACAACCTTCATGATCATTCACCCAGGTATGTTACAAGTCAATTCTCATGTCCATTTTGGTTTTCAACTGATAGATTGCATACCGTGAGTGTTACCATGTATCTAGGTATCACATGTGTTCATCTGCCTCTCACCAGTACATGTACAATGGTTTCTAGGAGGGCAGAGATGAAGACACTATTTAGAGCATACCGGGGGATGCAGTCAATCAAGTGTCCATGGACTTGCCTACCCACGAAGACATCTAGTTTTTCATAGACAAGAAAATCAAGATATGATAGCAGGAACATCACAACGAGAAGCATCATGAACAGTAGTTGAAGATAGCATACCAAATGGAATGAATGCAAGAGGAGAGTTGTGGACAACACAGAGGCAGAACAAGGTTGCAAGCTCCAGCAGATACATTGATGATCAAAGCAACTTTGGAGACTCAAGCTATGAGGTGGTAATGCGACATGAAGATTACATGAAGACAAAGAATGGAAGAAAGAAGGAGTTGCACCGACAAACGAATGAGTTGCATTAAGGACAAGAATAGCAATGGGCACAACATGCAATCACTAATGAAACTATGACCATACAAGGTAAAGATCCATCCCAGCAGCTGACGTGAAGCAGGCATGGTGAGCAGTGTTGTTGTTCACATGCAAGTGATTCAACAACATTCTTGTCGTTGAGCGCATGCATGCAATATAACCCATTCGACACACTCACCAAGGCAAACACAAGAAGCATGTCCAATTGGAGTTGAACATGTACTTTGGCAAGTTGATGCACATGACCAAAGGCACACACTTGAAGACCAACACAGAAACTATGCATAAATGTGTTTCTAGTTCATATGCACCTAAGAAGATGATGCACATGTTACTAGATGAGTTGGAAGAGGGGGCCGAACCAGTGCACCAGTTGCAATGGAGGCAAGAGTTCGCTTTAGCAAGATGTCACCATGAGGTGCGTGGACATGATCACGATAGACCAAGCTTGGCATCAACTCACCACCTTCACCATCAAAAGCAAGTCAAAGAGTTTTTCTCATCATAGCCAACCAAGTGTGAGTGATATCTTGCATGGCTTGCTCAAGCCATGTTGCCTCACATGAGTACATGTGCATTGTAATGTTGAGTCATGTCAAGTGTAATTCAAGTGTCAATAGTTGGATGTAACAAACATAGAGTAGGTGAAGAGTCATGAGGATAGTTGAACTATCAAAAAGGGGAGTGTCAAGGGTCACCCCACCCTTTGCTATAAATAGTCCCTCATAACTCATTGTATAGGATTTTGGTCAGCCAAGCTTCTGAAAAGACTATCATGGAAAGAGCTTGGACAATATTGTAATGCGCCTTGGCTTTTCCACTACACGGAGCTAGTTCATATCTCTAGAGGAGTAGGTGGATGTGGCTATAATGTTTCATTTTTCGGGCTAGAAGGTTTACATGGATGTACTATATGATTGTGACTTACACTTCTTTATATAATAAGAGCTAGCACATTTTCATGGATACGTTGTTATTTTAGTTGGATTGCTCTGGCTCCCTTAACAATATATGTTGTTTAACTTACGTTCTTGCATATGAACTGATTTGTATGCAATTATATGAATATTGTTGTTAATGTGTTGTATATGTTGTTAATGTTGTCATCGTCCGTGTCGACTACTCTTCCAGAAATCAAACAGACCTTTCACATGAACCTTGTTGTAACTAACATCGCACTCATCTCGGACTAATCTATGAGTGTTGTACGTGTTATCTTACCTTATATGATGTGACTGTCGCCTCCGAGTGGACTGCTCCACCAAAGCTGTGTATTTTCTTTTGTGTTGTGTGTTCCTAGCTAAGTTGGGACTGATCCCTTTCAACTTGGAACTCACCTTCACCTTCATCTCCTTTCTAAGTGTTAGAACCTCTCATACACCTTCCTTGACTCACTACATCAGACACACCCTCGCTACAGATAGAGTTATCTTACTTGCCTCGATGAGACATTGCAGTTAAGACACTGCTTTATGACCCACTGTCGAGACTCCTACACCAAATAGTCTGAGGTCTAATTGGGACTTCTTACCGGGGAGATCCACTTGACATGTTGGTGGGTCTGGCATTGTCAACATTTATGGTGCTAGAAGGAGGTCCAAATGACAAGCTGAGTCCTCCCATCTGTTTTGAATCTCTACACATCTATCATGGTTCACTACCGCGCTTCTCTTCCACAATGTATGGATTATGGAAATGATTTCAGCATCTCAGAATAGCTCTCAAATATCTTTTCTCATAAAACTTTTGATGGTGGAGGTTACATAACCTTGGTAAGGCACATGGTCAACATTGTAGGCTTATGCAAAAGACATGGATTCTTTGAAGAATACATGATCTGTGCATTGTTAATCTACACATTTCGAGGGCACCCAATGCACTTGTGTGCCATGCTGCTCAAAAAATATATTCATTCTCTTGCTCATCTGGTCATAGAGATAGACCATGATTTCAATCTCTTTAACCATAAAGCAGTTAATCAAGAAATTATGAAATTATGAAAGGCACCTGATGAATCCGTTGATTAGTTTTACACACGCTTTTGTAATCTTGCATACTGATTTCCCAAAGATGAGATTGATTGGGAATATCTTTATGGGATATTTGAATATCTTCTTCGCATATTCGAACCCTACTCAACACACTTTGGTGATGGAGTTGTGCAATCACAAGCAGGAACAGTTGTTGCCATAGGTGACTACCCACCTTCACCTCGTGAAACAGCTCCACCACTGCGAAGTGATGTGGGAGAACATGCACACACATTTTTTGAACCGTCGCATCCTCCCTCCACTCCCGCTCTTGAGATCTGTGTAGATTTGGCTTGCAAGCCTGTTGGTTGTCACGTGGATTCATTCCCTCAACCTCCATCGCCGCGTTCTATTGATCCTTCAGATTGTACTGTCTTGTGTTCTTCCATTCCAGACTCCTCACTTGCTATGAACGAGAATCAAGTTGTTGACGGAGTTGGTGTTATGCAGCCACCCTATGCCATCATTCATGAGTGTGTGTGGGAATCTCATGAAGAACCCATTGTGAATGATGACTCCTTTCCACCCGTGCCTCATCTGCTTTATCCCAACATTCCTTGTGATTCTTCCACTCTTGATTTCCCCTCTGAAAACTCATTTCTGGATTTTTATACTTCCAATCATTCACAGGACACGTCGAATATCAGTCTGTCATTACAATGCAAAGAGGACACATCCTCTAGAAATCCATCCAATCTATCATCTGTCATTTCTAAAAAACAGAAGGTGAACATCTTTGCTTCTCATCTACCCCTTTGGTCGATTCATCAAATCATGAGGATGCTGACAAACATCCTGAATTTTCTAATCTCAGTTGTCATGATCTCTCTACTTCTTCATCTAATCATGATGTTTATTCAATAATTGTTAATCTATCTAAGACACTAGCCTACGATGATCTATCCATCAACGAAGTCGAAACCTCACAAACTGTCAAGGCACTTCAATCCGAGTTGATGGTTATGTCAGGCCCTCGCTATCCTAATGTTGGTTTCACTTCCACCAAGAAATCATTGAAACACTCAAGGCTCCTCATCACTCTCTGCTTTGCATTGAATATCAACCAAACATCCAGATTTCGCTTCCTCCACTCGAACTACATGATTGTATCGCTCATGCATTGGAGGAATCTTACACACCAAGCACACATGCACAATGTAAGTGGTCTACCTTTGTCACATTTTCTTTCATGTCACTATTAAGAGAATACATACACTCGACATCTACATGGAGTGTAGCACAACACCATGGCAGTTCAACACAGTGCGTGTCACGCACTTTCACTCACCCTTGTTTTGTGGTCACTTGTAAGCTCAGAGTGTGTCCATCTTCATCATTATATCTTTCATGCTTGCTGGTTTAGGAAACTGTGATACTTGCAAATCATTCCTTCACCAACATGGGTCAACCAATGTGCTGGTGGCTGCATTGGGAGTATCACTTCACGTGAGATGACCCATGCACTGTTAGCTCAGGTGTAGGAGTAGTGTTCTCTTTTGAGTTGTTTTCTTGCAGGCATGTTTGCTTCCTTCTTTGTGTGTTTGTTTGTTTGTTTTCTTACTCGCTTTGCTTCTGTGTTTGATTCTGATTCTTTCTTTGCTTTTTGGTTTCTTTTCTTGTTATTTTCCATACGTTAGTTTCGCGTGGACCCTATGTGACTCTTGAAACAAATTGGGTAAATTACAAGAGGACTTGTACAAGTATTAACATTTTGTTATCTGTTGTCCGCTCTCTTATGTAAGAAATTGGTGTCTTTAGTCCATGATACATCAATGGAAAATACATGTTGTTCGAAGTGAACCTTGGTGAAAACACAATGCTTGCCCACTAACTACTACTGCCTACTCTAGTCAGTTTTTTTTGGGTTATTCCTTGTCAAATTAGTTAAGTAGAGTAAGGTGAGGGGGAAAAGCATAAAAATCACGTCAGAGGTATACATAAACTACTTCTCTGAAGGAACAACCTCTCCTTCTCTCAATAATTCAGGATCGCTCTTCCGCCAATGAAATGAATAAGTTCTATGCACAGTTATGAAGATGAAAAATGAAAAAAATGAAAAAGTGAAAAAAGTTTGAAAAAAATGAAAAATGAATAAGGCAAAAGAAGAGAAAGGATTTCTACAGAGAGAGGTGATGTAAGTAACTCCGCCAGGTACTGACCATGCTCGCTGGCAGTGGAGCCATGCTTGTGTTCTTGCATGAGTCTGCCAAGGTACTGCCCAAGCCTGCTGGCAGCAAAGCAACACCAGAGACAAAACTAAGACTCTGATGACTATACTCCTTTTTCATCATATACTCCTCAACCACAATCAAAACATCGTACAATCAAGCAGTCTAGAAACCAAGATGAAATGAGAACTGAACCATACTTGTTATGAAACCAGCTCACAAAAAGATAGAAAAGAGAGATCCACGCCTTAGAATTCAGCCTCTTCGAGGGGGCAACCTCTTTTACATTACATAAATGAACAATTCTTGGATGATACAAATGACAAAACCTCCTTTCTATATATAGGAGTCTAAGGAGTCACAATATAATCCAGCCGACCTAACAATAATAATATAAAGCCACAAAATAACAATAGAGGGATTCTATGGGGCACAGAAATAACAATATGGGGGTAATAGGGGCACAACAATATAAATAAGGGGTATAACTACAATAGTAATGGGGTAATCACTAGTATTATAGGGACCCAACATGCCCCTCTCCTTCAAAAAAGTGTTGTCCTCAACGCTTGAGTAGTTCTGGATACTTCTGCATAAAATTCTCATCCTCCCATGTGGAATCTTCAGCGGATAAGTTCTTCCACTTGATAAGATACTCTGAAATTGATCGATTTCGTAGCTGTCGAGTTCTTGTTTCTGTGACTGCTTCCGGTTCCAATATAATTTTTCCTTCCTCGTCAAGTTCTGGCAATATTGTTTGAATTGGGAGCTTGTCACCTATAACCTTCTTTAAACATGAAACATGGAAAACTGGGTGCAATCGAGAAGCTGCAGGAAGCTCCAATTTGTATGCCATAGTACCAATCTTTTGCAACACCTTGTACGGACCATAATACTTTGGTGATAATTTATTATCCTTCTTAGCTTGCTTTAGGGACATTTGCTTATATGGTTGTAGCCGTAGGAATACCCAATCACCTACATCAAAACTTCTTTCACTGCGATGTTGATCTGCCTGTTGTTTCATTCTATTTTGTGCCAACACGAGGTTATCCTTTAAGAGTTGGAGGACTTGTTGTTGATGTTCGATGTGATGTTCCACTGCCTGAACCTTAGAATTTTCTCTTAAATATGATGTGATGGATGGTGGTTGATACCCATAAAGTGCCATAAATGGGGTCATTTTTGTTGCTGTATGGAAGGAAGTGTTATACCACCATTCAGCCAGAGGCAACCATTTGACCCATTGTGTCTGTTTATCAGATACAAAGCAACGAAGATATCCTTCCAAACATTTGTTTACTATCTCAGTTTGCCCATCAGATTGAGGATGATAAGATGAGCTATGAGCTAACTGAGTACCAAGACAAGAAAATAATTCTGTCCAAAAATTTCCAGTGAAAATGGGATCTCTGTCACTTACAATAATCTTTGGGTTTCCATGTAGCTTTTGAACTGTTTCCATAAATGCAGTAGAAACTGTACTGGCTTTAAATGGATGTGATAATGCACAAAAGTGTGCATACTTGGTAAGTCTGTCAACTACCACCATGATGACACTCTTTCCCTCAGACTTGGGTAAACCTGTGATAAAATCCATTGAAACCTCCTCCCAACGTTGGCTTGGAATGGATAAAGGTTGTAATAGACCCGGTGTCTTAATTGTTTCAACTTTATTTTGCTGGCAAACCAAACATTCCGCCACAAACTTTTGAATATCTGATTTAAGGCCATCCCAAAAAAATTCCTTCTTAACCCTGTGGTAAGTTTTTAAAAATCCTGAGTGCCCTCCTAAGGGAGAAGTGTGCAATTCCATAAGAATCTTTTGTTTTAGCTGGGAATTCTTACAGAGGTATAAGCGATCTTTGTACCATAACGAATCATTTTTCCAGCTAAATGTATCAGAAGTACTGGAATCTTGTTGTAGCTTTCGAATAAGTGCCCACACTTCTTCGTCATTCTTCCATTCCTCCCTTGCTTCGTTTATCCAATCTGGTTGGATAATAGAAATGGCACACAACAATGCTTCCACATCCTCATCCTTTCTTGAGAGTGCATCTGCCACCACATTTTGCTTCCCTTTTTTGTAGATGATTTCAAAGTCATAACCCAACATCTTTGTGACCCACTTTTGTTGCTCTTCAGAGGATAATCTTTGTTCTAAAAAGTATTTAAGGCTATCATGATCCGTTTTTACCTTGAAGTGTCTTCCCATTAGGTAGGGTCGCCATTTCTTAAGTGCATGGAGTATTGCCAACATTTCCTTCTCATAAATAGCTTTGCTTAAAAACTTTCCCTTGATTGGACGACTTTCAAAAGCAATGGGTCTTTCATCTTGCATTAGAACAGCACCAATTCCATTTCCTGAAGCATCACATTCCACAATAAAGGTTTTTGTGAAGTCCGGTGTAGCTAAGACCGGTGCTTGGCACATTGCCTCTTTAAGATGTTCAAAGGCCTTTGTTGCTTCCGGAGTCCATGAAAATGAATCTTTCTTCAATAATGTTGTTAGAGGTGCTGCTATTCTCCCATAATTCTTAACAAACTTGCGATAATACCCTGTCAACCCAAGAAATCCTCGCAGATGCTTTATGGATGTGGGGATTTTCCATTCCTTAATGGCTTTAATTTTGCTAGGGTCTACCTTAACTCCTTCATGAGATACAATATGACCCAAATATTCCACCTCCTGGACTCCAAAGAAACATTTGGATCTTTTTGCATATAATTGTTTCTCCTCCAATAGTTGTAGCACCCTGTCAACATGTTCAACATGATCCTTCCAAGACTTGCTGTAGATTAGTATATCATCAAAAAATACTAACACAAATTTTCTAAGGAATGGTTTGAAAATTGAATTCATCAAACCTTGAAATGTTGAAGGTGCATTGGTAAGGCCAAAAGGCATGACCAAAAATTCATAATGACCCTCATGAGTTCTAAATGCCGTTTTCGGAATGTCTTCAATCTTCATTCTGATTTGATGATATCCCGAACGAAGATCCAACTTGGTGAAGTAAATTGATCCATGCAATTCATCCAGTAATTCATCAATGACAGGAATGGGGAACTTATCTTTAATAGTGAGCTTGTTGAGCTCCCTATAATCTGGACACATGCGCCATGATCCATCCTTCTTGTGCACCAATACTACTGGAGCTGAGAAAGAACTTTGACTCGGTTGAATTATACCAGCCTCTAGCATTTCTGCAACCATACGTTCAATTTCACTTTTTTGGACATAGGGATATCTGTACGGCCTGATGTTTGGAGGAACACTTCCTGGAATCAGATGAATAGCATGATCATGATCACGCATAGGTGGGAGACCTTTGGGAGTCTCAAATACCTTGGAATGATTGTCCAAGACTTTTTGGAGATCTGGAGAAATAGATGATTCCAATGTGGAAACATCTAGCGAACATAATTGTGCAATTACACCTCTTTGCTCCTTTTTTAGAAGCTTTGTCATACCATTAGAGCTGATTATCTTTCCTGGTTTCCCTGCAATACCCCTTAATTCAACTTCCTTTCCTTCCACAGAAAATTTGATGAAAAGTTCTTGAAAATTAAAAGCTATTGTACCCAAGGATTGTAGCCATTGGACTCCTAGTACAACATCAGCACCTCCCATTGGAATGGAAAGCATTGGGCTAGTCAATACATATTCTCCCATGGATAGCTTGATATTATGGCACTTTCCAGAGCAATTTATTGTTCCTCCATTTGCAATCATCACTTGACACTCTGGTGCTGGATATAGGAAGCAATTCAATTCTTTTGCTACCCTACAATGAATAAAATTGTGGGTGCTTCCTGAATCAATCAACACTATTACCTTTTTCTTCTTGATTTGTCCTTCTATCTTGATGGTTTGAGGAGTGGTAATTCCCGCCAATGCATTACAAGATATGGTCGGATTTATTTGTTCTTCATCTAGGCTTTGTTCCTGGAATATATCCTCTTCTTTTGACCTTTCTTGCTCCTTTTCTTCTTCCTCTTCACAATCTATGTAGAATAATTTCTTCTCAGCACACTTATGACCTTTTGTGTATTTGCTATCACAATTGTAACAAAGCCCTTTTGCTCTTTTTTCTTCCAATTGTTGTGGTGTCAACCTTGTAGGTTGTGGAAGACTATGGGCAACAACACTTCCATCTTTATAGTTGTGAGTGGTATGCTTCCTAGTTGCCATAATTTTGCTTTCCATTTTTCTTGCTAACCTGAATGCCTTCTCTAATGAATCAGGTTCCCAAAGGCGCACATCATGTTGGATATTATCCTTTAAAGACCCTATGAACACATCAATCCTATGCTCCTCTGGAATATCTTTTACCCTTATGTTCAATTTTTGGAACTCCTCAATGTGCTCCATTATTGAACCCTTTTGTTTGAGACTTATCAATTGGCTAAAAAAAGTGTTGCTTTTTGTATCCTCATAATGTGCTATCAATTCTTCCGTAAAAATTGCCCAAGTGATAAATTGTTTACGAGAACAAAGCCATTGATACCATACAAACTGATTTGGTTCCAAATATAAAGTTGCCATACGTACCTTTTGTGTGTTTTGCACATTATTGAGATCGAAGAATTGCTCCATCTGTAATATCCATGTGGCGGGATCCTTGCCATCAAACTTCCTCATATCGATTTTTGGAACATGGTGAGTCTTCGATCCAACATTAGAGTCTATGGAATCATGATTAACATTTCTTTTGTTCTCATCATGAGTTTCCTTTACTACCTTTTCACCATTAGTGACCCTTTCTTGTAGCAACTTCTTCAATTCTTCCATGTCTGTCTTCAAATCTATCTTCAAATTTACCATCGAATCCTCCAACTTAGCTTCCATGCCCTTTATCTTAGATTCCATGCCATTTATCTTAGATTCCACGCCACTTATCTTAGCTTCTGTTAGCTTTTGTGAGCGTGACATTTGTTGCACTTGTTCTTGTAATTTTGATATATCATGTAGCATTTCTTCCTCTTCTTCATGAGTCATGCTAGAGCTTTCAGGTTCCTTACTAGGTGTTTGCATTTTCTTTCCTCGGGGCATCAGTTACCGATAATAATGCTTTACTATGCCCTTTGAATTCCGTTAAACCAAGCTTACACAAAAATTAAAAAAAAAAACTACACACCTTTTTTCACTTTATAGAAGCCTGATATTGAATCTGATGTATCTCTGTAATTTTGGATCATCCAGTTCTGAAATTGCTACCTGTAGTAGCCTTCTGCGTCCTCTTTCCAATGCCACAAGTCTGAGCCAAATTGGATTCTCCAAGGAAGAGTTATGTGAAATCTCCCACAGTGACTTGCTTTTAGACTGGTTCAGTAGAGCGAACTTGTACGACGTGCCACGAGTCACTGTTTCAACCTTTGAATCTGAAACACACATACAAGAAACTACAGTCCGTCCTCTTTCTGTACCTTTTTACGAAATTTCAATCCGATCCTCAGAGAGAGAGTTATGACGATTTTCCCCAGGTCACCTGTTTTGAATGTAATTCAGGAGTCTGCAAAAAGGCCAACTTCCTCAGATCATATCTCCGAAAATATCACGCGAAAAGCTCTGAAATTCGGACCCCAGGTTCAGCGCCAATTCTTCTCAAATGGGTTTTTTTTTGTGACTTCTGAAACGTCACAGAAAAAAAGTTATAGCGAAAATTCCACGATGACCTGTTTGGAGCAGCGAAACCCTAGAATCCAAAGCTCTGATACCAAATGTTATGAAACCAGCTCACAAAAAGATAGAAAAGAGAGATCCACGCCTTAGAATTCAGCCTCTTCGAGGGGGCAACCTCCTTTACATTACATAAATGAACAATTCTTGGATGATACAAATGACAAAACCTCCTTTCTATATATAGGAGTCTAAGGAGTCACAATATAATCCAGCCGACCTAACAATAATAATATAAAGCCACAAAAATAACAATAGAGGGATTCTATGGGGCACAGAAATAACAATATGGGGGTAATAGGGGCACAACAATATAAATAAGGGGTATAACTACAATATTAATGGGGTAATCACTAGTATTATAAGGACCCAACAATACTTCCAGAGGTGTTAGACTTGCTTTTCATGAACAAGGTCCATTCAGAAAGTTGGAGTTCTACCAGTGCCTCGCCAAGTGGTTTTGTAGATACAACCACCCTCCAAAATTTTTCCTTAACTACATTTTAGAGACTCCCTGCCAACCTTTGACAGCAACATTTCTTGCCTTGTCAAGTACACAAGCTTCAGTGATTTTCTTGCAGAATGACAGCCTATCCATCAAAGCTCGTTGCATCCCGCTCACAAGCTATTTCACTGGACTTGGTCCAGCTACAGGCTAAGCAGCTCCCTCAAGAAATTGTGCAATTGTGGAGGGAAACCAACCTTACGTCCAGAAATTATGCAATTCTATCTCGTAGCTTGCTTAGCTCTAGAATTGTGCAAATCTACCTATCACGGTTCACTGGAAAAATTGCGCAATTCCTCCGAGCAGGACTACTCATCCCAGAAATTGCACAATCCTTGGCAGTAGTCATTTTCTCTTCCCATAAATTGTGTAATCCCTCTCGGCAGTCGACCCAGTTCCCTTCCAAAAATGGGCATTTTTCCTCCTAGCTGAGAAAACTGTTACATGTGCTGTTTAGTTGTCTAGTTCCCTCCGGGATAGAGAAAAATTCATTTGCATGCATGGGATGCTCCTCGCAAGGCAACATGAAAGGGAATCCCTTGATTTAGGGATCTATTTTTAGCAGTTGGAAGTTACATGCAAGGATCATTTCAGAGACTTCCCACCAAGTGTCACTCTTCCTAGATTTGTGGCATGTGCATCACAACCTTGATCTTATCGAAACTCATCAACTAGACACTATAGAGCTCATTCGTCATATCGACCTTGCAAATCTGACATCCTGCATTGCATCTAGGAGTCGTTGGCACATTCAACTCAACTGTCTTGGGGTAAGCCCACTGCTCATGACTTGCGTTGCATTTTTGGCATTTTTTTTGTTTTGCTTCGTATGAATGATGTTTTCTTGATGTTAGTAAATGTTTGTTTTCATTTGCATGCATACTAGCTTGTACTAGCACCGTGTTAGTTTTTGTTTGCATCTCATGGCTGTTTCATGCATGACATTATTTTGCATGGAGGGTCGCCATTGCAGCAATTCGCTTGACACACATGCATGATTTCCTATTTTCTGAATCCTACAGTTTATTTTTGCATGAATGATCATTCACTCTTGTTTGCACTCATATCACCATGCATTCAGACTTCTCATGTTTTCAGTCACCCGTCGACCAGATTGGGCTACCTTGGCCCAGACCATGCCTTGCCTGGCTAGCACTGTGAATTTTCGAAAGTGAAGACTCTGCCTTCCCTCCATAAATTATGCAATTATAGCCAGAAATTGACCTCTAGACTTGCATTGAGAAATTCTTAGAGGCAGTGTCCTATTGGCCCCAAAAACTATGCAATGCAGTTTGCTAGTTGCATGTCATTGCTGACTGAAATTGTGCATTGCACAGTTTTAGTCCTTAGTAGCCCTAGTTGGAATCTGCATTGCACAGTTCTAGTAGTCAGTTAGCCTCCTAAAAGTCTAGAATGTGCCTTGCAACGTTTTGGTAGTCAGTCTCCTGACCTCCCAGCTGAAATTGCGCGACCTTCATGATCAGTCACATAGGTATGTTGCAAGTCAATTCTCAATTTCATTTTGGTTTTCGACTCACATATTTATTTCCATGAGTGTTGCCATGTCTCCAGGTATTGTAGGTGTTCATCTACCTCTCAGTAGCCCAAGTACAATGGTTTCCAAGAGAGCTGAGTAGAAGACACCATTTAGAGCACACTTCAGGATGTAGTCAATCAAGTGTCTATGGAATTTCCTACCCACAAAGATATCAAGTTGTTCATAGACAAGGACATCAAGATATGACGACCTCATCATCATAGAAAGTAGCACCATGACAAATAGTTGAAGGCAACACACCAGATGGAACGAACTCAAGAGGAAGGTTGTTGACAACACAGAGGTAGAACAAAGTTGCAAGCTGAAGTTGATCCACTGGTGATGAAATCAACTTTGGACACTCAGGCTATGAGGTGACGGCGCGCATGAATGTCACATGAAGACAAATAAGGGAACAGAGAAGGAGTTTCATGTGCTGAAGAAGCAACTCAAGGAAGAACAGGAGCTGCATAGGCGAGAGAATGACTTGCAGCAGGAATAGCTACAACAGCGGGCTCAACATGCACTCACCGATGAAACTGCACCCGCACACTTTATAGATCCGTCCCAGCAGCTGGCATGGAGCAAACATGCTAAGAAGTGTTGTTAATCACATGCAAGGGAATTGGGAGGCATGCATGTCATTGTGTGCACACATATGATCTAACCCATTTGGCAAACTCACTGAGGAAAAGACAAGAAGCAAGTCCGACTAGAGTTGAACATGCAATTGACAGTTGATGCACATGACCACCAACACACACTAGAAGATCAACACGGACAATATGCATCAATGTGTTGGTGATTCAGCCACACCCAAGAAGACCATGCACATGTTAATGGACGAGTTGGATGGAGGAGCCACACCAATGCATCAGGATGCAACGGAGGAAAGAGTTCACTTCAGCAAGATTTCACCATGGAGCCCATGCACACCATCACGGACGACCAAGATTGACATCATCTCACCACCTTCGCAATCACAAGCATGTCAAAGAGTTGGTCTCACCAAAATGGTCCAAGTGTTAGTGATGTCTTGCATGGCTTGCTCAAGCCATTTTGTCTCACATATGCACATGTGCATTGTAATGTAATGTCTTGTCAAGTGGAAGTTCAAGTGTCAATAGTTGGATGTAATAGTCATAGAGTAGATTAAGAGTCATGAGGGTAGAATAATTGTCACAAAGTAGAATGTCAAGTGTCAGCCCACCCTTTACTATAAATAGAACCTCATAACTCATTATAAAGGCTTTTGGTCAACCAAGTTTCTGACAAGACTATCTTAGGGAGAGCTTGGATAGTATTGTAATGAGCCTTGGCTTCTCCACTAGGCAAAGCTAGTATATCTCTTGAGAGGAGTAGGTGACAGTGACTGTAACGTTCCACTATTGGAACTAGTGGTTGGACATTGTACTGTATGACTGGAACTTACACTTCTTAATATAACAAAGCCAACAGGTTTCATGCATATGTCCTATTGTATTCCATCTATCTTGGTTACTCTAAATGATATATGTATGAATCTTACTAAAATGTGTTCATTAGTTTAACCATCACTTTGGATATTTAGCTAATTTGCGTTCTAGTTTGTGATGCATCTTCGCTCGTGTGTTCCCTTCTAAACCATGTGCTATCATAGGTTTCCAAGGGGTGCACTCACCCCACTCTCCATGTGTTAGAATCTCTCATGCACCTCCTTGGCTTGCTGCAGCTATCACACCCTTGCTACCGACAGAGACATCTTAGTTGCCTTTGTCTGAAATCACGGTCAAGGCATTTTCGTACAACCCACTATTGGGACTCCTACAACAAATGGTCTAATGTATAATTGGGAATTCTTACCCTGGAGATCCCCTTACATGGTGGCAGGTCCAGCATCGTCAACAAGATGTTAAAAATTACAAAATTTAATCTATGGATAAAGACTCTTATGTGGAGACAATGACATGATTGAAAGGAGATGCTTATAACAGAATAATTAAACAATTGATAGTCATGGAAAAGGATTGTCATCATATTAAGACAATATTAATCTGGTTAGCATGTAATGCATATTGTAGAAGAATATGAATTATACATTGGCAAGTGTGACTTGCATGTAGGGATCATTGTGGGATGAAATGAGTTGCATGGATGTGCCTTAATATGTGAAGGAATCAAAAATTCTCACAACTAAACTATGATAAAATCAAAGAAGAATTTACCCTATATGTGGGAGAATCTAGAGTGTAATTGGTTTTGGATAAGAAATCCAAGATTAAACTATGATGCCTTAATAATCCTTAAGTGAATATATGATCAAAGCCGAAACTAATCATTACACCAATGATAAACATACAAGTTGTTGGATAGTTATAGTGTGGGGAAGAGAGACTCCCTAGAAAACTCTAATGAAACAAAATCCTAAGAAGTGATGGGAGACGTGAAAGACAAAGTTTTATATGTAATATATGACTAAGTACTTTAAAATTGTTTTTTAAGTTAAATGTGACTATATTGATCAATGAACATGCAAGGGATGATGAAATTAGTCTTGGATATGGGTTGTCAATAAATGAATCATTTTAATAAGAAAATGATCTAAACACACTTTCATGAAGGAAACAAAAACCTTATCAGAAAATTATGCATAGTTAAACAAGCATAGGTTGGAATCCATGGGATTCTGATTGAACAAAGCACGAGTCATAAAGTACATGATAGTCTAACCTAAACCAAGAATGATATTGTCACGTGGGTGTGAAAATATGATACAACCTATTGTCAACATCATATATTAATAATGACGGTATGATAAGAAGGACACTGAATTGACATCAAAATTACACCTAGTATACATACATAATGGAAATCTAGAAGCAAGTCTTATGCTTCTTCAGAAAATGCCTCTGAGTTAGTAAGTAGAAAATGGGTAAAGAAAAAAATATTTTTCATAATTACCACTTATAATGATCTAAAAATCTAATGTTAGCATAACACATGCATCAAATAAGATAAGCGAGGATAACCAATCTCTTGGTCTTAAGGATGTGAAGTGGTGAATAGTTATCTTTCACTTATAACTCCTATTTGGGAAATCTATGTAGGTGCATACTGTTTAGCCAATGACATTTAGACCTACATGAAACTTATCATAACCAACAAAGGTATTGGAAGAAGGAAAGCATATGACATGCTTGTTTGAAGTGTGGGACATTAGTTAGGTACCAAACAAATCTATTCTTGGTTAAAGAAAGGCCAAGAAGTATAATAAAAGTTAAATATCTATGAGAGACTGAGTATCATAATGAATATTGTATTTAATGGTATATTCTGTTGTTGTTAAAACCTTGTATAAGCGATAGATTTAATCCCAAAACTAAAAGTTATGGGTATGATTGAGTGATAGTGGGCATGATGACTATTATGATTCTATTAGATTGATATTGTTTCAACCACATGACATAGGAAAATGATTGCTAAATAATGGCACTTGAACAGTATGGCATAAAAAAACTTTCATTGGTTTCAGAAATGAAACATGTTCATGAAAATTCATGATTATTGTTCTACTTACCATAAATACATGAAGTAATGTTTGGCATACTAATAACATGATTAAAATCATGTGGATAAGTCTATGTCATGAAGGTGATGCTATGGACATTGGTAGGATATGCAGTAGTACAGATTGTACTATGTACAAGTAGTACATATGGTACTAGTATGGATAGATGTATGGCATGATAAACATGATATGTATAGCTATGTGTGTATTGCATCTTGTGTGCAGGTATGCATGAAGAAACTGGGTGGGTGTCTAGCAGGGAAATTGACCTAGAGGTTGCACAGAAGAAGGAAACTAAAAAGAGACTCAAGGATAAGTAACTGTGGTTTATTTTAAGTTGTGTACATATTATTATGATGGTTGTATATGAGCTAACCTGTTATGATATGTTATGCATATTGATTTGGAAAATATTCGAGTTTGTTGCAAGCAGAGCAATTGCATAAAGCAAGTGTTCAGCAAGGAAACAAAGGCTTGGAAGGATGCAGGTTGAGAACATACATTATTGAAATAAAATGAATAATGAGAAATATAAGCCATAGATACTTTAGCAGTATTGTTTATGAAGTTATTGATTATGGTAAACTTAGTTGAATTTATGCAGCTAAAATTTCTTACAAATCATTTGAAACTAATTTTACAGGTAGCTAGGGAAGGAGAGGTGTTGGGAGCACTCCTTGTAACTGATATATATATATATATATATATATATATATATATATATATATATATATATATATATATATATATATATTTGCATTAGATGGCAAGGCCATAGAAGTTGTGGGTTTAGAGATAGTTACCTGTGAACGAGGATGCAGTAATACACTGAGGATGCTGTAAAAATTTAAGGGGGTGAGTATGTAACACCCCTCCCTTGTGTGTTAGACTATTGTAAAGCTAAGCTGAGAAAATCTAGGTGTGATGTGTAATAGGGAAAGAAAGTATATATTATTAAAAAAATTAATAAATAAATCACTTGGAAAAGCAAGACACCGAGAGATGAGGTTCTTGCCAAATCCCATTAAGGAATGCAATAGGAATAAATATTTCATGATAAGCTTCTATATGTGATTCTAGATAAGCTAGATGTATTGGAGATAAATTTCCATTGGATGGATTGGATATAGATATCCATCAAGGAAGAAACATAAAATACTTGTGGGAGATAAAGGCAAGCTTTTCTGAGAAAGGCCTAGGAAAATGGAAAAAATCCATAAAAGAGGGATGCCATTAATAGAAAGTATATCATGAAAGAGAGTACTAAATACCCACTGCATAGATCAATTCGAGGCAGTTGATCCGTGAAAAGAACCTCAGCTTGGGGGGAATCAGAGGTGATTCATTGTTGGGTGGTGGTGCTTCACTCTCCAAATGATGTTTTAGTGGGATTCATTTGCATAAAATGTTTTGTATAATGTTTTCTTCCCTCTTTGTTTCAAATTCATTTAGCTTATGAAAGAAATTGCATGCTTTTTCTAGCTATGAGAATGATTGAAGGAATTACATGTGACTGTTCTACATGAGTAGATTTATTTGTGTTCATGGCATTTATGAGATAATGTTATATGGATGCATGTGAGAATTTTGGCATAGCAATGAAATTCTAATTTAGGTTATTAAAGGAGCAATCTGTAGATCTTAAGTAGTATTGGTATATCCAATCCCTTGTTAAGGTACATAGTCATGCGTGAGCTTCCATGTAAAATGGTTAATAGTAGTTAAGGCTCGATGGTATAAACTAAGGTGCAAAGTATCTAGGCTATGCAATTGCAACAATGGTATCTACTAAATCATTTTGTGCATAATATATATTGCAACATCCATTTGATTTGGAGAAAGATAATTATAGGGTGTTTATGTTAATGATTTCATTAATGCTTCTATGCAATTAACTTTATGAGATGATCATATATAGATTAATTTGTGAGATAACTAATGCTAATGATTTCATTAATGTTTCTATGAAATTAACTTTATGAGATGGTCATATATAGATTAATGTGTGAGATAACTAATGGCATGAGATGTTGATTCATTCAAACAAGTTAGGGGATAATTCTCCTAAATGATATAATCAATGATTCAATATTTTCTAAACCATGCATGTCAAAAGAATTGTATCGTATGAGGCCACTCTAACTTCTTTTGCGTGTTTCATAAATGTTATATCACTAATCATTTTAACTATGCATGTAAGATTATGATCATGATTCCTAGCCATGCTGCCATGCTATTACCATAAGGTCAAAGAAATGTTCTCTTAATGCTTATCTGGGGTTTCAAATGCTTGAGTGAGGTTGTCAAAAAGTGTTTCTAACTGCATGCTATAATTAAATTCTCTCTCCCAATTGTGAAGTATGAAAAAGGAATGAATCTCATACAAGTCCTATAGATGGACCTGAGAGTCCACATCATGGATCGAATTTTGTTGTTGTTAAATGGATAAGACTATGGGTTATCTTATATAAATAATAAAGATTATATAATGACGGACTAAATATACTCTCGACAGGGGCCAAATCTTAAATATAGTTGAAGAAAAATTTCCAGAATAGGGAGCCTAGTAGCTAATTCTCAGGGTAGGCTCAGGAGGTACGTTAAATTTTCTTCATATTAAATTCCAATATATCTCTCCATATGCATTTATATAAAAGAATCATACTTTCTTGAGCTATATAAAATAGTTAAGGATGGTCTATATTGGAATTGGCCTTGAGAAATTTATATTTCCAACAAAACGAATGGTTCAGATTGCAAGCCAAGTAAATATTCTACGTCTAATACAAGATCTAATGGACAATATGAAAAGTTTACCAATTTTCATTTTCTTTAGGCTTCTCCTCTCCTTTTTGAAACATCTCTATGCTTGGGATGTGTGTTCCTTTAGCATATTGACGTATCGATATGTATATTACATTGCTTGACACATTGGCCATCCATTCGGGCATTTCGAATTCAATGCAATCATTTTCCCGAAGTCCCAAATTCTCCCATTGGTGGCTTCTGTAATTTACGATTGACAATTCACCACCTATTCAATTATGAGTATTTATGATCCAGCTACTTCGAAGCCCAATCAATGAACTAAGAATAAGTGTATCTCAATAACGCATTGATTTAACGTTTAAGGCTAGGAATTCTTCTTCTTGTGATGTTTCTTTTGAAAAAGATTTTCCTTATGAGAAAAGAAATATACTATTTACATGACCCATTTTCCTCCATTGACGCTGTGATTGGTTAGATTCATCAATCATGTAGTATATTAAAGAATGTTGAGAATTAAAAAGACATAGAAATCATGGGAGAAAGCTGGATTGATTTTAATATCATTCAAGACAAGAAAGAGGAATGCTATGATGTTCATAACACAAAGGATAATATTCGACAACAATCCAACATACAATAAAATTGTAGCCAGGATGTGTTGATGGTATTACGAGAGGAAGATTGTCATTGAAACATGCATGAGATAAGCGGTATTATGTCGGTCAATCATTGGACTCTAATTATGGAAACCATAATGAATATATATGTGTGTACATCCTAAGATATAACTATATTTGGCATATTATTTGGTTCTTGATATTTCCATCGACATTTTTCAAGCTTCAATATGGAAATGTTCATTGTTGACATCAAATAAAAGCTATGATCATTTCTAAGTTATTAAGTTAAGACTCAAAACTACATTTTCTGCACTCATGAAATATGGAAATGTTAGCTGCTGACATCAAATAAAAGCTATGATCATTTCTAGGTTACTAAGTTAAAAATCAAAACTATGTTTTCTGCGGTCATGAAATATGAAATATCAATATTTGAGGATAATGAATGCCATCAATCATGTACTAGAGACATTATTTTTGATGTATCTACTATCTTCATTTGTATCATAGTTACCAAATTCAACTGTGTTGATAAAAAAAATTGAAAATATGGCAGTACTTTCAATTCGATCGAACTTGTAATCAAATACTATTCACCATTCTAGTATTGTGATGGTTTTTGATATTTACATGATTAGTTTAAGGCCTTAGTTATATAAGGGAGTGTATTTGTATGAGCTTCGTAGCCATTCATGCCAAAGGTATGAGAGAAGGTGAGGTATGAAGAAAAATATTAACATTGCTACTTATTCATCAATTATTAATGTCATGTTATCATAGCAATAAATTTATTTTTTCATACTTATTCTTGAGAAAGAACTTATTTTTAAGTATGTATTTGCTTTTTTTAACAAAAATGAGGTATCATTATTTTCAGTAAAACTATAAAATTATATAAATTTTAGTTTTGTGTGATTTCATTGAAAATGAAAATACATAAATTTGATCTTTAATATAATGATGCGTCTCTCTTACAAACATGATTTTTCTTTATTCATATAGAATAAGAATGTTTAAAACACAATGACTAGGTTGGAGCTCTCTTACTAATATAAATTTGATTTTTCATTATTCATATAAGACGTAAATAATTAAAAAACAATTACTAGTTTGATACTTTTTGAGAGAACGTCTCTATTTCTATGATTTTTATTTTTTATCTTTTAAAAACCAAGTAAAATATATGTACCAATAACATACATAAGGAAAAAACTTATAAGATTAAAAAAACACAAATTTTAATAAAAATAATTAAAAGAGAATACTAAAAAAACCCAATTTTAATAGTATAATGGCTAATTTTTTCCCACTTTAAATTTTTCATTCAAAGTGTATCGAATCCAATTCCAATCCGAATTAATTTGGTAACTATGGTTTATATACAAATATTCTTGTCAACAAAAAGATCTTTTATGGTTCTTGAAATCAAAACTAATACATTCAATATTTACCCACAACAATACTAAGAAAAATTAAAATAGTAACAATATTATATATGGCATCTTTTAAAGGTGGTCAGCCCCGAAGGGAATCTGGGAACGGAGTCAGACTAGCAAGGCATAACCCCAACCAGGGTGTTGAGGAGAATTGACCCTATGACCTTCCAATTAGCGAGACACTTAACAATGGGGACTCGACCAATTGAACTAACCCTTGGAGCTATATTAAATTTTGTTTATTAATTTTATTTATAAAAATTAATTTATATATAAAATTTAATCTCTACGTTTAAAATGACAAGGTTTTAGCGACTCAATTCAAAATCATTTATTCATCGTGTAAAAAGTTTAGTTGATACAACACTATGTAAGATAAATTGCAGAGTTATATATAGCATCTTATCTTATCTTAAGATAAAAATGATGCGAATAAAAAAGAGACTTAACTTCTCCTGATGTTGTAGATAGTTAGTTCTTACTCTAATCTTATGTATGTATACGTGAAGTATTTTTATATTATATTTGGTGATGTTTTTAGTTGGAACCACAAATCGCAGGATATGGATTTTATAGCAGCTGTGGTAACTGTTTCAATGCGTAATTTTCTTAATTCTATATGTTATTGTAGCCAATCCTCATTGGGAAAGTTCAAGCACTCCATAGGGAGCCGGTAGCGGAAATCGTTTTTCCGGAAAGCTTCTGGAACATTTCGGGAAATAAAGATAATAAACTCAACGCGAGTATTTCTGTTTCAGGGAGATAAAAACGTGAATGTGAAACAGAAATTTAGTTTACTTTAGAAATCGTAGGGCCACGTATCCATGGATTTCAAGATAACACGAGGATTTGGAGTTGGTATATGAGTAATTTGAAAGGCTTACGGTATTTATCTTTGTTCAGAAACCAATGTTATTTACCTTCGTTTCGAAACTAATCATAGGGGTCGTATTACACCTATTTCACTCACTACACGTTTTACATATTATTTGTATTTTTCGCATATTAAATAGTATTTTTAAATTCAATATATATTGCAAAATAAGTTTTAAAATCACATTATTTAACTTCCTATAAAAACAAAGCCAATACACTTTCTCAATTTAAAAAACTCTTGTTTTCACTACATATCGTAAGTATCTATTTTTTCATTAACAATTTTTATATTTTTTAAAATTTTCATTAACTTTTAGCTCCATTTTTTTTGTATCTTCCAATAAAAAAATCTTACTCCCTATTATATACTCAATATATTATGTTTTTTTTCCTCATAAAGTGAAACCCTCCATATGAATGCACATCCTATGTTATTTCTCCTCAAGTGAAGCCCCCATGTGGTAATAAGGATTTATATTATCACTAAATCTGACAGTATTTTTACCCAAATGAAGCCCAATGTGGTAATAAGGATTTACATTATTACTAAATTTGACAATAACAAAAAACAAAAATTAAATTCATTTTTCTTATCAATTTCAAAGACTACTTTTGAAGCTATGCTAGAAAATCAAGCATTCATTATGATAGCTCTCTCCATGGGCATAAACATGTCTTAACATGAAGTGACACCATAAAACCATCAACTGTTGATGTGCCATCTTATGTAGAAATATATCTAATCCCCATGGATTAGTGCTATCATTTGAATATCCTGCACACTGCGACCTGCAACTGTGAAATGAAACCATATGCTTGCACTAGTTCGGATACTCTTTCATACTGAAATCTAAAAACTTCTAGACTCAAAATATAAGTTGTACTATTATATACTCTTCAAATTACACCATTCATTGAACAATGAACACGTTGATCAATTGCATACTAGAACTCTGAATGTCTATTCAATTCCCACACCTCTGTCTAACTGAACTACAAACATTACACTATTAGGTGTAATTTGGTTTCCAATGTAACCAAGTGTGGAGTGGATTTATTGACAAATAACATTGCCAACAATTGAAAATATGAAGAATATATACAATATGAACACAAAATCCCATGGAAAACTTATACCCATAGGTGTACTGTAAAAGTTCCTTCCTTTTGTAGACATTAGATTTCTGATCATGGCTAAGAGGAGGAAACATATATTGTTGATTTCAAGTATCAATGAACCTGGAATAACTGTAAAGGCAACTGAAATTTAAAAACAGTGGGATCGGTTTCTCAGTGGAATCGCCATATGAGAAAGTGGAGTTGCCAGGTAAAAATAATGCAACCAATAGTAGTGCCTCTTCCTTGTTCACTACCAAGAAATAGATCTAAAATTTATTGTACTTTAATGAAAAATATCTTCGTTATTTCGTTCCTTGGCAACAACACCAAATGTTGTACTTGTTTCTTGTAGGCAGTCCTTGGCTACAAAAACTACGACATAAACCAACTCAACCAGCCTTTAGGTTCAATCTGGCCCTTGAACTAGAGGGGGCTCCCTCAATGTTTAAGAGCCTTTGTTTAATGTTGTTCACTTGTAATTGAACATCAGTCTATGAAGCATAATGGCCAGATTTATTGTTTTAATTGGGGGTGGTTGGCGATCAATGAAAATCCCTAGTCATGATTAAATACCTCTCTCACAGGGCCCCTTCTGAAAGTGTCAGCTTTCATCTTGACAAAATAACTTATCTTTTTGGAGAATTATGGTAGAATAATGTAAAGAGATTCCTAATAATTAAGCAGTCAGATAGACTTCTTAACAACTAGGGAAATTTGGATGTGTGCAGAATATTTCTACAGCCCAACAAAACACATTGTAGAGTATTCAAGAAGGCCAAACTTAAACCAATTCTAAGAGGACCTATTTCAGAGAGATAGTCTAATAAGCTAATCTCTTTTGATGCATATCAGTAAGCATAAAGCAAAAACCAGTGAAAGAGGAGTTATCTTGGACAAACAGTCCAATAAGCTAATCTCTTTCTAAAGGTTATGATTTTGCAGGGGATTTAAGAATAAATTGATACTCAATATACACTTACCCAGTCCTTCCTATAAATGCTTGAAGATGTGCAAAAAAGAGATATGGATACTGGAAGAACATACAAGAAACACAAAATTTTGTCAAACTAGAGCCATAAGGCTTTCATTAGAAATCAAATAAGAGAAGCTATTACAAAGTGTAGAGTCTTGGCATCAAAATCCCACCCTTATTTATTACAAATAAAACAATATATAGACTAAATATCTCCTAAACTATTACAATAATCTTGGAATGGAATTCTTAACTGTATATCAAAAATAAATTATAGTTCCTTATTAGTTCCAGGAAATCTAGAATTGGTTGAATGGTTGCTAAAAATCTGCAAAATGATCCTCAATTTGTTGATCTTTTAATGTTCTAAATGTTGATATCTCCATGCCGTTAAAATCTAGAGCTGTTGTTTCTGCCATTTTCATTTCAATTGATGTTTGTGTCCCTTCTGTGCCTTGAAATCTGGAGTTTGTGAAGCTGTTGTTGAAGATCTGTTTGGAATGCTTTTATGTCACTTTTCGACAATCCTTTACTAATTTCAAAATCATTAATGTTTTCAAATATTCCGTGAATAAATTTGCTATTTCGATGAATTTACTAAATAAATTTAGAAAGTATCTCCTCAAGTAATAAATTTATGTAGAAATTCATCCACTTATATGAAATTTTGTCGTTTTTTATTTCTTATGTATTTACAAAACTATGAGTCTTTTTGTAAATCCATGTCTTGTTTTCTATAGTTGGTAGAGTATTTTACTTTTCTATTTTACTTTCACACTGTAAATTTCCTTTCTATGAAATTTATTTACAGATAAAAAACCATATGTGGTTTTGTAAATCCATATCTTGTTTCCTACAGTTGGTAGAGTATTTTACTTTGCTCTTTTACTTCATTTCTTGTTTCCTATAGTTGGTAGAGTATTTTACTTTGCTCTTTTACTTTCAACTCAACCTTATTTCAAGACTTTAACTTCATTTCACCATGCTTGTAAATTATTTTTACTTTTGTAACTGAAACTTCAATTTCACATGTATTAATGTAAATATCTTTTTATTCTCCTGTACATTAATTTCATCAATATATGATTGCAAAGCCTCCCTCTATTCATTTTCATGCACTGAGAATTTATTTACGTGTAACTGTAATACATTAACTTGTAATTCCATATTACCCACTTTTCCTTCCATCATGAAATAAATTTATTTCATAATAGTATTCCCGCAATAAAATTCTAATTAATACGAGGTATGGTTTTCGGCCCCCTCCTTAGTGGTAAATGGTTTCAGACCTGGGGTGTAAGGCCCTTGAGTCTCGGGCAGGCGTGCACGATGGGTGGGCACCCCGTGCACGACGACGAACGCTTCTTGGCATGACGACGGGCGTGTTTTGGCACGACGACGGGCAGTGCGACAAGCGAGCGAACTACCTCCGACACTTGGGCGACCCGTGCACGACGGACGGGTGAGCGACCCGTGGGCGACCCGTGCACGGTGACCCGGCGGACGAGTTGACGAGCTGGGGTTGCGCGCAGACACCGGACGAGCTGCGGCGACTTGGTATGCGGGTGCGGCCACCCGACCCGGCGAGCAGGCATGGTGGTTGAGGTTCGGGCGTAACGAACCGACGAGCCGGTGCGAAGGATTGACAGGGCGACCCATGGGCGACCCACACACGATGGGCGGGCGACCCGTGGGCAACCCGCACCCGATGGGCGGACAACCCGAGCGGTGAACAACGCGGTGGACAACACAGTTGTATGGACGCGGGCATGGTTCGATAGGCGGGCGCATTACAGCATAGGTGGGCGCGGTTCAAGCAGCGGACGCAGGTGCATGATGAGCCGATGGACAATGCGACGAACGGGCGCAGTTCAAAGGCGAGCGGGCACGGTTCAATGGCGAACGGGCGCGGTTATGCTACAAGCAGATGCGGTTATGCGAAGGACGGATGGCCGAGCATAATGCGAAGGCTTGTGATGAGCAATACTTAGAAATAAAACTAAGTGTTGCTGCCTTAATTATATGCGATATAAAAGAGGCAAGGCCGACATGTAAATATGTGCTTAAGGGCGTTGAGCAAAGGGTATGGGGACTGGCCTTCAGGCTGAACACCCCTCTTCAATGAACGCATAAAACATATGTTAATGGAGGCCTGCACACATATGTGTGGTTAATTAAAACAAAATATAATATAATAATGTATATACGTGGGCTTTGATGTAACATGGTGGGGTCGGCCATGAGTGGTGCACCCCCTTAACATACATGGAAGAGAGTGTATATATATTGATGAGAGATGGAGCTCATTCTCATCATCGAACTTCACTCAAAGCATCTTCGCATAAGAGACAAGGGTAAAGTGCGAAGGTCTTAAAGGAAATGCGCATTTCTCATGCGCATAAGGAATAAGAGGACTTCGCATATTTCAGATTGGTTTGTGTGGAGTATGGTCTCGGTTGAGGAGGTTGTATACACGGTTTGGTGCAGAATTGTATGAGTGTCTTGGTGACCCGTGTGGGTACCCGCTCATAGACAAAGGTGCATAAATGTGTATGTAAAAGGCTGTCTTATGCCTTGTTGTAAATATTGCTAAGTGTTGGCCTTGGATTCTGCCAGGCACACTTGTTGATGTAATATTGAAGATTATCATAATATATTCGGGCAGACTTTACCGGGAGTTTCCCCTCCCATTCTACATGATTATTTGCAATTGTTATTCGATTTAATTGCACATGAAAATGTTAAGAATGGTTTATGATGAATTATGAAGATTAATGCTTTCATATGGTTATAAGATAACAGTTAAAGCATGTTTATATTGGTTAAGGCATAGTCCATGTGCACGAGTATTGAAAAAAAGAAAGTGCAGGGTGGTGCCGCACCTCGCCAGACACGGTTGAAAGACTACCATAGGCTTGGGGGCGTGACAGGTGGTATCAGAGCTCGGTCGGAGCTGGTGAGAAGGGTTGCTCGTGAAGACTTGAACAAGGTTCAGGTGTTGAAGCATATCAGAGCAAAGGTTGCTCGTGGCAGTTGACAGGTGAAGATAAGGTTATGGAGAACAACCGAGGTCTTGTAAACTTGAAGATTTGTGGCAAAGATGTTCAAGCGTTGGTAGACACAGGTGGCAAATATAACCTTATATCAACACGATTAGTAGAAGAAGTGGGGCTGATATCTAGTATGGAGAACTGGGAAATAACCTCGTGGAATTTGGCAGTAGGCTCGATACAAGAGGTACCTATACAGTTCGAAGGATGTAGAGGTCAGCTGGACTTCGTAGTGATAAATATAGATGGCATTGATGTGATGCTTGGACGAGAAGGACTTCTTCAAATCAGTCAGGTAATGGAACAAGATGAAGTTGCAGACCAGGAAGAGGAAGTCATGATGGCCGAAGATGTTGAAGACTTGTTAGACTTGAAGATAATCAAGCTAAGCCAGAATCATGTAGCTCATGGACATGGATCAACGAAGATACTCATATGGAAGGACCATGTGATGATGAACTTGAGTTTAATCAAGTTGAACTAGGGTCATACAGTTTGGCAGCATGGATGGAAGAACCACATGATGATGAGGACTCGATGGAGGCAAAACTTGAAGGTGATCAAGTTGAACCAGGATCGTGCAGCTTATCGACATGGATGGGTGAGGTCACTCATATGGAGGAGCCTCATATTGATAAAGTAAGTATGGATACTTGTGTTTCATTTGGACATTTGGTAGATGGATCATGTGTAGGAGAGGGCAAGATCAGCTTGCCTAAGCAAGGAGACATCTTACCATGGATGACTATGATGGAACCTTGTATGGAGAAGCAAGGGTTGTTACCTGCTGAAGGACTTGTTGAGGTTGCTTGCTACCTTGAGATGGAAGGTGCAAGACCCCGAGACAAGGGAGGAACTTGATGAACATTATGGATGATTTGGGTCATGCTTTAGCCACATGGCTAAGTGCCCGGCATGACTCATGGACAGGTTGAAGGGCACACTTTTGGGTGGACTTCTCATGGCCGAGACCAAGAGATAGTCTTGATGGACACCTTGGTAGAAAAGCTGTGATGGAAGGGACTCGTGATGATGATGCTTAGATGGACTTCTCATGGCCGAGACCAAGAGATAGTCTTGGTGGACCTTTGGTGGAGGAGCTCATGATGACATGAGATCGTTGTGACTTTTGGGAGACTTCATACATGGTGGACTTAGAGGTTTGAAGCATTGAGGAGCCGAGGTCGGGAGACTTTGATGCAGTATGGGATGCATACTTCCAAAGTACATGTATGGGCATGGCTTGGAAGGGTGACTTGATGTGGAGGATCGATATGAGACACTTTGGAGTGTTGAAGTTACGATGATGATGATGCCTTGGTGGATGTACTTGGGCATGGGTTGAGCCGAGACTCAACTACTTTACGCACATGATGATGTTGGGATAGATGTGGCTGATCACTTGTAGCACATTGACACCTACACACCATGGACAGCATGTTGCAAATGAGGTGGATGGAGTTTCCATGGACCTGAGCATGGATTATGGGATGTTGTCGAGGACGACAACGATTTCAGGTGGAGGAGAATGTAAGGCCCTTGAGTCTCGGGCAGGCGTGCACGATGGGCGGGCGCCCCGTGCACGACGACGGACGCTTCTTGGCACGACGACGGGCGCGTTTTGGCACGACGACGGGCAGTGCGACAAGCGGGCGAACTACCTCCGACACTTGGGCGACCCGTGCACGACGGACGGGCGAGCCGGGCAAGTGACCCGTGCACGGTGACCCGGCAGACGAGTTGACGAGCTGGGGTTGGGCGTAGACATCGGACGAGCTGCGGACGAGCTGCGGCGACTTGGTATGCGGGTGCGGCCACCCGACTCGGCGAGCAGGCATGGCGGTTGAGGTTCGGGCGTAACGAACCGACGAGCCGGTGCGAAGGATTGACAGGGCGACCCATGGGCGACCCACACACGATGGGCGGGCGACCCGTGGGCGACCCGCACCCGATGGGCGGACAACTCGAGCGGTGAACAACGCGGTGGACAGCACAGTTGTATGGACGCGGGCATGGTTCGATAGGCGGGCGCATTACAGCATAGGCGGGCGCGGTTCAAGCAGCGGACGCGGGTGCACGATGAGCCGATGGACAATGCGACGAGCGGGCGCAGTTCAAAGGCGAGCGGGCACGGTTCAATGGCGAACGGGCGCGGTTATGCTACAAGCAGATGCGGTTATGCGAAGGACGGACGGCCGAGCATAATGCGAAGGCTTGTGACGAGCAATACTTAGAAATAAAACTAAGTGTTGTTGCCTTAATTATATGCGATATAAAAGAGGCGAGGCCGACATGTAAATATGTGCTTAAGGGCGTTGAGCAAAGGATATGGGGACCGGCCTTAAGGTTGAACACCCCTCTTCAATGAACGCATAAAACATATGTTAATGGAGGCCTGCACACATATGTGTGGTTAATTAAAACAAAATATAATATAATAATGTATATACGTGGGCTTTGATGTAACATGGTGGGGTCGGCCATGAGTGGTGCACCCCCTTAACATACATGGAAGAGAGCGTATATATTGATGAGAGATGGAGCTCATCATCGAACTTCGCTCAAAGCATCTTCGCATAAGAGACAAGGGTAAAGTGCGAAGGTCTTAAAGGAAATGCACATTTCTCATGCGCATAAGGAATAAGAGGACTTCGCATATTTCAGATTGGTTTGTGTGGAGTATGGTCTCGGTTGAGGAGGTTGTATACACGGTTTGGTGCAGAATTGTATGAGTGTCTTGGTGACCCGTGTGAGTACCCGCTCATAGACAAAGGTGCATAATTGTGTATGTAAAAGGTTGTCTTATGCCTTGTTGTAAATATTGCTAAGTGTTGGCCTTGGATTCCGCCAGGAACACTTGTTAATGTAATATTGAAGATTATCATAATATATTCGGGCAGACTTTACCGGGAGTTGCCCCTCCCATTCTACATGATTGTTTGCAATTGTTATTTGGTTTAATTGCACATGAAAATGTTAAGAATGGTTTATGATGAATTATGAAGATTAATGCTTTCATATGGTTATAAGATAACAGTTAAAGCATGTTTATATCGGTTAAGGCGTAGTCCATGTGCATGAGTATTGAAAAATAGAAAGTGCAGGGCGGTGCCGCACCTCGCCAGACACGGTTGAAAGACTACCGTAGGCTTGGGGGCGTGACATGGGGGGTCTGAAATCATGAGATGGTGACACATAGGTTTGGGAGTTTGCCATTAAAACGGCTTTTCGGTCTACAAATGGCGAAGGGGTCCGAAATCACTTTTTAAACATTGTATTGAATTACCCATATCTCGAGGCATGAAAGATAAGGGGAGTTTAATTAGTTAATGAGGGGTGGGCCATAGGCTTTGAACTCTAGTATTGAGTGCACTTATGATTTTAGCTTATGACTAGGATTAAATTTTATTTTTTATAATATAATTTTAACTTTAAATAAATATTTTCATAAAAATATATAATTATATTTTTATAAAAATTAAAATAATTTTTAAAATTAAAATTACTATATATAAAAAATAAATAAATCATTGAAAAGCATAAGATTTATATATTCCCTCGGTATTTAACTCGGAAGGAAATGGCAATTTCACACTAATTTTTTTTTATTTTTATTGTGCCGAAATATGTTACAACATCGGCACCAATGGGGACTGCTTTCCCTGTGGGATATAGAGAACTAGTAAAACAATTGCCTTTAGTGTTGGCCATTGAGTCACTCCATAAAACCATCAACCAATGATCTTCCATCTTATGTAGAAATATAACTAATCCCCATGGATTAGTGTTGTTATTTGAATATCCTACACATTGCAACCTGCAACTTTGAAATGAAACCATATGCCTGCACTAATTTGGATACTCGTTCATACTGAAACTTGAAAACTTCTAAACTCAAAATATAAGGTGTACTATCATATACTCCTTAAATCACACCATTCATTAAACAATGAACATGTTGATCTATTACATACTGCAACTTTGAATATCTATTCAATTCCCATACCTCTATCTAACTGAACTAGAAACTTTACACTATTAGGTGTAATCTTATTTCCAATGTAACCAAGTGTGGAGTGGATTAATTCACAAACCACATTGTTAGCAACTGAAAATCTAAAGAATATATACAATATGAACATAAAATCCCATGGAAAACGTATACTCACAGGTGTACTATAAAAGTTTCTTCCTCTGTAGACGTGTTAGATTTCTGATCATGACTGAGAGGAGAAAACATATAGTGTTGATTTCAAGTATCAATGAACCTGACATAGCATTAAAGGCAACTGAAATTTCAAAACAGTGGGATCGGTTTCCCAGTGGAATTGCCATATGAGAAAGTGGATTCGCTAGGTGAAAATAATGCAACCAATAGTAGTGCCTATTCCTTGTTCACTAGCATGAAATAGAGCTAAACTTTATCATACTCTAGGGAAAAATATCTTCGTTACTTCGTTCCTTGGAAATAGCGCCAAATGTTGTACCTGTTTCCCATAGGCAGTCATTGGTTGCAAAAACTACGCCAGGAAACTAACTCAACCGGCCTTTAGGTTTAAGCCGGCGCTTGAACTAGAGGGGGATCCCTCAATGTTTAAGAGGCTTTGTTTAACGTTGTTCACCTGTCACTGAACAATAGCCTATGTAGCACAATGGCTAGATTTATGGTTTTAATTGGGGCTGGTTGGTGATCAATGACAATCCCTAATCATGATTAAAGGCCTCTCTCACAGGGTCCCTTCTGAAAGTGTTAACTTCCATCCTGATAAAATGACTTAGCTTTTTGAAGAATTATGGTAGAAGAATGTAAGGAGATTTCTAATAATTAAGCGGTCAGACAGACTTCTAAACAACTAGGGAAATTTAGATGCATGTAGAAGATTTCTACAGCCCAACAAAACACTTTTCAGAGCATTCAAGAAGGCCAAACTGAAACCAATTATAGGAGGAGATAATTCAAATAGATAGTCCAATAAGCCAATCTCTTTTGATGGCTATCAAAAGGCATAAAGCAAAAACCAGTGAAAGAGGATTTATCTTGGAAAAATAGTCCAATAAGCTAATCTCTTTCTAAAGGTTATGATTTTACATGGGATTTATGAATAAATTGATACTCAATCTACACTTACCCATACCTTCCTATAAATGCTTGAACATGTGCAGAAAACAGATATGGAAATACTGGAAAAACATACAAGAAACACAAAATTATGTCAAGCTAGAGCCGTAAGGCTTTCATTAGAAATCAAATAAGAGAAACTATTACAATGTGTAGAGTCCTGGCATCATAATCCCACCATTGTTTATTACAAATAAAACAATATATAGACTAAATATCCCCTAAACTGTTACAATAATCCTAGAATGAAATTCTGAACTATATGTTAAAAATAATAATATTTCCTTATTAGTTGCAGGAAATTTGGAGTTGGTTGAATGATTGCTAAAAATTTGCAGAATGATCCTGAATTTGTTGATCTTTTAATGTTGAATGATGATATCTCCATGCGTTTAAAATATAGAGTTGTTGTTTCCGCCATTTTCCTTTCAATTGATATTTATGTGTCTTGGGTTTGTGAAGTTCTTGCTAAAGATCTATTTGGAATGATTTTATTTCACATTTTGACAATACTTCACTAATTTCAAAATCATAAATGTTTTGAACTATTCCGTGAATAAATTTGGTATTTTCATAAATTTACTAAATACATTCAGAAACTAGCTCCTCAAATAATAAATCTAAGGATAAATTCATCCACTTATTTGAAATTGTGTCATGTTTTTACTTCCCATGTATTTACAAAAATATGTGTGGTTTTGTAAATCCATGTCTTATTTCTCCTTCCCTATAAAATCTCATTTACTTTAACCATATGTTGTTTTCTAAATCCATGTCTTTTTTTCTATAGTTGGTAGAGTATTTTACTTTTCTAGTTTACTTTCACACTGTAAATTTCCTTTCTATGAAATTAATTTACAAATTAAGAAACAATATGTGGTTTCGTAAATCCATATCTTGTTTTCTCTAGTTGGTAGTGTATTTTACTTTGCTCTTTTACTTTCACCTCAACCTGATTTCACACCTGTAACTTGATTTCACCACATTAATTTCATCAATATATGATTGCAAAACCTTGCTTTATTAATTTTCATTCACTTAGAATTTATTTCACTTGTAGTTGTAACACGTTAACTTGTAATTCCATTTTACCCACTCTTCCTTCCATCATGAAATAAATTTATTTTATAATAGTATTCTCGCCTTAAAATTCTAATTAATACAGGGTATGGTTTTCGGCCCCCTCCTTAGTGGTAAATGGTTTTGGACATGGGGGGTCTTAAATCATGAGATGGTGACACATAGGTTTGGGAGTCTGCCATTAAAACTACTTTTCTGACCCCTCCCCCTATGTTAATTGGAAATGGCCAAGGGGGATCCGAAATACTTTTCTAACCCCTCCCCTTATGTTAATTGGAAATGGCCAAGGGAGGTCCGAAATCACTTTTTAAACGTTCAATTACCCATGCCTCGAGGCATGAAAGATATGAGGATTTTAATTAGTTAAATGTGGGGTGGGCCATAGGCTTCGACCTTTATCTTTGAGTGCGCTTATGGTTTTACCTTATGATTAGGATTAAATTTTATTTTTTACAATATAATTTTAATTTTAAATAAATATTTTTATAAAAATATATAATTATGTTTTGATAAAAATAAAATAAAAATAAAAATAAGAATTATTGTATATATATATAAAAAAAAAAAAATCATTCAAAAGCATGAAATTTGTATATCCCTCAGAAATAAATGGCAAGCTGAAATATGTTACAACACAATAAAAATACATGAGTTCAAATCACGTTAATGATAGCATAGTAGACATAAGAAACAACATGCGCGTGCATGGATGAAACACATGAAAATTTTAGAAACCGCCTTAGGCTATGGCCAAAATACAAATGATAAGAGAGGAATGAGGCTCAAATGTGAGTTATGTTGGGTATAATGGAGGGCTCATGGGCCTATAACTCAATGCAACATGGATATCAAATGGTATTCAAGGTGTTACTCTTGGGTGGACGTGAATGGAAGGAACTAGCATACAAGTTGTGATGCGTAAATGAGACATTTAATGTCATAATTTGTCGAGACCAAGCATAAGGTATGATCACACCAGAGATGGTCAATAATGAGAATGCTAGGTAGGAATATACATAAATTTTCCTGTGTAAGAAATATTTCTCATGTGTTGAGTAAAATGAAATCGTATTATTAAGTATAATGTAAAAAGTTTTATTTCTAAACCCAAATTAATATGAAAAACAAAAATATATTAAAAAAGGGTCATTTTTAAGATGACAAATTGGATTATAGAAAGAAAAGAATTCTTGTGCCAAATTCTCTATTACATATTCTAGGAAAGTCACACAACTAGATTCTATCACATTAATTGTGCACGGAAAATCACTCTTTAGAAACATTCTAGGGTATGTCCATCCCTCTTGAAGCAAAATGTTTATATTTTTTGAAGTTTTTTTATCATCTTTTGTCCATTTTGCAAGTAAAATTGGTTTTCATTATTGTATGGAAAAAGAGAGAGAAAAAATGAATAATATCACTACAATGCAAAATATAGCTACATTCAATACTCTAAGAGAACTTGGATGGCTAAATTATGTCCAAACCTAAAACATGTGGTCCAAACTTCCTTACTTTAGAGGTTGGTAGAGCTTTCAGACCTTGATGGGTAACATTTCTTTTCAGGGGACCCAGTCCTGAAAATATAGGTAGAGGATATCTACTTCCTCGTAAGGCTATCAAGGTAGCGTGATCCAGTGAACTTACATAGAGAAATGGGGAGTGGAGAGTCAATTGTCGAGCACATAACCTGGTACCATTGATCGGGTATTATGAAAAGTACCAATAAGCTTCCATTCAAGGCTATTAATGATCTTACTCTTTTCACCAACCTATTAAACATCAGTCATATGGAAGGAACCATTTGTCCTCACATGTGTTTAAGGGGCCTTATTTCTTTCTACGTATAACATCTCAATCCTACCATGTTTAGTTAGTGCAAAGATGTCATAGAAAATATGAAGGGATAACTAATAAAATATGTGAGGGAACAATAGAGGAAATTAGAGAAAATCATTCTCATGAGAGTGAAGGTGTCAACACCATTTATTGTTACCTCTAAGCCATGTATGAACTCATTGATAGATTTGATATTTAGTATAGGTTGTGGGGCTCTACGTTTCTCTTTTAGTCATATTATTTTTACCTAGAGAATTGAGAAAATTATGGTAGTTTCTGACTACATGTAGGTAAGGAATAACATCTGAGATGGTCTAGATTTGGGATTAGATAAGGGTGAGAATTGAGCTTACTTGGGTAGCAAAAATACATATGTGATGGTTTTATTTTAAGTTTTTTATTTTTCTATTATTTCAAAATGTAAAACAATATTTTTTCATGATGTAATATAACTAACTTGCAATGTCGGCTATGACACATATTTGGCCCTACTAAAACCAACAAGGATCTCAACTCTACACGGTAGAATGTATTATGCGGTGTTATAAGAAGAGGAAACTAACAACAATAGTGCACATAACCTATAAGAGGTGCAGACGAACCTAAACGGAATCACCATGCTTGTATACATAATAACTATGAATGATGTTTCCTAATAACTTCAACACCAAATGGTAATCTTTCCATGAGCATCCAACATCCTAGCAAGACTGGAGGATAGTTCCACCCCACCTTTTCACTACTTATGTTGATACCTATCGATGTTTTTATATTACCAGTGTATGGGCCTAACAACCTTATTGTGTTTATTAAACTATTTTTTCTACCATGGAATAGAAAAAACTTTGACATATATATTTCTATATTTTGACTTGTATGTATGTTCTATAAGTGACTTAAATTCTACCCATGTTATTATACACGTGCATGCTTATGTATGAATCTTAATTGTATAGAAAATTCCAATCTAACATAGCTAATCAAGGAATTAGCTAATTGTTAGAACCTCCTGGTATATGTTAATAATCATTTAAAAAAATGTATTTCAAGAATATGTACCATTGAATGTTTAGAGAAAATATATACATTAGTCATTCGGAAGACTACTACTTGAGAACCCAACTTGGAAGCTAACCTATAAATGTTGAGAATAAGAGCATTGCACAATAGCTCAATTACCATAATATACTCAATTTTTCTAGTTATAGGACCTAAGGATATGGCCCATAAAATCACCAATTCATCTATGGGTAAGAAGATCAACCATGAAGTGGAAGAAAGACCTTGGGTACCAATGTTGTTGTCTTTTATGAAGACTGCATAAATTGAGGTCAATGTTGAGATTTGAAAATCAAGTACCAATTAAGATAAAAGTCTAACCAAGATTTTCTATATGGATATGACCATAGAAATGCACACCACACACAAAAATAATTGATAATGTATATAACATTTCTAAAATTAATGGCCTATGTAAATTCAATTTTGAGATAGAGTAAATTCCATGGCTCTGGTTGTGGATTTCCATCATGTTCAACTAGGTTATAGGCCCCTGTTTGTGACACCCATTTGACAATGTAGGAACTATCCAAAAGAGGTTATAAATTTCCTATAACTACCTTATCATGATCCTAATCATAGACAAAAACCAATTCACCTTCCATCCTACACATGAGGTCCAACAAGTTTATCATACTAACATTTAACAAACTTCTTATAAGTCTCATTAGCCATCACTGCTTCTTGACATTTCAATCCATATGGGTCAAATGCAATAGATATTATTCCCTTCTAAGCGATTCAGGAAAGAGTTCTATTAGAAGTTTTAAATATGGAATCTCACATTCAATTTTTTTTACTAACTCCATTTCATAAAAAAGTTGAAATTTTATGAAAATAGTGGCAATCTTTATTTCAGTTAGATAAGTTCATAAGCCCAAAGTGCATAAGGTAAATTAGTGTTGTGATTCCAAAATATCCTCTGGATCATGTTTTTGAAGATATAATCCCATGTTTAATTGGTGTGACTACCTCCATTTCATAAACAAGTTGAAATAATGTGAGCCTAATGTTAGTCATTTCTTAGGTTAGATAAGGTCATAATACTAAAGTTCATAAGGTACCTATTATTTTGTGCTCCCAAAATATGCTCTAGATCATGTTTTTCAAGATATGATCAACAACTTCCACTTATCCACTGATCATAGGATGGTAAGGTATGGATTTTTAATTAAGAAAACCTAGGTTTCTTGTTGTTTTAAATTCATATTGAATCACTATATTTTTTTCATCTAATTCAGTACCTTTATAGTGTAAAAATCATAGCAGTCAACTTCTAGGTTCGTTTTGACTATTGTGTCCCAGTTTAGAGAATTGGCGCAATAAACCTTTTAGAACCAATTTTATTGAAATCATAATAAGAAAGGGATTAATTTGACTTGTGCCTTAGTCAAATGGAGAAATTTTATTTTCCTCATCAACAAGATGACTTGGATTGCAATCAGCTAGAGTGATATGGCCTTGTCTAGTAGGTAAGTTAGTAAAATAAAATTTGTAGGCTATAAGTAGAGTTGTGCATGAGTTGATTTCCAAGATCTAGAAATATAGTTGATTTATTGTTAATTGAACTTAGTTAACTAAGCTCTAGTCATTAGTTTTGTCAGTTCAAGAGTAGTTGAGTAGTTATGACTATTGTTAATTCACTAATCTCTTACTTAGCTAATCAATTAACAAAAAATAGATCAAGTCGTGCATGGAATTTGAATTGCCTAGTTGAGTGGAGGTAAAATTCATAGTTGTATTTATTATTTTATACAATTCAGTGTACAAAGTTGGTATGTAAAAGATTCCCTATCTTCCTTATAATTTCAGAAGTAAATCGGAGTGAGTGCAGGAACACAAGTGGAGGTAGAGTGAGTGGAGGCTCAGCCTTTTCCAGACTAGTCTCACGAGGAGGAGATCAATATTGCAATGCAGGTTGAGCTTCAAGGATTGAAGTTGTCATTGTAATAGATCAATTGCCTCATCTGATATAATATAAACAGAGGAGGGATTTTTAGCAGTTGGGTTCCCTAGTAAAGATATTATGTTCATTGTGATTGAATGATTGCATGTGTTTCTATTATATGTCTTCCCTTCCACAGATTAAGTAGAAGATATTTGTGTCTCTTGATTTCATTTCGAATTGATTAGTAGTAGAAAATTTTATATGAATTTGTACATGGTATCAGATATTTAGAAGACTGCATAGAAACCTTATTGTAGATCTTCTCTCAAAGAAATTTCAATTTGCAAAGTTTTTGGTGCAGATTCTCTTTATTGTAGGAAAAATGTATTTGAAGAGATTGAGTTTGGATTATGCATTGGAGGGAATGTTTAATTTTGTGCTTGGAAATATGGAATGGGAGTTGTCTTGTATGACAATGGAGTATGGGAAAATACACAAACTTATATTCTAAAATTAGTTGCATCAGATGCACAAGGACTTGCTCAATGGAAGAAAAACACAACAAGAGCTAGGAGGATTATTCTAGAGGATGTCAAATATCATATGGTTTCAAACTCGCATTGAAATTTGAGTCCCTTTTCAATGTGTAAGACCATCACAACTATATTCTAGAGTAGTAGTGATACTAGGAAATTGACATTGAGAGATAAGCTTAGGAGCATTCACATGTAGAAAAATGAAAACATTTTTCAATACCTATCTAGATTCGCTCAAGCTCAAGATGAACTTGGAGGAGTAGGATAAAATGTTCCATCATTAGAACTTGTGAGCTTAGCACTCCTTTACCTTCTAAAATTCTGGCATAGCTATTAGGATTCATTTAATGGAAGAGACAAGATACCAGATTGGGAGAGACTTTGGTATGATGTGGTGCTGGAGCAGATTAGAAGAAACACTAGAGATGGTGTCACATCCATTGCAGATGATGAAGAAGAGCATGCTATAATTAGAAATGGAAAGAAAGCCAAAGGCATGAAGGCCCAAGGTGAGGCAAAATCTAGCTAGAACAATGTAAGAAGATGGACCTCAACAAAATAAAATGTTTTCATTGCCATAAATATGGACACTATGCAACCAAGTGTCCTTACAGGAAATATTGCAAGGAGCTTGTAGGAGGAGTAGGAGGAGATGGTCTGGAATCTTAATTCAAGTTAGATTTCACCCTCTTTTATTGCATGGAAAGTACATTAAGAGGGAGTCATTGGTACCTAGATTCTGGCGCCTCATATCACATGACAGGAAATAACGAATTATTTAGTAGCCTATAGGAGAAGGATGACAAATTTCACATAGAATTTGGAGATGATGGGTGTTATAGTACAATAGGAATTAGCGTTGTTACCTTCAACAGTGAGTCAAGCTCTGATCTTCATCTCAATGATGTTAAGTATGTACCTGAGATGAAGAACATTTTGATTTATGTAGTTGTATTGGAGGACAAAGGTTATGGTGTGTTTTTTGGTAAGGGGAAATATTTCTGAAGCATGTTTCTACTAGACAAGTGAAACAAATTGAATTTAGTGTCAAAGATATCTACAAGCTAGAGGAGTATTTCGCCATGAATGAAATTATACAGCGATGTAGAGCTTTAGTTCTAGAGTTGCAAAGATTTGAGCAGGGTCCATAGGAGAGTAGAAAAAATTGAAGTATACTCATCTCAAGGATCATTACCCTTGCTACAAGGGTTGATAATATTTAGTAGGAGTAGGATTAGTTTCAATTGATGTAGTTAGATATTAGGAAATAGTTGCAGGCTAGTAGTAGTCAAAGACTCAGGAGACTGTTGCAGCTCAAACACATAGATGATTGAGTATTTTGGATACTTCCTGGTTGCAATTTTTGAAGTAGCAACAAGAATAGTGAGAGGGACTTGGATTACAATACATTTCTATAGGAGCAGGATTGGGATTGTGCAGAACCATTTTATTGCCAAGAGGGAGTGTTGAAATTATACCAAGAAAAAGATCTATTTGGCTTCTGCCTTATTTAAATAGAGAAATTCGATTTTGCACATTTGCAAGATGACTTGGATTGAAATTAGATAGTTAAGAAAGTAAATTCGAGTTTGTAGACTAGAAGTACAGTTGTGCATGAGTTGATTGCTAAGATCTAGTAATCTAGTTGAGTTATTGTTAGTTGAACTTAGTTAACTGATCTCTAGTCATTATTGGAGTCAGTTTAAGGTTTGTTGAGTAGTTAGAAATTAATGTTAACTCACTAATCCCTAAATTAAATAGTTAGTCAACTAAAAATAGACACAGACATGCATGGAATTCAAATTTCCTAATTGAGTGGAGGGAAAAGGCATAATTTTATTTATTATTGTATGCTATTGAGTGTAAAAAATTGGTATATAGATGATGAGCTAGTTTCCTTAGAATTGTACAAGGAAATAGGAGTGAGTTCAGGAATGCAATTGTAGGAAGTGCAAGTGTAGGCTCAGTATTTTTCAGAGAAATCTCATGAGGAGGAGATCAATATTTAAGTACAGGTTGAGCTTCAAGGACTGAAGTTATCATTATAATAAATCAATTTTCTCATATGATATAATACAAACATAGGAGGGTTTTTTCCCAGATGTGTTCCCTGGTTAACATGTTGTGTTAATTGTGATTGAATGACTTCATGTGTTACTATCGTATATTTTCCCTTTTGCGGATTGAGTAGAATAAATTCGTGTCTCTTGAGTTCAGTTCAATTTCATTAACAGTAGCCAATTTCTTGCAATTTCTACAAATTTGAGTTGTTAAATGATGTTGTTCGGGGTAAAACCTCCCTTACATAAGTGTTAGACATCATGGATTTTTTATACACTCAATGAAATTTTCAATGGTGCAATAATAACATCAATATCAAAGTTTATCCAAAATGTCTTTCTTTAAGAATTTGACCTACCATGTTTAGAAAACATTGTATGAGTGAATTGTGCATCATTCATGAGGGGCTAGATACGTGCTAACTATGAATAAGAGTACATATGGCTCAACTTTGTAACTATATTTGAGAGTTTAAGAAGTCAAAAATTACCGCTAGTTTTCCATTAGTGTATGTTAAGACCATGCCACTAGGTGGAGAGGGGGTTGCATTCTATTCACTTTTATCTTGATCCATAGTAGCAAAGAAATTGGGAGTGCGAATGAGACAAAATAATAGATTTATTTATTATTATGTAGTAGATGAAAAAACTACATGTCTTAGGAAACTCCAATAAATTGTCTTCTCCTCTATATGTACATATTTCCATTTCAAATAGGAAAGAGAGCAAAGCATTTGCACCTTCTAGGTTGGTTTTCTACCATAAATAATTCCCAAAGAAAATGTTTTTTTTCATTATGGTGTTGGGAAACATACTGAGAGGGGCAGGAGGGACGGGTGAATTAGTATTTTACTTATCTTTAACTTTTACTTTCATATAAGAAAAAATTACACTATTATTCTTAAAGAAACATGTGTATGTATGCGACCCCATAGAAAGAAGACAATGTATATCTAGTTTACCATTTTTTCATGTGTTCCATCAGATGATTGTCTTTAACTATTCCATCAGTAAATAAATAACTTTTCATAATGCAATAAAGATTCGAAAAATCATAGTATATAAGTAACACACATAAAGCACTAGGATTTTAGGTGGAAACCCAATGTGGGAGAAAACAATCATTGTCATTGTCTTTGTCTTTGTCTTCTTTCTTATTATATAAACAAAATATTCATTACAATTTTGTACTGATACAAACTCTTACCAACATGTAGGAACCCACCTACAAGAGGCTACAACCTCGTAATCTCATTTACCAGATACTACCAGAAGGGAGCTCTTACCCCCTTACTGAAGAATGCAACCCTCAGCTTCTTGTTCACCACCTTTTAGAATTTTTTTAGACTGTATCCACCTATGAATCATCAAACAACCTGTAGGGTGCTTTTCATCACATTGTCAAATTGGACCCATACCAACATGTTGTAGTAGCTACAACCAGCAACCAAAATTTTTCCTGTCCTTTGATTTTGGAGCCTCCCTTCTTATCCACGAAAACTCATATCGCATTGATCCAGGTATTCATGCTTCGATTGAGACTTATGTTTTCATGTTTTCTTGTGGTTGTTCACTTATATGATTCTTCTAAGTCACAACTTGATCTCCCAACTTTGTCTCATAGAAGTTTTGGGCTTGCCCCCAAATATTGCGCAACCCTTAAGGGCAAGCAACATTGATGACAAGAATTGCACAGTCTTGACTACTAGTGAGCTTTGAGCTAATAAATTGCATAGGTATGGGAGGCATCCCAACACTTAGCCCAAAATTTGTGCAACACTCACTGAGCTCAGAAACTGCAGAGTGCACTGAGTCGAAGAGTTTCCCAATTCCCCAGAACTGCGCAATATTTCCTGGAGGTGTGCATGGCATATTTCCTTGTGAAAAGAAAAAAGATAAATAAAAATCCCTACAAAATAGGGATCTATTTTTATTATCCCGAAGGAGACACTTGCACTATTTTTAGAAACTTTTGTTGAATGTTGATTTTTCCTTGATTTTAGGCATGCGCATCATAAACCCTAGTTTGTCCAAATCTATTTAATCAACGCTTCTAGATATCATTTTCACATTCGATATTGGAGCTATAGAATTCCCGAGGTGATTAATGAACCTTCGGTGCTATCATCATCGATTTTCTAGGTGAGTTTTTCTTTTGTCATTTTTTGTCACTTTTTCTTGTTTGGCTTATGTCAGTGTTTTTTCACTTATTACTCTTCATGGTTATTGGTGTTTTAACTTGTAGAAGTGTTTCTTTAAGTTTTAGATTACCTTTCCCAAGTGTAACATATGTTTTCTTGTTTTTCACCAAAGGTCGTCGTTGTGGTGACTTTCCTCACATACTTTGTTTTCCTTCCATTTGATTAATTGCTTCACTTGATTCACCTAAATTTACCTTCACCTAGTCATATCTTCATGCATCTTCACACCATATCTTAGATATTCTCATTTTCCACACTTCCCTTGGCAGATCTACATTCCCCTTTTCTAGTTTTTACTTTTCCTAGCTAGCACTGTGTAATCCTAAGGCTCTTGGTCTTTAGAGTTTCCTAGTGCGTAGTCCAAGCTAGCTCCAGCTACGCACTGTTTAGTTCCAAGAGCCAGCTTGCCATCCTTGGTCAGTGAGACTGCATAACGCGCAGTCTCTCTTAGGCCTTTGCCTAGGCTAAACTACGCATTGCACAGTTTCAACTATCAAGCTTCCATTTGGCTGATGGGACTATGTAGTCAATAGTTCCCATAAGTAGACATGCCCTCTTGTCAGATAAAACTGCGCAATCCTCCCCATCTAATGCCCAGTTTGCTTCTTTAACTTTCCTTGTAAGTTTTCTTTCTTAAGACTAAAATTTGCTTACCATGAGCATCTTTTCTATCCTACAAGAGAAATAGTTGTTGAGCACCTCTCCATCACTCACTGTTAACATGTGATCTATGAGAGATGTATTAGAGGAAACCATTTAGAGTAGTAATAACGAAGCAATTGAGCAAACATCAGTTAATTTTCCAGTGTATGTATATACTCACTTGTTTATAGAGAAAGAATCATCACCGACATGGCAGTAGATTTAATATGATATTGTAAAGGAGTTTGAGGGAAGGTTAGAGGACCGAGATGTTTATCTCAACATCCAACAGTCAGGGCTATACAAGGTTGCGTGGAGGTATCGATCCTTGCCATGTGCAGTTATCATTAGCTCGATTGTCTCACACATGGATGAGAAAACCATGATATTGATCACTATGATTGGGAAGAAGCTTTTCACCATCTAGGAAGAAGAATTTTATAAAATGTATCACTTTCCCGTGTTAGTGAAGTGCATGGAATCACTCTTCTATTCCACTGAAAATTATGCGAACACAAGAGACATTTTAATATGATGGCTTAAAGAGCCATCGAAGTTTTGACACAGACCCACCCATGTGTACAAGTAAACGTCCCTCAGGGAGTCTTACAAACTCTTGGTTATCTTTACTTACACAATCCATGATCAAGAGAGCACTGAGACCTTTCCTAAAGGGTGGGCATTCTTATCAGAGTAGTTGGTGAATGATGGGAGGCCATTCAGCTGGTCATATATGTTGGCTAAACAATTGAGGCCCCATGTATCAGATGCTTGGAATACACCGAAGGGTGAGCGAGCAAGTTTTTATATGTTTTCATACTAACTAGATGCAATATGTCCACAACAAAAGTTCCCTAGCATGAACTAGACATTGACAACATGAGAGACTTCTGTGCACATCTATTTCAAGTTTATTTTAGAATACAATTATTGAGGAGTAGTGGCATACATAACCGACCACTTCATCACCTCTCTATACAAACTTATCTTTTAATAGGATCCACCTTGCATGTCACAAGAAGTGATAGTAGACATTGCAGATTGGTATGCCTCACTAGGTGGTACCTTCATTAGGGTATTTGGTAGAGAGAATCCTTTGCATGTCTTACCAAGCTATGCCATTGGAAAACTGATCATGTAAGAAGTAACATAGCATCTCACTACAAGGTTGTCATCAACACTACACAGGAAGAAGAAGGCACCATGGCCCACTCTTCCTTTGTAGATTGGATTATACGAGGTAAAGAACATGAAAGTTGCAGATGTCGAGGCTAAGGAAATAATGAAATTCAAATTTGACACTAAATACTTTAATCTGTATGATCCCTGCAACATTTGCAAGGACTGCCATACGAGAGTTCACTTTCCATGGATTGGCAAGGAATTTCATTCGACAGAGGAGGACCCCTGAAGATACTACTACAATTCCTCTAGAATTAATGAGCTGGTTAGTTTAGCAAGGACTTCACAGGCTCCTTCATAGGCAACAACAACTCTGAAAGAAGTAGGAATAGAAGGAAACAATCCCATGTAGGACAAGGAAAAGAGGAAGATTGTTGAAAGTCTGGAGGGAGAACAAATATGAAAAATTAAAGAAAATCCTCTTCTCATGAACACAATTTTGGCAGCAGAAACAAAGAGGAAGCAAAGGATGTAGAGAGAAAAGCAGAGAAAGAGAGAAAATTAAAGGTTACAGGAAGAAGAATTGAAGTGGCAAGAGATAGAGAAGAAGATGAAGGAACAAAAAGATTTGAGTTGGAAGTGACGAGAAAAGAATCAGAGGCAAGAAGAAAAACAAAGGCAAGGTGCAATGACAAAGGAAACGATGTCGATGCAGATTGAAGAATAGGAATGTAACAACCATGGTTAAAATTCCATGTAAAACATATATAAGGCCACAAATTATGGAACACATATTCCAAGATGAATGGTGGGGGAAACATCCTAATGGGTGTTGATTCAGTTTATTGTGGCTAAAGGAAATTATCAAAGCCAATAGAAAAGGTTTTGAAAAGGAACGAGGCATTGATTGGAATTCTATTTAGGAAAATAATTGAAATTAGGAGAAAAGGAAGGTTAAAGGCATGGTTAGAGGTCACACGTTGCATGTGAGGAGGAAAATGGAGGAAAATTATGGAAAATAAATAAAACAGAGGTCTCATTAATAAAAAGTCTTTTGGGGATTATTGGGAAGAGTTGACCAATTCAATTTTGGAGCTCTCTCATTGTTCACTCTCTCTCTCTTATACTCTTGGACACTTAGAGTTTTCTTGCACCACTCTTGGAAGGTGTGGCATACTTGGAGTTTTGGAGCAAGAAGACAATGGAAGAGTAGGAAAGGGCAAGAGGGCATTGGTATCAGCACTTACAATAGGTTTTGCTTGCAGGTATCGAGTTGCTTGTATGTTTTCCTCACTAGTTTTGGCATGCATGGCACATCCATATGGTTTCTTAGTTATGATTTGTCACTCGGATGGAGGATTTCCTGGATTGATAGTGGATTTCCCTACCCTTGCCATTTCTTGGAGAGCCATGGTGATTGTGGTTTTACTTATTTTTTTTTGGTTGGTTCTCATGTTTCCTTATCTTCAGTTGAGTTATTACTTCCTTGAAGCCTTGGTTGGACAAATTATTTCGAAGCCCTAAAAAGACTTGGGTTTAGTTACTAGTCCTTAAAGCCTTGGTTGGAAAAATTCTCTCAAAGCCCTATAATATCTTGGGTTGAGTTACTAGTCCTGGAAGCCTTGGTTCAACAAACAGTCCAGAAGCACGGGAAAAGTTGTGGGTTGAGTTACTAGTCCTGGAATCCGTGGTTAGACAAATGTTCTAGAAGCCCAAAATAAGATGTGGGTTGAGCTAATATTTCTGTAAGACTTGGTTCAAACAAATGCTTTGGAAACCCTGAAAGGCTTGGATGGAGACCAATCTGATGATGGTTTTGGTGATGTCTGACTAGGTGATGGAATCACTCTTTGATGGGTCGATATGGATGACCTATGGAAGCCCTATATGACTTTTGATTGATGTGCTCTATGATATCCCAAATTTAGGCTTAGAATATGGCACGAGGGTGAATGGTTGAAGAGATATTTTGCCCAGTCATTCTATAGTTGGGTGGAACGTTGGAGTCCAATCCCGGGTTTGGTTTATACTTCATCAATAAGAGGCAATTGCTCCTTATATCCTTATGAGGATTCTGATGGATTATATGTGGTGTATATGGATGCGATTTAATTGATATTTATGTCCCTATGATGTTGGTTATGTATACATTTTATGACAGAAGCTACGTATGGCTCTCATCATGTTTTTAGTTGTAAATGAATGATCGATGTATCTATGACCTAATGGATGAAATGATAGCTAATGTGATAACAAGACAATGCTTCACAATGAATCTCATTTAAGTATGAGACCCCTATGCTTAGATATGTCATTTACACCTGTAGGTTGCATACTTACTAAGTGTTTGACAAAATTTATGTCATGGCTAGTAGGAGTCAAGTCAAGCTCTTGAACAAGAATTTGCTTCAGCATTGTCATTTCCATGTTCCTTTACTAATTTGAAGAGATGGCTCAATTCTTGGCAGTGACCTAGGCTATGGGCCTGAAAAAGTGGCATAAATCCCAGAGCCATTGGCATAACACTGATAATTTGGTTCTTTGGTCATTGGCAGGCAAGCCTGTGAGGGTGACTATAGGGCTATAGTCATAGGCATGCCTTTTCCTGGGAGAAAAATTGGGTTTAATTCATCTAAATTATAGGTTTACTCGAGGGTTGGGTACCTAGAGTGTTGGTTTAGCTCTTAGGGGTCTTGAAGCACCTGAGAGAGCTCTTTATGTTGTGTTTCCATCAATTCCATTTCCTTAAGGTTTCCTATGAGGTTGAATCATATCATAGTAGCCTCTCGTCACTTGTTTACCTCGGTTGGCTAGTTGCTTGGGTAGATGTGGGAGGAGGGTGTATAGATTGGTATCAGAGCATGGTTGATCTCTTCTTGGGTTGTGTGTTGATCATGTCTTCATGTTGGCTGCATATGTGTTTTGTGTGCATGTATCCCATGTTCTTGTGCATTTCCATGGTGTTGATAATCATTGTGGTGGTGTTGCCATGTGAAGGTTGAACGTGTCATCATGGAGTATGTCTTCCAACATGTATGGTTGATTATTTAGTTGTCATGCATGTATGGTCTTGGTTATAGTTATGCATGAATAGTAGGTCAAACATGACTTGTGAAGTCATGGTATGCAATTTAGGTCATCATGATGTTATTGGTTATTATGATTCTAGTGTGTTCACTGTGATAGAGCAGGAGATGTAAATCATCATAACAAAGTTGCAACATTGGACTTTGGGGTAAAAGAAGATCATCATACAGGTATTGTATGTTTGGCATGCAGGTTTGCAAACTAAGGATTTTCATATACATTAGGTTTATGTAGATGTCCTTTGATGTTATGGTTAGATTCATGATAGATGTTAATTAGTTAGTGTAGTTATATGGACATGTGTCAAATAGTAAAAAATGATAGTAATATGTAGTTGTTTGCATTGCTATTGTTGTTTTATATTAGATAACTTGATGAGTATGTTATAGGTTAACATGTTTTTGTTATATGACAATTAGCTTGATGATTAGGTTATATGTTGTCGATGAACATGATATATAGCTTATGGTTGTTCTATGCTAGTAACTTGATGATTAGGGTTAGTTCATTAAGATCTTGATGTCATATCTATCATGCCAAGCTAGACTGGCCTATGCAAATAGTTACGACTATGATCTTTGTTGGGCCGTTAATATGTCATTATTATTATCAATTTTTAACACCTGTTTCATCCATTTCTACTCTTCTTTATCATGTCATTTATCATGATTTATCATATAAATCCATTTTATAATTAATTATGCTCTTATGGATAAATATTATTTATTCTCCTTTATTTTTAATAAATTGATGATTATGCATGACTTTACCAATGATGGTTTATTAATAAATTGGTTGTAACATCACTCACCATTTTAGCCTCCAAAGATATTTTCTAGATTGAAGATTTGATCATTAAATGTGCCAACTCAGAAATTCGTTGGAATAAGAAGTGATGATTTTGCATTGGAGGTTTTGGGAAAATGGAGAAGAATATGGAAAATCCGAAACATGGGTTTTGTTCAGAATGGACAAAATTAGTTTCGTGATGAATAGTTTCCCAAATTCGATCCGTACTAAGAGAAACAAAAGGTTCTCTGATGACGTTTTTCTCAGATTCACTACATGGCCGTTTTACAAATTATCCCAGTTGCAATGCCAAATTCGACCTGTTGCTGTTGAAGGATTGATTGAAGGATATTTCGGATATGATCTTACTTATCAATTTTCTGAGAACAATCCAATTGTGTAATAGAAATCATACTGTAATCATCCCTATTGTAACTGCTCTCTGCTCTGTCTCTATTTAAATGAAAACAGGGATCATAGAAGGGAATTCAGAATTATGATTTCAGAATTGTGGATTCAGGATTCATGATTCATGATGGGATAGGATAGGATAGGAGGAAAAGGAGTTTGTTGCATTACCATTGTAATTCTCAAGGCTTTTGTTGTTATAATGATTTCACAGCTTGATGATTAATAAGTAAAAGGGCTGTTATTCATTCGCCTTATCTAAAGTAGCCTAGCAGCATTTGTTGGCAACTAAGGGCCCAACCTCTGGTGGATTAAGCTGCTGCTTTGTATTATATCTTTACGATTTTTTCCATGTGATGGTTTGGTTTCATTTTTATTTATTGTAGTCGCATCGCTTTACTATTTTTTATTGCCAGACTTAATGAATTGCTCTGTTTTCTATACTGTAATTGAATCGTGTTGTTGTTCACTTCCATCATAACAAGATAATTGTTTTCTGCAAATATATTGTTATGCTATTCATTAAATCTCTGCAGTTCACTTTAGATTTTTTCATTCATTACAGATTGCTGATTTATTTACATTTATAGTTGTCATGTATTTCTAATTAATTAGCTTTGTTGTTTAGTTTTTTCAATAGACTTAGTTGTTGTTCTTTTCTGCAAGGATTTGATTTCATTGATATTACAGCAAGTGTTTTTTAGTAAGCATTTCCAATTGATTTATCATTTCCAGTTAATTGCTTTAGTCTGGATTGAAAGATCAACAACTGTAAAGAACATTGACTGTAGCTGTCTAAGTTCTCAGATTGGAGATCTCGCCTATGATTGATTTTCATTTGCATCAGTTTACAGGGGAGAGAGTTATCATTACTAAGTCCTCGACTGATGATAGTTTAAGTGAATGGTTTAGTTCAGAACATTTCTGTTTCTTTTTGTTCCAATTATATTTTGTTTCCAGCATTCATTTATCTTTTCATTTTAAGCACTATATTGCAAAACATTACCCTTGAGCAAGTGACCACCTCAGACTGAGTAAACTCTTGAAATAAAAAATCGTCCCTGGGTTTATAATTAATGTGAAGATAATTAGGAGTGAAAAAGACACCTTTTATTGCTCAACAATCTTCACGTATGAGTTGATTTATTGTGTTGCACTGTGTGTTACTAATCTAGATCGATCACACATATGTGATTTCTATGCACAACTCATATATTCTTATGAGTTTATGATGTGGGCGTGTTAGTTAGTAAGTGTTATAGATATGATGATAATATTTATGTTTGAGCTGACATGTTGTAAAGTTATATCTTAATAACTAGATTGATTGTGCAGAGAAGATAGCCTCCCATGAGATACATTAAGGTACAAGCTTTCTTATGTCATTTATTTAGTGTTTTAATGTTTGATTATGTTTTCTATTTGGTGTATGGGTGTTTGGTGTCTATTATGTCACCTAGTTGATTTATTTAACATGGTATGTTTGCAATTTGGTTGAATGTTTGATGAATTGCATAATATGAGTATGTGTTTATAAGGTTTATTTCCAAACGATCTTGTTCTAAGAGGATTGTACTAGCACATATGTGTTGAGACAATTGATATGTACTTGAGTATAGTAGGTGAATTTGTAGCATTTTGTGTGAGGACTATGAGTTGTCTATGAATTATGGCCAGATTGTTAGTCTTGGTAAAGGTTGATTTCAAATTCATAGATAGGATTGTCTTGATATTTGGAAAATATGATTGACATCTATAAACAGTTGCAAGGTAACATGTTAGGCGTTAACATGACAAGGTAAAACTTGATGTGTTTATATAACTAACATTTGGGTAATGTGGAAGTACATAGTAAGCCTTGATTGAAACAAGGTGAAAAGGGTAAAATAAAGAAATTGGGCAAGAATTCCTTTGGCTATGTTTAGAAACCATAATTCCAAATGAATGAGTGCCTTACATATAGGGAGTCTTCCTAACCCTGATTTTGTTTGACATTATGTGGATATGTGTTATAGTCATGAACATGTAATTGAGAGGTATATTAGCCAGTCTCTAGTTCGAGGAGGATTTCTCAAGGGAATTAGAATCCCTTGAGAGATGGCTTGGATGTGTTCAGTTGAAAGAAATTTTCTTCGCACAAAAAGGTAAGGTAGCCAATGTATTGTTATGTTTATCTATTCACTGACAGTTATGTGTTGATGGCAGTATGATGCAGGGGATTGCATGGAAAAGAGATTGCCATGAAATCTTAAAGAAGTCTTAGGTTGAGATTTCCTTGGGAACCATGGAGATGGAGTCATGGCATTTGTTGTTAGTCTTGTGCTTTTGGTATTTTGTGATTCACTTTGCTTGATTGACGGTTTTTTTTTATGTCTAGCTTATGGTCGTACCACTTTATTGGCGGAGTCATATTGTTATTGATTTTCATGGTTTTCTTATTAGTTGTTTCTTGTCTCACCTTTTATCTTTTGAGTGTCTTGGGAATTGGTTGGGGAAGAGGAAAGTTGATGGAGCTCGGGGAGATCTATGTGGCACACAATAGGTAGTGTAAGAACTCAGATGAATCTCTATGCATGAGTAAGTGCAATGAAAGTTGAGACTACGATAGTTGGCTAGACTGGTTTGGTCCATTGTGGTAAACAGATGATGCCAATATGGACATGAGAAAGGTAACTAGAAAAGTTTAACTATATGGATCTATGGTGTCATATGTCTTGGCTATGTTGGGAAGTCGTGTTCTCAATGTTGTGCATGTTGTACATGAATAAAGGGAGTTCTCTTAACCTTGACCTTGATATCTAGTATTTATGTTGTGATCATGATTTTTTTATGCTAATGACTATATGCATATATGTATCGAGCACGTTGTTATCTAACAGCTTCATTATGGATCATGATTTTTTTATGCTAATGTTTATGTATATGTATGTATGTGTTTGGGTATCTATGTTACTGTTTGACAGGGTCATTAGGAATCGTTCTTGTGGAGGAATGATTGCTTACATAGACAAATGACATGAGCAGGTTCCTAGTCCTATGAGGAATCAATTGGGAAGAGTACTTACGAAAAATATATGAGGACATATCGTGTGGATATGAATTGTTATTGTATGCTTGTATTATGCATATGTTTATGTTATGATAGGTAAAAATGAGGGATGCATCAGAGAAATGAAAGCAGTGTGGACTCCGACATGTTGCGACAAGCATCGAAAAGACACCAAAAGAATGTTTTCTTGGAAGAGACAGTGTGCTTTTGGATGTGAGGTACTATTGTTGTGCTTATCATGTATATGTTGTAGATGTTGCATATGTGATGACTTTGCACATTAAGTATTGTACATATGTAGTGTGTGTACATGTTGTTTATGCAATATTATGTACAGAGTATTAGTACATATAGTATTGCATGAATGTTGCATATTAAATGCTCAGATATACAGTGCGATGTACATATTTTACTGTGTGCATGATGGATATGTGGTCTTGTATGCATATGGTGCCCCGCGTGTGTTGGATATGTGTTTCTGTGTACAAATGATGATATGTACATGTGGTGTTGCATGCATGTTGTACATGTAGTCTTATATACATATGGTGTGGTGTGCATGAATGTACAAGTGGTGTTGTGTGCATGTGGTGTTGTGTACATATTGTACAAGTGGTGTTATGTGTAGGTGATGTTGTGTACATGTCATGCATGTGGTGCTATGTACATTTCATTTTGTGTACATGTCATCTATGTGGTACTATGTACATGTGGTATTGTGTACATGTTGTAAAAGTGTAGTGTACATGTGGCATTGTGTACACGATGTGTAGGTTGGACCGTGTACATGTGATGTTGTACACACATTGTGCAAGTGGTGTAGTGTACATATGGTACTGTGTAGATGTTGTACATATGATACTGGTGCATGTGTGATATTGTGTCTATGTCATACATGCAGTGTCGAGGGCATGTGGTACTAGGTATGTGCATTGTGTAGGTGCATGTATTGTGTGGTGTTGTATATAAGGTATAGATGTATTATTTTATGTTCTTCACCAGGTGTAGGTGTATGTATTATGGTATGCACTAGATGTAGGCATATGTATTCTATAGTATACACTAGGTGTAGGTGTATGTGTTTATCTCAAGTGTAGGTGTATGTATTGTGTTATGCACTAGATTTAAGCATATGTATTGTATTGTATACACACGATTTTGGTGTATGTGTTGTATGTCATGTGTAGGTGCATGTATTGCATGGAATTGTACGTCATGTGTGGTTGTATGTGTGTGACAGACACTATATATATATGCACCTTGTAGAGGAGAAGGCATTGGGTGTTTGTCGAGTGTAGAAACCGATCCAATGCTCATACGAAATATGAACAAAACCAAAAGTAAGGATCAATTAAAGGATACGTATCGATATATTATTTCAGTTTTATTATGGATGTGATGTACGATTCTAGTATATGATTATTACACATAAATTATGCTTTTTTTGTGATAGTTACATAGGATTTATGATTTTGATGGTCATGTTTTTAGCTAACTTATATGATATTTTTATACATGTTGATTTGGTCAAATATGCTAGTTTGGCTTGTTATGATAAGAAGTGAACATGATTACAAATGTACCTTATTAACAAACTACCAATGAGGTATGATTTGAATTCATTTCAATTTATATTTAATATAATGGAAATTATGTCCTTTGTACAGGAATGCATGAATATGCCTAGTTGGGTGATGGAAATCGATTGCAAGAATTTGCAACAATAAAAGGTTATGTGAAAGCATGTTAATGTGTATCACTTTTTCCCTTTTTGTGGCAAAGAAGTTTTATAAAAATAAATGGAGTTGGAATGTTTACTCTTAAAATTACCAAATCATCAAAAACTAGGTGGTGGTAAAAGAAGACAAAACATGTCAATTTAAATTCAATTTCATGTCATATTTTTTCCAAAATTTAATATCTAATTTTTATCTAATTTATTCATTTTCTTTAAAAGGTATCATTAATATTTTACATAAATTTTTAAGTAGTGACAAAACCGCGACCCCCCATTTCTCTATTGATTTATGTTTTTTAATTCCAATTTCTTTAAGAGATGTGTTGTAAACATTCTAAAGATTGCTAAACAAATTTAAAAATAAAAAATAAGCATATTTTTTAATTATTATAAAAATACTAGTAAAAATGATCATATTTTCGTATATATAAAACCGCGACCCAAGAAACTACCCTTTCAAGTTTATAAAATCAATTTTTTTTAATAGAAATTTGAAAATGACATATAACAAAATGTTAAAATTATTTTTTGAAAATTTTTAAAATATATTTTTTATTTTTTATAATAAAATTTTTAATTATGATTATAATAATGTATTTTATATTATTCAAAATATAATATAGAAAATTATTTGTTTAGAAATTCTACTTCTAATTTTATATATATTTTTAAAGAGTTTTAGCATTTCATTTAACTTTACATAAAGTTATTTATATTTTGTGAGTGATTAACCATAGCTTTTACCAATATTTACTATGAGTTGACTTATTTGCAAATTTAGTATTTACTTTTTATAACATTATTTATATTTTCTAAACCCAATAAATAGGTTCACTATAGCTTTTACCAAAATTTATTGTGAGTTAGCTTTGTTACAAATTTAGCATTTATTTTTTATAATTAACAAGTATGAAACTCAACTCATTTAATTGATATTTTTATATTGTTTTTTCTTATCTTTTTTCATTTGAGTACTTTTTTGCTTTTGCCATATAATGAGACACATTAACATGCTTTTACATTGCAATATGCTAGTAAACCATTCAAGAACACGACCATTGTCAGACACTACTACCCAATATTTTCCATTGATTTCCATGAGCATGCTATGACCTATATGATGGTTTTGAGGTAGGGATGTGCCTTGTTTTTGTATCTTCTAATGCGAGAAAGCATTTGCTAGGGATTGGATTCTCGAGATGCGGGCGCGATTGGAAATTGGAAGGTGAGTGCCTGCATGGACAAAGTTGAGTAGCTTTCCCAAGGGACTGTGTCATAGAGAACGGAAGACATTGGATGGATTTTTTTTGGTCATTAGCATTTCTAGATGGAATCAGATGTACATTGGGAGTGCACCCTGAAACAATGAGCTGGTAACTATTCACCGAGAGGACAAGTAGCATTATATTATAGCACTAGACATTAGATGTAGCTTTGATTGTGGACATTGATTCTGGATTTCCTAGGAAGTAGGTGAATCCTGGTATTACTTTGAGGGTCAAGGTGTGAGGCTCTAGATTCCCTTGTTGTGGATGAAGGCATCTTATCCTTTTATTTGTTGGTTGAGAAAATGTGCATATGTGTGTCTTATTGTAAATATTGTATCGAGCTGGATTTATAAAGCTTCATAGATGGTATGGTTATTTTCTGGTTGAAGAAAATGTGTATGTGTATATGTGGTTATTATAAATGTCATCATGAGATGTGATATAAAGCTCCAACAAATTGTATGTTTTTCATTTTTCAACAATGGTCATTGTAAATACTACAACGAGTTGTGTTATAAAGTTGCATGGGTAGTATGTTTTGTTCTCAATGGTGTTTTTGGTTATATGTGTCATTGAACACTGAGGAGGGTGTTCCCCTAAGGAGGTTGTTTATGTAACAAACCTGGTTAAAATTCCATGTAAATATATATAAGGCCATGGATGATGGGACACGTATTCCAAGTTGAATGGTGGGGAAAACATCCTACTGGGTGTTGATTTGATTTATTATGGCTAAAGGAAATTGGCAAAGGCGATGGCAAAGGTTTTGGAAATGCATTAGGCATTAATTGGAATTTTATTTATGAAAATAATGGATATTAAGGGAAAAGGAAGGTGAAAGGTCATAGGTTGCATGTGATGAGGAAAATGAAGGAAAATAATGGAAAATAAAGAAAATAGAGGCCTCATTACCAAAATGGATTCTAAGGATCAGTGGGAAGACTTGATCAGTTTAGTTTTGGAGCTCTCTCATTATTCTCTCTCTCCCTCATACTGTTGGATACTTCGATTTTTCTTGGAGCATGCTTGTAAGGTGTGGCATACATGGAATTTTGGAGCAAGAAATAACAAGAGTAGGAAAGTGCAAGAGTGCATCAAAATCAATAGTTACAGTGGGTTTTTCTTGTATGTATCCAATTGCATGTATGCTTTCCTCACTATCTTTGGAATGAACGTCACATGCATGTGGTTTCTTGATTATCATCTATCATTGGCATGAAGGATTTCCTAGACTGGTAGTGGATTTGCCAAGCCTTATCATTTCCTGGATACCTATGGTTATTGTAGGTTTACTTCCTTCATTTTTTTGGTTGGTTCTCATGTTTCCTTAGCTTGGGTTGAGTTATTAGTTCCTGGAATCCTTTGTTGGAAAATTTCTCTGGAAGCCTTGTAACAACTTTGGTTGAGTTACTAGTCCTGGAAGCCCTATAACTACTTTGGTTGAGTTACTAGTCCTGGAAGCACTATAAAACCTTTGGTTGAGTTACTAGTCCTGGAATCCTTGGTTGGACAAATGCTTTGGAAGCCTTAGGTGGGTTGAGTTAGTAGTCCTAGAAGCCCTCGTTGGGAAAATACTCTGGAAGCACGGGAAAAGTTATGGGTTGAGTTACTAGTCCTGGATGCCCTAGTTGTATAATGCTCTTGAAGCTTGAAATAAGTTGTGAGTTGAGTTACTAGTCCTTGAAACTTTGGTTAGAAGAAATGATCGCAAAGCCTTGGAAGGCTTGGATGGAGACCAATCTAAAGATGATTTTGGTGATGTCTGGCTGCGTGGTGGAATGATTGTTTTATGGGTTGATATTCATGGCCTCTGGAAGACCTAGATGAGTTTTGATTGATGTGTTCTAAGAAATCCCACATTCATGATTCCAATATGGCACGAGGGTGAATGGCTGAAGAGAAAGTTGGCTCGGCCATTCTGTGGTTAGATGGAATGTGGGAGTCCCATCTCAGGTTTCATTTTTACTTCATCAATAAGAGGTTATTTCTCCATGTATCCTTATGAGTATTATGATGTATTATATGTGGTGTATAAGGTTGTGATTTCTATGATGCGGGTTATGTATACGTTTTATGACAGCATCTATGTATGGACGTAATGATGTTTTTAACTGTAAATGAATGATCAATGTATCTATGACCTAACAGATCAAATGGAAGATAATGTGATAAGGAGACGATGCCTCATAGAAAATCATAGATAAGTATGAGACCCCTATGCTCAGATCTATTATTTACACCTATAGGTTGCATATTTACTAGTTGTTTAACATAATGCATGCCATGGCTAATAGGGGTCCAGTGAAGGTATTAAGCAAGAATTTTCTTTAGTACTTCCATTTCCATTTTATTTTATTGATTTTAATAGATGGCTCAATTCTGGGCAGTGACTCGAGATCTAGGCCTGAAAAAGTGGCTCAAATCCTTGAGTCCTTGACATAACAATAACAATTTGGGTCTCTAGTCCCTCATAGCAAATACTGTGAGAGAGACTATAGGGCTATAGTCACATGAATGCCATGTCATGGGAGTGACTTTGGGTTTAATTCATCTAAATTCTAGGTTAACTCAGGGGTTGGGCATATTGAGTGGTGGATTAGCTCTTGGGGGTCCTTAAGCACTTGATTCCATTGATTCCATTTCCTTAAAGTTACCTAGGAGGTTAAATCATATCATAGTAGACTCTCGTCACATGTTTACCTTGAATGGATGGTTTCTTAGGTAGATATGGGAGGAGGGTGTTATAAGGAACAAGAACAACCAACAACTGAGGAGGAAGGTGAATTGATGTAGGATCAATAACTTTCTCAACAGATTGAGAAATTAATCAAGGTGGTAGACATGGAGATGGAATAGGAGTTGCAACGTGAAGATGTTGACCTGATACCGAGAGTACCATAGGTCATCCATCAGTCTCCATGACCTACAACAATAGAGCTAACTTCAAGAAAGAAAGGATATGTTGTTCTCCTTGGTGATGATCTGTTATTAGATGTGTACAATCTATCATTTAATGAGTTCAAAAAGAGGATTGCACAAGCATGGAAAAAAAACTTTCTATATTATCACACATCACTTACATTCATTAGAGAAATTTTGATAGTGTTTGACACGAGGAAGTATCCAAATGGAATTACGAAAGCAAACTTGGCCTATGGAAGAGAAATAACATCAAATGTTTAGTATTTGACAGCTGTGAATGAGAAACTAGCACAAAACTTATAGGTTTCCAAGAAAGAGCTAGAATAACTCTGAGAAGTATCACATAATGTAGTTTTTGTATTGGAGGAGATGAGAGCAATGATACTTGTGGAAGTATCAACACTTGGAGAAACCATGTTGAAGATTTATGACGGGTTTGTCACTATGAATAAAGTAGTTGCTCTTTTTCATGGATACAATAGCAGAAAAAAAGAGTTTTTTAAAACTCTCAAAAACATACAAGCTATAATTCCCTATGTGCAAGAGTGGACAAGGAAGTACAAAGGGGCATCACTGGACTTAGCAAAGAAAATGAAGCCATAGGCAGAGCTTGAGAAAGAAGGTTCAAATGTTAATTCAAAACAATAATCAGTTGGCCTCATTCATTGGCAAAATTCAAGCCTCATTTGTATGGTTTTATAGTAGTTTGGATGTCTTGGGGAGAACACACCAGATACCATCAGTTGATTCCCTCACCAAATCTAAACCTAGGAAACAAGTCTGCCACAAGGTAGAAGAGTACTTGTAGCACCTCAAACATAATGCCACCAGGGAAGACTTGGAGCTAAATAGACAGAACATGCAGAATTTCATTGGTGGTCTTGTTCAAGGATAATTTTAGGGGCGAATGTTCGCCCTTTGGCGAAATTAAGGGGTTTTAAATTTTTAGTGGGCGAATATTTTGTATCATAGTACATTTTTACAAATCAGCTCAAATAGCCCACCTTATTTTAAGGGAGAGGGTAAAAAAGGTAAATTTAGCCCTTAAAATTAGGACTTACAACCTTCCATTCGCCCATTTTCAAGAATAGGTTTTATTCAAGTGAATCCATTCGCCCATTTTTAAAAATAGGTTTTATTTAAGTGAATCCTATGAGCCAAATACCATATTTATAAAAGAGTTATGGTAAATTAATAAAAATATAAATAAATGAGAGGTATGGTAAATAAATAAAACGTCTTTTTATACTTACTCAAAAGGTATGGTAAATAAATAAAAATATAAATAAACTAGACGTATCGTAAATAAATAAAACCTCTTTTTATATTTAGTCCATAACCCTCGTTCTATTTATGAAGGCTCAAGAAAGAGGTTTTATTTAAGTGAATCCTATGGGCCAAATACCATATTTGTAAAAGAGGTATGGTAAATTAATAAAAATATAAATAAACGAGAGGTATGGTAAACAAATAAAACATTTTTTTTATATTTACTCCATAAGTCACCTTATATTTACGAACACTCAAAAAATGGGTTATATTTAGGTGAAACCTATGGCCAAAATACTATGGGACAAATACCATGGACTAGATTGTTATTAATACCATGCAAAAAGCCATTATTAACCCTAATATTAGAATTAATAAAAATAAAAATGGCACATGGTATTGACCCATGGTATTCACCAAAATTGCACATGGTATTGAACCATGGTATTCACCTGGAATGTAGCCTATTTAAATGGGGGAATTAAACTAGCATATAGCCTATGCTAAGATTCACTAGGACTTTACAAAGTTTTATTATTTAGTGAAAGACTCGCCAAGATCTTACAAGATTTTATAATTGAGTAAAATATTCTAATAAAAATAAAAATGGCACATGGTATTGACCCATGGTATTCACCAAAATGGCACATGGTATTGACCCATGGTATTCACCTGGAATGTAGCTTATTTAAATGGGGGAATTAAACCAGCATGTAGCCTATGCTAAGATTCACTAGGACTTTACAAAGTTTTATTATTTAGTGAAAGACTAGCCAAGATCTTACAAGATTTTTATAATTGAGTAAAATATTCGCCATGCCTGGTGAGAGATTCGCCAAAAAATTATATATACATATTATATTATTGATAAAATCGCCTTCCATTTTTCCTATATACCATGGAGATTCGCCCATTTATTATATTTATAAATTTAGGGGGGTTCTTAAAATTTTCCCTGGTCCTGTTAAAGTCAGAAACATGTGTCTCATCCTTCAAAATGAGTTCGACATAGGTTCCAAGACATTGTACCTGGATTCCATGAAGGCTAGAGTCTGCTTCCAACAACAAATCATTAATCAATTTTGGGACACCATCACATAATAGCAAGCTTGGCACAAATATGTGACTAAAAAGAAGGAAGTGGAGGTTGGTGGGCTAGACTTCTTAGCTTTTAGAAGCATCATCATATTGGGAAAGCCTTGGATTGTTGTTTCCTTTGTGACAGTCTAATTGGTTTCCTTCCAATTCATCATAACAATCCTCTTGAGATTTCAAAAATCCCTTGTCTCTGAAAAAAATCAGAGGGAGAAGGGTTATCCCACCCTCCCTGTGTCGATGTAAATGTTTCTAGCTTTTCTATACAAGGGATTTAACACATAGATTGGGATCATCAGATCTGGTTAATTTCTTACAAGCAGTGTGCAAAAGCACTCCCACTGTCTTGATGCTAAATGATCTTCATTTGATGGTTCTGGCTTCAGGAAGGATTATTTTCTCACCATGGGTGGTGCTCTCTTAAGTGAATATCTTTCACAAATATTGATACATGTTGTTGTTGATACTTGAATTGGGTTCGCATTGCTTCAATGGTTGTTGGTATTGTGCATTATGGTGGGTCTTAAGAAGGCCTCGTCGCTCAACAATGTTGTGTATAATGAGTCATTTCTTGATGAATCTAAGGAAGATGGTGGTGATTTAAAAAAAAAAAACATTGCTCCCAAGTATACATAAATTCAGAATGCCATTTCCCTCGGTATGAGATTATATTGAATTGGAATTCTTATCTTTTTGCTTCCTCCAAACATAGAGCTCTATTCATTTCATTAGGATTCTTAAGAATGACAATTGTGCTACTAGAGAGCATAATACTAATTACATTTGAATCCTTTTATTATCCTTGATGTTACTTTTCCTTGGCCTTCTTGACTAATTAGTTTGCAGATTTTATCTTTATGCTTGAACTTTGGGAAAACATGTGTAATGTTATAGCATGATAAGTACGGTTGCTTATTTTGGTCTCCTTCAAATTGTGTTCAGTTTGAAATGTTTTATTTTGATTTCTCGCATGGTTTACAGCCTTGAGATTTGTTCAAATTCGCTAAATTTGAAAAAAAGATAAAAAAATATTAGAGCTATGTTGCGGTGACCTCTTGTTTACAATTATTCTTGTTTTAAATTTTGACATTAAAACATGTCGACTTGTATGTTTCATTTTCCGACTTCAGATACAAATCAATGTGTTTCCCTTTAAGGATGATTTCCCCAATTGTGTTTATTTAATCTCTAAAGTCAACATTGCATTTAATTGAATCTAACTTGAGGATGGATCAATGGCCCCTATACTTAAAACATCATGGTTCCCCAACATCTAAGCCTTAAGATGTGGATGATTAGTTTGGAGTTGTTCTTCAATCAATTTTTCTGATTTGCATAGGAAGTTATTAATTATAACCATGATGCACTTGTTTTAGTTTTTGGGATGTCTAAGGCATCTGTGAAAATATGGAGATAGATTTATGTTTCTTGTCTGAAAGGGGAAAGTTGTGTATAATCCTAGCCTTCTATTAGTAAGCCTTGAAGTATTAGTATAAAATTATAAATACCTATTCAAATTCTCCAGCATCCTTCTTACTCAAAATTGTCTAGAAATCTTGGAATGGTGGGAGTTTCAATCTAGACAAGAACCTTTACGACTAACATATTTTTTTTCTATATTAGGGGAAAGACATTGAATGCAGTGAGTGTGGAAAGATATGTATTGTTTACAACCGAGTAGATTGTGGTGTGAAATGGGTTTGGAAGTGGTTCTTAATGGCATCTCTGCCAACCAAAAAATTTAAAGATTTATGTGGCACTAAATTAAAAAGACTATTTAAAAAAATCGAGAATGAGATGTGACAAATAAAATTGTTGACCTAGTATTTGTTAGAGTGACCTACACATGGACAGGAAGACGTTGCAACGTATAAAAGCCACAAAATATCAGCCTAACCTCTGTACATTGTGTTGACTTATATAGATAGTGTAATTCAATGAGGAGCCGATGCAAATATGGTACCTCTCTCATTATGATTCATATCAATTTGTTTTAGTTATAGCTGGTTTTCAAAACTAGTGATAAACGTATATGCTAATACTAGCTTTCAAAAATTCTATCATAGTTGTTTTCGGCAGAAGAAAGCCAGTAAAGAGGGGAAAATAGTTAATAATTATGTCATAAATTCCGCAAGGACATGGATGATGTTTGGTTTTCTTTTCTAATTAATATACAAACATAGTTAAGTAGTGAAACCAGAGTAATAGATAAACGAACTGAGAAAATGGATAGTTATTAGCATGCATAATCATTTTCAAGCAGCGACCTGAGATCATCTGGAGGTGAAAGCAAATTTCATATAGGCATATGTATCCGTGATTTAATATATTGTGTTCCATGCCCAAAACCTAAGTATGACTTATTATGTGCTAATGATATGCAGGAAAAGTATGCATGATCATCTTATGGGTATGTTTCTGATGTTTAAAACAATAGATTTAACTTATTTTGAAAAAGATAGAGTTGGGCTGAATAAGAACACTGGAATCCTTATTTTCATATGAAAAATCTTATAACTAAGTTCTTATTGCATGCTATATGCCATAATGAACAAGTGGCTTAAAATGTTGATGTTAGATTTTGTTTAAGTATGGTTATGATATACAAATATGCCATGAATAATTGATGCTATGCTATGTTGCATATGACTATTAGAAATTGTTCGAGATTAGCTTAATGATTGCCCTGATATTGAGAATGATGATGATATGTGATGAAGTCATGATAAACATAACTATTGTTTAAAATCATTCTACCATCATATAGACCAATTCACAAATTGGTTGATCCGAATTTGATCCTAAACACTCTCTAAGTTTTCATAAACTCTTTCAAGTTATGCCAAAAAATTCAAGTCTTAGAAAGATCAAGCTATCAGAAGGAATCCTTGTGACAGTTGCAATTTGTGATCAGTGTGGAGCAATGAGGACCCTTGGTCAAGTGCGCAAACTGTTGGCCCATGGTAATTCATGCTGGTACAAATTGGCAAAACCAAAGGCTAATTAAAGAAACAGGGTTAGTTTCTGATACGCGATTAGCGCTAAAGTCCCCCTCAGTGAAGGAAAGCCCCGAGCACTCAGACCTGAAATGACTATGAAATGTAGAAAAGTAATTAATTCGGTTCTATAGAGTGGGATTCCACAAAACCGACAGGATAATGTAAGGCCTCGAGGCGATAAGCAATTTTGACCAAGTCCCACCCGATGCCACACATTGAGTGGCACGTGTCCAGCGGAATAGAGAGGAAACCGCTCACATCGGACAAGTAAACATCATGCTACTTGCTCGCCTGATATGAATGACGACTGTAGGATTTTGGGGGCCCAAATCAATGGTGGAGGCGCATTCCAATAAATGACCAGATTTGACAAGGTTATAAAGCAAGATTATATGGGATTTGAAGTCTGATGTGTATGATGAGTTGGCAAAAGATTCGTGTTTCGCTGGTAATCTTGGAGAAAATGGAAATAATGGCTGTTCAAATAGGTCCAAGGAACCTGAGACACTCACCCATTGCAGAATAGGTGGCCACCTCCTTATTTGTTAGAGTGACCTACACATGGACAGGAAGACGTTGCAACGTGTAAAAGCCACAAAATATCAGCCTAACCTCTGTACATTGAGTTGACTTATGTAGATAGTGTAATTCAATGAGGATCCGATGCAAATATGGTACCTCTCTCATTATGATTCATATCAATTTGTTTTAGTTATAGCTGGTTTTCAAAACTAGTGATAAACGTATATGCTAATACTAGCTTTCAAAAATTCTATCATAGTTGTTTTCGGCAGAAGAAAGCGAGTAAAGAGGGGAAAATAGTTAATAATTATGTCATAAATTCCGCAAGGACATGGATGATGTTTGGTTTTCTTTTCTAATTAATATACAAACATAGTTAAGTAGTGAAACCAGAGTAATAGATAAACGAACTGAGAAAATGGATAGTTATTAGCATGCATAATCATTTTCAAGCAGCGACCTGAGATCATCTGGAGGTGAAAGCAAATTTCATATAGGCATATGTATCCGTGATTTAATATATTGTGTTCCATGCCCAAAACCTAAGTAGAAATATGTACCCATAAGAAAGTTGCTTGATGGTTTTAGCTTAGCCTCTGTATGCATATATGTATGACTTATTATGTGCTAATGATATGCAGGAAAAGTATGCATGATCATCTTATGGGTATGTTTCTGATGTTTAAAACAATAGATTTAACTTATTTTGAAAAAGATAGAGTTGGGCTGAATAAGAACACTGGAATCCTTATTTTCATATGAAAAATCTTATAACTAAGTTCTTATTGCATGCTATATGCCATAATGAACAAGTGGCTTAAAATGTTGATGTTAGATTTTGTTTAAGTATGGTTATGATATACAAATATGCCATGAATAATTGATGCTATGCTATGTTGCATATGACTATTAGAAATTGTTCGAGATTAGCTTAATGATTGCCCTGATATTGAGAATGATGATGATATGTGATGAAGTCATGATAAACATAACTATTGTTTAAAATCATTCTACCATCATATAGACCAATTCACAAATTGGTTGATCCGAATTTGATCCTAAACACTCTCTAAGTTTTCATAAACTCTTTCAAGTTATGCCAAAAAATTCAAGTCTTAGAAAGATCAAGCTATCAGAATGAATCCTTGTGACAGTTGCAATTTGTGATCAGTGTGGAGCAATGAGGACCCTTGGTCAAGTGCGCAAACCGTTGGCCCATGGTAATTCATGCTGGTACAAATTGGCAAAACCAAAGGCTAATTAAAGAAACAGGGTTAGTTTCTGATACGCGATTAGCGCTAAAGTCCCCCTCAGTGAAGGAAAGCCCCAAGCACTCAGACCTGAAATGACTATGAAATGTAGAAAAGTAATTAATTCGGTTCTATAGAGTGGGATTCCACAAAACCGACAGGATAATGTAAGGCCTCGAGGCGATAAGCAATTTTGACCAAGTCCCACCCGATGCCACACATTGAGTGGCACGTGTCCAGCGGAATAGAGAGGAAACCGCTCACATCGGACAAGTAAACATCATGCTACTTGCCCGCCTGATATGAATGACGACTGTAGGATTTTGGGGGCCCAAATCAATGGTGGAGGCGCATTCCAATAAATGACCAGATTTGACAAGGTTATAAAGCAAGATTATATGGGATTTGAAGTCTGATGTGTATGATGAGTTGGCAAAAGATTCGTGTTTCGCTGGTAATCTTGGAGCAAATGGAAATAATGGCTGTTCAAATAGGTCCAAGGAACCTGAGACACTCACCCATTGCAGAATAGGTGGCCACCTCCTTATGAAGCGTTACACAGTGATGATGACACAAAACAGGGGAATTCAAATGAACAGAGGCAAAAGAACCAAAACGCTGGGAAGCATAAATGAACCGACAGAAAGTAGATTGGCTTTAAAGCCATGAACTGACAGAAGCAGAGACAACATGGAGGAGAGTTAGTTAGATGCCGAAGCTAAGAGCAGAGAACATTGAGAAGAAGTTGAGCTAAACTAAAGGCAACGTCATGCCAGATAGAGCTAGAGAGTCTGCGTACTCCAGAGAAATCTTGAGAGGTTCAAGTGAGCTCCTTGGCATAGGCCTGTCAAGTATGAGTCTCAAATTGGGCTCATACTACTGTGACCAATAGTGGTCAAGTTTCAGTAAGGAGATTCAGTGTACTCCAGTCCTACTAATTCATATCTGTTGAATGAGACTCAAATTGATCTCACTGTTGTAAAAAATCTACTTTGAAAACATAATAGAGAAGCCACCACTGAAGGCTAGACCAGGAGACATAGCCCAGGAGCATTGGGTGAACTCCTTATTAAAATTCTCGTGTTTATATGTTTGCCTGTTATGTTTTCTCTAATTGCCTCAGTGTCTATGTATCTCACAATCTTATCGATCCATTGCATAAAGTAACATAGGCACATCCATGCACATGAGTCTGTAATAACTTTAATTCTTTGTCCTAGCTAAATTTCAAATCAAGTGGTATCAGAGCTCTAGGTTACCAAGGTTAGACAAGCTTGTGCTGAATTTTGTTGTTGAATGCTAACTAGATCAAAGCTTAAATTAGGATAAGAATAATTGGTTCAAGCTAACCCTAAAATTGGAAGAGTCTACCCTAAGAGGAAAATGTCAGAAGAAAACCCCCTGGAATCAAACTCCCAGTTCATGGATGGTTTCATGACCATGAAAGCCATGGTAGACGAAATGTATACAGAATTTAAGAAAGGTAGAGAAGGAGATCCATCAAATTCCAAACAAGATAATGGATCAGAAGAATCTCTCCTCCATGACCACTCTAAAGGCAAAGGGAAGAAGAAAAACTTCCCACACCTCCTAGTAGCCCTGAAAACAAAAATAAAGCATCTTTGATTAAATTAGATGTTAGATTTGATTTGTCGATGTATGATGGAGAGTTGAATGTAGAAAAGATCGATAATTGGATTAGACAAATTGATTTTTATTGCAGAGTGAAAAGCATTGATTCAGACAAGAGTAAGATTCAGCTGGCCAGCCTACACCTTTAAGGCACTGCCTTGGTATGGTGGGAAGGCAGGACACAAGCTGACATGAAGAAGCATGGTAAAATTCTTTCCGTCTAGAGTGAATTTCTTTCTACAATTAAAAGCAATTCTATCCACTAGCCTATATGCAACAAGCCATGATGAGCTGGCAAACTCTTCGCCAATTGAAAGGGAAAAGTGTACAAGGCTACACTCAAGAATTTAGGAAAAGAGCTTTGATTCTAGGAATTTCCTTAGACTCACCTAAAACTCTGTTGAAGTATATAGATGGTCTACATAGCTACTTAAGGCACACTATTCTCATGTTTAATCCCACTAGCATAGATGAGGTATCTGTTCAGGCTACACATCTAGAGGCTAGAGGCAAGAATATGAACCCAAAAGTTGGGGGATCATCAAAACCCACTGCAAGCGAAAGCAAGGAAAAGAGAAAACAGAAATGGAAAGAGAGGAAGGAAAATAATGTGCAAAAGACCAAGCCTTCATGCACTCACTGTAAGAAGGATGGGCATGATGATGAACACTTCTGGATCCTCCATCAAGAGCTGAGACCAAGAAGTTCGAGGGCAAAAATAAGAAGATTGTTGTAGCTATTCAAAATGATTTGTGATCAGACTCAGGAGATGAAACAACAATCGCAGCCATAGATATAAAAGGTAGAAATTCTAAAGCATCTACTAGTAATTGTACACAATCTACTGATAACGAATAAAATGAGAGGAAAATACATGAGCTTTTTCATATTCGAGTTATTTCCAAGCATCAAAAGATTGATACTTTGTTTTATAGTAGCTCACAAGTAAATTTAATTTCTGAAGAAATTGTAAAGAAGTTTGGATTACCTACCACACCTCATAAAAAGCCATATCCATTAGGTTTGTTATGTGACAAAGCACAACTACAAGTTACTAGACAATGTAAACTTAGGTGTTCTTTTGGCTCAGCATTTGTAGATGAGGTTGAGTTAGATATAGTTCCTTTGGATATATGTGGAATTGTTTTAGGAAGTCCTTACTTGTATGATAGGAAAGCTATTTTCTATAGAGCTGAGAACAAGTATCAACTCGTTAAAAATGCAATCGAATATATTGTAAGAGGTCATAAACTCAAGAATAATTATACTCTCATAAACTCAGGGTAGATGAAAAAAATTGTAAATTCATGCAAAGAATTTTTACTAATGGTTGTAAAGGAAAAGAAACCTGATAAAACCAATGTATTTGAGGTATGTGATTCTAAACAACAAGATGATTTAGAAAAAGTTGTTTCAGAATATGATATACTATTTCAAGAACCTAAAGGTCTACCACCCAAAAAGGAAATACTACATGATATTAATTTGCAACAAGAAGCTCCATTGCCTAACATCGAAATGTACAGGTTGTCCACTTCAGACAATGCAAAAATCAAGAAGCAGGTACAGGATCTAATCAAGAAGGGGTTCATTAGACCTAGTGCATCACCATGTGGGTCTCCAATTGTCTTGGTGAGAAAGAAAGATGGCTCATGGAGAGTGTGCATTGATTACCAAGCACTGAATAAAATAACGATAAAAAATCGTTATCCTCTACCTCGCATAGATGATCTATTAGATCAGTTAAAAGAGGTTGTTTATTTTTCCAAGTTGGACTTGCATAGTGGCTACATCAGGTCAGAGTTGCAAAGGAAGTTACATGGAAGACTGCTTTCAAAACAAAGCAAGGATTGTATGAGTGGTTGGTTATGCCTTTTAGCTTAACTAATGCTCCTGCCACTTTCATGAGATTAATGAATGATGTGCTCAGACCTTTTCTTGATGATTTTGTCATTGTATAATTGGATGACATTTTTATATTCAGTAAAACATGGGAAGAACATTAAAAGCCTATCATGTAGACTCTATATGTTTTGAAAAGAGAAAATCTTTATGTTAAGCTCTCAAAATGTGAATTTGGCAAAACATCTTTGAATTATTTGGATCATATTGTAGGGGGTGGTGAATTGAAGATAGATCCCTCTAAGGTTGCAGTCATTGTAAACTGGCCTAAACCCAAATCTGCTACAGAAGTTAGAAGCTTCTTAGGAGCAACATAGTATTAGAGAAGGTTTATTTCTAACTTTTCCTTAATTGAAGCTCCCTTACATGCCTTAATAGGATTGAACAAGGTGTTTCAATGGGGAGGCAAATAGTAGAAAGTCAGTGCCACCTTAAAATAAAATATTAGTACAGCACCAGTACTAGCACTGCCCGATCTTCAAATACCATTTGAGATTAAAACGGATGCCAATGACTATGCCATGGGAGTAGTGTTGATGAATCACGGTAAACCTATATGTTATCATTCTGAGACATTTAATTCTACAGTAGTTAACCATCCCACATATGATAAAGAATTGTATGCATTAGTACAGAGTGTGAAAAAGTGGAAACATTATTTAATGGGCAAAGAGACATTTATACATATTGTTCATCAACCACTTCAATATTTACAATCCCACACTAAGTTGTAGCAATCATGGCACTATAGGTGGATCGGTTTTCTACAGAAGTTTCATCTAGTCATCAGATATAAAAAGGGCATACACAATACAGTTGCAAATATGTAGTCCAAACCAATCATAAACACATCTCCTATACTTAAGCATAATTCAGTATTGCATGAAAGCTACATTGAACAGTATGCTCAAGATATAGATTTTAAAGATGTATATGCAACTTTAAGTCATGGAAAACAAGTAGAAGAATTGAATTATCATGTTAAGGACCAACTCTTGTATCATTTTAGAAATTTATCCATTCCACAAACCGAAAGAATAAAGATAATTCGAGAAGCACACACTTCTCTAATATCAAGTCACTTTGGTGTAAGTAAAATAGTTTCACAGTTGCAAAGATTTTGTTATTGGCCAAAAATGAATGAGACAGTTTCTAGATATGTAAGAGGGTGTACCATGTGTGCTAAAAGTAAGCCCAACAATAGAAAACTAGTCTTGTACATTCCACTACCAGTTCCTTCTCATCTTTGGGAAAGTGTTTCTATGGACTTCGTTGGGGGACTGCCTAAATCTAGGAAAGGTCATGACTATTTATATGTTGTTGTAGAGAGGTTCAGCATAATGTGTATTTTAATACCTTGTAACAAACAGATTATAGTTGAACAAACTACAAAGTTGTTCTTTCAGCATGTATGAGTTCATTTTGGATTACCCACCTCCATTATATCTGATCGAGATACCCAATTTGTTGTGAAATTTTGGTCAAGTTTGTGGGAATTGATGGACACTAGACTGAAAAAGAGCACAGTCATTCATCCGCAAACAGATGGCCAAACAGAAGTGGTTAACGAGATAGTGATCCAGTTGCTCAGAGGCTGTTGCAGCAAGCATCACAAGCTTTGGGATGAACATTTATTTTATGTGAAGCATGCTTAGAACTGAGCTAAACATTCTTCTACATAGAGATCTCCTTTTGAGACTTGTTATGGTTTCACACCAAGGTCTCCCTTGGATTTTGTCTTTGGTAAAGACATAGTGGTTGATGGACACAGTGATGTGGACAAGGCAACAAAGTTCATCAAACAAATCCAAGAGATTCACCAGGCAGTACAGGAAAAATTGGAAAAGAGCCAAGCCAAGTACAAGGAAAGGCATGATAAACATCAGATGGAGCATAGTTTCCATGTTAGTGATCAAGTCTAGTTGTATATCAGCAAAGACAAAATGCAAGGTGAAGGTAAGAAGCTGAAGCCAATAAAGTATGGACCTTTCAAGATACTTGAGAAAATTGGTGAGAATGCTTTTCGCCTTGACTTACCAACTTACATGCACATCTACTTAGTTGTTAATGCAGACAACTTGAGACTATTTGAACCTTCATTGATTGAATATCCCAAAGAGCAGAGTCAATTGCCTTCTATTGATGATCTGTTGCCTGAATATCTTAACGAATTGCAGGAAGGCACAGTTCTGGACTGGAAGGTGAGAAATATGTGTAGATGGGATGTAGAGTACCTTAGGATTGGGATCAAAGGTTCGAAACCAAGCAGTGCAAAATGGATAGAAATTGGGCAAGCAAGGAATCAATACCCTCACTTGATGGATGCTTAAAAACCAACTTTTTGTGGTCCAAAAGATTTTTCAGTGGGAAGTCCGTGATCCAAATTAGATCTTAAACACTCTAATTTTTCATAAACTCTTTCAATTTATGCCAAAAAAAATAAAGTCTTAGAAAGATCAAGCTATCCGAAGGAATCCTCGTGACAGTTGCAATTTGTGAACAATGTGGAGCAATGAGGACCCTCGGTTGAGCACGCAGACCATTGGTCCATGGTAATGCGTGCTGGTGCAAATTGGCAAAAACCAGAGGCTAATTCAAGAAACGGGGGTAGTTTTTGATATGTGATTAGTGCTAAAGTGCTAATCGCATATCGTAGGGTGTCCCCCTCAGTGAAGGAAAGCCCCAAGCGCTCGGACCCAAAATGACTATGAAATGCGGAAAAGTAATTAATTTGGTTCCATAGAGTGGGATTCCACAAAATCGAAAGGATATCGGAAGGCCTTGAGGTGGTAAGCAGTTTCAACCGAGTCCTTCCCAATGCCACACATTGAGTGACACACATCTGGTGGAAAAGAGATAAAATGGCTCACATCAGACGGGTAAACTTCATGCTACTTACCCGCCCGATATGAATGACGACCGTAGAATTTGGGGGGCCCAGATCAACGGCAGAGGTGCATCCCGATAAATGACGAAATTTGACCAGGTTATAAAGCAAGATTACGTGGGATTCAAAGTCTGACATGGACGATGAGTTGGCAAAATATTCGTGTTTCATGGGCAATCTTGGGGCAAACGGAAATAACGATTGTTCAAATAGGTCTAAGGAACCTGACACAATCACCCATTCCAGAATAGGTGGCCACCTCGCTCTGAAGCGTTACACAGTGATGATGACGCAGAACAGGGGAATTCAAATGAACAGAGGCAGAAGAACTAGAATGTTGGGAAGCAAAAACGAACCGACAGAAAGTAGATTGGCTGTAAAGGCATGAACTGACAGAAGCAAAGATAACACGGAGGAGAGTTAGTTAGACATAGAAGCTAAGAGCAGAGAACAAAGAGAAGAAGTTGAGTTGACTTGAAGGCAACATCGAGCCAGACAGAGCCAGAGAGAGTCAGAGAGTCTGTGTACTCCAGAGAAAGCTTGAGAGGTTCAAGTGAGCTCCTCGGCATAGGCCTATCATGTATGAGTCTCAGATTGGGCTCATACTACTGTGACTAGTAGAGGTCAAGTTTCAGTAAGGAGAGTCTGTGTACTCCAGTCCTACTGATTCATATCTGTTGAGTGAGACTCAAATTGAGCTCACTGTTGTAAGAACTCTACTTTGAAAACATAATAGAGAGGCCGCCACTAAAGGCTAGACCACGAGACGTAGCCCAGGAGCATTGGGTAAACTCCTTATTAAACCTATTCTGTCTATATGTTTGCCTGTTATGTTTTCTCTAACTGCCTCAGTGTCTATGTATTCTGCAATCTTATTGATCCATTGCATATAGTAGCATAGGCACATCCATGCACATGGGTCTGTAATACCTTTAATTCTTTGTCCTGGATAAATTCTAGATCATTGGCTGATTTTATATTCATGATAAGATGATGCTCTAGGGGGAGCATATCTGGCATATGGTTACTAGAAATTACTCTGTTATGTTGCATAAAGAAGTGGTAAAGTGGGAAATTAACATGTTTATTAATATCAAAAAGTTATTATAGATGGTAAAAATTACAAACTTTAAACTATGGATAAAGACTCTTATGTGGATACAATTACATGATTGAATGGAGATGCTTATAACAGAATAATTAAATAATTGATAGTCATGGAAAAGAATGGTCATCAGATTAAGACAATATTAATCTCATTAGCAAGTAATGCATATAGTAGAAGAATATGAAGTATACATTAGCAAGTGTGACTTGCATGTAGGGCTCATTGTGTGATGCAATGAGTTGCATGGACATGTCTTAATATGTGAAGGAATAAAAAATTATCACAACTAAACTATGATAAAATCAAAGAATAATTTACCATATATGTGGGAGAATCTAGGGTGTAATTTGTTTTGGATAAGAAATCCAAGATTAAACTATGATGCCTTAATAATCCTTAGATGAATATATCAGAAAAAAGGAAACTAATTATTACACCAATGATAAATATACAAGTTGTTGGATAGTTATAATATGGGGAAGAGAGACTCCCTGGAAAACTCTAATGAAATAAGATCCTAATAATGGATGGGAGACGTGAAAGAGAAATTTTTATACGTAATATGAGACTAGGTACTTTAAAATTGTCTTTTAAGTTAAATGTGACTGTATTTATCAATGCAAATGCAAGGGATGATGAAATTGTCCTTGGATATGGGTTGTCAATAAACAAATCATTTTAATAAGAAAATAAACTAAATACACCTTCATGAAGGAAACACAAAACTTATCAGAAACTTATGCATAGTTAAACATGCATAGGTTGTAATCCATGGGATTTTGGTTGAATAAAGTAAGAGTCATAAAGTACATGATAATCTAACATAAACCAGGAATGAGATTTTTCAAGTGGGTGTGAAAATATGATACAACCTATTGTAAAGATCATATATTAATAATGATGGTATGATAAGAAGGATAGTGAATTGACATCAAAATTACACCTAGTAAACATACATAATGGAAATCTAGAAGAAAGTCTTATCGTTCTTCGAAAAATTCCTCGGGGTCAGTAAGCAGAAAATGGCAAAATAAAAAATTATTTTACATAATTACCACTCATACTGATCTAAAAATCTAATGTTAGCATAACACATGCATCAAATAAGATAAGTGAGGATAACCGATCTCTTGGTCTTAAGTATGTCAACTGCTGAATAGTTAGCTTTCAATATTGACTCCTATTTGGGAGATGTATGTAGGTGCATACCGTTTAGCCAATGATGTTTAGACCTACATGAAACTTATCATAACCAAAAAAGGTGTTGGAAGAAGGAAATAATATGAAATGATTTTTTAAAGTGTGGGACATTGGTTAGGTACCAAACAAATCTATTCTTGGTTAAAGACAAGCCAAGAGGTTTAATATACTTTAAATATCTATGATAGACTCAGTATCATAGTGAATAATCTACTTAATGGTATATTCCATTGTTGTTAAAAACCTAGTACATGTGACATATTTAATCCCAAAACTAAAATTTATGTGTATGATTGAGTGATAGCGGGCATGATCACTATTATCATATTATTAGATGGATATTGTTGCAACCACATGACATAGGAAAATGATTACTAAATAATGGAACGTGAACAATATGACATAAAAAAACTTTCATTGGTTTCAGAAATGAAACATGTTCATGAAAATTCCTCATAAATTGAGAACAGTTGTTCTACTTACCATAAATACATGAAGGAATGTTTGACATACTACTAACATGATTAAAAATATGTGGATAAGTCTATGTCATCCAGGCGATGGTATGCACATTGGTAGGATATGCAGTATTACAGATTGTACTATGTACAAGGAGTACATATGGTACCAGTATAAAAATATGTATGGCATGATTAAACACGATATGTATAGCCATGTGTGTACTACACCTTCTATGCAGGTATGCATGAAGACACTAGGTGGGTGTCTGCCAGAGCAAGCGACCTAGAGGTTGCATAGAAGAAGGAAAATAAAAAGAGACTCAAGGATAAGTAACTGTGGTTTATTTTCAGTTGTGTACATATGATTATGATGGTTGTATATGAGATAAATTGTTATGATATGTTGTGCATATTGATTTGGCAAATATGTCAGTTGACTGGTTGAAAGCAGAGGAGCTACAAAAAGAAAGTATTCGGCAAGGACACAAAGGCTTGGAAGGATGTAGGGAGAGAACATGCATTCTTCAAATAAAATGAATAATGAGAAATATAAGCCAGAGCTACTTTAGCAATATTGTTTATCAAGATATTGATTATGGTAAACTTAGTTGAATTTTTGCATCTAAAATTTCTTACAAATTGTTTGAAACCAATGTTACAGTTATCTATGGAAGGAGAGGTGTTGGGAGCACTCCTAGTAACAGATTATATATATATATATATACATATATATATATATATATATATACATATATACATATATATATATATATATACATATATATATATATATCTATATATATATATATATATATATATATATACATATATATATATATATATATATATATATATATATATATATATATATATATATATATATATACATACATATATATATATATATATATATATGTATATATAGATATATATATATGTATATATATGTATATATATATATATATATATATATATATATATATATATATATATATACATATATATATATATATATATATATATATATATATATAAAGAGAGAGAGAGAGAAAGAGAGAGAGAGAGAGAGAGATATTGATTGGTAGATTTGCATCAGATGGCAAGGCCATAGAAGTTGTGGGTTTAGAGACAACTATCTGTGAACGAGGATGTAGTAATACACTGAGGACGGTGTAAACTTTAAGGGGGGGAGTATGTAACACTCCTCCCTTGTGTGTTAGACTATTATAAACCTACGTTTAGAAAAGATAGGTGTGATGTATAATAGGGAAAGCAAGTATATATTATTAAAAAAATCAATAAATAAATCACTTGGAAAATCAATACACCAAGAGATGAGATTCTTGCCAAATCCCATTAAGGAATGGGATAGGAATAAATATTTCATGATAACCTTCCATATGTGATTGTAGATATCCTGAATGGATTGGAGATAAATTTCCATCGGATGGATTGGAGATAGATATCCATCAAGGAAGAAACATAAAAGCCTTGTGGGAGATAAAGGAAAGTTTTTATGAGGAAATTCCTTGTGGGAGATAAACGCAAGCTTTTCTGAAAAAGGCCTAGGAAAATGGAAAAAATTCATTAAAGCGGGACGCTGCTAATGGAAAGTATATCATGAAAGGGAGTATTAAATACTCATTGCATAGATCAATTCAAGGCACTTGATCCATGGAATGAACCTCATCTCGGGGGGAATTAGAGGTGATTCATGGTTGGGAGGTGGTGCTCCACTCTCCATGTGATGTTCTTGTGGGATTCATTTGTGTAAAATGTTTTGTATGATGTTTTCTTCCCTCTTTGTTTAAAATTCATTCAGCTTAAGAAATAAATTGCATGAGTTTTCTAGCTATGAGAATTATTGAATGAATTACATGTGACTGTTATACATGAGTAAATTCATCTATGTTCATGGCATTTATGAGATAATGTTATATGGATGCATGTGACAATTTTGGCATAGCAATGGAACTATAATTTAGGTTATTAAAGGACCAATGTGTAGATCTTATGTAGTATTGGTATATCCAATCGCTCATTAAGGTAAATAGACATGGTTGAACTGCTTTGTAAAATGGTTAACAGTAGTTAAGGCTCGACGGTATAAACTAAGGTGAAAATTATCCAGGTTATGCAGTTGCAGTGAGGGTATCTACTACAACTCTTTGTGCATAAAATATATGGCAAAATCCATTTAATTTGGAGAAAGATAATTACAGGGTTTCTATGCTAATGATTTCATTAATGTTTCTATGAAATTAACTTTATGAGATGTTCATATATAGATTAATATGTGAGATAACTACTGGCATGACATGTTGATGCATGCAAACCAATTAGGCGATAATGATCCTAAATGATATAATCAATGATTCAATATTTTCTAAGCCATCCATGTCAAAAGAATTGTATTTCTAGGCCATGCTAGTCTAACTTATTTTGCATGTTGCATAAAAGTTATATCACTAAACCTTTTAACCATGCATGTAGGATTATGATCATGATTCCTAGCTATGTTTCCATGTTGGTTACCATAATCTCAAAGTAATGTTTCGTTAATGATTATCTAGGGTTTCAAATACTTGCGTGAGGTTGTCGAAGAGTGTTACTGACTTCATGCTATAATTAAATTCTCTCTCCCAATTGTGAACTATGACAAAAGATTGATTGTCCTATAGATGGACCTGAGATTCCACATCATGGATCCACCTATGTTGTTGTTAAATGGATAAGAATATGGGTTATGTTATATAAATAATACAGATTATATAACGGCAAACTAAATATACTCTTGGTAGGGGTTGAATCTTAACTATAGTTGAAGAAAAATTTCCAGAATAAGGAGCCGAGTAGGTAATTCCCAAGGTAGTCTCAAGAAGTACGTTACATTATATTCATATTAAATTCAAATATATATCTCAATATGTATTTATATAAAAGAATCATACTTTCTTGAGTTATATAAAATATTTAAGCATGGTCTATATTGAAATTGGCCTTGAGGAATTTATATTTTTAATAAAATGAATGGTTCAAATTGCAAGCTAAGCAAATATCCTTCTTCTAATACAAGATCTAATAAAAAATATGAAAATTTTACCAATTTTCAATTTCTTAACACTTCTACTTTCCTTTGCGAAATGTCTCTATGCATGGCATGTGCGTTCCTTTAGCATATTGACACATCGATATGTATATTCCATTGCTTAACACATCGACCATCCATTTGGGCAATTTGAATTTAATGCAATCATTTTTCTGAAGTCCCAAATTCTCCCATTGATGGCTTCTATAATTTAGGATTGATAATTCACCACCTATTCGATTATGAATATTTATTATCCAGCTTTTCTGAAGCTGAACCAATGAATGAAGAACAAGTGTGTTTCAATAATGCATTGATTTAGCGTTTGAGTCTAGGAATTATTCTTCTTCTGATGTTTCTTTTGAAAAATATTTTCCTTATGAGAAACCACATATACTATTTACATGACCCATTTTCCTCCATTGACACCGTAATTGATTAGATTCATCAGTCATGCAGTGTATTAGAGAATGTCTTTTGAAAAATATTTTTCTTATGAGAAACCACATATACTCTTTACATGACCCATTTTCCTCCATTCACAACGTGATTTATTAGATTCGTCAATCATGCAGTATATCAAACAATGTTGAGAATTAAAAAAACATAGAAATCATGGGAGATAGCTAGATTGATTTTTATATTCGACAAGAAGCCAACATGTGAGAAAGTTGCAGCTAGGATGTGTTGATGGCATTACGAGAGGAATATTGTCCTTGCAACATGCATGAGATAAGTGGCATATTTTCAGTCAATCATTGGCCTCTGATTATTGAAACCAGAATGAATATATATGTGTGTACATCCTAAGATATAGCTATATCTTGCATAATATTTTGTTCTTGATATTTCAATCGACATTTTTCAAGCTTCGATATGGAAATGTTTGTTGTTGAAATCAAATAAAATCTATGATCAATTCTATGTTCTTAGGTTAAAACTCAAAATTACATTTTCTGCACTCATGAAATATGGGAATGTTAGCTGTTGACATCATGATCATTTCTAGGTTACTATGTTGAAATTCAAAACTATGTCTTCTACAATCATAAAATATGAAATATCAATATTTGAGGATAATGAATGTCATCGATCATGTATTAGAGACTTTATTTTGCATGTATCTACTATCTTCATTTATATCATAGTTACCAAATTCAACTGTATTGATAAAATAGAAATTGAAAATATGGTAGTACTTTTGATTTGATTGAACTTTTAATGAAATAACATTAGCAATTCGAGTGTTATGATGGTTTTTTATATTTATGTGACTAGTTTAAGCCCTCAATTAAATAACGGAGTGTACTAGTATGAGCTTGGTAGTCATTCATGCCAAAAGTATGAGAGAAGGTAAAGTATGAAGAAAAATATTAACGGTGATATTTATTCATCAATTAATTATGTCATGGTATTATATCAATAAATCTATTTTTTCATATTTATTCTTGTTTCATATGGAATGAACATTTTTCTAGAGAAATAATCGAACTTTTTCTTAAAGATAAATAAAAAGTTACATAGTATATGAAGTTAAGAATTCATTTTTGTTGTATGATTGCAAATCGTAGAGCCCACAGGATGTAAAATATACAATCGTGTCAAAAGAAAAACACGAAATGTGTTGTTCCTAAAGTCAAGAAAGCAAGAAGAAAAGAACCAAATAATCCAGCTGGCCTAACCTTTCCTGCCCTTCTTCTTCTCCACTCTTCGCCAACCACCAGTGTTGGGAGTGGAAACAATAATGACAAGCTAGTTTTCCATTGTGTTTGTTGGTTGTTCCTTTTCTAATCTGATCCTTTGGAGTCGTGAGTTAGTTTGATGCCACTTACATCTAGTTGAAGTTCTTGTTTCTATTCCAAATTGTTCTCTTTTTGTGTATTGTCCTAAACTTTTTGTTCATCTTCTTTTGCATTGTGTTATACATTCTTTGCTGTGTCTACCTTCATCACCAAAGGTTTTGTATTTTGCCATCCTTTTGATTTCCTCTGTTGTTGCTTACTCCTATTGGGGCTGGCGTGTGGGCATGCACTAAGTAGGTGACCTGTTTGTTGACATCCACGGCATCGATATGTTGTGTTTTCATAGTCCAAGGGTTGTGTCCACTGTATATTATTGAAATTCAATATTATACATTCTAGTAGGCCTTGGCTAAGGTCTACATCGACACATATTCTGGCAAAAATAAATATTCCTTTTATGTGTTTCTCTGAATCAATCTTTAGGTATTTTCCCAAGGTATCTCCAATAGCGATTAAAGCCTTTTGGTGCTAGAAATGTAAAGGGAGGTTATGCAACCTAACCCAGACTGGCATCTTTGATACCACCATTGTGTTGGCATCAAAATCTGGAAACCATAGGGTGATGAATAGTCCAGCACTGCCCCAGAACCATGGCCCTTGGTTGAGAAAAATATTCATTTCCTCTTCTATGTAAAATATTACTATGAAAAACCTTTGGGGTATAAATAGATTTCACAGTTTGTTATCCAAACCGTATGGATCTAGTGATGCAATATGTGAGATCTGAGCCAAAAACCATTAAATCTAGAAATAACTGCAGATGTGCGTAGATCTGAGTATATAGCTTTTACCTCTGGTATATCAATGGAGAGAGATAGGCTCTTAGGTTTTTGTTCTACAATGTAGGGCCTCGAGGATTCAGTGGTAGCTGTGGGAATGGTTTTCCCTTTTCCCTTGACTGTGTCCTTGAAAGACCCTGTGTTCTTTGAGCTAGTTCCAGAACATCTGCCCCGCAGATGGAGGTTGATGGTGATGGTTGAATCTGATATTATTTTGTAGTTCTGAACAGTATGATTATCCCGTAAACTGTGTCCCAGATAAATCAAATTTTGTCCATGAGTTGGTATGCCGAGGAAGCTCTGTATTTCAAATCACAGATCCCGGATCCTGCGACCTTTGCCATAGCCTTAGGCAGTGGTGCCTACCGTCCGGTGTTTTGATAAATATCTGTGTATGGTCCGCAATTATAGGATCTGTCTCCATCTGTGCCTGACCTATTTCTGTTGCCCGAGAGTAATTGTTGTAGGACCTTAGTTCATCCCTATTCCGTCGGCGTTTTTCAGTCCGGGGTTTTAGATCTGCCGGATCTTGGCAGATCTTTTTATTATGAGCTATATCGGTTAGATCAATGGCAGATCTGGGGTATTTATGCCTTCCCACAGTGGAAATGAGCAACTTGGCTCCTTGCAGCAATCTCCCAGAGGCTGTAGTAGCAAATCGGGAGAATAGGCCTGCATATCCAACATTATCGGCGTCGATAGCCACATATTCCCATCTCTTGTAGCCCTGAGAAACCAGTGTTTCTATGCATTGTTGTAAGAGGCTTACCTTAGCCCCTTCTGCAATGGCCATGGATGTTGCAGCAACATTTAACCCACGTTTCAAAACCTTACGTCCTATGTAGCCGAGGGTCTTTGCAGATATGGGCACATGGGGGTTCTTTATGTAGTCATGAGCAGCGAGCGCTGCTCCTACTCGGCTTGGGCTCCCGGAGAGCTTGGGCACACCAAGATCTGCTGGACTGACCCGGATCCGTGATGGAGGATAGTTGAGAGAGCTCACGCCTAAAATTGCCATTTAGCTAAGACTCTTCTTCCTCTCGTGAAGTTCTCTGTTGTTAAAATTTGAAATCAATATGGAATGAACTTATGTTTAAGTATGTATTTGATTTTTTATTTTTTTTTAATCAAAATGAGGTATTATTATTTTATATAAAACTATAAAATTATATAATTTTTTGTTTTATATAATTTTATTGAAAATGGAAATACAAAACTTTGATAATTAATGTAATGATGTGATGCTCTTACAAACATAAAATTGATTCTTCATTATTCATATAGAATAAGAATGTTTAAAACACAATTACTAGGTTGGGGCTCTCTTATTAATATAAATTTGATTTTTCATTATTGATATAAGACATAAATAATTAAAAAATAATTATAAGTCTGATACTTTTTTAGAGAAAGTCTCTATTACTATGATTTTTATTTTTTATTTGTTAAAAACCAAGTAAAATATATGTATCAATAGGAGACATAAAGGGAAAATTTATAAGATTAAAAAAAAAAAAATCATAAAAATAATTAGAAGAGAATACTAAAAGAGAAACCAATTTTAATAGTATAGTGGCTAAATTTTTCGGACTTGAAAATTTTTCAATTACACTGTATCGAATCCAATTCCAATCTTATTCGAATTAACTGAATAACTATGGTTTATATACAAATATTCCTATCAACAAAAAAGGGTTTTTGGTTGTTGAAATCAAATGAATATATTCCATATATACCCACGATAATACTATTAAAAATTAAAATAGTAACAATATTATTAATTAATAATAAACGTAAAATTTAATATTAATATTCTATTAAAAATTAAAGATAATATGAGAAAATTATCAATATTTTTTTTTTCCGAAGGTGGCAAAACCTATCAAACTCAGGTGTCAAACCAACAGCGAGGACAACCATCTCTGGCTGCTATCCGCGAATGTCGATTTGACTCATCACCGTTATCAAGGAAAACCACGCCACCTGTAATAACCCGCTGGTGGTCCGTAAGGGAGCAGGCTTTCACTCCTGCCAGATGCCTCTGGGTCTTGGGCCGTTAACCTGTTTCCTTATGTCCGAGGAAGACGAGCTCTTAGCCAAGCAGAAGCAGAAAATTATCAATATTATGAATGAAGTTAATAATTTTAATAAAAATAATATTAATTTTAATATTAACTATAATATTAAAAAATTTCCTAAATTTTACTTATTAGTTTTATGTATAAAAATTGTTTAATTTGTATATAAATGATGTTCATCTTATCTTAAGATTAAAAAATACGAATAAAAAAGCGACTTAACTTCTCCTCTAATTTTATATAGGTATACGTGAAGTACTTTTATATTATTTGGTAATGTTTTTAAGTTGTAACCATAGTTCAAATAGTTTTGCACTTTGTTGAAATTTCTTGAATGATCAGATAAATACAAAATGAACAAAAATATAGCGAAGGAATTAACGACTACTAGACAGGTCGAAAGGGTACAAAGAGTAGCAATGTACACAAAGGGGGAGCCTTTAACACCGCGAGGATGCATGTGAATTAAATACGCTGGCCTTGTGTGAGGAAATTGTGACACGAAATTGTGAAACCCAGACGTGATAGAGGGGGTGTGTCCGATTAGTAAATGAAAAAATATGTATATTTTGAAAAAAAATTGTAATAAATGATGTAGAATATTATTAGTCCCTATCTTCGGGATAGCAGGGACTATAGCGTTTGATACGGTGTTGACCAACAATTAAACATTTCTTTAACTAAACATTTTGCTTGCGTACAAATATTTAACCAAAGTTTTTGTTGGCAATTTTGCTGCACCAAAATTTTAACCAAAGTTTTCAAATCGACCTCTTATTGGAAACTTCATGTTTCCCGAGGCAACTTTAGATGTACAAAGTGTTTTTATCCAAAGTTCGGATTGCATTTCTTCTTGGTCTATTTTGTGATATCCAAAGCAACTTTCTATTTTGTGATATCCAAAGTAACTTTCGCTTCATGTATGCTGCCACTAGCATTTTCTTGGATGCCACCTGTTCTTGTTACCCTGAATTCTGTCACAACTCTTTAATGCCACATGTTCTCGGTGAGTTGAGGTAAATTGCGGTCGTTTCTATGGATTTAATCGGTGAGTTGAGGTAAACTGCAGTCGTTTCTATTCTCTTCAGAGCCAGTAAATGTTTTCATTGTCAGCCGAAGTCTGCAATGGCAGGAGTGGCAGCAATGGAGGAGTGGCAGAAATGGAGACTCCTTTCATCTGCGCCTGCACCACAGAAGACAAGGTAAACAAAACAGAATTATGAAAAAACACTTACAACAGCTTTATATTCGTTAATCTACAACCTTGTTGTTAATGAAATGAATTGTATTCTATGTATTGTGTACCTCTATGAACTTCTGGTAATGAATTAGAAAGATTACCAAAAAAACAAACATAATTTCTAAGTTTGACACGGTCAAAAGAGATTTGAAATATTTCAAGTTCTCAAATTTAAAAAACAAATCAAGTTTCAGCTGGCAAAATTAAAGACCAGCCAAGAAATTCCAATATGCATTAATTGTAAGACACTTAAATAGGGTCAACTAGAAGATACAAACCTTCACTCTCAAGTTGATATTTATATGGTTATGTCTGCTTCAGTTTACCACTTAAAGCCCCAACTGCCAAAAGCGCACCATCTTTCTGCCTATAGAGTTTGTAGCCTGGAGCTGCCTCCTCATACCTGAAAAAAGGATTTGCTAGTACACACTTCCAGTAGCTATAAAAAACTCTAGTCTACTTTCATTTGTTTGTTGGTAGGCTTGATTTCTACATTTTTAAATGCAAAGAAAATAACAAATTTTTACCTCCTGAGAAATTCAACAATAAAAGAGGAATTTCTGGAGGTTTTATTTTCCATGTTTGCACACTTCCAGTAGCTATATAAACTCTAATCTACTTCATTTGTTAGCTAGGAGGCTTGATTTCTAAGATTTTGAAAGTGAAATGAAAATAACATATTTTTTACCTCCTAAAAACTTCAACAATAAAAGTGAGGAATTTATGGAGGTTTTCTTTTCCACGTTGCCGAACCAGCTAAGTGATGAAATCAATGGATGCAGTGTGGGGACTATAGAGATCTTCAATTATATCTGAGCAAGTGAATGGATTGTTAGATATTTCCAAGAATAAGAATCACAAAAAGCACTCCCATGACATACCACCCATTTCTTGAATTTTACATGCTAATTCAAAATGCCATGAGATGATCATTTCTTCTACACTGCAGTTGAGTAATATTAGCATTTCTAAAAAATATAAAAGATGGCTATCATCAGGAAATCCATTGTCTATGCAGAGCTGCTAGTCCCACTAAGACTGGTAGCTATCTTAGAAACAAAAAAACTAAAACTACTTTCGTTTTCTTTTATGAGAAGTAGATAAGAGGGGAACAAAGGAGACCAACCTCTGTCTTGTGCTTGGTTCCTTGCTTGATTCCTCTCCCTTCTGATAGATCTTTGCCACTCGCTTCTTCGTCTACCCAGCTTCAAAGAGCACCTGTGGAATCAAAGCAGCATAACACTATCTAAGAACAGAGATCTACTATCATAAACAATATACGACCAGATATATATTGACCACACAAATGCATATATCATCAATCATACAAGAATGTGGAGGAAAACTTAAATAGTTTTGTTAATATCAAGAATAGAAAAGAGGATTACAACCAATTGTTCTGACCCAGCGTCATCCTCTCAGCAAGAAAGCCCTTCTTCACCTCATGAAAATCTTAGATCACCCAACACTATGATGTTACACCAATAAACCAGCAGCACTTCCTTACAAGATACAAAATTCCAGCCTCTGGATCTCTGGGATGAGGGATCCATATATAGATGTTTGTAAGGGGGGTGAGTCAGCTTCTCAGATTTGATTAGTGTCCTCTCTCTAATAGTTTTTGATTCCACTTGGAGATTGATGATCTCTTACTCATCCCTGGGTGGATGCAGAGAGGGAAGTGTCACAGGAGAAGTTTATGGAAGATTCCATGATCATCCACCTCGCAAATTGACTCTGCCATTTGTCCACTCTCGCCCATCGCACCCCATAGAAGGGCTTTTCAGTATGCATCACACCTCTCGTGTGCATTTAGGTGGGATGCAGCGCACTTTGACCATGGAGCAGGTGAGATGGTCCAACTTTGACCAGTTCTGAGTAGTTTTTCATGGAGAACTTCTGGGAGATGATGTAATCAGCTGACCTTGTTCTTTTAGGGGATGGAACAACACTTTTAGGGACTTAGGAGCCCTTAGTTTATGGACATGTTTGATTGGGGTTGCAGTGCCCAAAAATGTCTATAATAGTTGCCCCCTAAAGCATGAGGCCGTTAATCTTTTGATGTCGGGTGAAATGCTTTATCATAAGGATCCGAAGTTTTTTCGAGCTAGAAGGTGACCTGTAATAAGATACAATATAATACATTATATTCATAATATTTTCATGATCTAGCTGAGGCGGGCATTCCCATGCTCAGCTTTATAAATTCATTTTCATGTACATAAGATAGACAATTGTCTAAGTGCAGACTGATGATTCTGGTAGAGCCATCGTCCCTTTGATTGGATGATTATCTGTGCAACAATGATGTACATTCGATGTCTTTATTCTCCTGAATATATATCGCAGTCCGGATGGATGAAACTAGATCCGCGGTCTTCAATCTCGTTCGATTTTCACTCAAAGTATAAGTCGATCCATGTGAGAGATGCTCTGGAGTCGAACATGGAAAGACATCGCCTGATTACCTGCCAATGATGTAATATGTTAACAGGCATGAGAGGAATCACCGATAATGATGATGACCCTCAAGGTACTACGGTATAATTCACGTCGTGTGAATAAGGGACTTGGCGTCGAACAGCATGCAAAACCTTTCGATCGAAGGCCATTGATGTAAACCTGTCGCCGGAAGTGAGAAACTTGCCATTGAAGCATGCAAGCTTCAAAGTACTGAAAGGGTTGTCCCTAAGTCGACTTCTTGGATAATGAGCTGATGTCGACAAGAAGTGACCCGCCGTAGGAGGGACTTAATGAATCCCACATCTACGGCACGGAACGAAGTAAATGATTTTGGAGGTGAAAACGGTCTGATGATACAGGGTTCAGGGTGGTGGTCATGAAAGAATGGAGAATGAATGTATTGCAGTGGATGAGACACAGGTGAATTCTCTAAGCGACTTCTCTTGAACATACTGGCGACACTGACATGATGGATTGGTAGCGTTAACCCCAAATATGGATGGTGTGATGGACCAATGGTGATATCACCAATGAACGGAACAACCCAACCCGACTCGGATGCGGAGCGAAAGTGTCATGTTCCAGAGCGACTTGCTACCAATAAAGTTTCTTCAAGTTTTCTTCCCAATTTTTCCCAAGTCATTGCTGACTAGTACCTCTTTATTTTTGTCAAGCTTGAGGAGGATAACATATGCTTGTTCTATAATTTTCCCTTCAGGCAAACCCATCCCTATGTTTTAATGAGCTTAGTGATAGTGAAACTTGTTCTTATCTGTATAAACAAGTTTGTCGCTATTCGGTTTTAACGAGTTTAACAACAAAGATAACTCGGTCCTTTTCAATTTTAGACAGTCTAAAAGGGGTGTAGAGAAAACTCCAACAATCATTTTTCGTCATATAATCCCTTAAGTCCGAAAAAGTATAAATAATACAAAAGGGATGAATTTTCGATAATTTTAACGAGCTGAACAAAAGAAGCGCTCGATCTTTTTGCGTAATAATCCCTCAGGTCCAAAAAGATTAAAATCTAAAGGAGGGATAGCACTTCCGGTCACTTTAACGAGTTGGAGAGGCCAATTACTGGGCAATCTTTTCATATTTTACGAGTCAGATGAAAAGAGCTTAAAGGAGACTCGTTTTTCGAGGAACGAGTGATAAATTCGGGTAGCAACTAATTATAGGTAAAGTTTGGAATTTTCCAATCATGGCAGTGTCACAAGGATGGCTAACAGGATCACTCTTCATAGTTGTTCCTCAAAAAGGGTAAACAATCAAATGGTGGTGAATGATTGGCCAATACAGAGTAGAAGTGATGATGAGAACACGACCAAGGCTTCAAAGGCTGATAATAATGCATTCATGATGGTTATTTACCGGAAATTGGTTAATTTTTTAATGAATGAGCTTAAACTCTGGGGGAAACATTTGCTCACTGCTTATGTTTAATTTTTAACGAGCTTGAACTCCACATAAAAACTGCGTGATTCAATCGTATAATAAGGATGTCTCATCTAAGATGGCATTTTTTCAAAGCTTTGCCCCGCATCCTTTCTTTATGCAAGTTAGGAAACGACCAATCCTACGAGTTTAAAGGGTTAGAGGACCTACAAATTTAAAAAAATAAATGGTTGCTCTTCGCTTACATGCCAAAAGGTTTGCATGCCCTCAGGTATAGTGAAGTAGAGTTTCCCAGGTTACCCCTCAATTTGCTAAAAAAACATTTGTTTTATCTGGAAAGGCCTACCTTTTACAGGTTACCCCTCAATTTGCAGACAAAACATTTGTTCTATCAGGAAAGGCCTACCTTCTGACAGAGGTATCTTATTCCGGTCTAATCTCATAAACTAGTCATATATCCTCCGCAGCAACCTACCCTATACCCAAGGCTTTCCTGCCGAAACAGACCAGGGTGCATGCCCCCTGGGTTTCAGTCATCTCCTCTCGAATCACTCGCACTCATCAGGGGGACGAACTGGGGATTTATGAGACATTCCTTGTGTGAAAAGACCATTCGAGGATGGTATTTGACTTTTTGCTATGTGTGAGCCGGGGAATGAAAGCTGGTCTACGAGCTTGACCACTCTTCCTTCATGCGGAAAACACATTACTCTAAAGAGTGAGGAGACAATGGCTCCCATGCAATAAATATAGTTGCGTCGAAGGAGTAGATTATAATCTATGGGTCCTTCGACTACCATTACGTTCATGTGAACGGTTTTCCTTCTCAATGTTATCAGCACATTGGGAAGGATCCCTAACGGTCGACTTGTTCCTTTGTCAAAGCCTATTAGATTTCTCATTTCAGGCAAAGGCAATGGCAAACCAAGCGCTTTCCAAGCGGTTGAGGAAAGAATACTCACAGAAGCCCCTTCATCTATGATGGCATCGGCCATGACCATTCTATACATTTGAGCAATGATTCGAAATGGTATACTAGCCGGTAAACGAGGTCTGCCTAGTAGATTCCAATCGAAGGAAACAACTAGGTTGCTTGGAGGTGGGACCGAATAGACGGCCGGATATGACTCTGATGAACTTCCTTCCTGCGGTAAAGGAACGGGTAGACTGCCCCCATGTTCATCGGAGTCTGTGTTTATGAAGAGAATTTGAACGGTGTCGTTCTTGTTCTCTCTGGTGACTATATCATTTGAAGATGGACCTTCTGAAGGCAAGACCGGGTCAACTGCCGCCTCGACCTTTTGACTTTTGTCTGGTGTGGATTCAGATGGTTTATCTTCAATGATAGCCGCTTCGACCGACCACAATGGCGCGTCAGTTGGATTTTCAACTAGTGATGGACTTGGCAAGAGTTTCTTATATCCAGGAGGAAGCCGTAATGGTGAAACTGGACGGTTATCCAAAACTCTTTTAGCCTCATCTAGGAAGGGACAACGGTGGACGGCGTGATCACCTTCACACAGTTTACAAGGGAATTTACTTTTCCTTTTCTGTCCCGACATTTCGCTTTCACTAGTTGATGGTGTACTTTCAACATGATCATCAGAGGTTGTCGACACCGGATTGTGCAAATGAGGAGACCAGTCCCTTAAGATCCAAGGGATGCAGGGACAATCTTGATGATAGTGATCTCCTTTGCAAATGACACATGGAGATTTAGGCTTTGACAGTGCAGTGTGTGGATTTTCACTAGATGATGCCTGGTTGCCCCCTGTCGTCTTCGGCTCCTTCTTCTTCTTCTCTTTCTTCTTCTTCTCCTTCTTCTTCTTAGTTACTTGACTTTTGGCTTTACCAACTTCATCAAGTGAAGAGGAAGGAGGAGAGGGAGAATTGGACGAAGTAGAAGTTTGGGGGGTAACTTTGGTATCGTCTAGTTGCTTACTTGATTGCTCAAGAATCATAGTGTTCTCAACGACAGAGGTCGAGAAGAGCCATACAAGCAGGCCGATTGTCAGTCCTAGAAGCGACAATGTGGCCATATGGGGTGCACCAACATCTCCCCAAGAGGAGAAAGGACTAGGATTTCCTCCAAGGGGAAATCCTTGGTTGGTGGACTCCATCTTTGTCAACCTAAGACCAACATAGGAAAGGTGATGTTTATTCTGATTAAAATAAATTTTAGACGCTTTGACACAACTTGTTTTTTCAATTTTTAAGAGTCGAGAAAAAACAAAAGATGACTCTAGTCGCCTTTGATTTTTAATGAGCTTGAAGTGACAAGTGCTCAGATGGACCTTTTCCTTTAAGGAGTATGAAAAGGAATGAAAAAGACTACTCTGGAAATCTAGACAGAGGGATTACCAAACCAATCAGAAAACTGCAGAATACTTTTTACGGTACGGCAGTCAATCTTCTCGAATGCTGTGTTCAGTGCATTGCGATCGATAGGGCAGTAGACACGGCTTCCTATGGATAAAGAATATAGCCTATTGTGGTCTCCCAATATATACTTGACGGTACGTGGGAGCACAAGTCCGTACTGGCACTTGTCGTCTTAAAGTGGAGGAATCACCCAACCAGCAATAAAAACAACAGTTACCAGGCTTTATGATGCCGGAATACGTCTCTAGCCTAGACTTATAAATTTTGTGCGTTAGGTTCCAAAGAATTTTTAGATTCATTAAATTTATTTTACAGTTGATCTTGTTTAAGAAATTTGCCTTTCAGGTTCACCGCGTGATGTAGATATACAGTTCCTAAAATGCAATCTAAGATTATAAACAATCGTTTAATCTTCTTTTTGCAAAAAAAATCCTAGCTACTAAAGAAAGAGAGATGATATTGTTTCAACATAGAGAAGAGAGCACACACTATATGCACTATCCTAAATCAAACCAACAAACAGTCTAAATGCAAATTCACATGCATGTATTTATTTTCAGCCTTCTTAATGTGTGAATGATAAAAAGAAAGCTAAGCGCAAATCTAAATTATTTTTCAAAGCGACATTACTAACAAGCTTCTTTTCAAGACAAAATGAAGACAGTGACGACACTTTGTGATTTGGAATGGGAAGCTTGCTTTCAACACTTGAAAAACTACTAATTCAAATCAAATACAAGAGTAATAGTGTAATCAACTATTAAGAACAATCGGATTCTCTTCTCTGACTGAAAATAAAACTTGCGACACTTCCAAATCAAGAAACGACAGTTCAATTACGCTACTTCTTTGTAAAAGAGAACTGAAAATGGCTCACAATTCATAAAAACATTTACAGTTCTTTACACAATGGAGGAAGAATAATGGCAAGGAAGGGGGTTTCCAATAGAGGTATACTGACTATAGACAGCAAAACTCTTGAATAGAGCTGAAAAAAGTGAAGAAAAACAAAAGTCTGGAGGCAAAATTAGCCTTTTCTGATCAGCGCACCTGTTACACAGGGATTCCAGTATGCATCCCACCTACAGCACACTAGAAGTGCGATGCATACTGATATCCTTGAAGAGAGGGTTCGATGGTACAGTGCGAGACTTTTGATCCAGTTTTTTATCACAGTTTGCAGCACAGTTCAGGGATTTAGGCCGAGAAAGTGATAATCAGTAAATAAATCACAGGGGTAGATCTAAGGAGGTTAATAGAGCCACCACAAGGGAAATTAGATATTTTCTAAATCGATTGTTCAGTTCATAAACAAAACCCGGAGATAGACTGAAGCAGCATTGATGTACTTTGCACTTGCATAGCAAATGCAGTTCGAAGGCTAGCTGGCTTGACTTCAGGCTCAGTCTGTAAGTTTATAAAGCAAACAAATATAGACAAACAAACAATCTATTCGCTCCCCAGTGGAGTCGCCATTTTGTTATTGGGAAATCTAGTGTCTATGCAGAGCTTCTAGTCCCACTAAGACTGGTAGCTATCTTAGAAACAAACAAACTAAAACTACTTTCGTTTTCCTTTATGAGAAGTAGATAAGAGGGGAACAAAGGAGACCAACCTCTGTCTTGCGCTTGGTTCCTTGCTTGATTCCTCTCCCTTCTGATAGATCTTTTCCACTCGCTTCCTTGTCTACCCAGCTTCAAAGAGCACCTGTGGAATCAAAGCAGCATAACACTATCCAAGAACAGAGATCTACTATCATAAACAATATATGACCAGATATATATTGACCACACAAATGCATATATCATCAATCATACAAGAATGTGGAGGAAAACTTTAATAGCTTTATTAATATCAAGAATAGCAAAGAGGATTACAACCAATTGTTCTGACCCACCGTCATCCTCTCAGCAAGAAAGCCCTTCTTCACCTCATGAAAAGCTTAGATCACCCAACACTATGATGTTACACCAAGAAACCAGTAGCACTTCCTTACAAGATACAAAATTCCAGCCTCTGGATCTCTAGGATGAGGGATCCATATATATATGTTTGCAAGGGGGGTGAGTCAACTTCTCAGATTTGATTAGTGTCCTCTCTCTGATAGTTCTTGATTCCACTTGGAGATTGATGATCTCTTACTCACCCCTGGGTGAATGCAGAGAGGCGAGTGTCGCAGGAGAAGTTTCTGGAAGATTCCATGATCATCCACCTCGAAAATTGACTCTACCATTTTTCCACTCTCGCCCATCGCACCCCATAGAAGGGATTTTCAGTATGCATCGCACCTCCCGTATGCATTTAGGTGGGATGCAGTGCACTTTGACCATTGAGAAGGTGAGATGGTCCAATTTTGACCAGTTCTGAGTAGTTTTTAATGGAGAACTTATGGGAGATGATGTAATCAGCTGACCTTGTTCTTTTAGGGGATGGAACGACACTTTTAGGGACTTAGGAGCCCTTGGTTTATGGACATGTTTGATTTGGGTTGCAGTGCCCAAAAATTTCTATAACAATGGCCACTTACCATAACCTTTCCTAACGTATTCATGAGGGTCTTCATGCCAAAGCTTCTCATCATTGTCATTGTAACACATGAGAGGGAATATGATCTCAAAAAGAAATATATCAAGTTTTGGCTTTAACAGCTGGTACGTATTGGACTTGGAAACACTGAAATCAAAGCACAGAACATTAGGCACCTTCTTATCCTCGTCAAATGCTACATAAAATGTAGCCCATAACCATCAAACAACACCTTATGTTGTGTTGTCCATCTTGCAGTTTGAGCTATCGCATGCGAGACAAGTTGTAGGGTAGTGGGCCCAAAGAGTTAGACAAATGGTAAATTTGTGGGCCCACAGCGTAAAACGTGGTGATTTATTACTACTTTGTATGTGACCGCATCAGGAGATATATCTCTCACAGAATTTCTGATCCTAGCCCAACTGTCGACCTTTCCAAACATATCCACATAATCCGCATAATCCCTTTGTTTCTTCAAACTTGTTGAAGAAGATTTTCTGTCAAATACATAGTGCAGAAAGGGGGCTTCCTGAATATGCTTGACAATCTGCTCAACCAGGCAATAAAACAAAGAGAAAAAGTCAGAATTTCACCAGTGGGACATACACAAAAAGATGATCTTTCTAACTTATAAAAATATGATCTTCCTAAGTTCTGCCAAAGAATTTGGAAACCAATTAATCAAATTTCATCAGATTCTAACCGCAAATAAAGACACATCAATACAATTGCATCAGAAAGGAAAAACCTAACAAGAATCAAGAATATTGCAGCAAATACTTCCAAAAGGTACAATAAATTAAAAAATTTAATTAAAGTTCAACAATAAAAGAGGAATTTCTGGAGGTTTTCTTTTCCACGTTTGCACACTTCCAGTAGCTATATAAACTCTAATCTACTTCGTTTGTTAGTTGGCAGGCTTGATTTCTAAGATTTTGAAAGTGCAATGAAAATAATAATTTTTTTACCTCCTAAAAACTTCAACAATAAAACGGAGGAATTTTTGGAGGTTTTATTTTCCACGTTTCCGAACCAGCTCAGTGATGAAATCAATGGATGCAATGAGGGGACTATATAGATCTTCAATTATATCTGAGCAAGTGAATGCATTGTTAGAGATTTCCAAGAATAAGAATCACAAAAAAGGACTCCCATGACATACCACCCATTTCTTGAATTTTACATGCTAATTCAAAATGCCATGAGATGATCATTTCTTCTACCGGAATTGCAGGCACCAGAATTGATAGGTACAGTCAGGTTTCATCGAACAAATACCTCTTTAATTTCTAGAATCAATCCCACAGTTTTCAAGATCCTCTGTTGAAGTTCTCGCAAGCTAAAGGTTATCGCTGATAAGGCACCCGGCGGAATTCGAATAGTTAATATGAAAAAGGGGGATACAAGTGTAATACATGCATATGCATATGAGGTCACAGCTGGCACACTACATGATCCATCCTCGCCACAAGTAAAGATAATAATATAAATTTAATCTTCGGTGTTGTCAGCTATAATACGCCTAATGGGATGTAAAAATAATAATCTAAATTTAATGTTCGGCGTTGAGAAATCCTGATCTATACTCACTAAAATATAATCCAAATTATGCATCTACAAAACACTTTAATTTTGTCTATTATTACTCTCTTTATGGAACTTTTGACTGCCTGAGTTGTTAGCTTGTTACATGCTCTAGGGAATTTGGTTCATGACAATTTGGATTGACTCTAATTTCTTACAATGTCACGATCTAGGGAATTGTGGATCAAAATTTGGACTGACGCTAATTTTTTACTCTGTCATGGCTTTAATGGTGGACAGGTTGTGTAAATAGTTTAGACTTTATTGTGCACGATCTTTACATTTTAGTGGTTGGTTCTCATATAGTTCAATTGATTGAGAGATATATTGGGCCTGTAATGCGGGTGCAAATACCAGATATTTTGCTTGTAAAGCGTTTTGTAATAGGTGATACCGAGCTTACACCCCAGGTCTTTGACATTGGACATCTAAAATGTACTGAGTCGTTTTCGGGATAAGATAGGTTAAAAAAAAGTAAAAAGCAAAAAAAGCCAAAAAAAAATGGCCATAAAGGGGTGCTGTTTCAGCATATAAGCAAAATACATTACATTTGCCTTTATTTTTCTGTAACTTCACCATTTTTTCAGATAAATTTGTCATCAGCGAGAGTTTTATATTTGAATGTTGGTTGAGATGTGGCTTATTAATGGTAAGTAACCCTGAGGTTTTCGTTCAGAAAATGGATAGAGTTTCAACGTTGGTAGACGTTGTTGATTAAATGGAGGAGTTTCCCCAGTGTATTGATAATCTGTATATTGAGCTCGTGTCAATCTTCTTCGACTTGAGGTCCTTGTACTCAAACTACCCTGAATTTCTTAACGAGGTTTGTTGCTTAGTCCAGAATTAAGGACATCCAAGCAAACACTACCATCGCGTTGATTCCGTCAAGTGAAAACAAAAAATAATTATCTGCAAGTGGCACATAAGGCTTGTAATGGCATCATGTGACATGTACAGTCCTCGAGGCGGTGCACTTGGGATCTGCAAGTTGAACAGAAAATACCAAAATACATCAGATAAATACAAAAATGAGAGCAATTAGACACCACATCTAGCATAAAGCCTTTTTGTATTAAGTGGCATACAGCTGCCTATGATTGTCTTCCCCAAAACTTTATGGATCCTCTTTTGTTTATCACAGAGAAATGTCACATGTTCCATTAAATCTCCTTCTGTACACAAGTTTCAATGGTTTTGTGTGATCATGTCTCGTTTTTGGATTGCTTGTAATCTCTTTTAGGTATGAATGTAATCGCTGAGGAAGAGAATCGCTTCTGATATCCTCTGTGTTAGAAATTCAGGTGGACGTGAGGACAAGAGAAGGGAAGGCGCTGAACATCCACATGTTCTGTTGTAGAAGCCCGGGTTACTTCTATCCACAATCAGGGTTCTGGATGTACTTCGTCGTGCACTCTAACTCTGTTGTTTTACACAAGTCATGAGTAATCCATATGGGGCGATGTTACAGCCGAGCAGATCAAAACCTTGTTGCTGGATACTAAAGGATATCAAGGCGGACTGTGGCAAAAGAGAGTAGATGCGCTTCTTCAACTTCATTTTCGGGTGAAAACCGTAATATTCTTTCACTCAGGTTACATGTCATAATCCGTCTGATTCCCATAACGTTAGATTTTCCGAGGGGCCACTGTTATACAAGATTCCAAGAAGGTTAGATTTAACTTTTGGGATTTCAAACAATTTTAATTTTTTTGTTTTTATTTTTGAATTTTGGTCATCCAAGTTATTGCATTGTTTTAGAGATCCTATAAAGTGCTGTGAGACTGATAACGGCGATCGTTCTGTTATATTTAAATATTTATGTAAAGTTCGACCGAAACAACGCAAAACAAGCGGGCCCAGGTTCTCAACCCTCGCAAGGACTACCGCTACGGCAGTGGCTCCATTGTTATTATTATAATTACACGATAATTAAGAATTCATATTATTTTTAATGGTATGATATACATAATCATAAATTCTCATTTAAAAATTATAAGTATTCTATGCCTTTCACTTTTCATTAATATTCTCATCTTCACTCCGTAATTATATGTTAGATATAAAAACCCCTAAAGTTTAGGAAATGCAACCAAATTCAATTTAAAATTAGGTATCTTTTTATATTGTAAAAACCCCTGAATTTTAATGAAATGCAAGCAACTTCGATTTCATATATAATATTTTCTGGAAAATTAGATATCGTTTTATATTCTAAAAGATGTGATGAAGTTGATTAGAAATGAGATGTAGTTTTATATTTTAAAGCATATGATGCAACAGATGTATCCTTTTTGTACGAATTACTCAAATTCAAGAGGAACGGGATTATGTTACTCAAATTGCGATTAACCATGGTCTCATAAAGAGAAATGAGTATATCTGATTATAATTATAATTTATAACCAGCGATAAAATATTATTCTCAATGCTGTGCTACACTGTTCTGCTCATCTCGCATAAAACCAAAGAAGGGAATCATTGTTCCTCTTTCTTACACAAACAAAAATAACAAAACGCAGCCACATGTTCTATTTCATCCGTAAAGGTCGGTCCGGTTATTGTCACAACATTTCACCTGCGCGCGATCCATAATCAGTCTGGACATCTGATTGACACTAAACAAATAGAACGTTCAGTGAGGGACGACATGGCATGCAATTCTCTTTCCTAATTGAGAGGTGGGCATGTGAATCCGGGAGGAGGGATAGCGCCACATTGAACAAAAAGATCCAGAGCCAATGGTAGGATGACATTGACGTTGAGTAGCTTGAGGCGGATAGTTGTACAGAAGCACAGCGCTGTCTCCAACTCCGCAACGCCTTGTAGAGTGGGCAGCACTGGTTGACAACAGGGTCACCAATGCCTAAGTGCACCAACCCTCCCAACAAATCAACGCAGGCTCCCACTTTCAATGCATCCAAATCAACGCAGGCTCCCACTTTCAATGCATCCAAAGGACATGATGAGGTTCCTCCTCCTGGGGGGCCACTGCCCGTTCCCGGGACGCTAGGAGGTCCGCCCGATCGCCCACCCGGAGGGCTACTGATAGGAGGTGTTGCAGCAGGAGGAGAGTCACACCCACCAACTGTTGGGTATTTTACTTTTAAATGGGGAAAATACCAAAAACCAAATAAACAAACACACAGAGGCAATGCTCTGTTTTTTTTTTGCTCCAGGATCTTTTATGCAGAGAAGACTTAAAAAAAATTTCACTCAGAGAAACAGAGTAATTCACCATAAGAAATTTCTATTCATTAAAAACCGATACAAACTTCATCCTCTTTTACTGAGAGGGATTTAACACTGTAAAACCATTTTCATATTCACTGCTGTGAAAAACAACTTACTGCTGTAACAAAAGTTTACATAAGTTTACTGCTGTAAACAAAATTCACACAGGCTTACAAAATTTCACGCTCCACCATTTCCTTTATGCAAAACCACACATGGTTTTTGCTATTCCTCTGTTTTACAATTCCTTACAAAACATTACCAAATACATTTGTGCACTGTTGTGCATTCACCCTCTGGTTCTTCACATTTTTCACACTGCTGTGTATGAAAATACAACACATGGTTTTCACTTCATCACTCTAATTTTTTCTCTACTGTGAACTCACACTAAAACCTCCCGTGTGCCATACAAGAAAACACAAGTCAACACAGTAATAAATTACATCACCTATCCCATACAGAATTTATGTAATAAGTACATTCGCCCATACCTTCTCATAAAAAAACTTACCAACTCTATGTAAAACTTTAATATTCTACCTACCACTATGACATTTCATCAAGACATATGGTCAACCAAAACTTAGATTTACTCCACGCAACATTTAATATTTGCCGTCGGGTGAATTTCAAACATTATGCAATTTGGTTTTGGGAAGCCATCGGGTCCACTCCATCGCATCGGAACTTTACTCATGTTAAAAACCCCGACCCTATGATATTGCCGATAGCGAAGTGCCGATGCGATATCGGCGATCGCTCATCGCAAACACAAGAGCTTCCTTATGACTCCTTCACTTCAACTTTGCCGATGCGATATCGGCGATCGCTCGTCGGCAACATTTTATATCGCTGCCACTGCCTGCCTCCTATGCTTCAACCTGCCGATATGCCGACTTGCCGATATGCGATATCGGCGATCGCTGTTGAAATTATATTTTCAACACTCCCCTTTAATTTCAACTGTCGGGCATTCAATCATACCCAAACACTTCCTCAAAAATTCGAAGCTTTTCTGATCCAATGGCTTTGTCAGGATGTCTGCGACCTGTTCCTGAGTGCTGCAATGTTGCAAACTGATTTCTCCATTGCTTACCAATTCTCTGATATAATGAAACCTTGTATCGATGTGCTTCGTTCGTTTGTGAAACACTGAATTCTTTGACAATGCAATAGCTGAGCTATTGTCACAAAAAATGACTGTCGCTTTTGCCTGCTCTTGGCCTAAGCTTCTCAACATTCTTCTCATCCACACTGCTTGACATGCTGCTGCTGTAGCTGCCACATATTCAGCCTCTGCTGTAGACAATGCTACAATGGACTGCTTCTTAGAAGCCCATGAAATGGCTCCTGAACCCATATGAAAAACATAACCGGAAGTGCTCTTCCGATCATCTACACTTCCAGCCCAATCGCTATCAGTGTAACCAATTAAATCTGAACTTTCTGAGACACTATATAATATGCCAAACATTTTGGTACCTTTGACATACCTCAAAATTCTCTTTGCTGCCTGCCAATGTGCCTCCTTTGGCCTCTCCATGAACCTGGAAATCAAACTAACAGCATACATTAAATCAGGCCTAGTTGCTGTTAAATACATAAGGCTGCCCACAATGCTTTTATACAAGCTAGGATCAAAGTCCTTGCTGCTGTCCTCTCTGTTGAGCTTTAATCCCATCACTGTGGGAGTGATTGCTGCCTTGCATTCTTCCATCTTAAATCTGCTCAAAACTTGATTTACATATCTTGCTTGAGATATAAAAATTCCTTTTTCATTTTGCTCTACTTCTATGCCTAAGAAGTATCTCAACAAACCCATGTCAGTCATTTCAAATTCATCCTTCATGACTGATTTAAAATTCTCAATGAGATAAATATCATTTCCAGTGAAAATAACATCATCTACATACAAGACAACAATTAAAATTTTACCATCCTTTTCCTTGATGTAGACTGTGGGTTCTCCTTCACATTTGTCAAATTCATTATCTAATAGATATGAATCTATCCTGCTGTACCATGCTCTTGGCGCTTGCTTCAGCCCATAAAGAGCTTTCTTCAATTTGCACACTTTGTGCTCTTCACCTTTCTTCTCATATCCGAGAGGTTGTTCAACATAAACCTCTTCTTTTAACACTCCATTTAGGAATGCTGATTTCACATCCATTTGGTAGACTTTCCATTTGTTTTGTGCTGCTATGGACAGCACTGTTCTCACGGTTTCCATTCTTGCAACCGGTGCAAAAGTCTCCTCATAATCTCTTCCATACTGCTGCTTGTAGCCTTTAACAACCAGCCTTGCTTTATGCCTTTCAATCTTACCTTCAGCATTGCTCTTGGTCTTGTAGACCCATTTCACACCAATGACTTCTTTGTCTTTTGGTAGCTCAACCAAATCCCATGTTTTGTTTCTCTCTATGGCATTGATTTCCTCATCCATAGCTTCTATCCATTTCCTATCTTTAATAGCTTCTTCAAAATGAATAGGATCATCAACATGACAATACAAGGCAAATAAGGAATTCATTCCTTCATTATAAATGTCACTTAGATTTCTAAACTTCTTACCTCTTTCACTTGGTGTGCAAGTGCTTGAAGATGCACTTGAATTTCCTCCTTGTGGTGTGCTTGGAGAAGCACTCTCATTGATCCTCAATGGTGTACCTTGCTGTCCTTGTGTTGGCGCTGCTGTTTGGGGATGTATTTCAACCACCTCCTCTTCATCTTCATCATGAGACAAACAGTTTTTGACATTCATTGTTTTCTCTATGCTTCCATCCCAAGCTTCCTCTTCAATGAATTGAACATCCCTGCTGACAAAGAACTTCTTGGTAGATGGAATGTACAGCCTGTAGGCTTTGGATTCCTCACTGTATCCAATGAAAAGACACTTCTCCCCTTTGCTGTCCAACTTCCTCCTTAGCTGATCTGGTATGTGTGCATAGGCCACACACCCAAAAACTCTCATGTGGGTGACTCCTTGCTTTCTCCCACTCCATGCCTCTTCTGGCACCTTGTTCATGACTGCTTTTGTAGGACACCTGTTCAATATATAAACTGCACAATGTACAGCTTCAGCCCAATACTCATTTGGCAAATGCTTTGCCTTCAACATGCTCCTTGCCATATCCATGATGGTCCTGTTCTTCCTTTCAGCAACTCCATTTTTCTGTGGGGTGTACCTAGTTGTAAACTGTTTATGAATTCCATTTTCTCTACAGAATCTTAGGAATTCCTTGGAGATATACTCACCTCCTCTATCAGTTCTCAAAACTTTTATATGCAACCCGCTTTGGTTCTCCACAAGTGCTTTGAAATTTTGGAATTTCTCAAACACTTCACTTTTGTTTTTAAGGAAATATATCCAAGTTTTTCTTGTACAATCATCAATGAATGTCAAGAAATATTGGCTGCCAGCTAATGATGGAGCTTGCATTGGTCCACACAAATCTGAGTGGATAATCTCTAAGGGTGTCTTTGCCCTTATGCTTTTCCCTGATGGAAAACTTTCTCTGTGTTGTTTTCCCAAAATGCAGCCTTCACATAGGCTGTCCGGTTTCTCTATCAATGGTAATCCCTTTACCATTCCCTTTCTGCTCAATAAGTTTAGACCTCCAAAATTGAGATGCCCAAATCTCAAGTGCCATAACCAATTCTCATCCTTTGGCACGCTTTGGAAAGCCTCTTGGGTGACTGCTGCCATTTCCCTTTTGTTCTTCATGTCAGCCCTGATCCGGAGAGGGAACATCCTGTTCCTTGTCATCTTCACTTCAGCAATGCATCTTTTGCTGGGTGGTATATCCATGATGGTGCACACATCATTTTTAAAGAAAACATTGTACCCCTTATGGACAAGCTGTCCAATACTCAAGAGATTACATCTCATTCTGGGAACATAGTATACATCTGCTATGGTTTTCCTTTCTCCTTGCTTTGAAAGTATTTTTATTTCTCCTTTTCCCATAACAGACACTTTACTATCAGTTCCTAGTGTGACTTCTGATTTCACATTTTTATCGAGGGCAGAAAAGAAGGCTATATTTCCGGTCATATGGTTGCTGCAACCTGAGTCTAAAAACCATATGTCCTCACTATGTGTTTCAGCCATGTTACAAGCTAACAGAACATTGTCTTGACTGCTGTTTTCTCTTGTAACATTTGCATTTTGTCTGCTGTTCATATCATGTTGTTTCTTTCTGCAATCACTAGCATAATGTCCATACTTTTTGCAATAATAGCATTGAACATTAGATTTATCATACCTTTGTCCTTGAGCATGATGTTGATCTCTTTGTTGGCTGCTGCCTTGACTTTGGTTCTGATTTGGATTGCAGCCTCTTCCTTGTGCATTTGATGGGTTGTTCCTTCCTCCTCTGTTCTGGCTTCTGCCTCTTCCTCTTTTGTTTCCTCTGCCTTGACCTCTGCCTCTTCCAAAGGACATCTGGGTCTTGAAGGCTTGCTCAAGAGATGAGTTTTCATTCCTACTCAACCTCTGTTCATGTGTTATCAGTGATGCGTGTAGCTCATCAACTGAATAGTTTGAGAGATCCTTTGTCTCTTCAATGGTGGTGACTATGGCATCAAACCTTGAGGGTAAGACCCTCAATATTTTCTCCACTATTCTTCTGTCTTCAATGGTTTCTCCATGAGTTCTCATTTGTGTGATTACACCAATCACATGAGTGAAGAATGAGTCAATGTTATCTGACTCCTTCATGTTCAGATTCTCAAAATCCTTCCTCAGCAATTGAAGTTTTGCTGTCTTCACTCTCTCCATGCCTTGATAGGCTGTCTTGAGGGTTTGCCATGCTTCATTGGCTGTCTTAGCTGCTGCTAACCTTGGAAACATACTCTGGTCTACTGCTAGATACAACAACACACGGGCTTTTGAGTCCTTCTTCCTATTGTTCTTAAGCAGATCCTTCTCTCCCTGAGTTAATGCATTGAACTCAGTTTCATCTGCTGGTTCTTCAAAACCTTCTTCAACTATTTCCCATAAATCTTGGGAAGCAAGCAGGGCTGTCATAGTTATTGACCAGTAGTCATAGTTCTTCCCATTAAACTGTGGGAGCTGGGTGTTAAACAAACCCATACCAGTGCTTGTGCTGGCCATTCCTTGACTGTGTATTAAAAAAAACTGACTGTTTCTTTCAGCAGCAACACAAAGAAAAATCTTTGAGAAATACCTGAACCCTTTGTTGTCTGAGTCTTCTGTCTGCCTGAGAAGTTTTGCTGCAGCAACAACCTTCTCCCTTCAGCTTCTTGAACACCTTCAAGAGCCTAAGCCTGCTCTGATACCACTGTTGGGTATTTTTCTTTTAAATGGGGAAAATACCAAAAACCAAATAAACAAACACACAGAGGCAATGCTCTGTTTTTTTTTTGCTCCAGGATCTTTTATGCAGGAAGACTTAAAAAAAATTTCACTCAGAGAAACAGAGTAATTCACCATAAGAAATTTCTATTCATTAAAAACCGATACAAACTTCATCCTCTTTTACTGAGAGGGATTTAACACTGTAAAACCATTTTCATATTCACTGCTGTGAAAAACAACTTACTGCTGTAACAAAAGTTTACATAAGTTTACTGCTGTAAACAAAATTCACACAGGCTTACAAAATTTCACGCTCCACCATTTCCTTTATGCAAAACCACACATGGTTTTTGCTATTCCTCTGTTTTACAATTCCTTACAAAACATTACCAAATACATTTGTGCACTGCTGTGCATTCACCCTCTGGTTCTTCACATTTTTCACACTGCTGTGTATGAAAATACAACACATGGTTTTCGCTTCATCACTCTAATTTTTTCTCTACTGTGAACTCACACTAAAACCTCCCGTGTGCCATACAAGAAAACACAAGTCAACACAGTAATAAATTACATCACCTATCCCATACAGAATTTATGTAATAAGTACATTCGCCCATACCTTCTCATAAAAAAACTTACCAACTCTATGTAAAACTTTAATATTCTACCTACCACTATGACATTTCATCAAGACATATGGTCAACCAAAACTTAGATTTACTCCACGCAACATTTAATATTTGCCGTCGGGTGAATTTCAAACATTATGCAATTTGGTTTTGGGAAGCCATCGGGTCCACTCCATCGCATCGGAACTTTACTCATGTTAAAAACCCCGACCCTATGATATTGCCGATAGCGAAGTGCCGATGCGATATCGGCGATCGCTCATCGCAAACACAAGAGCTTCCTTATGACTCCTTCACTTCAACTTTGCCGATGCGATATCGGCGATCGCTCGTCGGGAACATTTTATATCGCTGCCACTGCCTGCCTCCTATGCTTCAACCTGGCGATATGCCGACTTGCCGATATGCGATATCGGCGATCGCTGTTGAAATTATATTTTCAACACCAACTAGGATGGGCATGGTGGCTGCAGTACTAATCGTAAATGTGAAAAGCATTGCTACAGCCTCTCCCATCTCCAAGCAAATGCAATGTTCGCCCCTTATTAGAAATGAATATGAAATTGAATGAAAAAAAAGGAAAAGAAACAACCGAATAAGGGAGTTGCTTGTCCCTTATTCGAAACGAATATGAAATTGAATGAAAGAGAAGGGAAAGAAAGAACAGAATAAGGTAGTAGAGGTTGCAGAATATGGATTCCATAGCCGCTGTGGTAGTTTCAACGCGCAATTTTCTTAATTCAATATATTATTGAAGAAAATCCTCATTCAAAACCCGCAAGCACTCCACATGGCGTCGGAAGCGGAAATCGTTCTTCCGGAAAGCGTCTGGAACATTTCGGGAAATAAAGATAATAAACTAGACGCCAGTATTTCTGTGTATTTATGTTGGTTTTATATTCAGAGGAACATGAATATGTTAATAAAATATGTGAAGTTTCAAATTGCGATTAACCATGGTCTCATTAAGACAAATGAGTACATCTGATTATAGTCATAATTTAAAATTCAACGATAGTGCAAAAGATGCGAAAAAATATTATTATCAACGCTGTGCTACATTGCTCTGCTCATCTCTCATAAAACCAATGAAGGAAATCATTGGTCCTCTTTCTTAAAGAAACAAAGATAACAAAACGCAGCGCACATTCTATTTAATCCATAAAGGTCGGCGGTTATTGTCACAACATTACATTTCACCTGCGCGCAATCCATAATGAGTGCGGACATACGATTGACACTAAACCATTAAAGGAAATATACGGCAGTGAGGGACGACATGGCATGCAATTTGCCTCCCTAATTGAGAGGTGGGCATGTGAATCCGGGAGGAGGGGTAAGGCCACATTGAACAAAAAGATCCAGAGCCACTAGGATGACATTGACGTTGAGTAGCTTGAGGCGGATAGTTGTACATAAGCACAGCGCTGCCTCCAACTCCGCAACGCCTTGTATGAGTGGGCAGCACTGGTTGACAACGGGGTCTCCAATGCCTAAGTGCACCAAGCCTCCCAACAAATCCACGCACGCTCCCAGTTTCAATGCATCCAAAGGACATGATGAACTTCCTCCGCCGGACCCACCACCTGGGGAGCTACCGCCGCTGCCCGGGACGCTCGGAGGTCCGCCCGATCTCCCACCAGGGGGGCTACTGCCGCTGCCCGGGACGGTAGGAGGTGCTGCAGCAGGAGGAGAGTCACAAGAGAGCACTAGCATGGGCATGGTGGTTGCAGCACTAATCATAAATATGAAAAGCATTGCTGCAGCCTTTCCCATCTTCAACCAAATACGATGTTGTCCCTTACCCGAAATGAAATTGAATGAGAGAGAAGGGAAAGAAAGAACCGAAAAGGCAAAATAAGGGAGTTGCATGTTTGAGGTCGCAAGATATGGATTTTATAGCAGCTCTGGTAACTGTTTCAATGCGTAATTTTCTTAATTCTATATGTTATTGTAGCAAATCCACATTGCAAAAGTTCAAGCACTCCATAAGGCGCCGGAAGCTCAATCGGAAACTGTATCTAGTCCTCCCTCCACGTTTTATAATAATCTTGCAAACTACAGATTTCCATGTGATCCTGGAACTCTTACGTCGATGACATCTTCCACCTGAAATAAGATGCGTTCACGTGAAATCGACTCGAAGATAATTAATTCAAAGTCTCACGCGATACCAAAGCTTCTGGAACATTTCCGGAAATAAAGAGAAAGAAGTTCGTATATGACGAATTTGAAAAGCGCACGTTATTCACTTTTGTTTCGTTAGAACATTCTTTTTAAACAAGATCAACTCAGGAATGAGTTAATATAATTTTGCCTTGTTCATATAACATTCTTACATATGTATATGTGCAAAATTTATGGCAGGGATCCTCATTATTACTAAATTTTTCTATTAACTCTGTTTTATATAGAGCATTTTATGGTAAGTGATCTTATTTTTAAAAAATGATGTTTGTTAAGTACTCTTATGGGGCTAAAATTGATTAAGAGCACTATATAAATTGGGTAAGGCATTGAAACACTCATCGTAGTTATGGAAAGAATAATACTGCTTATATTTATGGGAAGAACAATTTGTTAGAGTAGAATGTGATTGATAAGGATGGTATATATTTTAATCAAGATATAAATAATTGGATTATAATAGAAATATGAAAATATGGTCTATTCTCAAAGTTAATATTAACTGATTATTGTCATTTTCATATAATATATATCTATAATGATCTTTTACTTTCTATTATTTTATTTTTTTCTTTCTTTCACTAGTGTCACATTTATGGCTTTATGGCTTTATAGGTGTCCAATAAAAATAATAGTATAGTGTCTTCTTTAAGGTTTAATGAGTGCGAAAAGACTTAAAAGTTTACTAAAAAAGTGGTTCTTACATGGTTTCATCGGAACAAAATTCATTTATGAAAGCAAGATAAACTCGGGAGAATGATTAAAATAATCGCATACGTCTATGTTCTAAGTTAGTGGAATGGATCTATCCAAATATTATGTAAAACAACACTAGCAAATTAAACATTCATTGTGGTACTTTTCTCTATGAGTGTAAACATAGCTTAACATATGCATCCTAATGCAAATGGTGAGAGATCAAAAGTGGTTACAATGGAAGTACATGAGTTCAAATCAAATTAATGATAGCATAACAAAGATAACCAACAATATGTGTGTGTAGCTACGGAACCCAACAATATGCATGTATAGTTACGAAACTGTTGTTGCGAGAACCCCCCATATTCTTCTTTTGGAAGAGATATGGCGATGCTCCATGTAAATTTTGGTTAAATCACTTTTATTTTGTGTGCTTTGGTTTATTTTGTGAAATTTTCAATTTGTTTGAATATTTATTTTAATGATTCCATAGCTTGTGGTTTGTTGACAACTTCTGAGGGGCTCAAATTTTGGTACGATTTCACTGCCTAAGATTTAAATTTGTATTTTATTAGATTTTTATAATTTGTAAATAAAATTAATTTTAATGTATTTAGTTAAAATAATTATAATTAATTAAAATAATTATATTTAATTAAATTAATTAATAAAAATTCATTTGTAAATATTTTAATTATTTATAAAGTCTTTTTGATCATGATCAACGATGATCGTGAACCATGGACAATCATGGTCAACCATGTTTTATAACATCAAACATCATCAATCATGGTCAAGCATGGTTGAACATTGTATTGAGACAAAGATTGTCTCGATATGAAAATCAAACATGGTCAAACATACTCCAACGCCACATTGTGACAAGGATTGTCAAAATATGAATATCAAATATCGTCAACCATGTTTATTTTGGTGTTTATAATATTTATTTGAGGGTTTATATACCTTGGGTTTATAATATTACTCCATTGAGTTTCATATTATTCCCTTGGATTCTTAATATGTTGGGGTTCTAGTATTAGTCCATTGGGTTTATAATATCAATCCCTTCGGTTTATGATTCCTTTTGGTTTATAATATCAATCATGGTCAACCACGGTAAATCATAGCCAGCCATGGTCCACCATGGTCAACCATGGTTGAATGACGCATTGTGACAAATATTATCTCCATATGAAAACCAACCATGATCAACCATGGTCCAACGTCGCGTTGTGACAATGATTGTCTCGATATGAAAAATCAATCATGGTCAACCATGGTCAAGAATGGTCCAACGTCACATTGTTACAAGGATTGTCTTAATATGTAATCAACCATTGTCAACCATGTTTATTTTAGGGTTTATAATATTTATCTTTGGGTTTATATACCTTGGATTTATATTTTTAATCCCTTGGGTTTATTGCTCTAAGGGTTCATATTCCCAGGGTTTAATATTATTCCCCTAGGTTTATAGTCCCTTGGGATTTTAGTATTAATCCCTAGGGTTTATTATTCCCTTGGATTTATAATATCAATCATGGTCCAACATCACATTGTGATAAATATTGTCTCAATATGAGAATCAACTATGGTCAACCATGGTCCAATGTCGCATTGTGCAAAGATTCTATTGATTTGAAAATCAATCATGGTTAAGTATGCTCAACCATGGTCCAATGTCACACTGTAACAATGATTTTCTCAATATGAAAATCGACCATGGTCAACCATGTTCAACCATCGTAAATCATGGTCAACCATGGTGAACTGTATTTTTTAAAATCAATCATGGTCAACCATGGTATTATGTCGCATTGTGACAATGTTTGTCTCAATATGAAAATCAATCATTGTGTCAAATGTGGTCCAATGTCACATTATGACAATGATTGTCTCAATATGATAGTCATGGTCAACTATGGTTAGTCATGGTCAACCTTGGTCAATCCTAGTCAACCGTGTTTTATAAAATCAAATATGGTCATCCATGGTCAATCATGCTCCACCATGGTCGAACATCGCATTGTGACAAAGATTATCTTGATATTGAAATAAACGATGGTTAAGAATGGTCAACTATGATCCAACATCGCATTGTGAAAAGGATTATCTCAGCATCAAAATTAACAATAGTCAACCATTTTTATTTTAATACTTATAATATTTGTTTTAGGGTTACATACCTTGGATTCATAAACCTAGGGGGTTTTATTATCAATCCCTTCAATTTAATTTAACCTTGGGTTTGCGTCGCTTTGTGACAAAGATTTTCTTGATATGTAAAGCAATCATGGTTAAGCATGGTCAACCATGCCCAACTATGTCTATTTTAGTGTTATAATATTTATCTTACGTTTTACATACCTTGGGTTTATAATATTAGTCCCTTCAGTTTAATATTATTCCCTTGGATTCTAATCCCGACATCAAATTGTGACAAAGATTGTCTGAATATCAAAATCAATGATTGTCTTAACAATGGTTCAACATTGCATTATGGCAAAGATTGCTTCAATATGGTAATGAGGGTCAACCATGGTTAATTCAGGTCAACCTTGGTCAACCATGTTTTATAAAATCAAACATGGTCATCCATGGTCAATCATGGTCAACCATGGTTGAATGTCACATTGTGACAAAGGTTTTCTTGATATGAAAATCAACCATGATTAAGTATAGTCAACCATGGTCCAACGTCACATTGTAACAAATATTATCTCAATATGAGAATCAACCATAGTCATATGTCACAATGTGACAAAGATTCTTTCGATTTGAAAATAAATCATGGTTAAGCATGGTCAACCATGGTCCAATGTCACATTATCACAAGGATTGTCTCAATATGAAAATCTCAACAAAATATTTTTATTTTTCTATAAACAATACTAAAAATTATTTAAAATAATTAATTAATTATTTCTTATTTATCAATTATTTATTTTTTAATGTGGTATATTTTAATAATAAATTATTATTATTATTGTTAGTAATTAATATTATTAATTACTTTTTATTTATTTTTAATTGAGTATATTTATTTTAAATTAGTATTATTATTATATATTGATGAAGGGCTTATATGATAGATATAAATGAATCCTTTGCCCTGTACCAATAACATTTATTATTTTTATTTTTAAATATTTAAATTAATACTACTACTACTAATAATAATAATAATATTTTTATTGTAATAATATTATTTTTATTAATATATATTTAACAATGGTAATATAAATAAAGGTTTCAGCTATATAAACCACACTAATATTTTTAATGTGGTAGTGTTAGTTATAATTATTAGTGGCATTGCATATGGTTTGTATTACTCAAAAACTCGTAATAATAAACTTGGCTTGTGCTTGTTAGTTATTGTGACATATATGTGTGTGTGTGTGCGCGCACCCTTATGTGTTCGAGATATTTGATGGCATCTCCCTCATATTACTCTATTAGGAAATATTTGAATATTTTTTACTTTTAATTACTTTTTATTTTTAGAAATTGAAATATTTTATTGTTATTCACATACATATATGTATGTTCTATGCTCGAATTCTAGAATTCAAATGTTCGAGTTATATCCTTCAATTCTACCCATGGGGCCTTGTGAATTAGGCTATATCTAGCCCAGGGAAGCATTGATTTTTGAACCATGGGTGTGGTGACAAGGGATTCTAGCAATTGGTACCCTATGGGGTTTCTTACAGTCGTGAGAGAAACCCTCTAGGAATTTTCATCAACATAGAGCCACACGGGTGGTGGCTAAGTCACAAGTTAGTTTTTGTGACTTGGGATTTTGTCAGGGTTGGTATTGTTGACATTCTAGATGTGGCTGTTAGCCTCAAAGCTTGTTGGAGTGGATTAGACACTAGTGGCATAGTTGGGCTCATTAACGAGTGGATTGTTGCACTTGTGGAGATGAATTGGAATTTTGGTCGACCTCGAAGTGGTTTGAGATTGCGTAGCCAACCAGTTGGACATGTCGGTGAGGTAGGAGAAACAAACGATGATGGGAAAGTTGGTGCAATGCTTGAGGGGTAATTGGCTCAAGGACTGGGTTCCTTCTCTAGGCCATGTCAACCATCCTCTGTCCATGGAGTCTTTGGACCTTTAGATGAGAAATATCATGGCAGTGTTGGAAGGCATGATACAACAATGACATGATGAACATAATGAAGTCATCACATTCATGAACGGTCTTCAACAAAACCATTGGGATATCTTTGACCGCGTGGCATCCCTAAGAAGGAGTCAAAGGCACGCCAATGACTGCCTATATTATATGGAGTGGCATCTATCTCACATGGAATTTCATGAACATAAGGATCGTTGATCATTGGATCCACCAGGTGTAGGTCACGTGCCATATTTCTTGATGTTCCTTGATGGATGTTTGTTGCCTGCTCATTCTCTCCGTTTTTTGCGCCTTACGGTCTTTTCGTTTCTCGCTACTATGTAAAACTTGGTAATTTATCTTTAGATTTTGCATTGATATCCTAGCCAACAAATCTAGTCAGAATAAGGTTGGGAGAGTAGGGGCTTACATGTTTATCCACTATATAATTTTGAAGAACTAATAGAAATATTTTGATGAACAAGAAAAAAAGCATACATATATGTATGCTTATATTTTCCTTAAAATTGATACTAAAATAAATAAATTAAGATGGATATTCCAATTGTTTCTTTCTATTTCATATGGAAATATGAAAATATAAATAATATACATTTTTTTTATATTATTTTAATAACATTACCTTCTAAAAATAGTCATAAAATTATGTTACTTCATAAGGATATAGAAATATTTTATTTGTAATTGAGAATAAGAGTAAATAGAAATTTCCCATATCTCCTTTATATTAGGTTGGAATATCAACAATTAAAACATGTATATTCATTTTTTCTTAGTATGCCTTTATTCTATAATACTTAATTAAAACTAATAAAATATGTATATCTATTATTTTACTTTTATTATAATTGACATTATTTTACTAATTTGTCTTTTATAACTTAATATAAATTATTTTATTTAACATAGATATCAAAATATTCTATTTATAGTTAAAAATAAAAATGAAATATAATATTAGATATAAATTAGATTTTTATAATATTTTTAATAAAAATTAATAAACATTTTATTTTTAAACTTACCTAAAAAGATACCTTAAAGTAAATATATATCCACCTTAGATTTAGCATTAACGAAATTAAGATTATGCAAAAACCATTTATATAAAAGCATTTTACTTGTTTATGTTATATCAAATCATTTAGTTAGAGTGTGCGAAACTTTTGGTGGATGCTACATTACGTAACATCATTTTTATTTTTAAAATAGATTTATATCAACTTTAGATTCAGCATTAACGAAATTCAGTTTCAATGCGAAAACCATCTATATAAAAGCACGGTACTTGTTTGTTTGAGTTATATAATATCATTTAGTTAGAGTGTGCAAAAGTTTTAGTTGATTTTATGTTGGAGTTATTTTAATTTTATATATAACTAGCAATTGTCCCGAAAGGTACAAAGAGAGGCCAATAGACCTATGATGTTAGAATTGTTGAATTTTTATAAAAGATTAAAACATACAAGTATTTTTCTAAAAAATACTTGTACTATTTAGGTTGAATTGTACTTTCTAAGAAATCACCTCAATTATCCAATTGTATGCCTTACAATTGTTAGATGCTCAACTTGTAGCTTGGCTTGGAGGATGGAAGATCATATATATATATATATATATATATATATATATATATATATATATATATATAAGTGATAGAGACTATATTGAATTGCTAAATAAAACTAAAAATTGCTTCAATAATTATGGACCACCGCAATCATTTGATCACAGTACAAGCAAATATCATGCAAATTGGTGGTAAACAATTGTATTTTATACTCTGATCACTCAAACAAAATAATGTTTCATGATACCCTAGTGGAGAACCCGACAACCCGTTGTCCACCTATGTTTTATTAAAGTCTTGTACAGTTAAATAAAAAAACACGTTGGATTTAAAAGGAAAAAGGAACTACTGAGTCCTATGTTGGGAACACTTTTCTACCCTGTCATTCTAAACCAACTTAGGAGCAGGGAAGAGCTCTTAGCTTCATGGTTTAATGTTGTCCACCTATTGAACAATAAAAGCAGATTGACTTACATGACGGTATAGATGATAGATCAGAAAGATGATAAATAAAAAAACACTTTGGTTAAAAGAAAAAAATAATAAACTGAGTTTCAGGCCACGAACAAGTTAAAAAATAAGTTATAACATCAAAAAAATCCAACTTGAAAATAAATAGGTATTTTTTATAACACAGTGAAGCTGAAGGGAAAAAAAGCTACCAGATGTCTTAGGAATGATGTGGAGAGAAGAATTGGACCTCTCTTATGAAAAATCACTCCAAAATGCTATCCACCTTGGATATTTTGAAGGTGCATGGGAGGGCACAATTGACCACCTGTCAAACTCAAATCATGGTGCCGTGAGCATTATAAACATATAATCCTTCTAAAAATTCCAACGAATGAATAGAATAATGATAATTTAATATTAATCAGTGCTTGCCAAAATCCAGGGAAAAAGAACAAGAACAATGATAACTTAATACTAACCACTGCTTGCCAAAAGCGAGGGAGGAAGAACAGCAACAACAACTGGTAGACCAAAGAGACGATTAACTCTGAGGCCAAGAGTGCAAGAAGATGGGGATGAAATATATCACTATAGAAGATTTCACTAATGGCAGACCGACAAAGAAGGGCACATGATTGAAAGGACATAAAAGAATGGGAAAAGGCAGTAAAAAAAACAAGAAACCACCTCTCAGCATCGATGAAGAGGGTCTAATTAAGAGGAATTAATTTAAAAAGCCACTAAACATGGATGGAGATGATCTAGTTTATTGTAAACCAAGAAACCACCTCAACACATTTCACTGAAGAGATCTGCGTCCATATATTTGGATTTGCAAGCATCCACATGGGTTTGCACATGCCCATTTTTCTTTTTCGCTTTTGGCTCCCATGTTACTTTGAGCTTTATTTATGTCATATTTTCTGCAACTATTTTTAGTTGTTTCTATATTTTGCAATATGATGCGATTTTGAATACAAAGACTTGCAGGTTGAATTGTATTTAGATCCAGTGTGACAATGAGACGAGAACTCCCATGTTACTTTGAGCTTTATTTCTATTAGATTTTCTGCAACTATTTTTAGTTATTTCTATATTTTGCAATATGATGCCATTTTGAATACAAAGACGTGCAGGTTAAATTGTATTTTAGATATGGCCTGACAGTGAGACGAGAATGTCAAACCAGCAACGTAAAAAACAACTGAAATGAATATATGATCGAGGTATGCTTGACAGATGTCAATAGGAGAATGAAAGTGTTGACGACGAAAGTGATTCAATAGCAAGGCCTATCGGCCTAAATATAAAACGAGATTTCCCTAGATATTATAGATAGTTATTTTTTATTTTTTTATTATATATATATTTCAAAAACTTGTATAAATTATGTTGGAAGTGTTTATTGAGGTAGATGAATTGTCTAGACTGGAAATCATGTTTTTCATAATGAAAATCAAATCAATAGCATAAAAAAAATTTAGAGGCTCTCAAAACTTTGAACTTTTGGGACACAAAAGTCCCTCCTAAATTATTTCAAAATCCTACCAAAATTTCCATAGTTTTCAGAAAAAAAACAATTTATATAATTTTTTTTGGGAGCACCCAAAACATTAAACTTTTAGGACATAAAAATCCCTGTCCAAATCTTACAAAAAATTCCATAGTTTTCGAAACAAAAAACAATTTATATAAATTTTTTTGGGAGCTCCCAAAACATTTAATTTTTAGGACACAAAAATCCCTACTAAATTTTGTCAAAATCTTACAAAAATTTCGATAATTTCCGGACAAAAAACAATTCTAATTAAACTAAAGCTATTATATTTATTCATGATTTTAATTAGTTGTAACTAACCGTCAGCCAATTTTGCACTTTGTTGAAATTCATCGAATGATCATATAAATAAAAATGAGCAAAAATATAGTGAAGGAATTAACTCGATGCATGAGTAGTGTCCCCAGAAGAGAAGTGCACAAAGGCCGAAGCTCCCTGTGAATTAAATCGAATAAGTTGGCCTTTCAAGGAGAAATTGTGACACGAATTTGTGCTACGGAGGCCCTAAAGAATTTCTATACTTCGAAAAAAATTGTAACAAATGCAGAGAGGTTTAAGATATTGTGATTACACGATGGGAAAGAATTCCAAATTTTTAATTATTTTAATAAATCATAATTTTACATGTAAAATTTATTAGTAATTTAAAAAATTTGCTCACCAATTTTCATTAACAACAATTTCTTTTGTTTTATTAAATCTTTAATAGACACAATATTCTTTTGTAAACTATAAACTTTAAAATTTATTATAAAAATGGGCGTAAACACTTAAATTAATATAAAGGTTAGAATTAAATCTAATATTATTTAAATTTAAAATCTCATAATATTTATGGTAGAATATTTAATTATATGTTAATTATAAAATTAAAATATAAATATTTAATTATATGTTAATTATAAAAGTAAAATATATAATTACATCTAATTTTGATATTGATTTTTTTAAGGTGGAGTTGATATGTGCTTTCTTAAAATAGAAATAAAATTTTAAATAGAAAAGTAAAGTCCATATAATAAGAAAAAAAACAAAAATGAATATGCTATATCTATTGTAATAAAGAAACAAAAAATAAATATGCTATGTATGTAAAAAAGAATATGTTATATATGTTTAGTTAGTTTTTCCTATGATGTAATCTAATTTAATGTAAAGTAATTAGATTTAAAACTTTTGTTAAAAAAAATATTTAATGTTAAAAATATTAAATATGGGTGACTAATAAAATATTTTAATAAGAATTAATATTGATGTATACTTAAAAATATACATCTTGCTTTATAAAATGTCTAGATATAAGTGTTATATAAAATATTTTAATGGTAACTATGTATATGTATATATTATATATTGTTTAATTTTTTTGTATATATTTACAGTTTAATATTTTTTAGTATATATATATATAGAATTATACTTTTTATAGCAACCAAAAGTACTATTTAAACAATAAAAAATTACAGTTTCTAAAAAGTTTAGACTTCAACATTTTTTAAAATAATGTTTATCTATATTGGTTTTATATTCTAAAAAATATGATAAAATTTATTAAGTATTGAGAAATCCCTTTATATTTTAAAGGATATGACCCAACACATGGATCGTGTTTCTACCGAATGACTGAAATTCATAGGAACATGAATATGTTAATCAAATTTGTTAAGTTTCAAATTGCAATTAACCATGGTCTCATCAAGACAAATGAGTACATCTGATTATAATCATAATTTAAAATTCAAGGACAGTGCAAAAGATGCGATAAAATATTATTATCAATGGTGTGCTACATTGATGTGCTCATCACAACATTTCACCTTTGCGCAATCGATAATCAGTGTGGACATACGATTGACACTAAACCATTAAAGGAAATAGAACGTTGAAATGGAACATATACAATAGTGAGGGACGACATGGCATGCAATTTGCCTTTTTATATATTATCTATATTTTTGGTATATTAAACAATGTTTTTAATTTAAATATATATTAGAAAATAATTTTTAAAATTATATTATTTAATCCTTTATAAATACAAACCCAATACATTTTTCTAATTTTAAAAATTCATATTTTCACTACATATTGTAGGTATCTAGATTTTCCATTAACATTTTTTTATATCTTTTTGTATTTTTCATTAAGTTTGAGCTCCATTTTTTTGTATCTTCGAATATAAAAATATTTTACTCCCTATTACATGCTCAAATATATGATGTCGTTTTTTCCTCAATATATATCCCCTGATATGAATGCACTCCTAAAGTGAAACCCTCCATATGAATGCACGTCGTAAAGTGAAAGTTTCTCTTCTGCTAAATTATTTACTACATATTCTAGGAAAGCCATACCACTAAATTCTATCACAATAATTGGGCATGACAAATCTCTCTTTAGGTACATTCCAGGGTATGTACATCCTTCTCAAAGCCAAAAATTTATATTTTTTTGTAGTTTTCTACAATTTTTGTTTGTTTATTTTGCAAGCCAAATTGGTTTCCATTATTGGATGGAAAGGGAGAGACAAGAAATGAATAATATGACTACAATGAAAAATATAGCCACATTCAACACTTTAAGAGAACTTGGTTTTCTAAATTATGTCCTAACCTAAAACATGTGGACCACACTTCCTTACTTTAGAGGTTGGTAGAGTTTTTGAACCTTGATGGTTAACATTTCTTTTCAGGGGACCAAATCTTGAGAATATAGGTAGAGGATATCTACTTCCCCACAAGGTTATCAAGGTAGTGTGATCCAGTGAACTTACATGGAGAAATGGGGAGTGGAGAGTCAATTATCGAGTACATAGCATGGTATCATTGATGGGGTATTGTGAAAAGTACCAATAAGCTTCCATTCAAGGCTATTAATGATCTTACTCTTTGCACCAACCTATTAAACATTAGTCATATGGAGGGAACCATTTGTCCTCGCATGTCTTTAAAGAGCCTTATTTAGTTCTTCATATAACATCTCAATGCTACCATGTTTAGTTGGTGCAAAGATTTCGTAGAAAATATGAAGGGATAACTAATAAAATATACGATGGCACAATAGAGGAAATTAGAGAAGATCACTCTCATGAGACTGAAGATGTCAACACCATTTATTGATACCTCTAAGCCATGCATGAACTCATCGATAGATTTGATATTTAGTATAGTTTGTGGGGCTCTAGTTTTTTCTTTTTATCATATGGTTTTTAACTAGATGATTGAGAAAATTATGGTAGTTTATGACTACATGTATGCAAGGACCAACATCTGACATGATCTAGATTTGAAACTAGAGAAGGGTGAGAATTGAGCATACTTTGGTAACAAAAATTCATATGTGATTGTTTTTTTTAAGTTTTTTGTTTTTCTATTATTTCGAAATGTACACATTTTTTTTTCATGATGCAACATAACTAACTTGAAATGTTGGCTATGACACATAGTGGGCACTAGTAAAACCAACAAGGATCTCAACACTACATGGTAGAATGTGCTATGTGGTGTTATAAGGAGAGGAAAATAACGACAACATTTCACATGACCTATAAGAGGTGCACAGGAACCTAAAAGGCATCACCATGCTCATATCCCTAATAACTATGAATGATGTTTCCTAACAACTTCGACACCAAATGGTTAGTTTTTCTTGTCATTTCTATCAAATATTAAGGTGGGTTCCTTGTTCCATGATATGCTTCCATGAGCACCCAACGTCCTATCAAGACTACAGTATAGTTTCACCCCACATATTTACTACTTATGGTGATACCTATCAAGGACTTTATATGAACATTGTATGGGCCTAACAACCCTATTGTGTTTATTAAATTAGCTTTTATATAATAGAATAGAAAGCACTTTGACATATATATTTATAAATTTTGACTTGTACGTATGTTTTCTAAGTGATTTGAATACTACCCATGTGATTATAGACATGCATTCTTATGTATGACACTTAATTATATAGAAAATTCAAATTTGACATAGCTAGTCAAGGAATTAGCTAATTGTTAGAACCTCTTGGTAGATGTTAATAATCATTTAACAAAAAATGTGTTTCAAGAATATGTACTATTGAATGTTTAAGAATATATACATACATTAGTCAGTTACAAGGCCACTACTCGAGAACGCAACTTGGAAGCTAACCTAGAAATGTTGAGAATAAGAGCCTTGCACAATAGCTCAATCATAACATCCTCAATTTTTCTAGTTAATGGACCTAGGTATATGGCACATAAAATCACCAATTCATCTATTGGTAAGAATATCAGCCATGAATTGGAAGCAAGATCTTGGGTACTAGTTTTTTTGTCATTTATGAAGACTACATAGATTGAGGTCAATGTTGAGATTTGAAAATAAAGTACCAATTAGGATAAGAATCTAACCAAGATTTTCTATATGGATATGATTACAAAAACCACTCCACACACAAAAATAATCGATAATGTATATAACATTTCTAAAAATAATGGTCTATGTAAAGTCATTTTTGATATAGAGTAAATTCCATGGCTTTGGTTGTCAATTTCCATCATGTTTAACAATGTCATAAGTGATCCAGATCTTGGTAGGAGGCCCCCAAGATCTAAAAAATTGAAATGGATCTTGGGGGGAGAGGCCACCAAGATCTGAAAAACTGAAATGCCAAAAGAAAAATAGGAGAATGACCAGTAAACAACAACACAAAGAATTTTTTTATTAAAATGAATAATAACTGTAAAAGCTACATTGTGGCGCACAAACTGTCCTTTTACAAAATGAGACTTGTTACTTATAGTATTTTTCTCTTATGATACCGTGGGTAAATTCCATGCGTGAATGAATACCATGGGTGGATGTCCCAATGCAATGGAAAAATACCATGGGTGAATGAATACCATGGGTGGATGTCACTTACAATACTAAGGGTGGATAAATACCATGGGTAGATGCCACTTACAATACCATGGTTAAATTCCATGGGTGGATGAATACCATGGGTTGATGTCATTTTCCATTAAGATCATTCCTCCCTCCTTAAGAAGCAGTGGTCCCCATTGCGTTAAGTTCCCTTATGCGAAGCCTTTGTTGAATATGAAGAGCCACTAAAGATAAGGGTTTTATGTGGTTAACCCATAACCATGATGAACGAAGATCCGAGGATAGAGATACCCTGTAATGATTGTGACCAACTGTGATACTGATAGTGTTTGGCCTAGCAAATGTACTTTCATGAAGTGTGGGTTTTTGGATGATCCATAACCATGATGAACGAAGATCTAATGATAAAGATAACCTATAATGCTTGTGACCAACTGTGATACTGACAGTGTGCGTTCTAGCAAATGGACTTTGATGAAGTGTGGTTTTTTGGATGACCCATAACCATGACAAATGAAGATATGAGAATAGAGATACCTTGTAATGATTGTGACCAACTGTGATACTAACAGTGTGCAACCTAGCAAATGGACTTTGATGACAAGGATTTTGTGCAGTTGACCCATAACTGTGATGTTGGTTATTGATGAAGTAATAGGTGCCTATATAGCTTGGGGTGGGAGGGCATGTCTCCAAAGGACCCAAGCCGAATGCTGCTATGTTAAAAATAATGAATGTGAAGCAGATACTTACTAAAGCGGGGTGGGAGGGAACGTCTCTAAGGGAACCCACTCCGAATGTTGTTCCAGGATTAAAATGGACACAACTCGGTAAATATAAGTCAGAATATTTATTATAACTTGTTTTTGGAAACAAAAGAACCATTTTGCATCTTCCCATGTGTTGGAAATCCTTATCTAGACACTCTAGAAACTGAGATTCATGCAGCAACTTTTTTGTCGTCACAAAAGCTCTGAAAAAATAGCTGATTATAAATTATCAATATCTACCACATTAGAAGTCCGATTCGACCCATTTTTTTTTTGAAATTAAGAAATTTTTTGAGAGGAGCTCGGATCTGCAATCACTTTTCTGAAATTCAGCACCAAAATTTCAAAAACAAATATAGGAGAGCCGCCATCCACAAATTACTGTCAGAAACATTTCTGCAACATAACTAATTTTAAATCAATGATATCTCCCTCATCCGGACAGCGATTCGGCCATTTTTTTTTAAATTTGGGTATTTTTTTGCATTAAATCCAGATATGTTATTTTTTTTGTAAAATTTGGACCAAATATATCAGATCTTATCTGCAAACTTGCCACCCAAAAACATTCATGCAAAAAAATGAAAAAAAAAAATCTTGCTCTGTTCAGGATGTAGCACATGCTTGATGTTTTCTGAATATTTATGTAAAATTTGAAATTGAGATATGCATCCAAACCTCATTCCCATGGAATCATAACCTGCTCTGATACCGCTGATCCAGATCTTGGTAGGAGGCCCCCAAGGTCTAAAAAATTGAAATGGATCTTGGGGGCAGAGGCCCCAAAGAGATAGAAAATTGAAATGGCAGAAGAAAAAGAGGAGAATACCCAATAAACAAAACCACAAATATTTTTTTTATTAAAATAGAGAATAACTATAAAATCTACATTGTGGCGGACGAATAGTCCTTTTACAAAATGTGACTTGCTACTTATATTATTTTTCAGTTACAATACCATGGGTAAATTCCTTGGGTGAATGAATACCATGGGTGGATGTCACAATACCATGGGAAAATACCATGGGTGAATTAATACCATGGGTGGATGTCACTTACAATACCATGGGTGGATAAATACCATTTGTGGATGCAACTTAGAATACCATGGGTAAATTCCATGAGTGGATGATTAACATGGGTGGATGAATACCATGGGTTTATGTCATTTTCTATTAGGATCAATAGCCCCGTCTTTTCGACACACATTTCATAATGTAGGAACTATCCAAAAGAGGTTATAAAATTCCTATAACTACCTTATCATGGCCCTAATCATAGACCAAAACAAATTCACTTTCCATCCTACACATGAGGTCCAACAAATTTATCGTACTAACATTTAAAAAACTTCTTATAAGTCTCATTGGCCATCATTGCTTCTTGACATTATTCAACAATATGGGTCAAATGCAATAGATGTTTTTCCATTATAGGAGTGCCAAGAAAGAGTTCTATTACAAGTTTTAAATATGGAATCTCATATTCAATTTTGTTGACTACCTCCATTTCATAAACAAGTTGAAATAATATGAAACTAGAAGCAATCTTTATTTAGGTTTGATAAGTTTATAATCCCAAAGTGAATAAGGTACCAATGAGTTTTGTGGTTCCAGAATATTGTTCAAATCATGTTTTTTAAGATATAATCTCAGGTTTATTTGGTGTGACTACCTCCATTTCATAAACAAGTTGAAATAATGTGAACCTAGTGGTAGTCATTGCTTAGGTTAGATAAGGTCATAATCCTAAAGTGCATAAGGTACCATCTATTTTTTGCTCTAGATCACATTTTTGAAGATATGATCAACAACTTCAACTTCTCCACTAATCATAGGATGGTAAGGTATTGATTGTTAATGAAGAAAACCTAGGTTTCTTGTTGTTTTAAATTCATATTGAATCACTATATTATTTTCATCTAATCTGGTACCTTTATAGTGTAAAAATCATCACAGTCAACTTATAGGTTCGTTTAAACTATTGTGTCATAGTTTATAGAATTGGGGAAAACACATTTTAGAACCAATTTTGTTGAAATCGTAGCAAGAAAAGGATTCATTTGACTTGTGCCTTAGTCAAATGGAGAAATTTGATTTTCCTCGTCAACATGATGACTTGGATTGCGATTAGCTGGAGTGACATAGCCTTGTCTACTAGTTAAGTTAGTATATTCAAATTTGTAGGCTAGAAATAGAGTTGTGCATGAGTTGATTTCAAAGATATAGAATTATAGTTTAGTTATTGTTAGTTCAACTCATTTAACTAAGCTCTAGTCATTAGTCATGTCAGTGGAAGGTCAGTTGACTAGTTATGACTATTGTTAACTCACTGATCTCTTAGTTAGCTAATCAATTTACTAGAAATGGACCCAATCATTCATGGAATTTGAATTGCCTAGTTGAGTTGAGGTAAAGGGCATAATTGTGTTTATTATTGTATACTATTCAGTGTATAAAGTTGGTATGTAAAACATGACCTAATTTCCTTATAATTTTGGAAAAAAACAGGAGTGAGTGGAGGAACACGAGTGGAGGCAGAGTGAGTGAAGGTTCAATCTTTTCCAGAGTAGTCTCAAGAGGAGGAGATCAATATTACAGTGTAGTTTGAGCTTCAAGTATTGGAGTTGTCATTGTAATAGATCAATTGTCTCATCTGATATAATATAAACATAGGAGGGGTTTTTCATAGTTGAGTTCCCCAGTAAAAATACTATGTTCACTATGATTGAATGATTACATGTGTTTCTATTGTATGTTTTCCTTTCTGTATATTAAGTATAAGAACATTGTGTCTCTTGATTTCATTTCGAATACATTAGTAGTTGTAAATTTATATTAATTTCTACAAGGTATTAGATATTCAGAAGACTACATAGAAACCTTATTCTATATCTTCTCTCAAATAAATTTCAATTTGCAGAGTTTTTGGTGTAGATTCTCCTTATTGTAGGAAAAATGTTTTTCAAGAGATTGAGGTTGGAGTATGCATTGGAGGGCACATTGAATTTTGTGCTTGGAAAGATAGGATGGAAGTCTTGGATGACAATGGAGTATGGGAATATACACAATTTGGTATTCTAAAACTAGTTGCATCAAATGCATAAGCACTTGCTCAGTGCAAGAAAGACACATCAAGAGTCAAGAGGATTATTCTAGAGGGTGTCAAAGATCATATGGTTTCAAACTCGCATTGAAATGAGAGTCATTTTTCAATGTGGAAAACAATCACAACTATATTCTAGAGCAGCAGTGATGTTAGGAAATTGGCATTGAGAGATAAACTCGGGAGCATTCACATGTATAAAAATGAAACACTTTTTCAATACCTATTTAGATTCACACAAGTTCAGGATGAAATTGGAGGAGTAGGAGAAAATGTTCGATGATTAGAAATTATGAGCTTAGCACACCTTTTCCTTCTAAAATGCTGACATAGCTATTAGGATTCATTTAATGGAAGAGACAAGATATCAAATTGGGAGAGACTCTGGTTTGATTTGGTGCATGAGAATATCAGAAGAAACACTAGAGATGGTGTCACATCCATTGCATATGAGTAAGAAGAGTGCACTCTAGTTAGAAAAGGAAAGAAGGTCGGAGGCATGAAGGCCTAAGGGGAGGCAGAATCCAGCCAGAAAAGTGAAAACAAGATTGACCTCGACAAAATAAAATGTTTTGATTGCCATGAATATGGACAATATGAAACCAAGTGTCCATACAAGAAATATAGCAAGGAGCTTGCAGGAGGAGTAGGAGGATATGCTTTGGAATCTCAATTCAAGTTAGATTTCACCGTCTTTTCTTGCATGGAAATCACAGTAAGAGGGAGTCAGCGGTACCTAGATTTTGGTGCCTCATATCATATAACAGGAAACAAGGTATTATTTATTAGCCTAGAGAAGAGCGATCTCAAATATTATTTCACTATAGAAATATTATGATAACAGAAATAACCCAAGAAATAACAAGATAGAAATAGATAGAAATTCTTCTTTATTATCAAAACCCTTACGGTAGGGCAACACCATACATTCACTCCTTAAGGAAGGAGAACACTCCACAAGCCATATGCCTGTTCATACAAGAATACTTCTCTTCATCTTCCTATCTCTCCATGTAGAGTCTCTAGCCTCTATATAGGCCTCATACATACAATACCATGGGTCATTACCATCAACTAATACCATGGGCCCATTACATTATTATTAACTACTTTTGGTCCCTTACATGACATGGGTTAACCACCTTATTTATTACTATGGCCCATCCCATTATTACATTATTACCTTGGGTACCACCCTTGGTACCCCATATTATCCCCCCTAGGTATATAACATTGAACATAGAATTTGGAGATGATGGAAGGTATAGTACCAAAGGAATTGGTGTTTCCACCATTAAGAGGGAGTTAGGCTCCCATATTCATCTGAAAGATGTTATGTATGTACCTAAGATGAAGAAAATTTTGATTTATGTAGTTTTATTGGAAGACAGAGGTTATGATGTGTTGTTTAGTAAGGGAAAATATTTCTGAAGCATGTTATTACTGGACAAGTGAAACAAAAAGGATTTAGAGTGAAAAAACTCTACAAGGTAGAGGCATATTTCACCATGCATGCAATGATATAATCCATGTGGATATTAGTGGCCACCTGCCAAATCCACTTGGACTCCCACCATTGTTTCTTTAAGTCTTTTAGTTTCCTTAATTGTAGCACAATTTACTATTTTTAGCAGTTTTTTGGGTTCTAAACTTCCCGCGCCATTTTGAGGCCCTAAACGATGCTTTTTTGGCAATCTACTGCCAATAGTTTTGCAAAAAAATAATGTTTTCCTTAGTAGCCCTCAAAGAGATCTTTCCAATGGGGTATCATGTGCATCAAACGGAGATAATATGACCAAGTCACGACCCCGGGAAGTTGGTTGTCCAACTAACCCCAACAGGGCACATAAACTCTTGGTGTTACATCTCCTCGGGTTAGGGTTTTGGTTGTTTAGGGTTTACTCTTATTGTTCAATAATAAAAAATTCCCCTGAGCCTCATTGTAAGGTAGTTTAGAGGCATGTAGCCTTCATATCTCTTCTCAGGGATAAGCTACCATTGCTCGAGCTAGTTTATTTCCATTTTTATTACTAGGGATATTTCAGTATTTTACATTGATAAACTAAATTATTATTTCTACTGCATCTCTGTATTTATGGTTATATCTATAATTTCTTGCATTCTTGTTTAAATCTGGATCAGTGGTATCAGAGCGGTCTTCTCTTTCTCTGTTTCTCTTTGCATGTCCCTAACGAGGTCGGGATATAAGGAGTTAGGGCTTGAACTAGTCGAACCATTGTAGGACTGGCCTCGTAGATCTCGACGGCCTCCCATGTTGGATGAAAAGAAAGACAAGGGGACAGGAGATCCTATCAAAATCTTGCCCTCAAGTGACAAAGGAATGCGATGATGGACAACTTTGCCCAAATCCTTCAACAGCAACCCGAGGGTGACACATCTACTTCTAGTAGCTACTCTGGAAGTGCCACACCCTGTAGGGTACAATTTAACTTTGACATTCCCACATTTGAGGGTTAGATAGATGTAGATGCTATAGATATATGGTTAAATCTACTAGAAGGGTATTTTTCTGTTCATGATTTTTTCGGATGGGAAAATATTTGTTTTGCTCTTCTCAAAGCCGCCCTCCACATCTAGGACTGGTGGGAAACCTACCACGAGCAAAAGGATGAAATTATGACCTCACTGTTTTTAGCTGCACCTGCTTGGAATTCATTCCGGGATGCCATCAAGGAGCAGTACTACCCTGTCGGAAGCTATGAGGATAAATACATAAAGTGGACCATGTTGTGGTAGGGAAGGGACCAAGATGTGCTAGAGTTTATCAATATTTTTCATACCCTTCGCACAAAGTTTGGTATCAAGGATACTGAGCAGCATTTGGTACCTAAATACTGCAGCTGCCTACATAAGTACATCTAGGATGAGATGGAGTGCTGGGACATCTCCTCGCTTGGCATGGCATATAGATATGCTATCAAGGTCGAGCAGAAGTTTAAACAGAAGAAACGAGACTTTGGATCTGTGAATTTGAAGCAAGGGAAAGGTGCCCCCAAACTGCATAACAAAGGACAAAGCCAAGGCAAGCAGGACCAGGACAACCTGCCAAAGCTGTAACAAAAGAACAACACCGTGAAGCCAAAGAAGGACATAGGAAAGTGGTGTGAGTTCCATAAGAGCTCCACTCACAATACAAGTGAGTGTCGGGCCAAGAAGTCACTAGTGGTTGAGCTAAAGGCTTCATAATCAGATGCATGTTCCAACTTTGAGTCAGAACCCAAGAGGGAGAATGACAAAGGGAAGCAGATTATCGACGCAGAGCCCAACGCCATCGTTGCCACCATGAATATCGTGAAGGAGGAACCCGAAGATCCAGAGGAGGAGGAGTGCCTCTTCCACTCCTAGATGTGGCTAGAGGGTTCCTCGTTACAGTTCATTGTCGATAATGGGAGCCAAAATAACATCATTTAGGTAGAGGTCATGAAGCGACTAGGCTTACCCACCACAACATATCCCCAACCATACATCATCGGGTGGCTTCACTAGGGATGGGATCAGCCAGCAGTGTCACTTTCCATACAACATCAAGCCCTTCATGGATGAGGTATTATGTGGTGTTGCTCCCCTTGATGTTTGTGATGTATTATTAGGCCAACCATACTTGTGGAAACGACATGCTATGTATGAATCAAGGCCTCGTGTTGTTATTGTTACTTTGGGAAGTAAGCTGTACAGGATACCAGTGGTAGCACTGCCTACTACCATCTCTTCGGTTACTGCAAAAGAATACAGTAAGTTCATTTCCAAAACTGGGAATTTTTTTTCCTAATGATATGCCATCAAGGAAAGAAGAATGTGGTGGCCACAGCCTCCAGACAGGTCCCCTCCGCATGACAACTATAGATGGTCAAGGTCGTGGAGGAGTACGAGGACATCTTCACGTCCCCCACATGGGTTCCTCTGCACTTCTAGGTCAAGCACTCCATCGAACTGACCCCAGGTGTGCCACTACCCAATGGACCAATCTATTGGCGCTCCATTCTAGAGAACGATGAAATCAAGAGGTAGATTTAGAAGTTGTTGTAGAAGGGTCACATATGACAGAGTTCGTCACCCTGTGGGAGCCTAATCATGTTGGTACAGAAGAAGGATGGGACTTGGAGACTCTGTATTGACTATCGAGCAATGAAAAAGATCATTATCCAGAATAGGTACCCGATCCCACGGATTGATGGCCTTATAGACCAATTTGAATGGGGAAAATATTTCATCAAGATCGACTTGAAGTTAGGATATCGCAAGGTACCAATTGAACCCTCTGATGTGTGGAAGACTACCTTTAAAGCAAAGGAGGGCCTTTTCAAATGGTTGTTTATGCCTTTCGGGTTGACGAATGCTCCTGCAACCTTCATGAGGCTGATGGATGAAATCTTGTGGTAATTCACCAACTAATTTGTAGTGGTATACTTGGATGACATCTTGATCTCCATCCAGAGTTGGGAAGAGCACCTCCACCACATCCGACATGTTCTACAAACACCGTGACAACACAAGCTATGTGCCAATTTGGAGAAATACACTTTTGGCATGACCCAAGTTTAGTATTTGAGATACATTATTGATGAACGGGGGGGGGTGCATGTGGATCTAGCCAAGGTCCAAGTCATTCAGGTTTGGCCATCTCCAACCAATCTGACAAAACTCCGCAACTTTCTGGGTCTTGCCCATTTCTACCATAGGTTCATGTTAGGATTTTCTCATATCACTTGGCCCTTGAGCCAAGTCACCAAGGGAGGAGCAAAAGAAAAATTATTCTGGTCTGAATCTCAACAGAAGGAATTCATAGAGTTGAAACATCGCCTCTGCTTAGCACCAATGCTTGCATTATCAGACTTGCAACAACCATTTGAGATTGAGACAGATTCCTCTGACTATGCTATTAGGGTAGTCCTTACTCAACAAGGGCATCTAGTGGCATATCACAGTGAGAGACTTTCAGCCAGAGTCCTGAAGTATCCCAGTTATGACAAAGAGATGTATACCACTATGCAAGCCTGATGACAATGGAGGTATTACATTTTGGGTAACGAAAAGGTCATCCACATAGACCATCAGCCCCTACAGTTCATACAGATGTGAGGGAAGTTGAAAAATTATCGCCATCAGAAGTGGTCCACATACCTGAAACAGTTCCATTTCAATATGAAGTATAAGAAGGGTAGGACCAATAATGTTGTAGATTGTCTCTGTCAACCACCAATCATAGCATCAACCACCGTGCTCAACTCTTGTGGGCACAAGAATTCTGATTGGCCACTTCTCTACAAAAGCGACCTAGAATTTGGCCACACATACCAGATATTCTTGGACGGTCAACATGTTCTATATTTTCACCTCAAGGATGCCCTATTATGCCACCTGGGCCACCTTTGTGTTCCTTCAAGTGAGCATGCCAAGATGATTTCAAAAGCACACTACAGCTGGGCTGCTAGGAATTTCCTGGTCGAGAAAATGGTGTCATTATCGTAGAAGTCTTTCTATTGGCCAAACCTTCGACAGGATGTCGGGAAGTACATGAGATCCTACGCTGCCTGGGCCATTTCCAAACCGACCATCGAGAAGAAATGCCTCTATACTTTGCTGTCTACCCCAAAGTTACCATGGGAATCCATCTCGATGGATTACATGTCGGGCCTTCCTTCTACTAAGCATGGAAATGATTGTGTTTTTGTGGTTGTCGATAGGTTCTCGAAGATGGGAATTATGTCGGCTTCTAAGAAGAATATCATAGCAGAAGCCACTGCTAAACTCTTCTTTGAACAAGTGTGGGTACACGTTGGGATCCCACAGTCTATCATCTTAGATTAGGACAACATGTTCCTCAGTACATTTTGGTCCAGTCTCTACTCTATTGTGGACACTGAACTCACTAATTCCATAGCCTTCCATCCCTAAACTGATGGCCAGGCAGAGATTGTCAACATGATGATCGTACACATTCTGCACATGTACAACTCAAATAATCCACGCACATGGGATAAGACCCTCCCCTATGTTCAACAAAGTTATAATCAAGCTCTCCATAGCTCGACTGGCCACAGCCCTTTTCAGGTGGGCTTGGGATTCCAGCCACTGTGTCCCATTGATGTGGCCATGCCATTTGCAGCTACTTAGGCAGATTCGGCTCATGTTTATCTCGAAATAGATAAGGAAAATAGCTTCATTGAGCACATCCAACATATCCACGAGTAGGTACACACAATTATGGAGAAATCAAATGCCAAGTACAAGCAGAGACATATCAACATTGAGTGACACACAAATTTCAGATGGGTGACAAATTCTAGTTGCATTTGCAAAAGGAATGCCTTATTGGAGCCTATCAAAAACTCAAACCACTTTGATATGGTCCTTACACCATTACCAAGGTTGTGTGAGACAATGCACTTGAGCTCAGAATTCCCCCATTCCTTGGCCTGCACCTAGTGTTCAATGTGGACTGCCTTCGGTCATAATTTCCACCATTACTAGACACGTCCGACATTTGCAGAACAACTAACACCAACATAGTTAAATCCAGATTGCATGGAACAAGTTGTAGCTGATCGGATCATGGACATGCAGATCAAGCACACTTGCCAGCAGAAGATCCAACTATATCGAGTTGTCAAAGTAGGCCAACTCTTCGCTAGGGCAAGTGGCTCAAGAGGGACCAAGTTCAACAGAAATTTCCTCATCTCATCGAGGAACTCAACACAATGGGGAGAATTGCTTCCTAAGGGCGGAGGAATGATCCAGGTGGATATTGGTGGACACCTACCAATTCCACTTGGACCCCCACCATAGTTTATTTCAGTTTTTCAGTTTCCTTAATTGTGGCATAGTTTACTATTTTTAGTAGTTTTTCGGGTCTTAAACTTCAGGAGCCATTTTGAGGCCTTAAAACACGTTTTTTTGGCAATCTACTGCCAATAATGTTTTATTAAAATTGTCTTTTACGTCGTAGTCCTCATATAGATCCTTCCAACGTGGTATCATGCACGTCAAACGGAGATAATATGACCAAGTCATGACCCTGGGAAGTTGGCTCTCCAAGTAACCCCAACAGGGCCCATAAACTCTTAGTGTTACATCTCCTCGGGTTAGTTTTTTGATTTTTTATGGTCTGCACTTATTTTTCAATAATAAAAAAAATTCCCTTCAGCCTCATTGTATGGCAGCTCAGAGGCATGTAGCTGCCACATCTCTTCTTAGGGATAAGCTACCATCGCCCGAGCTAGTTTATTTCTATTTCTATTACTAGGCATATTCCAGTATTTTACATTAACTAAATGAAGTATTATTTTTGTTGCATCTCTGTATTTATGGTTATATCTGTAATTTGTTGCGTTCTTATTTAAATCCAGATCATTATACCTTTAGGAGAGAGGTGAGGTGATGTAGGGCCTTAGTCCCAGAGTTGCAAAGATTTGGGAAGGGTCCATAGGAAAGTAGAAACAATTGAATTATACTCATCTCATGGAAAAGAATTAGTGTCATTTGATGCAGTTAGATCTTAGGCAATAGTTGCAAGCTCGTAGAAGTCAAAGACTCAAGAGACTGTTGCAGCTCAAATACATAGATGATTCAATATTTTCGATGCTTCTTGGTTGCAATTTTTGTAGTAGCAACAACAATAGTGAGATGGAATTGTCTTACAATACATTCCTACAAGAGCATGATTGGGGTTGTGCAAAACCATTTTATTGCTAATAGGGAGTGCTGAAAATTATAGCAAGAAAAGGATTTATTTCGATTTTCCTTAGTCAAATGGAGAAATTTGATTTTCCACATCAACAGGATGACTTGGATTGCAATTAGCTAGAGTGGCGCGACCTTGTCTACTAGTGAAGTTTGTAAATTAGATTTTGTAGGCTAGAAGTAGGGTTGTGCATGAGTTGATTGCTAAGATCTAGTAATCTAGTTGAGTTATTGTTAGTTGAACTCAATTAACTATGCTCTACTCATTAGTTGAGTCAGTTTAAGGTTAGTTGATTAGTTATCATTATTGTTAACTCACTAATCTCTCAGTCAAATAGTTAATTAGCTAAAAATAGACACGTTCATGCATGGAATTAGTCATGTCAGTTGAAGTTTAGTTAAGTAGTTATGACTATTGCTAACTCACTGATCTCTTAGTTAGCTAATCAATTTACTAAAAATAGACCCAGTCATGCATGGAATTTGAATTCCCTAGTTGAGTGGAGGGAAAAGGTATAATTGTATTTATTATCGTACAATATTGAGTGTACAAAGTTTGTATGTAGAAGATGAGCTAATTTCCTTAGAATTGTGCAAGGAAATAGGAGTGAATGGAGGAATGTAAGTACCAGAGGGGCTAGTGTAGGAATGAAATCACAGGAAGTGAAAGTGCAGGTTCAGTGTATTCCAGAGTAATCTCAGAAGGAGGAGATAAATATTGCAGTACAGGTTGAGCGTCAAGGATTGAAGTTGTCATTGTAATAGATCAATTGTCTCATCTCATATAATACAAATAGAGGAGGGTATTTTCCTAGTTGGGTTCCTTAGTTAAAATATTTTGTTCATTGTGATTGAATGATTTCATGTGTCCCTATTGTATTTTTTCCCTTCCACCGATTGAGTACAAGAAATTTACCTCTCTTGTGTTCAGTTTAATTTCGTTAACAGTAGCAAATTTCTTGCAATTTCTACGAATTTGAGTTCTTAAATGATGTTTTTTGGTGTAAAATCTCCCTTACATAAGTGTTAGACATCACACCTTTTTTATACACTCAATGAAATTTCCAATGGTGCAATAATAACATCAATAACAAAGTTTATCCAAAAGGCCTTCCTTTAAGAATTTGACCTACCATGTTTAGAAAACATGGTATGAGTGCATTGTGCGCCATTCATGAGGGGCTAGATAAGTGGTGACTATGAATAAAATACATATGGCTTAACTTTGTAATTATATTTGAGAGTTGAAGGAGTGAAAGATTACCGCTAGTTTTCCATTGGTCTATGTGAAGGCCACACCACTAGTCAGAGAGGGGGTTGCATTCTATTCACTTGTATCTTCATCCATAGTAGCAAAGAAATTGGGAGTGTGAGTGAGAGAAAATAATATATTTATTTATTGTTATGTATTAGATGAAAAAGCCACACGTGTTAGGATACTCCAAGAGAGTGTCTTCTCCTCTATGGATACATATTTCTATTTTAAATAGGAAAGAGAGCAAAGCATTGGAACCTTCTATTTTTGTTTTCTGGCATAAAGGTTTCCCATAGAAAATGTTTCTTTTCATTTTGGTGTTGGGAAACATACTGAGAGTGGTGAGGTTGGGGGGGAATCAATATTTTACTTATCTTTAACTTTTATTTTCATATAAAAAAAAAATTACATTTTTATTCTTAAAGAAACATGTGTACGTACGTGACCTCAAAGAAAGAAGATAATGTATATGCAATTTACTATTTTTTCATGTGTTCCATCAAATGATTGTCATTAACTATTCCATTAGTAAATAAATAAATTTTAGGATGCAGTAAAGATCTGAAAAATCATAGTATATAAGTAACACACATAAAACACTAATATTTTTTGTGGAAACCCAATCTGGGAGAAAACCATCATTGTCATTATCTTTTTCTTCTTTCTTATTATAGAAAGAAAATATTCATCAAACATTTTTACTGATCCATACTCTTACCAGTGTGCAAGAACCCACCTACAAGAGGCTACAACCTCATAATCTTGTTTACCGATACTATCAGAAGGGAGCTCTTACTCCCTCACCTGAGGTTGCAACCCTCAGCTTCTTGTGGACCACTCTCTAGAATGTATTAGATTGGATTGACCTATCAATCATAAAACAACCTGTAGGCTGCCTTTCATCACATTTTCAAATTGGACCCATACCATCATGTTGTAGCACCTACAAAAACCCTCCAAAATGTTTCCTATGATTTGATTTTGGAGCCTCCCTTCTTAACCATAGTAGGTCATCTGTCACTAATCCTGGTATTCATGCTTCGATTGAGACTTATATTTTCATTTTCTCTTGTGGTTGTTCACTTATATGATTATTCTAAGTCACAAGTTGATCTCCCAACTTGGTCCCACAATAGTTCTGGGCTTTCCCCCAGAAACTACACAATCCTCGAGGGTAGGGACCATTAATGACAGGAATTGCACAGTCCTGACTACTAGTGATCCTTGAGCTCAGAAACTGCATAGTCATGGGAGGAATCCTAACACTTAGCCCAAAAATTGTGCAACCTTGACTAAGCTCAAAAAACGCGTATTGCACTAAGTCGAAATGTTGCCCAGTTCCCTAGAACTATGTAGCCTTTCCCAACAGTGTGCATAGCATGTTTCCTTGGAAAAAGAAAAAGGTAAAAAAATCCCCAAAAAATAGGGGTCTATTTTTATTATCTAGAAGGAGGCACTTTTCACTATTTTTAGAAACTTCTGCCAAGTGTCACCTTTTCCTTGATTTTAGGCATGCACATAAAAAACAGTAATTTTTCCAAATCTATTTAATCGATGCTTCTACAGATAATTTTCACATTCGATCTTGGAGCTATAGCATTCGTGAGGAGGTCATGGAACATTCGGTGCAATCGTCATTGCTTTTTCGGGTGAGTTTTGCTTTTGTTGGTTTTTGCTACTTTTCTATCAATTTTTGTTGTTTGCCTTATGTGAGTGTTGTTTCACTTGTTTCTCTTCATGTTTGTTGGTGTTTTAACTTGTAGAAGTGTTTCTTTAAGTTTTAGATTACCTTTTCCAAGTGTTACATAAGTTTTCTTGTTTTTGCACCAATGTCACCGTTGAATTGACTCTCCTCACAGACTTTGTTTTCCTTCAATTTGATTAATTGTTTCACTTGTTTCATATAATTTTCTTTCACCTAGTCATATATGCACTCATATTCACACTATCTCTCCATCTGATCTTTTTCCACACTTCGCTTGGGAAGATATGCATTCTCCTTTGTCGGTTTTTAATTTTCCGAGTTGGCACTGCACAATCCTAAGGCTCAAGCAACAATATTCACCTTTGGACTTTCCCAATACATAATCCAAGCTGGTTCCAACTATGCACTACATAGCTCTAGGACCCAGCCTGCCATTCTTGGCTAGTGAGACTACGTAATGCACAGTCTCTTCTAGGCCTTTACCCAGGCTGAACTGCGCATTTTGCAGTCTCAACTGTCAAGCTCCCATCTGGATACTGGGACTATGTAGTACAAAATTCCCACAAGCAACCAGTCCCTCCTATCAAAGAAAACTGAGGAATCCTCCCCATCTAGTGTTCGGTTTTCTTCTTTAACATTCCTTGTAGTTTTTTCTCAAGACAGACATTTGCTTTCCATGAGTATCCTTTTTCCCCACATGTAAAACGATTGTTGATAACCTCTCCAGCAGTCCCTATTACCATGTGATCTAAGAGAGATGCATCAAAGTAAACCATTTAGAGCAGTACTAGGGAAGAAGTTTGAGAAAACATCAGTTGATTTTCCAATGTATACAGATACTCACCTCCTTATAGAGAAAGGATCATCACTAACATGGCAGTAGATTAATTATGATATTGCAAAGGACTTTGAAGCAGGATTAGAGGACTGACATGGTTATCTCAGCATCTGGTAGTCAAGGCTATACAAGGTTGCACAAAGGTATCAAGCCTCCCATGTACAGATATCATTAGCTAGATTGTCTCACACATGGATGAGAAAACAATGATATTTATCACTTCAAGTGGGAAGAAGCTTTCCACCATCTCGGAAGAATAATTTTAGCAAATGTATCAGTTTCCTGAGTCCATGGAGTGCATGGACTCACACTTCTATGCCACTGACAACTATGTGGACACAAGGGACATTTTCATGTGTTGGCTTAAAGAGCCATGGAAGTTTTGACAGATACCCACCCATGTGTAGAAGACAAAGTCCCTTAGGGAGGCTTACCAAATATTTGTTATGTTTACTTGCACAATCCATGGTCAAGAGAGCACAGAAACCTTTCCTAAAGTGTGGGCATTCTTATCGGACCAGTTGGTAAATTATGGGCTACCATTCAACTCGTCATATATGTTGGCTAAACAATTGAAGGCCCATGTATCACTTGCTTAGAATCCACCCAAGGGTGAGCGAGAAAGTTTTAATACGTATTCATACTAACTAGATGCAATCTGTGCAGAACATAAGTTCCCTAGCATGAACTTGACATTGACACCAGAGAGACTTATGTGTACATACGTATTCATACTAACTAGATGCAATCTGTGCAGAACATAAGTTCCCTAGCATGAACTTGACATTGACACCAGAGAGACTTATGTGTACATCCATTGCAAATTTATTTTAGAATGAAGTTATTGAGGAGTAGTGGCACAGTTAACTGACCACTACATTATCGCGTTATACAATCTTATCTTTGAATAAGATCCATCTTGCATTTCATGAGAAGTAATGGATGTGATATTAGACATTGGAGATTGGTATGCCTCACCAAGTGGCACCTTCATTAGGGTATTTGGTGGAAAGAAGCCTTTGCATGTGTTACCAAGGTATGCCACTGAAAAATTGAACATGTATGAAGTAACATACCATCTCACTACAGGGTTGTTAGCAGCACTACACATGAAGAAGAAAGCACCATGGCCCACTCTTTCTTTGTAGGTTGGATTGTACGAGATAAAGAACTTGAAAGTCGTAGATGTTGAGGCTAATGAAATAGTGAAATTCAAATTCATCACTAAAGACTTTAATCTGTATGATCCCTACAACATTTGCAAGGACCACTATACAAGAGTTCACTTTCCGTGGATCAGTAGGGAATTTCATTGGACAGAGGAGGACCCTTGGAGGTACTACTACAATTCCTCCAGACATAATGAGACGGTTAGTTTAGCAGGGGCTTGATAGGCTCCTTCACAGGCAACAACAACTCTAAAAGAAGCAACAACAGAAAGAAACAATCCCTTGTAGGACAAGGGAAAGAGGAAGATTGTTGAAATTCTAGAGGGAGAACAAATATGCAAAATGAAAGAAAGTCCTCTTCTCATGAATGCAATGTTGGCAGTAGAAGCAAAGAGGAAGCAAAGGATGTAGAGAGAAAAGCAGAGAAAGAGAGAAAAGAAAATATTGCGGGAAGAAGAACTGAAGTGGCAAGAGACAAAGAAGAATATGAAGGAAGGAAAAGAGTTGAGTTGGAAGGAAGAAGAAAAGAAGCAGAAGCAAGAAGAAAAACATAGGGAAGGTGCGATGACAAAGGAAACAATGTCAATGCAGATTGAAGAACTGGAATGTAACAATCCTGGTTAAAATTCCGTGTAAAATATATATAAGGACACAAATTACGGGACACATATTCCAAGATGAATTGTGGGGGAAACATCCTAATGGGTGTTGATTAAGTTTATTATGGCTAAAGGAAATTGGAAAAGCCAATGGAAAAGGTTTTGGAAAGGCATGAGGAATTTATTGGCATTTTATTTAGGAAAATAATTGAAATTAGGAGAAAAGGAGGGTTAAAGGTCACAAGTTGCATGTGAGGAGTAAAATGAAGGAAAATAATGGAAAATAAAGAAAATAGAGGCCTTATTAATAAGGCTTATGGGTATTAGTGGAAAGAGCTGATCAGTTCAATTTTGGAGCTCTCTCATTATTCTTTCTCTCTCTCATACTCTTGGACACTTAGAGTTTTCTTGGAGCACTCTTGGAAGGTGTGGCATACTTGGATTTTTGGAGAAAGAAGGGAAAGGAAGAGTAGGAAAGTGCAAGAGGGCATTGGTATCAACAGTTATAATAGGTTTTTCTTGCAGGTATCAAGTTGCATGTGTATTTTCCTCGCTAGTTTCCGCATGCATGTGGTTTCTTAGTTATGATTTCTCATTGGCATGGAGGATTTCCTAGATTGATAGTGGATTTTCCTACCCTTGCCATTTCTTGGTTAGCCATGGTGATTGTCAGTTTACTTCCTTGTTTTTTATTGGTTGGTTCTCATGTTTTCTTAGCTTGGGTTGAGTTATTACTTCCTGGAAGCCTTGGTTGGAAAAAATCTTTTAAAGCCTTGTAATGACTTGGGTTGAGTTACTTACTAGTCCAGGAAGACTTGGTTGGACAAACGATCACAAAGCCCTATAAAATATTTGGTTGAGTTACTAGTCCTGGAAGCCTTGGTTCGACAAATGATTTGGAATCCTAGGAAAAGTTGTGGGTTGAGTTACTAATCCTGGAAGCCTTGGTTGGACAAATGCTCTGGAATCTTGGAATAAGATCTGGGTTGAGCTACTAGTTCTGGAAGCCTTGGTTGGAATAAATGATTTGGAAGCCCTGAAAGGCTTGGATGGAGACCAATCTCATGATGTTTTTGGTGATGTCCGACTATGTGGTAGAATCACTCTTTGATGGGTTGAGATGCATGACCTCTGGAAGCCCTAGATGAATTTTCATGGATGTGCTCTATGAGATTCCACATTCATGCTTAGAGTATGGCATGAGGGCGAATGGTTGAAGAGATATTTCGCTCAGCCATTTTATGGTTGGGTGGAACATGGGAGTCCCATCCTGGGTTTGATTTCTACTTCATCAATAAGAGGTTATTTCTCCTTATATCCTTATGAGGATTATGATGGAATATATGTGGTTTATATGTATGTGATTTAAATGATATTTATCTCCCTATGACGTTGTTTATGTATATGTTTTATGACCGAAGCTATGTATGGCTCTCACGATGTTTTTAGTTGTAAATGAATGATCAATGTATCTATGACCTAGTCAATGAAATGATAGCTAATGTAATAACGAGACAATGCTTCACAACGAATCTCATATAAGTATGAGACCCCTATGCTCAGATATGTTTTTTACACCTGTAGGCTACATATTTACTATGTGTTTGACAAAATATTTTTCATGGCAAGTAGGAGTAAAGTCAAGGTCTTGGACAAGAATTTTCGTCGGTATTGTCATTTCCATGTTACTTTACTAATTTGAAGAGATGGTTAAATTTTGGGCAGTCACTTGGGCTATGGGCCTGAAAAAAAGGCTCAAATCCTAGATTCGCTAGCATAGCACTAACAACTTGGGTCTTTGGTCGCTGGAAGGCAAGCCGTGAGAGTGACTATAGGGCTACAGTCACATGCATGCCTTGTCATGGGAGAAACTTTGGGTTTAATTCATCTAAATTTTAGGTTAACTTATGGGTTGGGCACCTAGAGTGGTGGATTAACTCTTCGGGGTCCGGAAGCACCTGAGAGACATCTCTATGTTGTGTTTCCATAAACTCCATTTCCTTAAGGTTTCCTAGGAGGTTGAATCATATCATACTAGCCTCTCATCACATGTTTACCTTGGTTGGCCGGTTGCTTGGGTAGATGTGGAAGGAGGGTATTAGAGAGGTATCACAGCGTGGTTGAGCTCTCCTTGGGTTGTGTGTTGATCATGCATTCATGTTGGTTGCATATGTGTTTTGTATGCATTTATTCCATGTTCTTGTTGCATTTCCATTGTGTTGATCATGGTTGTAGTGGTGTTTCCATGTGAAGGTTGAAGGTGTCATCATGGAGTATGTATTCCAACGGGTATGGTTGATTATGTAGTTGGCATGCATGTATGGTCTTTGTTATAGCTATGCATGAATAGTAGGTCAAACATGCCTTGTGAAGTCATGGTATGCAATTTAGGTCATCATGATGCTATTGGTTATTATGATGCTAATGTGTTGGCTGAGACAAAGCACGAGATGCAAATCATCGTAATGAGGCTGGAACATTGGACATTGGGGTAAGAGCAGATCATCATATAGGTATTGTATGTTTGGCATGCAGGTATGTAAGCTAAGGATTGTGATATACATTAGGTTTATATAGATGTCTTTTGATGTTATGTTTATGTTCACGATAGATGTTAGTTGATTAGTGTAGTTATATGCACATCTGTCAGATAGTCAAGAATTATAGTAATATGTAGTTGTCTGCATTGCTATTCTTGTTTTATATTAGATAACCTGATGATTATGTTATTTGTTGTTGATGAGTATGTTATAGGTTAACATGTTTTTGTTATATGACAATTAGCTTGATGATTAGGCTATATGTTGTCGATGGACATGATATATAGCTTATGGTTGTTATATGCTAGTAACTTCAGGATTCGGGTTATTTCATTAAGATCTCGATGTCATACGTATCATGCTAAGTTGGATTGGCATATCCAGATGGTTAGGGTTATGACCTTCAGGTATGAGTCAACTTATTGAGTTTCATTGTTTTTTACTAATCTAGATCGATCATACATATGTGATTTCTATCCACAACTGATAAATTCTTATGAGTTTATGATGCGAATCTGTTAGTTAGTTAGTGTTATAGATATCATGATATTATTTATGTTTGAGTTGGCATGTTGTAAAGTTGTATCTTGCTAACTAGATTGATTGTGCAGAAAAGATAGCCTCCCATGAGATACATTAAGGTACAAGCTTTCTTATGTCATTTATTTAGTGTTTTAATATTAGATTATGTTGTCTATTTGGTGTTTGATTGTTTTGTGTCTATTATTTCACCTAGTTGATTTATTTAACATGGTATGTTTTCAAGTTGGTTGAATGTTCGATGAATTGCATAATATGAGTATGTGTTTATAAGGTTTATTTCCAAAACGATCTTGTTCTAAGACAATTTTATTAATGCATTTGTGTTCAGACAGTTGATATGTACTTGCATATAGTGGGTGAAAGTTGTAGCATTGTGTCTGAGGACTATGAGTTGACTATCAATTATGGCATGATTGTTAGTCTTGGTAAATGTTGATTTCAAATTCATAGATATGATTGTCTTGATATTTGGAAATATGGTTGATATCTATAAACAATTGTAGGGTAACATGTTAGGTATTAACGTGAAAAGGTAAAACTTGATGTGTTTATATAACTAAGAGTTTTGTAATGTGATATTACATAGTAAGCCTCGATTGAAGCAAGGTAAAAAGGGTAAAATAAAGTAATTGGATAAGAATTCCTTTGGCTATGTTTGGAAACCATAATTCGAAACAAATGAGTGCCTTTCCTACAGTGGGTCTTCTTAAGTTTGATTTTGTGTGACATTATGTGGACATGTACTATAGTAATGAACATGTACTTGAGAGGCATATTAGTCAGTCTCTAGTTCCAGGAGGATTTCTCAAGGGAATTGGAGTCCCTTTAGAGATGGCGCATATGTGTTCAGTCGCAAGAAATGTTCTTGGAACAACAAGGTAAGGTAACCAATGTACTATCATGTTTATTTATGCACTGACAGATATGTGTTGATGGCAGTATGATATAGGGGATTGCATGGCACAAAGATTGCCATGAAATCTTGAAGAAGGCTTAGGTTGAGCTTTCCTTCGGAACCATGGGGATTCAGTCATGGTATTTTTTTTCAGTCTTGTGATTTTAGTATTTTGTGATTTACTGTGCTTGATTGATGGTTTTGTTTATGTCTAGTGTATGGCCATACCACTTTGTTTGCGGAGTCATATTGTTATTGATTTTCATGGTTTCCTTCTTCGTTGTTTCTTGTCTCACCTTCTATGTTTTGGGTGTCTTGGGAACTGGTTTGGGAAGAGGAAAGTTGATGGAACTTGGGCAGAGATATGTGGCACCCAGTAGGTAGTGTAAGAACTCAGACGAAGCTTCATGCATGAGTAAGCATAGCAGAAGGTAAGACTACAATAGTCGGTTGGATTGGTTGGGTCCATTGTGGTAAATAGATGATGGTAATATGGACATGAGTAAGGTAACTAGAAAAGGTTAACTATATGGATCTATGGTGGGAGATGTATTGGCTATGTTGGGAAATGTTGTTCTCAATGTTTTGCATGTTGTACATGAATAAAGGGAGTTCTCTTAACCTTGACCTTGATATCTAGTATTTATGTTGTGATCATGATTGCTTTATGCTAATGATTATATGAATATATGTATGTATCTATGTTGTTATTTGACAACTTCATCATGGATCCTGATTGTTTTATGCTAATGTTTACATATAGGTATGTATTTGTTTGTGTATCTACATTATTGTTCAACAGGGTCATTAGAATCATTCTTGTGGAGGAATGATTGCTTACGTAGACAAATGACATGAGTAAGTTCTTGGTATTACTAGAAATCAGTTGGGAAGAGTAGTAAGGAAAAATATATGAGGACAATATCGTGTGGATATGAATTGTTATTGTATCTTTGTATTACACCTATGTTTATGTTATGATAGGTAATGCTGAGGGATGCATCAAAGAAATGAAAGTAGTGTGGTCTCTGACATGTTGGGACAAGCATGGATAAGACACCAGAAGAATGTTTTCTTGGTAGAGAGAGTGTGATTTTGGATGTGAGGTACTATTGTTGTGCTTATGTTGTATATGTTGTAGATGCTGCATCTGTGATGACTTTGCACATGCAATATTGTGCATATGTAGTGTGTGTACATGTTGTTTATGCAATATTATGTACAAAGTATTAGTACATATAGTATTGTATGAATGTTGTATATTCAATGCTTAGATATACAGTGCGGTGTATATATTTTACTATGTGCATGATGGATATGTAGTGTTGTATGCATATGGTGCGCTTCATGTGTTGGATATGCGGTGTTATGTACAAATGATGATATGTACATGTTGGATATGTATTTCTATGTATATGTAGTGTTGCATGCATGTTGTACATGTAGCGTTATGTACATATGGTGTGGTGTGCATGATTGTACAAGTGGTGTTGTGTGCATGTGGTGCTATGTAAATGTTGCACATGTGGCATTGTGTGTAGGTGCTATTGTGTACATGTCGTGCATGTGGCACTATGTACATTCATGTTGTGTACATATCGTGTATGTGGTACTATGTACATGTGGTATTGTGTACATTTCGTACAAGTGGTGTAGTGTACATGTGGCATTGTGTACACGTTCTGTAGGTGGGACCGTGTGCATGTGCTATTTTGCACACATTGTGTAGGTGGTGTAGTGTACATATGGTACTGTGTACATGCTGTACATATGGTACTTGTGCATTTTTGATATTGTGTCCATGTCATACATGCAGTGTTGAGGGCATGTGGTACTAGGTATGTGCATTGTGTAGGTGGATGTATTGTGTGGTGTTGTACATAAGTTATAGATGTATTGTTTTATGTTGTACGCTAGGTGTAGGTGTATGTATTATGCCATGCACTTGATCTAGATATTGGAGGGAGGCCCCCAAGATCTAAAAAATTGAAATGGATCTTAGGGGGAGAACCTCGAGATTTCAAAATTTTCAATGGAAGAATAAAAGTGGAGAACACTCAGTAAACAAAACCACAAAAAAGTTTTTGTTTATTAAAACAGATAATAGTGTAAAGGCTACATTGTGGCGGACAATCTGTCCTTTTACAAAATGTGACTTGTTACTTATAGCCTTTTCGGTTACAATACCATGGGTAAATTCCATGGGTGAACGAATACCATGGGTGGATGTCATAATACCATGGGAAAATACCATGGGTGAATGAATACCATGGGTGGATGACACTTACAATACCATGGGTGGATGCCACTTGCAATACCATGGGTAAATTTCATGGGTGGATGAATACCATGGGTTGATGCCAGTTTCTATTCGGATCATTCCTCCGTCCTTAAGAAGCAATGGTCCACATTGTGTGAACTTCCCTCCTATGAAAGCTTTGTTAAATATGAAGAGCCACTTAAGGGAAGGGTTTTATGTGGTTAACAAATAACCATGATGAATGAAGATCCGAGGATAGAGATACCCTGTAATGCTTGTGACCAACTATGATACTGAAAGTGTGTGGCCTAGAAAATGGACTTCAATGAAATGTGGGTTTGTGGATCATCCATAACCATGAGTTGATTTGTGATGAAGTAACAGGTGCCTACATAGCCTGGGGTGGGAGGGCACATCTCCAAAGGGAACCCACTCTAACTGATGCTCTAGATTTAAAATGGACATAACTCAGTCAATATAACTCAGAATATTTATTGTAACATGCTTTTGGAAAATATAATGAACATTATGCATCTTCCCATGTGTTGGAAATCCTTATCTGAGAACTCGCGAATCTCAGATTCGCACTGCAATAGTTTTGACGTCATCGAAATTGTGAAAAAATAGTTGATTTGAAATCAGCGATATCTCCCACATCTGAACTCTGATTCAAAACAATTTTCTTTTAAATTGGGTGATTTTTCCAGGGGAGCTTAGATCTACAATAATTGTTCTAAAATTATGCACAAAAACTTCAAAAAATGATAGGAGATTCACCGTCCATGAATTGTCATCTGAAAATTTTTGCAATACAACTGATTTTAAATTAGCGATATCTCCCTCATACGGACTCTAGTTCAGCCATTTTTGTTTTTAAATTTGGGTATTTTTTTAGAAAGAATCCAGATCTAAAATTTATTTTTGTAAATTTTGCACCAAAATTTTTGTATCTAATATGCAAACTCACCGCTAAAAACAAAATTCCACAAAAAGATAAAAAAAAATCCTTCCCGCTGTGGAGGTCGTAGCACGTGCATGAAGTTTGTTCAAGATTGCTGCAAAAATTTGAAACTGAGATATACGTCAAACCCTCATTCCCATGGAAACGTAACCTGAATCTGATACCACTAATCTAGATCTTAGGGGGGAGATCCCCAAGATCTAAAAAATTGAAATGGATCTTGGGGGGGGGGGTGCAAGATCTGAAAATTTGAAATGGAAGAAGAGAAGTGGAGAACATCTAGTAAACAAAACAACATTTTTTTAATTAAAATAGATAATGTTGTAAAGGCTACATTGTGGCGAACAATCTTTCCTTTTGAAAAATGTGATTTGTTACTTATAGCCTTTTTGGTTACAATACCACAGGTAAATTTCATGGGTGAATGAATACCATGGGTGGATGTCACAATACCATTGGCAAATGCCATGGGTGAATGAAACCATGGGTGGATGTCACAATACAATGGCCAAATGGCATGGGTGAATGAATACCATGGGTCGATGCCACTTACAATATATGGGTGGATAGATACCATGGGTGGATGCCACTTACAATACCTTGGGTAAATTCCATGGGTTGATGCCATTTTCTAGTCAAATGAGCACTAGATATAGGCATATCTATTCTATTGTATACACTAGGTGTAGGTGTATGTGTTGTATTTAAAGTGTAGGTGTATGTATTGTGTTATGCACTAGATGTAGGTGTACGTATTATATTGTATACACTGGGTTTATGGGTGTGTGTTGTATGTCATATGTAGGTGCATGTATTGCATGGAGTTGTATGTCGTATGTGGTCATATGTGTGTGATGCACACTATGTATATGTGCACATGGTAGAGGAGAAGGCACTGGGTGTTTGTCGAGTGTGGCAATTGATCCGATGTTCACACGAAATAAGAACAAAGGCATAAGTAATGATCGATTAAAGGATACGTATCGATATATTATTTCAGTTTTATTATGGATGTGATTTATGATTCTGGTATATGATGATTACATGTGAATTATGATTTTTGTTTATGATATTTACATGTGATTTATGATTTTGATGGTTATGTTTTGAGCTAACCTCATGTGATATTTTTATACATGTTGATTTGGTCAAATATGCTAGTTTGACTTGTTGTGATGGGAAGCGAACATGATTACAACTATACCTTATTGATGAGCTACTAATGAGGTATGATTTGAATTGATTTGAATTTATTTTTAATGTAATGTAAATTATGTCCTTGGTATAGGAATATATGAACATTCTCGGCTAGGTGATTGAAATCGACTGCAAGAATTTTCAACAACAAAAGGAATTGGAAAATGTTGCAGTATGCTAGTAAACCATTCAAGAACAGGGCCATTATGGGACATTAGTACCCAATAGTGTCCATTGATTTCCATGAGCATGTTATGACTGTTATGATGGTTTTTAGGCAGGGATATGCCTTTCTTTTTGTATCTTCCGATGTGAGGAAGACTTTGCAAGGGATGGACTTCCCGAGATAGGGGTGCTAGCGGAAATTGGAAGGTGATTGCCTCCATGGAAGGAGTTGACCAGATTGCCCGAGGGACTATGTCGCAGAGAAGGGAAGATAGGGGATGTATTTGTTCTGGTCATTAGAATTTCTTGATGGAATCAGATGCACATTGGGAGTGCACCCTGGAACAATGAGTTGGTAACTATTCACTGAGAGGACAAGTGGTGTGGGATTATAGCACTAGACATTGGATGGAGCTTTGACTGTGGATGTTGATTCTAGACTTCCTGGGAAGTAGGTGAATCCTGGTATTAATTTGAAAGTGGAGTTGTGAAGCTATGGATTCCCTTGTTGTGGATGCAGGAATCGTATCCTTTTATTTGCTGGTTGAGAAAATGTGCATATTTGTATATGTGTGTATTATTGTAAATATTGTATCGAGATGGATTTATAAAGCTCCATAGACAACATGGTTATTTGTTGGTTGAATCAAATGTGTATGTGTATATGTGGTTATTGTAAATATCATAATGAGATGTGTTATAAAGCTCCATTAAATTGTATGTTTGTCATGTTTCAACAATGGTCATTGTAAATACTGCAACGAGCTATGTTATAAAGTTGCATGGGCGGTACGTTTTGTTTTCAGTGGTGTTTTTGGTTATATGTGTTATTGAACACTGAGGATGGTGTTCCCCTGAGGGGGAGGTTTTTGTAACAAATATACCTAAAATTCCATGTAAATATATATAAGGCCACAGATGATGGGACACATATTCCAAGCTGAATGGTGGGGAAACATCCTAGTGGGTGTTGATTCAGTTTATTATGGATAAAGGAAATTGGCAAAGCCGATGGAAAAGGTTTTGGAAAGGCATGAGGCATTAATTGGAATTTTATTTATGAAAATAATGGAAATTTGGAGAAAAGGAAGGTGAAAGGTCACAGGTTTCATGTGAGGAGGAAAATGAAGGAAAATAAAGAAAATATAGGCTTCATTAGTAAAAGGGCTTCTAAGGATCAATGGGAAGACTTGACAATTCAGTTTTGGAGCTATCTCATTATTCCCTCTCTCTCTCATACTCTTGGATACTTAGATTTTTCTTGGATCACTCTTGGAGGGTGTTGCATAATTGGATTTTTGGAGCAAGAAAGAACAAGATGAGAAGGAAAGCACAAGGGTTCATAAATATCAGCAGTTACAATAGGTTTTTCTTGTAGGTATCAAGCTGCATGTATGTTTTCCTCACTATTTTTTGCATTCATGGCACATGCATGTGGTTTCTTGGTTATGATTTGTCACTGGCATGAAGGATTGCTTGGATTGAGAGTGGATTTTCCAATCCTTACCATTTCCTAGATAACCATGGTTATTGTGGGTTTACTTGCTTGTTTTGTTTTGCTTTGTTCTCATGTTTCCTTACCTTGGTTTGAGTTATTAGCTCCTAGAAGCCTTGGTTGGACAATTTCTCTAGAAGCCTTTTAACAACTTTGGTTGAGTTATTGGTCCTAGAAGACCTATAACATCTTCAATTGAGTTACTAGTCCTAGAAGCCTTGGTTGGACAAACACTCGGGAAGCCTTAGGTGGGTTGAGTTAGTAGCCCTGGAAGCCCTAGTTGGGAAAATTCTCTGGAAGACTGAGAAAACTTGTGGATTGAGTTAGTAGTCTTAGAAGCCCTTGCTGGATAAATGCTTTGGAAGCCCAAAATAAGTTGTGCGTTGAGTTACTAGTCCTGGAGACCTTAGTTGGAATAAATGCTCTCAAGGACATGGAAGGCTTGGATGGAGACCAATATAAGGATGGTTTTGGTGATGTCCGATTGGGTTGTGGAATTATGGTTTGATGGGTTGAGATGGATGGCCTCCGGAAGCCCTAGATGAGTTTTGATTGATGTGTTCTATGAAATCCCACATTCATGATTCCAATATGGCATGGGGGTGAATGGATGAAGAGACAATTGGCTTGGCCATTCTACAGTTAGGTGGAATGTGGGAGTCCCATCCCGGGTTTGGTTTTTACTTCTTCAATAAGAGGTTATTTCTCCATGTATCCTTATGAGTATTATGATGGATTATATGTGGTGTATATGGTTGTGATTTCCTTGATATTTTTGTCCCTGTGATGCTAGTTATCTATATGTTTTATGACAACAACTATGTATGGCTCTCATGATGTTTTTACCTATAAATGAATTATCAATGTATCTATGACGTAATGGATGGAATGGAAGCTAATGTGATAAGACAATGCTTCATAGAAAATCTCAGATAAGTATGAGACCCCTATGCTTGTACCTATTATTTACACCTATAACTTGCATATTTACTAAGTGTTTAACAAAATGAATGTCACGGCTAGTAAGGGTCCAATCAATGTCTTCAGCAAGAATTTTCTTTAGTACTTCCATTTCCATGTTATTTTACTGATTTTAACAGATGCTTCAATTATGGGCAGTGACCTGGGCACTAGGCTTGAAAAAGCGGCTCAAATCCTAAAGTCGCTAACATAGCACTAACAATTAGGGTCTCTGGCAGGAAATACTATGAGAGTGGCTATAGGGCTATAATCACATGCATGCCTTATCATGGGAGTGACTTCAGGTATAATTCTTTTAAATGCTAGGTTAACTCAAGGGTTGGGCATCTAGGGTGGTGGATTAGTTCCTGGGGATCCTTAAGTGCTTGAGGGAGGTATGTGTGTTGTGTTTGCACCGATTCCATTTCATTATGGTTACCTAGGAGGTTGAATCATATCATAGTAGACTCTCATCACATGTTTACCCTGACTCGCTGATTTCTTAGGTAGATTTGAGAGGAGGGTGTTACAAGCAACAAGAATAACCAGCAGCTGAGGAGGAAGGTGAATTGATGTAGGATCAGGAGCTTTCTCAATAGATTGAGAAATTAATCATGGTGGGAGACATGGATATGGAATAGAAGTTGCAATGTGAAGATGTTGACCTGATGCCGAGAGCACCATAGGTCATCCACCTCCATGATCTCTAGCAATAGATCCAGCTTCGAGAAAGCAAGGAGATGTTCTTCTCCTAGGTGATGATCCAGTATTGAATGTGTAAAATCTATCATTCGATGAGTTCCAAAAGAGGATTGTACAAGCATAGAAAAAGAAATTTCCCAATTATCACGCATCACTTGCATTCATTAGAGAAATGTTGATAGTGTGAGACACTAGGAGGTATCCAAATGGAATTATAGAAGCCAACTTGGCCTATGCAAGAGTAGTAAGATCAAATGTTCAGTATTTGATGACCAAGAATGAGAAACTAGAACAAAACTTGTAGGTTTCCAAGCAATATGTAGAATGAATCTAAGAAGTAACACATAATGTAGTTTCTGTATTGGAGGAGATGAGAGTAGTGATACTTGTTGAAGTATCAACACTTGGAGAAAGCATGTGGAAGCTTTATGATAGGTTTGTCACTGTACATAAAGTAGTTGTTCGTTTTCATGGCTTATAATAGCAAAGAATTATTTTTTTTTAAACTCCCAAAAATATACAAGCTACAATTTCCTATGTGCAAGAGTGGACAATGCATTACAAAGGGGACTCATTGGACTTAGTGAAGAAAAAGAAGCCATAGGTAGAGCTTGAGAAAGAAGGTTGAAATGTTAATTTAGAAAAATAAATAATTAGCCTCATTCATTGGTAGAATTCAAGCCTCATTTGTATGGTTTTATAGTAGTTTGGTTGTCTTGGTGACAACACACTAGATATCATCTGTCGATTCCCTCACCAAAATGAATCTTAAGAACCAAGTCCACCAAGAGGTAGAAGAGTACTTGGAGAACTTGAGACATAATGGCAGCATGGAAGACTTGGACCTGAATAAACAGAAGATATAAAATCTCATTGGTGGTCCTATTAAAGTCAAAAACATGTCTCTCATGCTTCAAAATGAGTTGGACATAGGTTCCAAGACATTGTACCCTGATTCCATGAAGGCTAGAGTCCGCTTCCAACAAGAAAGCATTAAGAAGTTTCGAGACACCATCACATAATAGAAAGCTTGGCCCCAATATGTGACTGAGAAGAAGAAAGTGGAGGTTGGTGAGCTAGACTTCTTAGCTTTTAGAAGCATCATCACATCAAAAAATGCTTGGACTATTGTTTCCTTTGTGCCAATCTGATTGGCTTCCTTTTGCTTCACGAAAACACTCACGTTGAGAATCAAAAAATCCTTCATCTCTGAAAAAGAAATTCAGAGGGAGAAGGGCTATCCTGGCCTCCTTGTGCCCACGTAAATGTTTCTAGCTTTTCTATACAGGGGAGGCGAGACAGAGATTGGGATCGTCAGATCCAGTTAATTTCTTCCAGGCAGAGCGCAAAGGCACTTGTGTTGCCTTGATGTTGAATGATATTCATTTTCATGGTTTTGGCTTGAGGAAGGATTATATTTTCACCATTGGTGGTTCTCTCTTGAGCTAATATCTATCACAAATATTGATACATGTCCACTGATATTGGAATTTCGTTCGTGTTGCTTCAATGGTTGTTGGTATCGTGCGTTAAGGTGGGTCTTCAGAAGGCCTTGTCGCCCAATAATGGAGTGTATAATGAGTATTTTCTCGATGAATCTGAGGAAGATGGAGATGATTTAAAAAAAGAACATTGTTCCCAAGTGTGCAAAGATTCAAAATTCCATTTGCCTCGGCATGAAATTCTATTGAATTGGAATTCTTATCTTTCACTTCCTCGAAACACAGAGCTTCGTTCATTTCATTAGGATTCTTAAGAATCAGAATTCCATTACTAGAGAGCATAATACTGATTACATTTGAGTCCTTTTATTATCCTTGATGTTACTTTACCTTGGACTTCTTGACTTATTAGTCTACATATTTTATCTTTATGCTTGGACCTTCGGCAAACATGTCTAATGTTATAGCGTGATAAGTACGGTTGCTTATTTGGTCTCCTTTGGATTAGGTTAAGTTTGAATGGTTTTATTTTGATTTCTTGGTTGGTTTACAACCTTGAGATTTGTTTAAATTCGCTGAATTTAAAAAAAATAAAAAATAAAAATAATGTTAGAGCTATGTTGCGGTGACCTCTTGTTTACGAGTATTCTTGTTTTAACTATTGACATTAAAACATGGCGACTTGTATGTTTCATTTTACGACTTTGTCTCCCTTTAAGGATGATTTCCCCAATTGTGTTTATTTAATCTCTACAGTCAACGTTGCATTGAATTGAATCTAACTTGAGGATGGATCAATGACCCCTCTGCTTCGAACAGCATGGTTCTCCAACATCTAGGCCTTAAGATGTGGATAATTAGTTTGGAGTTGTTCTTCAATCAATTTTTTTTATTTTCATAGGAAGTTGTTGTTCATAATGAGGATGCACTTGTTTTATTTTTTGGGAGGTTTGAGGCATCCATGAAAAAAAGGAGATAGATTTATGTTTCTTGTTTGAAAGGGGAAAAGTCGTGTATAATCCTATCCTTCTGTTTTTTTCTTTCTCAGTAAAAAGACTAATCTATTAAATATGTACAGAGTTCAAAATTACATCAGGTGAAACCAGTATGCTCTTGCCCTCGCAGGGGCACCAGACAGAGCCCAAGCCTGAGATTGATAGAAACCAAGACAGATTCCAACATTGCAAGCCCGCGCAGGGGCAGTAATCTGAAATACCAAGGCTGACCATAGACGTAGGCCCACGCAGGGGCATTAGACAAAAAGGTGCCTACCAATTCCTCCCACGCAGGGGAAACAGCTCTTGCCCACATCAATAACACAAAATACATAACAGCAATAACAACCCAGAAGACGCCAACTGGACACATAACAAAACAGAAAACGATAACTGAACCTTGAGCGACCTGGCGAAGCTTGAGCGCTGGCGCCGTCATTCGTCCGGTTCGTCCGGTTGCTCTTCCACAATTGGGCACCACCCATAGTAATCCCGCTCAGCTTCAGTTGGAGAGGTCGCTGCCTCTTCCCCAATTTCCGCCTTTGGAGCAATCTGGGTATGCTTGGCTTTTTCCGGGACCTTTGCTTCCTGCTCCATCTCAGCTGTCGGAGCCTGCTCTGCTTCCTCTGGGTTGTCTTGCATCCTTTGCTCCTGAGCATCCATGGGGTCGTCATCATCTGGAGGATTCTCAATAAACAGAATAGAAACATGCGCGCTGATTCTTGGGTTATTCGTTGAGCTGGTGAAATTGAAGATGGTGGAACCAAAAGCTAGCAAGGAGGCCGAGCCTGAAGCCCCTGCATCCATGAATTGACCGGAGTGTAGGGGGGTGGCTCCAAAGGAGCTGGCAAGATTGCAGTGGCAACAATGACCAGCACTGTCCCCTTCAGGTCTGCGCGAGCCCCCTCCTCTGGATGAGCCTCGACGGCTGAGCATACGCTGTCGAGGTCTCACCATTGTGGGATGAGAATTCCAGCAAACTACCAGATGAACCAGACTATCAGCAGCCTGAGCCAACCGCGCGATGGACCCGTCCGTCTGAGAAGGGACCGCAACAACGACAGAGAGGCCAACCGACTGCATAACAACCAACATTCCCTGCTCAATCCCTGTTTTATTCTTAGCTTCCTCACCTACCCTGCTCGGGATCCCATCCGCCATTACTGCTGCCTTACGCTGGGTCGAATACACTCTCCGGGCATTAACTGTCCCAGGTCCCCTCGTCTTAAATCTTTCATGTCCTTTCCAGCTGCTCGCTTGGGGTGCCACGTGATGGCTGAGGGGTGGCATGTGGCTAGCTCCTGACTCCCGTCCCATCTCCCTAATCACCCGCATCCGGGGGAGTTGCCTCCTTTTGAACCAGTCGAGAACATTCTTGGGCTTCCTCATGCGGTAATATAGCATTCAACTGTCCTGTGATGAGAGAGTGATTACTTCCCACCCCAACATTGGCCATGAAGTCCGCTATCTTGTTGCCCTCCCGCCTTGTGTGTGTGAAGGTGATAGCTCTGTTGCTGTGAAGCTTCTGTTCTATTGCCTCCAGTCATGCTTCTAGTCTCCAGCTGGTGGCTATTTTTTTAGCCTGAGATCCATTTAGGATTTTTTTGGCCATATTGATAAGGATTTGGGAGTCTCCTTCAACCTCCAGAGGGTGGAGATTGAGCTCCCCAGCAAGTTGGAGACCCTGCCATAGCCCTTCCAATTCCGCTGAGTTGTTGGTGTCCCAGCCAATGTTTCCATAGTAGAGTGTCATGGGAGCCCCTTCATGATTCCTAATTATTCCACCAAAGCCTGCTAACCCAGGATTCCCCTTTGAGGCTCCATCAAAGTTGAGTTTGAATGTGTGCTTTGGCGGAGGCTTCCATTCGACTTGTTTTTCAGTGCTGGCTGCAGGGGGATTCTGCTGGTGCATGCTTTTGGTGCAGCTGATCTGCCAATTGTCCATGATAGTTTTCTCGTTGGCTAGGGAAGGCCAATCCTCCTCCTTCCAGGGTCTTAGCATCACAGTTTCTTGAATATTTTTGCAAAGCATATGCCAAATATTGTCCATCGAAGAGCGTTGGTTTTTGAAGATGCGCTTATTTCGCTCCTTCCATATACTCCATAGGATTAGCCCGGGAATCAATCGCCAAAGATGATTGAGGATGTTGCTCTTGTACGGGTCCTTTTGCCACTGTCGTATGGAATTCGTAATTTCATTTTCAAGTCTGCATCTTCTTTGACATCGAAAGCTTGCCTTCTCCCATAGCTGGTTGGCTAGGGGGCAAGAGTCCAACAGATGTTGGAGCGTTTCCTCATGGGCATAGCAGTTGAAACAGATGGAGGGACCATGGAAATTTCTTCTTCGGAGCTTGTCCCAAGTTAGGATTCTCTGATGCCCTACCAACCAGAGAAAGTGACAGATTTTGGGCCAGGAGCCAGAGTTCCATATTTGGCCCCAAATCGGATCCTGAGGAGCAGAGTCATTGCAAATTATCTTGTATGCTTCAGACGTAGTGAACGCTCCTTTTGGTAGATAACCCCACCTTAGGATATCTTCCCTTTCGTCACACCTGATTTTTCTTTTGCGGAGCTCCGTTTCCAAAGCTATGGAAGTCTGGCGATTTTCATTTGTGAGGATTTGGTTACCTGGTTTCCAGATTCGGTAGCCTTTCTCCACTTCCTGGGTCCAATATTGCCTGGTTTTGACTTGCTGTGTTTCCTCCTCCATATTGTTTAGAGGCTGGTTCAGAACATTGCTGAGGGTAGGCATTTGATTCCATGCGTCCGTCCAGAATCTAGCATTATTGCCATTTCTTACCTCCCAGAAACTATGCTGCTGGATCATCTTATAATGTTCCTTGGCAGCATTCCAAATTAACGATCCTTTGTCACTGGGCTCCAATCTGATAAGCTCTTCCTGGGGTCGCTGATTGGCATACTTTTCTGTCCATAAAGTAACCCATGGCTTGCCTGCATTGGTGAGCCATTGCCACCAGATCTTGGCTCCCATGATGGCGTTGCTGTGCTCCGGATCTCTTAGACCAATTCCTCCTTTTTCCTTCGGCTTGCATACTGTGCTCCATTTTACCAGAGCCCATTTGCGATTGGTTGCATTGCTTCCCCAAAGGAAATCTCTCTGAATTTTCCTTAGTCTTTTTAGGACCCATTTTGGCGCTGCCAGGATGGAGAAAAGGTACAGCGGCATTGCTTGAAGAATGGCTTTAATAAGTACCGCCCGGCTGACTAGGTTCAAAGTTCTGTGAGTCCATTGATTGAGACGAGATTCAAGTTTTTCAATTAAATTGCGCCAAGAGGAGTGATTGGTGGCTGAGGCAGTGAGGGGAGCACCAAGATACTTAGAAGGGAGGGTGGCCATGGGGAATCCCAGTATGCGGACGATGGCCGACTTGACTACCGGGGGGGTGTTGAAGAAGAAGATCTGCGATTTGGAGCAGTTGATGCCGGTTCGTGAGGCTTCGGTAAAATCATTTAGCATGACTTTGAATATGGAGGCTTCTTGAACAGATGGGTACCCGAACAACATCGTGTCATCAACAAATTGCTGATGGGAAGTAGCTGGCAGGTGGTGAATGGAGATACCCTTAAGCTGGTGCGTGTGGAGGGCATTCTTAATGTGACGTCCCAAGCCCTCAGCCATCAAAACAAAGAGGAAGGGGGAGAGGGGGTCGCCTTGCCTGATACCCCAATCCTATCCTTTTGTTAGGAGGCCTTGAAGTATTAGTATAAAATTATAAATACCTCTTCAGATTGTTCAACATCCTTCTTACTCAAAAAGTTGGCTAGAAATCTTGAAATGGTGGGAGTTTTGGTCTTGACAAGAACCTTTACAAATCATGGTTTTTGTTTTATATATTAGTACCATAGCATTGAAGTCCCTTATTTCCCTCCAAAACATTGTGAATTAGCATCTCTGTATGAATGCAGTGAGTGTGGAAATATATGTCTTGTTAACGACTGCGTAGACTGTGGTGTGAAATGGGTTCGGAAGTGGTTTGAATGGCATCACTATTGAATCGCAGATTTAAAGATTTATGCGGCATGAAATTGAAAAAACTATTTAAAAAAATAGAGAATTAGACGTGAGCAATAAAATCGCTGACCTGGTATTTGTTAGAGTGACCTACGCATGGACAGGAAAACATTGCAACCTGTAAAAGCCATAAAACATCAGCCTACCCTATATACATTGAGTTGACTTATCTAGATAGTGGAATTCGATGAGGAGTTGATGCGAATATGGTTCTTGTCTCATTACAATTCAGATCAATTTGTTTTAGTTATAGTTGGTTTTCAAAACTAGTGATAAACGTATATGCTAATACTAGTTTTCAAAAAATCTATTGTAGTTGTTTTCAGTAGAAGAAAGCCAGTAAAGAGAGGAAATTGTTTAATAATTATGTGATAAATTCCGCAAGGACATGGACGATGGTTAGTTTTGTTTTCTAATTAATATAGACACTTAGTTATGCAGTGAAACCAGAGTAACAGATAAACAAGCTAAGAAAATGGATAGTTATTAACATGCATAATCATTTTCAAGCAACAACCTGAGATCATCCAGAGGTAAAAGCAAATTTCATATAAGAATATTATTGTAGTAGCTACAAACACCCTCCAAAATCTTTCCTTAGCCTATTTTGGAAACTCCCTACCAACCTTACACAACACCTTAACTTTCTTCATCAACTCCTCAAGCTTCAATGTCTTTCTTGCATAAAGGCATCCTACTAGTCAAAGTTTAATCCTTTCCCTTCATAGGCTGTGTTAGTGTCAGTATCTTCACACTTCCATTAGTGATCAAATTGCTCTAGCTCGCCCCTTCTTCCCGTCATTCTGAGTTGTTAACGGGATGGTACCGGGAAGGGAATGAAGGATATTAGGTGTCTCATCCGATCAGTTGCATTCCATTAGGTCATAGATCAACTGATGGCAGTGATTTCATGTCAATTTTACTCATGACATTCACCTGTTGACTTGTTTCCACAATTTTTAGGTCATTTACTGTCATCCTATTTTATTTCATTTATAAAAATTAATTTTAGGGCTTAGTCTCACTAGGTATTAGGGTTTTTCATCGTCGTCATATTAATTGAATAAAAAGGTCAGCAGGCACATGAGGAGGATTAATAAGTTCATCAAATCATAAATTTACTTTTGATATGTCCAATAAAGCTTTTTTAGCTTAAAACTTTGTTTTTCCATTTTATGTATAAATTTCATGTAATTTAAGTGTTTCTATATGTAATAAGTTCAGTAGTTATTCCTGGTCACCTTGCCAACTTCTGCTACGACAAAAACAAAATCACTAAAGCATCAGTCCATCAAGTGGTCAAGAAAAAGTCAAACTTCAAATGAAAAATAGAGTTTTTGAGAAAAAGTGACTAAGACTTTATAAAAGTGGGTTTGCAATGAGGAAAAATTAAAGTGCATCATATATAAAGTGAATTCATGCTAGATATTCATTTCTTTGTGCAAAACATCAAGTGGAGAGCCAAAATCATGGTTTGAAGGGAAAGTGAGCAAAGGAGAAAGAAAACCCTGTTTTTGCAGCAAGTTTTCCTACTGCTGCGCATGAGACAGTTTCTGCGAGTTCTAAAATACACAAGCGTTGAACATCAGGCAGGCACTACACATTGGGCCCAGTGCACTGCGCATTGGCTAGGGAAGTTCCAAAATCACTCAAATTCATCCTAAACTCTCCCAAATGCTGCATTTTACTCCTACAAGTAAGTTTTTAGTGATCTTAAGCTGAAATTAGTCTTCTTCATGTTTTCTTCATCAGTTTTTCTTTTTAAAATCAAAACCCTAGCTTGCCTTTATACGTTTTCATCTCATTGCAAAAATTTCACTACATTGCAAAACCAAAATCTTTTTTCCCTTTTCCCAAACTTCATTGCCCTTAATCTACCCATTAATTCCATTCTCCCTTTCCCTATTCCCCTAAGAAACTAATTCCCTCCATTAAACCCTAAGTCCCTCATAATTCAAAACCCTAGTTTCCTAAATCTTTCGCTTAATTCCTCTACTCCACTTCATTGCTATTGTTCCCTCTAAAATCTCTTCATACTCATCTTCTTTGTCCCCACCCATTATCATTGTCCACCATATCATCATCACATTGCATCATGGAAAGAAGCAGTGAATCAAGTTTTGAAGAAGATACACTTAGTGATAGCTCAAGGGAAGGATATGTGCAGTCCAAGAAACCTCACAAGGGTGGAAAAATGATTAGGGAGGAACCTATTGGCACGAGTGAACTCCTTGCTTACCCTCTAGCCACCACATTTTTCAGATATGTGTCCTGTTTTGAGTTTTGTGAAATGGTTCAGAGGGTTAAATATCACCATGAGTTAGCAAGGTAGTTTTTGATAAACATTGAAAATAATGTGGTGCATCTTGCTGGGGTCAATTTCACTCTCTCACCAGCTATCATTGCAGAAGCTACAAGAATTCCAGATGGAGGGGAAAAGTGGACAAAAGGAAAAATATTAGTAAAATCATTATGAACCTTATATCAAGGCCAAATACCATGGTAAACTTAGCAGGGTGTTTCCTTTCAAATTCTTGGAGGACCGGTATGTTCCACTCATGAAGCTTATCATCAAATACTTTACATGTGAGGGTACGTTCTCTAGATGCTATGCCTACCACATCAGATTACTTATGCACTTCACCAGGGTCAGAATGATGAGCATTCCTTATTTCATATGTTAAAAGATAGAGAGGATGATAGTGACTGAAAAAAGAAAACCATATCCACAACATCTCAATAGTATTTATCATTTTTCTGTCATCAAAATTGTTGTTTTGCATCAGCTCACTCAGTTGGGAGTGTCATGGGAAACTTTCATTGCCCATGAATGCATCAAGGGGGCTCAAATATTTTCAGATCCTCAAGAGGAAGGTGAACCTTGTAGGCAACAACAAGAGCTCCAAAGTAAAATAGAAGAGGCTCATGTTCCTGTATTTTTTACTTATGAAAGAGGCACTAGGATGCTTTTTGCAGCTACAAAATGAGTACTACCTCCACCAGGGGTGGAAGGGGTCTCGTTTTCTTCACTGGACCATAGGAAAATGCTATCTTCACTGGGGGTGAAAGGGGCTTTTCCTTCTTCTCCAGCTAAAAAGTTATAGGGCATAGACAAAGGAAAGCAACAGATGCATGATTGAGGAGGATGTCACTGATTTGGGCTCTCAAAGCTCAAAACTCAAGGATATGATTATCAAAGAGAAGGAGGATGAAATCCAAGCCTTATCACTTGACCTTGAGAGGGCCAAACGGATCATCAAATTTCTTTAGCAGGAAAACAAGCAACTAGAAGATAAGAAAACTATTATGGACCTGCAAATGATTAGAGAAAATAGGCAAGTGGCAAAGAGAATAAAAATCAAGATGACATCCCTTGAGCAAGAAATTGAGGCTGACCGAGAATCATGGTTGGAAAGAGTGAACATTCACCTTGAGAAGATGCTTGAGAAAGCTAACAAAGAAAAGAAAATTTTGCACCATATGGCTTATCATTACTTAGCTCAGAATAAGATTTTCAAGACAAGGGTAAACAGGCTAAAAGCTAAGTTAAAGAGAGCCTTGAGGGCCAAGAAATAACAAGATAAAATTAAAATGTTGTCTGAAGCTTCATTAGGTCAGCAAAGCAGTTAATAAGCTTGCCTCTTGCCAAATTTGAAGAAATTTTGGGAAATTTTTGTCATTTTACAATTTTGTAATTAGAAATACAGGAATTTTTAGCTGATGCAGTGCTACGCATTGAGTTGGCTCAGTATTTTTCCAAATAGGTTGTAGTTTTGGATTGCTCATGGAAAAACAATGAAACCCAGAAAGTTTCATAAAATTTGGAGGATATCTGGATCACCTAAAGGGAAAAAATCATCTAAACAATGCCTGGCTCTCTACCACTTTTTGGACCCACAGGAACCAGTCTTGGGAGAATTGATTTTTGAAGGGGGAAATCAACTCCAACTCAGAAAATTCAGAGTGTTCCGAAAGCTTCATAGGCAGAGCTTTCCAACAAGATATCTTGGGTCTGATTTGGTGAAGCAAAAGGCCTCTAAAAGCAACCTTGCGTTGGTGCTGCGCATTAGGTTCAGGGCCCTACGCATCAGGGAAGGTTTTGCCAATTTTGCCTAAAAACTTAGAATTTTCCCAGTTTGACTATCAGTTGACTTTTCCTCTTCTCCTTAGTAAATTTGTGATGGTAAATGATGTAATATGATGTAAATTTGATGAAAAATGACTTGAAGGGTTAGATAGATCAGTTTCCATAGTTTTAGAGGCAAGTTGTTCCATTGCCTATTTTCTAGTTCCTAGTTTAGATGTTGTTCAAATAACTCCTTGACTCATGGATTCGACCCTTGTTGGCTAGCATAGGTGGTTTGATGCCTATATTATGTACTTTTTTAGTCATTTGTAAAGGTTGGACTCTTGTGGATTCTTTGAGCTTCATTGTAAATCACTTCTGTAGTTTGGCAAGGAAATGAACCAGGGTTTTGTAGCATTTTGTGGGATTCTTGTGGTAATATGTCTTAGCATTGTTTCTTCCTTTTTTATTTAGTTTCTCTTATGTGTATATGTGCCAGCATCCATTTCTTTCTTCATAACTAAATGAATCAAGATAAATAGGTGGAATCCATTTATATTCAGTGCTCTACCTTGAGGATACATTTAGTTTTTAATGTTTTTTGTTGTTTGAAGAGGACTCATGAACTTTACATGCCCTCTCCAACTCCTCACTGGTCTTAGAATTACCATCACACCCAATTTAGAGTGCCAAAACACCTACCTACCTCACCCCATGGAATCTCCTACAAATCTGAGTTGATTTCTTGCACCCAAAGCTTCCATCTTCATTTGATCTAGCAACCAACCATCAAAATCAAACGAAATCCTATGACCTAATATACCTAGCCTAAAATCAACATTTATTTTTAGTCATCTCAAGCCCTAGTTGCCATATTCTAATTGAGATTGACAAGGAGAGAGCCCTCTCCCGACCTGGTAGGGCTAGCTACCAGGTTAAGCATGGTTTGATGTTACCCTAGACCTACCTTCCTTCAACCTAAGGTAGATTTAGGCACTAACATAGTGGTGACTCCACTAGGGAAGAGGTGACAGATCTTCTCCAAGAAAGGTCATTCAAGTTGTAGATCTGATTGCTAATTGTCGACAGCAGTCAAACACATATGAAGGTTGAAATCATCTACCTGATGACTCCAATGTTCAAGATCTTGAGCTTTGACTTCACTGCTAAAGAATCCAGTTTTTAGAACATTGATGGTAATCATCGATGACAGGGTATGTGGAAAATCTATTATCTAGTGAAATGTTATTGATTTTAAGGGATGAGATAGCAAAATTTCAGATTATTCAGAGTTTTCTAACATCATTGTTTCTTAGCTTGAAATCCTACCGACTCACACCTGAGAATAAATATTGTTTTCTTGGCTCAGTGGTTGAAAGATTGGAAAATGAAATTGAATTATTGGATGTTCAAATTAAATCACATGAATTCCAAGACCCTAAATAGTTCTTGGAAACTCTCCCTCTTCCCAAAGAAGAAAAGATAAGGTTACTCTTGGATGGTTGGATTGAAGGATGTTATGATTTACATCAAGGATGTGACAATCTCCATCTAGGAGCATATGTTAATGAGCTGTGGCAATAGATAGAATCTAGTTTCTATGATCCCATAACAACATATATGGAATATATTTTTAAGTTGAAAGAAAAATTGGGTTACCTTTTACAGAGCCAGAGGTACTATGGGTATATACCGCTGGTAGGATTTCCAACTATCTTTTGGTTCAAACACCATCAAAAAGTAGCATCTTTGTCACAGATACTTCAATGGTTGATATGGCATTACAACATCACTTGATCCATTGATTTTGCAGCAAATTAAGGTAGGTTTGTGTAAATAAATAAGCTTCCAAAGGCAACATTTTAGTTTCTGGTATTTGTTATGTACAGGATGCAGTATGTGTATGTTTGGATTGGTATGATTTGTTTTGGTGTTATGAAGTTATTGACTCCATATTGCCCAATGGATGAAGGCACTTATTTGCTTTTCCAGAGATCTGTGGTTTTTGGCACCTCCCAGGAGCTACCATCCCCATTGGAGCCAAGTTTAGTGTTAGTATCTTCACACTTCCATCACTTATCAAATTGCTCTTTTGCACACATATTAGGTGTCTCATCCAATCAGTTGCATTCCATTAGGTCATGGATCAACTGATCGTAGTGGTTTCATGTCAATTTCGCTCATGACATTCACCTGTTGACCTGTTTTTACATTTTTTAGGTCATTCACTGTCATCTTGTTTTATTTCATTTATAGAAATTAGTTTTAGGGTTTATTCTCACTAGGTGTTAGGGTTTGTCATCATGGTCATCTTAATTGAATAAAAGGGTCAGCAGGCACATGAGGAGGATTAATAAGTTCATCAAATCATAAATTTATTTTTGATATGTCCAATAAATATTTTTTACCTCAAAAATATGTTTTGAGGTGAAAGCAGAGTTTTTCCATTTTATGTATAAATTTCATGTAATTTAAGTGTTTCTATATGTAATAAGTTCATCAGTTGTTCCCGGACACCTTGCCAACTTCTGCTACTGCAAAAACAAAAGCACTAATGCATCAGTCCATCAAATGGTCAAGAAAAGGTCAAGCTTCAAATGAAAAACAGATCTTTTGAGAAAAGTGACTAAGACTTTATAAAAGTAGGTTTGCAATGAGGAAAAATTAAAGTGCATCATCTATAAAGTGAATTCATGCTAGCTATTCATTTCATTGTGCAAAACATCAAGTGGAGAGCCAAAATCGCGATTCGAAGGGAAATTGATCAAAGGAGGAAGAAAACCCTGTTTTTTCAGCAAGTTTGCCTGGCGCTACGCATTAAAGGGTTGGCGCTATGCATCAGACCAGTGCTGAACATCAGACAGTTTCCGCCAGTGTAAAAATGCACAGGCCCTATGCATCAAGCAGGCATTGTGCATTGGGCCCAGTTCACTGCACATTGGCCAAGGAGGTTGAAAAATCACTCAAATTCATCCTAAACTCTCCGAAATGCTGCATTTCACTCCTACAAGTTTTCATCATTCTTGAGCTGAAATTACTCTTCTTCATGTTTTCTTCATGAGTTTTGCTTCTTAAAATCAAAACCCTGGCTTGCCTTTATACGTTTTCATCTCATTGCAAAACTTTCACTGCATTGCAAAACCAACATCTTTTTTCCCTTTTCCCAAACTTCATTGCCCTTAATCTACCCATTAATTCCATTCTCCCTTTCCCTATTCCCCTAAGAAACAAATTCCCTTAATTAAACCCTAAGTCCCTCATAAGTCAAAACCCTAGTTTCCTAAATCTTTCCCTTCATTCCCCTACTCCACTTCATTGCTATTGTTCCCTATAAAATCTCTTCATACGCATCTTCTTTGTCCCCACCCATTATCATTGTACACCATATCATCATCACATTGCATCATTAAGACAAGCATCATGGAAAAAAGTAGTGAATCAATTTCTGAAGAAGATACACTTAGTGATAGCTCAAGGGAAAGAAATGTGCAGTCTAGGAAACCTCACAAGGGTGGAAAAATCATTAGGGAGTAACCTATTATCACGAGTGAACTCCTTGCTTACCCTCTAGCCACCACATGTTTTAGATATCAGTCCTGTTTTGAGTTTTGTGAAATGGTTGAGAGGGTTAAATATCACCATGAGTTAGCAAGGTAGTTTGTGATAAACATGGAAAATAATGTGGTGCATCTTGCTGGGGTCAATTTCACTCTTTCACCGGCTATCATTGTAGAAGCTACAAGAATGCCATATGTAGGGGAAAAGTGGAACAAAATGTAAAATATCAGTAAACAACGTTATGAACCTTATATCAAGGCGAAATACCATGGTAAACTTAGCAAGGTGTTTCCTTTCATATTCTTGGAGGACCGGTATGTTCCACTCATGCAGCTTATCATCAAATACTTTACATGTGAGGGTAGGTTCTCTAGACATTATGCCTACCACATCAGATTACTTATGCACTTCACTAGGGTCAGAATGATGAGCATTCCTTATTTCATATGTAAAAACATAGAGAGGATGACAGTGATTGCCAAAAGAAAACCATATCCACAACAGCTCAGTATTATTTATCATTTTTCTGTCATCAAAATTGTTTTTTTGCATCAGCTCACTCAGTTGGGAGTGTCATGGGAAACTTTCATTGGCCATGAATGCTTCAAGGGGCCTCAAATATTTTTATATCCTCAAAAGGAAGATGAACCTTCTTGGCAACCAAAAGATCCAGAAAGTAAAATAGAAGAGGCTCATGTTCCTATGTTTGTTACTTATGAAAGAGGCACTAGGATGCTTTTTGCAGTTGCCAAATGAGTATTATCTCCACTAGGGGTGGAAGGGGTCTCGTTTTCTTCACCGGACCATAGGAAAATTCTATCTTCACCAGGGTTGAAAGGTTCTTTGCCTTCTTCTCCAGCTAAACAGGTACAGGGGAGAGACAAAGGAAAGCAACATATGCATGAAGAGGGCCCTACTGAAGGGCAAGACATGGATTTTGTTTTGATTGAGGAGGATGTCATTGATTTGGGCTCTCAAAGCTCAAAAATCTAGGATATGATTATCAAAGAGAAGGAGGCTGAAATCCAAGCCTTATCACTTGACCTTGGGAGGGCCAAATGTTGGCATTATGATGCAGGTATGATACAGGTGTTGTCGTTGATGGCAACTCACTCAGATGAAAGATCACAATGCACCAGGTCAAGAGCAAAGAATTAATTATCAAAAATAGGTATACACAGGTTAACCTTGATGAAAGTACGTATGCACACAGGTTATAAGAACAAAAGGTGCGTATACGTGCACACGCAGGTTCATTGAAATAAATGCGCATACATGTTGGAAAACTAAGTTTTGGTCCGTGGTATTTAGTCCATGGTATGTTGGTATTGGTCCATGGTATTTGGTTTGAAATGTTGACCCTAGGTATTGGGTCCAAGGTATTGGTTCTACGTGGTTTTGGACCATGGTATTGGGAGAAGCCTAAACCTATATAAGGAGAAGATCGTTAGGCCAAGAAGGGCAAGTGTGCAAGTGATGAATATCTAATGAAGTGTGAGATCTAGTATGTTGGTTCTAGGTTTGTGATGCTTTGCTTGATCTGAACTAAGGAGGCACCTATGCGGTAGATAAAGGTTGATGGATCGGGATCATGAAGACCAAAATGCATTATCATTATATTGTATTATCATGAATATATCTGAATACTAACGCATGTCTTATATCTTTTGGGTATATCTGAAGTTGAAAATTGCAGCGAAGGTATAAGCAATTATTTTCAGATGTGTACACAGGTTCTCTCTAGTGAAAGGGTGTATACAAACTGGTTTGACACAGTGAAGTAGCGTATACGTTATGAGATTTGATATTTCAGGTTGTTGTTGGTTCTAGTGATTGTTGCAGATTTCTGGGCTCTGGTCTGTGTTCTGGTGACCGTGTTTTGATGACAGAGTTTGAGTGATTCAGTTTTTGGGTGATTCAGAGTTAATGATTATATTGCAGTGGTGATTGTTTTGTATTTATGGATCCAGTCTGAAAATTTATGAAACATGGTACCTGGAGGAAGAAAGAGAAGGTTCTAGCCTTCTGTAGGTCAGCACCCGCATACTAGTACGTCAGCCAGTACAAAAGCTAAGGGGGTTGTAGCTCCCTTCCAGGAGAAACTGGAGAACGACAGAAGGTTGTAGCCTTCTATAGGTCAACACCTATGTACTAGTACATTAGCTAGTACAAGAGCTAAGGGGGTTGTAGCTCCCTTCCAAGAGAAGTTGGAGAACGAGAGAAGGTTGTAGCCTTCTACAGGTAGAAGCCTACGTACTACTATAATACTGCACCAGTACAGAAATATTGTAAAAAGAAGTTTCTTATTAAAAAATGATAAAGACGAATTGCATCAGGTGGTTTTAACCCACATTGGGTTTCAACCTTCTATCATGGTGTTCATGTGTGCTTCTTATGTGTGATGATCTGTTCTATTTTACTGCACCTGTTTACTATTCATATGGTTAATAATGTTCTGATGTACTCATTGAAGAACAACTAACTGAATTATAAGTTTACTGGATATATGCTAGTTGCATTAAACACAGTTGTGTATACACACGCGTTGCCTCAACTGAAGTAGCGTATGTGAATCTGATAATGGAAATGGAAAGATTATTGATTTGCTAGTATTGATTCACCCCCCCCCCTTCTCAGTATTATTTCAAACACCAAAGGGATCATCATCTTTCTTGAGCAGGAAAACAAGGAACTGGAAGATAAGTAAGATATTATGGAGCTGCAAATGATTAGAGAAAATAGGCAAGTGGAAAAGAGAAGAAAAATCAAGATGACATCCCTTGAGAAAGAAATTGAGGCTAACCGAGAATCATGGTTGGAAAGGGTGAACATTCACTTAGAGAAGATGCTTCAGAAAGCTAACAAAGAAAAGAAAATGTTGCACCATATGGCTTATCATTACTTAGCTCAGAATAAGATTTGTAAGACTAGGGTAAACAGGCTAAAAGCTAAGTTAAAGAGAGCCTTCAGGGCCAAGAAAGAACAAGATAAAATTAAAATCTTGGCTAAAGCCTCATTAGCTTAGAAAAGCAGTTAATAAGCTTGCCTCTTGCCAAATTTGTAGAAATTTTGAGAAATTTTTGTCATTTTACAATTTTGTAATTAATAACATAGGAATTTTCAGTTGATGCGCAATGCCACCGGCGCCGCGCATTGAGTTGGATCAGTATTTTTCAAAATGGCTTATAGTTTTGGATTCCTCATGGAAAAATAATGAAACCCATAAATTTTCATAAAATTTGGAGGAGATCTCGGTCACCTAAAGGGCAAAAAAAACCTAAAAAATTCCCTCTCTCCCACTTTTTGGACCCACAAGAAGTAGTCTTTGGAGAAGTGATTTTTGAAGTGGAAAGTCAACTCTAAACTAGAAAATTCAAAGTGTTCCAGAAGCCAGACATGCAGATCTTTCCAACAAGCTATCTTGGGCCTGATTTGGTGAAGTGAAAGGCCTCCAAAAGCAGCCTTGGAGCGGAGCTACGCATCAGGCTTAGGGCGTTGTGCATCAGGCAAATTTTTGCCATTTTTTCCTAAAAGCTTAGAATTTTTCCGAGTTTGACTATCCGTTGACTTTTTCTTTTCTCCTTTGTAAATTTTTGATGTTAAATGATGTAATATGATGTAAATGTGGTGAAAAATGACTTGAGGGGGTAGATATATCAGGTAGAGGTGGTTTGAGGTTGAATGAATTAGTTTCCATAGTTTTAGAGGCAAGTTGTTCCACTGTCTGTTTTCGAGTTCCTAGTTTAGATGTTGTTGAAACAGCTTCTTGACTCATGGATTCAACCCCTAATGGATAGCATAGGTGGTTTTATGCCTATATTATGTAATTTCTTAGTCATTTGTAAAGGTTGGACTCTTGTGGATGCTTTGAGCTTCATTGTAAATCACTTCTGCGGTTTGGCAAGGAAATGAACCAAGGTTTTGCAGCATTTTGTGGGATTCTTGTGGTAATGTGTCTTGGAATTGTTTCTTCCCTTTTTATTTAGTTTCTCTTATGTCTATATGTTCCAACAGCCATTTCTTTCTTCATAACTAAATGAATCAAGATAAATAGGTGGAATCCATTGATAATTAGTGCTCTACCTTGAGGATACATTTAGTTTTTAATGTTTTTTGTTGTTTGAAGGGTACTCATGAACTTTGCATGCCCTCTCCAACTCCTCATTTGTATTATACTTACCATCACACCCAATTCATAGTGCCAAAACACCTACCTACCTCGCCCCACAGAATCTCTTGCAAATCTGAGTTGATTTCCCAGACCCAAAGCTGTTGTCTTCATTTGATCCAGAAACCAACCATCAAAATCAAATAAAATCCTCTGACCTAATATACCTAGCCTAAAATAAACATTTATTATCAATCATATTAAGCCCTAGTTGCCATATTCTAATTGAGATTGACAAGGAGAAAGCCCTCTCCCGACCTGGTAGGGCTAGCTACCAAGTTAAGCGTGGTTTGATGTTACCCTAGACCTGCCTTCCTTCAGCATGAGGTAGATTTATGCACTAACAAGCTGCTCACTTGGAATTGGTCCAGCTACAGGCTGAGAAACTTCCCCTTGAAAATTGCACATTTCTAGAGGGAAACAAGTCTTCCCTCCAGAAATTACACAATCCTGTCTTATAGTCTGTTGGGCTCTAGGATTGCACAATCCTGTTAGTTAACACTCCCAGTAGGATTTGCCCAAATTTCTCTAGCTGGGCTGCTCACCCTAGAATTTGTGTAAATCTGGGTAGCACTTAGATGCTTTGCTTAGAAATTGCACAAATTTCCTAGGAAGTTAGCCCAGATCCCAGCTAGAAATGTGCATTTCCTTCAAGTAGTCGAAGCGCCTCTTTCATGTGCAGTTGAGTTGACTAGTTCCCTCTCGGACCAAGCAAAACAAACTTGCATGCATAGGCTACTTCTCCTAAGGCAGCATGCAAAGGAATCCCTTGTCTTAGGGATCTATATTTAGCAGTTGGAAGTTACATGCAAGGAGAAATTCAGAAACCTCCCACCGAGTGTCGCTTTCCCTATATTTGTTGCATACATGTCACAAACTCGATGTTATAAAAACTCATCAACCAGACATTGAATAGCTCATTCCTCACATCAACCTTCTAGCTCTAACATTTCACATCACATCTAGGAGCAGTCGAGACATTCAGCTCAACTGTTTTGGGGTAAGCCCACTTCCCATGCCTTTTGTTGCATTTCTCTCACTTTTTGGGTTTTTGCTTGTATGAGTATTATTTTCTTGATTTATTTGAACGCTTGTTTTCGCTTACATGTATACTAGCTTGTTGTAGCTCTGTTTCAGTTTTCATTTCTATCTCACTGTTGTCGCATGCATGAAACTATTTTTCACAGACGTTCGCCCAACCAGCGAATTGCCTCATCCATAGGCATGTTTCTTTATTTGCTGAATATTCCATTCATGTTTTTCATGCACTGTTAATAACTTCTGCTATCACTTATTGTCACCATGCATTCATTGACTTACTTGCTTTCAGTTTCTTATCGGTGAGTCGGGCCAACCTTGGCCCGAGCTCTGCCTTCACCAAGGCTGCATTGCGCAATCTGGGAAAGGAAGCTCACCTTCCTCTCTATATTTTCACATTTGTGCCCAATACTAGCCTCCAAGACTATTTTGCACACTTCTGGAGGACAATGGCTACCTGGCCCAAGAAATTACACAAATCTTTCCTTGGGCCAGCAGTCCTTCCAAACTAGAATTGCACATTGTGCAATCGTGGAAATCAACAACTTGACTGGACTGTGCATTACACAGTTCCAGCAGTGAGTCAGTCTCTGAGCTGTCGGGATTGTGCCTTGTGCACTCTTGGCAGTCGGTCTCCCGACCAACTGGCCAAAATTTCACAACCTTCATGATCAATCACCCAGGTATGTTACAAGTCAATTCTCATGTTCATTTTAGTTTTCAACTGATAGATTGCTTACCATGAGTGTTACCATGTATCCAGGTATCACAGGTGTTCATATGCCTCTCACAAGTACATGTACAATGGTTTCTAAGAGGGCAGAGACGAAGACCCTGTTAGAGCACACCGGGAGATGCAGTCGATCAAGTGTCCATGGACTTGCCTACCCATGAAGACATCAAGTTTTTCATAGACAAGAACATCAAGATATGAAAACAACAACATCACAATGAGAATAATCATGAACAACAGTTGAAGATAGCATACCAAATGGAATGAATGCAAGAGGAGAGTTGTGGACAACACGGAGGCAGAACAAGGTTGCAAGCTCAAACAAATACATTAATGATCAAAGCAACTTTGGAGACTCAAGCTATGAGGTGGCAACATGACATGAAGATCATGTGAAGATAGAGAATGGAACAAAGAAGGAGTTACATATTCTAAAGCAACAACTTAGGAAGGACATGAAGCTGCACCGACAGACGAATGAGTTGCAGCAAGAACAGGAATAGCAACAAGCACAACATGCACTTACTAATGAAAATGCGACCATACAAGTTAAAGATCCATCCTAGCAGCTGACGCGAAGTAGACATGGTGAGCAGTGTTGTTGTTCACATGTAAGTGATTCAACAGCATTCTTGTCATTGAGCGCATGCATGCAATATAACCCATTCAACACACTCACCAAGGCTAATACAAGAAACAAGTCCAATTGGAGTTGAACATGTACTTTGGAAAGTTGATGCGCATGACAAAAGACACACACTTGAAGATCAACACGGACACTATGCATCAATGTGTTTCTAGTTCAGATGCACCTAAGAATACCATGCACATGTTAGTAAATGAGTTGGATGACGGGGCCGAACTAATGCACTAGTTGCAATGGAGGCAAGAGTTTGCTTCAGCAAGATATCACCATGAGGTGCGTGGATATGATCATGGTAGACCAAGCTTGGCATCAACTCACCACCTTCACCATCAAAAGCATGTCAAAGATTTTTTCTCATCACAGTGGACCTAATGTGAGAGATATCTTGCATGGCTTGCTCAAGCCATGTTGCCTCACATGAGTACATGTGCATTGTAATGTTGAGTCATGTCAAGTGTAATTAAAGTGTCAATAGTTGGATGTAACAATCATAGAGTAGGTGAAGAGTCATGAGGATAGTTGAACTATCACAAAGGGGAGTGTCAAGGGTCACCCTACCCTTTGCTATAAATAGTCCCTCATAACTCATTGTATAGGATTTTGGTCAGCCAAGCTTTTGAAAAGACTATCATGGAAATAGCTTGAACAATATTGTAATATGCCTTAGCTTTTCCACTACACGGAGCTAGTTCATCTCTCTGGAGGAGTAGGTGGATGTGGCTATAATGTTTCATTTTTTGGGCTAGAAGGTTTACATGGATGTACTATATGATTGTGACTTACACTTCTTTATATAATAAGAGCTAGCACATTTTCACGGATATGTTGTTATTTTAGTTGGATTGCTCTGGTTCCCTTAATAATATATGTTGTTTAACTTACGTTCTTGCGTATGAACTGATTTGTATGCAATTATATGTATCTTGTTGTTAATGTGTTGTATATGTTGTTAATGATGTCACCGTCCATGTCGACCTCTCTTCCAGGAATCAGACAGACCTTTCACATGAACCTTGTTGTATCTACCATTGCACTCATCTCAGACTAATCCGTGAGTGTTATACATGTTATCTTACCTTATATGATGTGATCGTTGCCTCCGAGTGGATTGCTCCACTGAAGTTGTGTATGTCCTTTTGTGTTGTGTGTTCCTAGTTGAGTTGGGACTGATCCCTTTCAACCTGGAACTCACCTTCACCTTCATATCCCTTCTAAGTGTTAGAACCTCTTATACACCTTCCTTGACTCACTGCATCAGTCACACCCTTGCTACTGATAGAGTTATCTTACTTGCATCTTTGAAACATTGCAGTCAAGACACTACTTTATGACCCACTACCAGGACTCCTACACCAAATAGTCTAAGGTCTAATTGGGACTTCTTGCTGGGGAGATCCCCTTGACATGTTGGCGGGTCCAGCATCGTCAACATTTATGGTGCTAGAAGGAGGGCCAGATGACAAGTTGAGTCCTCACAACTGTTTTGAATCTCTATACATCTATCATGGTTCACCATTGCACTTCTCTTCTAGAATGTATGGCTTATGGAAACGATTTCAGCATCTTAGAATAGCTCTCAAATAGCTTTTATCATAAAACTTTTGATGGTGGAGGTTACATAGTGTTGGTAACGCACACGGTCAACATTGTAGGCTCATGAAAAAGACATGGATTCTTTCAAGAATACATGATTTGCGCACTGTTCATCTACACATTTCGAGGGCACCCAATGCACTGGTGTGCTACGCTGTTCGAAAAATATATTCATTCTCTTGCTCATCTAGTCACACAGATAGACCATGATTTCAATCTCTTTAACCATAAAGCACTTGATCAAGAAATTATGAAATTATGAAAGGCACCTAATGAATCCGTTGATCAGTTTTACACACTCTTTTGTAATCTTGCATACTGATTTCCCAAAGATGAGATTGATTGGGAATATCTTCTTCGCATATTCGAACCCTGCTCAACACACGTTGGTGATGGAGCTGCGTAATCACATGCAGGCACAGTTGCTGTCATAAGTGACTGCCTGCCTTCACCTCATGAAACAGCTCCACCACTGCAAAGTGATGTGGGAGAACATGCACACACATTTTTTGAACTGTCGCATCCTCCCACCCCTCCCGCTCTTGAGATCTGTGTAGATTTGGCTTGCAAGCCTATTGGTTGTCATGTGGATTCATTCCCTCAACCTCCGTCCCTGCATTCTATTGATCCTTCATATTGTATTGTCTTGTGTTCTTCCATTCTGGACTCCTCACCTGCTATGAATGAGAATCAAGTTGTTGACAGAGTTGGTGTTATGCAGCCACCCTGCACCATGATTGATGAGTGTGTGCTGGAATCTAATGAAGAACCCATGGTGAATGATGACTCCATTCCACCCATGCTTCGTCCGCTTTATCCCAACATTCCTTGCGATTCTTCCACTCCTGATTTCCCCTATGAAAACTCATTTATGAATTTTTCTATTTCTGATCATTCACAGGACACGTCGAATATCAGTGTGTCATTACAATGCAGAGAGCTCACATCCTTGGAAATCCGTCCAATCTATCATCTATCATTTCTGAAAAAACAAAGGGTGAACATCTTTGCTTCTCATCTACCCCTTTGCTTGATTCATCAAATCATGAGGATGCTGACAAACATCCCGAATTTTCTAATCTCAGTTGTCGTGATCTCTGTTCTTCTTCATCTAATCATGATGCTTATTCAATCATTGTTAATCTATCTAAGACACTGGCCTACGATGATATATCTGTCAACAATGTCGAAACCCCGCAAACTGTCAAGGCACTTCAGCCCGAGTTGATGGTCATGTCAAGGCATCGTTGTCCTGATGTTGGTTTCACTTCCGTCAAGAAATCATTGAACACTTAAGGATCCTCATCACTCTCTGCTTTGCATTGAATATCAACCAAACACCTAGATTTCACCTACTCCACTCGAACTACATGATCCTATCACTCATGCATTGGAGGAATCTTACACAGCAAGCACACATGCACAACGTAAGTGGTCTACCTTTGTCATGTTTTCTTGCATTTCACTATCAAGAGAATGCATACACTCGACATCTACACAGAGTGTAGCACAACAACATGGCAGTTCAAATAGTGCATGTCATGCACTTTCACTCATCCTTGTTTTGTGGTCACTTGTAAGCTCGGAGTGTATCCATCTTCATCATTATATCTTTCATGCTTGCTGGTTTAGGAAACTCTGATGTTCGCAAATCATGCCTTCACCAACATGGGTCAACCAATGTGCCAGTGGCTGCATTGGAAGTATCACTTCATGTGAGATGACCCATGCATTGTTAGCTCAGGTGTAGGAGTAGTGTTCTCTTTTGAGTTGTTTTCTTGCATGCAAGTTTGCTTGTTTGTTTTCTTACTCGCTTTGCTTCCACATTTGATTCTGCTTCTTTCTTTGCTTTTTGGTTTGTTGCTTGTTATTGTCCATAGGTTAGTTTTGTATGGACCCTGTCCGACTCTTGAAACAACTTGGGTAAATTACATGAGGACTTGTACAACTATTAACATTTTGTTATCTGTTGTCCACTCTCTTATGTAAGAACTTTTTGTCTTTAGTCCATGATACATCAATGGAAAATACGTGTTGTTCAAAGTGAACCTTGGTGAAAACACAACGCTTGCCCACTAGCTAGTATCACCTACTCTACTCAATTGTTTTTGGGTTATTCCTTGTCAGATTAGTTAAGTAGACTAAGGTGAGGGAGAAAAGCATAAAAATCACATCAGAGGCATACATAAACTACTTCTCTGAAGAAAAAACCTCTTCTTCTCTCAATAATTTGAGATCGCTCTTCTGCCTATGAAATGAATAAGTTCTATGCACAGTTATGAAGATGAAAAATGAAAAAAATGAAAAAGTGAAAAAGGTTGGAAAAATTGAAAAATGAATAAGGCAAAAGAAGAGAAAGGCTTCCTACAGATAGAGGTGATGTAAGTAACTCCGCCAGGTACTGACCAGGATCGCTGGAAATAAAGCCATGCTTGTGTTCCTGCATGAGTCTACCAAGGTACTATCCAGGCCTACTGGCAACGAAGCAACACTATAGATGAAACTAAGACTCTGACGACTATACTGCTTTTTCATCATATACTCCTCAACCACAATCAAAACATCTTACAATCAAGTAGTCTGGAAACCAAGAAGAAATGAGAACTGAACCATACTTCCAGAGGTGTTAGACTTGCTTTTCATGAACAAGGTCCATTCAGAAAGCTGGAGCTCTACCAGTGCCTCACCAAGTGTTTTTGTAGATACAACCACCCTCCAAAATTTTTCCTTAACTTCATTTTAGAGACTCCCTACCAACCTTTCAGAGCAACGTGTCTTGTCTTGTCAAGTACACAAGCTTCAATGATTTTCTTGCAGAATGAAAGCCTATCCATCAAATCTCATTGCATCCCGCCCACAGGATATTTCACCAGACTTGGTCCAGCTATAGGCTAAGTAGCTCCCTCAAGAAATTGCACAATTATGGAGGGAAACCAACCTTACCTCCATAAATTATGCAATTCTATCTCGTAGCTTGCTCAACTCTAGAATAGCGCAAATATACGTATTACTATTCATTGGAAAAATTACGCAATTCCTCCCAACATGACTGCTCATCCCAGAAATTGCGCAATCCTCGGCAGTAGTCAGTTTCTCTTCCCATAAATTGTGTAATCCCTCTCGGCAGCTGACCCAGTTCCCTTCCAGAAATGCACATTTTTTCCTCCTAGCTAAGAAAACTATTGCATGTGCAGTTTTGTTGTTTGGTTCCCTCCAGGACAAAGAAAAATTCATTTGCATGCATGGGATGCTCCTCGCAAGGCAGCATGCAAAGCCATCCCTTGATTTAGGGATCCATTTTCAGCAATTGGAGGTTACATGCAAGGATCATTTTAGAGACTTCCCACCAAGTGTCACTCTTCCTAGATTTGTGGCATGCACATCACAACTTTGATCTTATCAAAACTCATCAACTAGACACTACAGAGCTCATTCCTCACATCGACCTTGCACATCTAACATTCTACATTTCATCTAGGAGTGGTTGGCACATTCAACTCAACTGTCTTGGGGTAAGCCCATTACTCATGACTTGCGCTGCATTTTTGGCACTTTTTGTGTTTTTCTTCATATGAATGATGTCTTCTTGATGTTAGTGAATGTTTGTTGTCGTTTGCATGCATACTAGCTTGTACTAGCACTGTTTTAGTTTTCGTTTGCATCTCACGACTGTTGCATGCATGGCATTGTTTTGCATGGAGGGTCGCCATTACAACAACTCGCTTGACACACATGCAATATTTCCTATTTTCTGAATCCTAAACTTTCTCTTTTCATGAATGATCATTCACTCTCATTTGCACTCATGTCACCATGCATTCAGACTTCTCATGTTTTCAGTCACCCGTCGAGCAGACTGGGCTGCCTTGGCCTGGACCATGCCTTGCCCGGCTACAACTGCGCATTTCTAGAAGTGAAGACTCTTCCTTCCATCCATAAATTACACAAGTATAGCTAGACATTGACCTCTAGACTTGAATTGCACAATTCTTAGAGGCAGTGTCCTGTTGGCCCCAGAAACTGTGCAATGTAGTTTGCTAGTTGTATGTCATTGCTGACTGAAATTGTGCATTGCACAGTTTTAGTCCTCAGCAGCCCGAGTTGGACTCTGTATTGCACAATTATAGTATTCATTTATCCTCCTAAAAGTCTGGAATGGCCTTGTGACGTTTTGGTAGTCAGTCTCCCGACCTCCCAGCTGAAATTGTGCGACCTTCATGATCAGTCACATAGGTATGTTGCAAGTCAATTCTCAATTTCATTTTGGTTTTCGACTGAAATGTTTATTTCCATGAGTGTTTCCATGTCTCCAAGTATCGCAGGTGTTCATCTGCCTCTCAGTAGCCCAATTACAATGGTTTCCAAGAGAGTTTTGTAGAAGACGTCGTTTAGAGAACACTTCAGGATGTAGTCGATCAAGTGTCTATGAACCTTCCTACCCACAAAGATATTAAGTTGTTCATAGACAAGGACAACAAGATACGACGATAGAATCATCGTAGCATTTAGCACCATGAACAACAGCTGAAGGCAGGACACCAGATGCAACGAATGCAAGAGGAAGGTTGTTGACAACACAGACGCAGAACACAGTTGCAAGCTCAGGCTATGAGGTGACGACGCACATGAATTTCGCATGAAGACAAAGAAGGCAACAGAGAAGGTGTTTAATGTGCTAAAGAAGCAACTCAAGGAAGAACAGGAGCTTCATAGGTGAGAGAATGAGTTGCAGTAGGAATAGGTACAGCAGCAGGCTCAACATTCACTCATGGATGAAACTGCACCCGTACAATTTATAGATCCATCCCAACAGTTGGCATGGAGCAGACATGCTGAGAAGTGTTGTTAATCACAAGCAAGGGAATTGGGAAGCATGCATGTCATTGTGTGAACGCATGTGATCTAACCCATTTGGCATACTCATTGAGGAAAAGACAAGAAGCAAGTCTGACTAGAGTTGAACATGCAGTTGACAGTTGATGCGCATGACCACCAACACACACTAGAAGATCAACACGAACACTATGCATCAATGTGTTGCGGATTCAGCCACACCCAAGAAGACCATGTGCATGTTAATGGATGAGTTGGATGGAGGAGCCACAACAATGCATCGAGATGCAATAGAGGCAAGAGTTCACTTCAGCAAGATGTAACCATGGAGCGCATGTACACCATCATGGACGACCAAGATTGACATCATCTCACCACCTTCATAATCACAAGCATGTCAAAGAGTTGGTCTCACCACAATGGACCGAGTGTTAGTGATTTCTTGCATGGCTTGCTCAAGCCATTTTGTCTCACATGTGCACATGTGCATTGTAATGTAACGTCTTATCAAGTGGAAGTTCAAGTGTCAATAGTTGGATGTAACAGTCATAGAGTAGATTAAGAGTCATGAGGGTAGATGAATTGTCACAAAGTGGAATGTCAAGCGTCAACCCACCCTTTACTATAAATAGAACCTCATAACTCATTATAAAGGCTTTTGGTCAGCCAAGTTTCTTACAAGAGTATCTTAGGGAGAGCTTGGATAGTATTGTAATGAGCCTTGGCTTCTCCACTAGGCAAAGCTACTATATCTCTTGAGAGGAGTAGGCAACAGTGACAGTAATGTTCCACTATTGGAACTAGTGGTTGGACATTGTATTGTATGACTAGAACTTACACTTCTTAGAGCCAACAGGTTTCATGCATATGTCCTATTGTATTCCATCTATCTTGTTTACTCTAAATGATATATGTATGAATCTTACTAGAATGTGTTGATTAGTTTAACCACCACTTTGGATTGTTAGCTAACATGCGTTCTGGTTTGTGATGCATTTTCACTCGTGTGTTCCCTTCCAAGCCATGTTCTATCATAGGTTTCCAAGGGGTGCACTCACCCACTCTCCATGTGTTAGAACCTCTCATGCACCTTCCTTGGTTTGCTGCAACTATCACACCCTTGCTACCAACAGGGACATCTTAGTTGCCTCTGTACGAAATCACGGTCAAGGCATTTTCATACGACCCACTATTGGGACTCCTACACCAAATGGTCTAAGGTCTAATTGGGACTTCTTACCATGAAGATCCCCTTACATGTTGGCAGGTCGAACATCGTCAACAAGATGTTAAAAATTACAAAATTTAAACTATGGATAAAGACTCTTATGTGGACAGAATGACATGATTGAAAGAAGATGCTTATAACAGAATAATTAAACAATTGATAGCCATGGAAAAGGATGGTCATCATATGAAGACAATATTAATCTGGTTAGCAAGTAATGCATATCGTAGAAGAATATGAATTATACATTGGCAAGTGTCACTTGCATGTAAGGCTCATTATGGGATGCAATGAGTTGCATGGATGTGCCTTAATATGTGAAGGAATCACAAATTCTCACAACTAAACTATGATAAAATCAAAGAATAATTTACCCTATATGTGGGAGAATCTGGGGTGTAATTGGTTTTGGATAAGAAATCCAAGATTAAACTGTGATGCCTTAATAATCCTTAAATGAATATATGATCAAAGCCGAAACTAATCATTACACCAATGATAAACATACAAGTTGTTGGATAGTTATAGTGTGGGGAAAAAAGACTCCCTAGAAAACTCTAATGAAACAAGATCCTAAGAACGGATTGGAGACGTGAAAGACAAAGTTTTATACATAATATATGACTAAGTACTTTAAAATTGTCTTTTAAGTTAAATGTGACTATATTGATCAATGAACATGCAAGGGATGATGAAATTAGCCTTGGATATGGGTTGTCAATAAATGAATCATTTTAAAAAGAAAATGATCTAAATACCCCTTCATGAAGGAAACAAAAACCTTTTCAAAAAATTATGCATAGTTAAACAAGCATAGGTTGGAATCCATGGGATTCCAATTGAGTAAAGCACGCGTCATAAAGTACATGATAGTCTAACCTAAACCAAGAATGATATTGTCACGTGGGTGTGAAAATATGATACAACATGTTGTCAACATCATATATTAATAATGACGGTATGATAAGAAGGACACTAAATTGACATCAAAATTATACCTAGTATACATACATAATGTAAATCTAGAAGCAAGTCTTATGCTTCTTCAGAAAATGCCTCTGAGTTAGTAAGAAGAAAATGGGTAAAGAAAAAAATATTTCTCATAATTACCACTCATAATGATCTAAAACTCTATTGTTAGCATAACTCATACATCAAATAAGATAAGTGAGGATAACCGTTCTCTTGGTCTTAAGGATGTGAATTGGTGAATAATTATCTTTCACTTATAACTCCTATTTGAGAAATCTATGTAGGTGCATACTGTTTAGCCAATGACGTTTAGACCTACATGAAACTTATCATAACCAACAAAGGTGTTGGAAGAAGGAAAGCATATGACATGATTGTTTGAAGTGTGGGACATTAGTTAGGTACCAAACAATCTATTCTTGCTTAAAGAAAGGCCAAGAAGTATAATAAAATTTAAATATCTATGAGAGACTGAGTATCATAATGAATAATGTATTTAATGGTATATTCTATTGTTGTTAAAATCTTGTATAGGTGATAGATTTAATCCCAAAACTAAAAGTTATGGGTATGATTGAGTGATAGTGGGCATGATTTGACTATTGTGATACTATTAGATTGATATTGTTGCAACCACATGACATAGGAAAATGATTGCCAAATAATGGCACTTGAAAAGTATGACGTAAAAAAACTTTCATTGGTTTCAGAAATGAAACATGTTCATGAAAATTACCTATCAATTGAGGACAATTGTTCTACTTACCATAAATACATGAAGGAATGTTTGGCATACTAATAACATGATTAAAATCATGTGGATAAGTCTATGTCATGAAGGTGATGCTATGGACATTGGTAGGATATGTAGTAGTACAGATTGTACTATGTACAAGTAGTACATATGGTACTAGTATGGATAGATGTATGGCATGATTAAACATGATATGTATAGCTATGTGTGTACTGCACCTTGTGTGCATGTATGCATGAAGACGCTGGGTGGGTGTCTGGTAGGGAAATCGACCTAGAGGTTTCATAGGAAGGAAACTAAAAAGAGACTCAAGGATAAGTAATTGTGGTGTATTTTAAGTCGTGTACATATTATTATGATGGTTGTCTATGAGCTAACCTATTATGATATGTTATGCATATTGATTTGGAAAATATTCGAGTTTGTTGCAAGAAGAGGAGTTGCAAAAAACAAGTGCTCGGCAAGGAAACAAAGGCTTGGTAGGATGCAGGAAGAGAACATACATTCTTGAAATAAAATGAATAATGAGAAATATAAGCTAGAGCTACTTTAGTAGTATTGTTTATGAAGTTATTGATTATGGTAAACTTAGTTGAATTTATGCATCTGAAATTTCTTACAAATTATTTGAAACTAATGTTACTGGTAGCTAGGGTAGGAGAGGTGCTGGGAGCACTCCTTGTAACTGATATATATATATATATTTGCATTAGATGGCAAGGCCATAGAAGTTGTGGGTACAGAGATAGCTACTTGTGAACGAGGATGCAGTAATACACCGAGGATGCTGTAAAATTTAAGGGGGTGATTATGTAATACCCCTCCCTTGTGTGTTAGACTATTGTAAACCTAAGCTAAGAAAATCTAGGTGTGATCTGTAATAGGGAAAGAAAGCATATACTATTAAAAAAATTAATAAATAAATCACTTGGAAAAGAAAGACACTAAGAGATGAGATTCTTGCCAAATCCCATTAAGGAATGGGATAGGAATAAATATTTCATGATAAGCTTTTGTATGTGATTCTAGATAAGCTAGATGTATTGTAGATAAATTTCCATTGGATGGATTGGATATAGATATCCATCAGGGAAGAAACATAAAATACTTGTGGGAGATAAAGGCAAGCTTTTATGAGGAAAATCCTCGCGGGAGGGAAAAGAAAGCTTTTCCAAGAAAGGCCTAGGAAAATGGAAAAAATCCATAAAAGAGGGATGCCACTAATGGAAACTATATCATGAAAGAGAGTATTAAATACCCATTGCATAGATCAATTCGAGGCAGTTGATCCATGGAAAGAACCTCAGCTCGGGGGAATCAGAGGTGATTCATGGTTGGGTGGTGGTGCTTCGCTCTCCAAGTGATGTTTTAGTGGGATTCATTTGTGTAAAATGTTCTATATAATGTTTTCTTCCCTCTTTGTTTCAAATTCATTTAGCTTATGAAAGAAATTGCATGATTTTTCTAGCTATGAGAATGATTGAAGCAATTACATGTGATTGTTATAGATGAGTAGATTTATTTTTTTTCATGGCATTTATGAGATAATGTTATATGGATGCATGTGAGAATTTTGGCATAGCAATGAAATTATAATTCAGGTTATTAAAGGATCAATGTTGATCTGAATCGTATCCATAAATGATTGTCAAAGAACCCTGACTGTATTGGGACGAAATAAATCCCTGAAGAATCCAAAACGTCAATCGGAAACACCCTGAACCAATGGCCATGATAGCCAGCGCGGAATGACGAGGACCTCGGTCAAAGCGCATTGACTGAGGCCCATGGAGACTGCACAGGAGGTCGATGTAGCCCCTGGGAGACCCAGAAAGGGAAAAGGAGCTGATTTTCGATGCGTTATTAGCGCCTAGCACTAATCACGCATCGCTGGGAAAACAGGGCCAAAATGGAAGAGCCTTAAGCACTTGGTCACGTTGGGAGCCAGAGAACGTCGGGCGGAGAATCGAAAAGCACCAACGTATGACGGTGGGACCCACAACCTGGAAACCGGGGTATTGATCGGGGCGCCCTTGAACGGTAAGAGGTTTTGGAGGAGAGCAGAGTGATCCCACTCAGCGAACAACACATGGCAACGGAGGTGAGAGAAGAGCCATCGTGATCGTGCGTTATCGGTCGAGCAAGTCAACCGTGCTCAATGTGCGTATGACGTTGGATCTGGAGGAGCCCAGATCGGATGGCTGAGATTGTGCCCAATAGACAGAAGCGGAATCGATAGGGAATTAAGCCGTGATTTAAGGGGATTTGGAATACGTTGACCGCCATGGTGGAGAAAGAACATATCCATGACATAACCGAAGAAACAAATCGACGAATAGGCTGGCGCTATTCCGATGGGGACATGTGGCTACTTCCTGAGCGTTCATGCTGACACCGAACAGGGAACTCCAAGCACGCAGGCGGTAGGCGAATTGACGCAGGCGGGAGAGGAACCGAACAGGCATGGAGATCGAATGGCTAAAGCCATGAACAGAGATAGTTGAATAGAGATTTAGAGAGAGCGAAGAGTCCAAGCGACCAAGAGAGATAGTGAACAGTGAACCCTAAGAAGAGGACTAAGCACAGTGAGCAGTAAAGCTAGGCAGAGGAGACAGAGGGCCGAGCTAACCACAGGCAGCATCGGGCACCAGAGAGCTTGAAGAATCAAGCATTCCCATAGAGGAATCTATCAGGATTGAGCATCACAATTGACTCTTTCCACTGTAGACACAGGGTCACAGAGCTTGTAAGAAGGAAAAGAGTCTATGAACTCTGAGTGGCTTGGGGAATCAAAGAACCACCCTGCGACGCAAAATATGTTACAGGAAAACTCATATTGAGTCCCTGTATTGTAATTTGTCTGCTGAAAGACATACTAAAACAAGGCCACCACTGAAGCTGGACCAGAGACGTAGCCCTAGAGAATAGGGTGAACTCCTTATTAAAAACTATTTGTGTCTTTGTGTGGCTTACTGTATTTCTCTGTTGTCTTTCCCTTTATTTTCCGTGTATTGGCAATCTGATCGATCCCTTGTTTCAATAACATAGAACACACACACCAGAACATGGGTCTGTACTACCTTTTTGCTTAATAAATCTTCAATTGAGGTCACTCTTAGGGTGATTATCAAATCAGGTGGTATCAGAGCTCTAGGCTGTAAGGTTAGACAAGCTTGTGTTGGTTTAGCTGTGAATGCTCACTAGATGAAAGCTCAAATTAGGACAAGGAGAGTTGGTGGAAACTAATCCTGAAATTGCGAGAGTCTATTCTAAGAAGACAATGTTAGAAGAAAGTTCTATTGGGCAAGACCCTCAATTCATAGAAAGTTTCCTAGTTATAAAGTCTATGGTAGAAGAAATGTATAGGGACTTTAGAAAGCATAAGGGTGAAGATTCATCAGGCTCTAAGCAAGATAAAGAAGAAGATGAATCTCATTCCCATGACCACTCCAAAGGAACGGAAAGAGAGGAAAGCTTCCCTACACCTCCTAGTAGCCCTGTGCATGATAAGAAAGCATATTTGATTAAGTTAGATGTTAAATTTGATTTTCCTATATATGATGGAGAGCTAAATGCTGAAAATTTGGACAATTAGATTAGAAAAATTGATGTGTATTGCATAGTACAAAATATAGACTCAGACAAGAGCAAGTTTCAGCTAGCAAGCCTTTGCCTAGGGGGCACTGCCTTGGTTTGGTGGGAAGGCAGAACCTAAGCTGATATGAGGAAGCATGGTAAGACCATCTCTGTCTGGAGTGAATTTGTTAGTGCAATCAAAAAGCAGTTCTATCCATTGGCCTACATGCAACAAGCCATGATGAGTTGGCAAAATCTTCAGTAGTTGAAAGGGCAAAGTGTACAAGGGTATACTCAAGAGTTTTGAAAGAGAGCATTCATGTTGGGTATTTCATTAGACTCACCAGAAGCTCTTTTGAAGTACATTGGTGGTCTACACAGCTACATGAGGCATACCATCCTCATGTTTAATCCCACTAGCATAGATGAGGTATTTGTACAAGCCACTCATCTAGAAGCTAGAGGAAAGAATGGAAATCCAGAAGTTGGGGGACCATCCCAACCCACTGTAAGCAAGAGAAAGGAGAAAAGAAAGCAGAAGCGGAAAGCAAGGAAGGCTAACACTGCATAGAAAGGAAAAGCTTCATGCACTCACTGTAAAAAGGAGCGGCATGAGGATGAGCACTGTTGGATTTTGCATCGAGAGCTGAGACCTAAGAAGCTTGAGGGCAAGAAGAAGAATATTTCTGTAGCTATTCAGAAATATTTGGGGTCAGACTCGGGAGATGAAACAATCATTGCAGCCACAGGTATAAAAGGTAAGAATTCTGAAGTATCTACTAGTAATTCTGCTCAATCTATTATTGATGAAGAACATGAGAGAAAAAGGCATGAGCTTTTCCATATTCGAGTTGTTTCCAAAATTCAAAAGATTGATACTTTGTTTGATAGTGGCTCACAAGTAAATCTGGTTTCTGAAGAAATTGTAAAGAAATTAGGATTAGCAAATACACCTCATAAGATGCCATACCCATTAGGATGGTTGAATGATAAAGCACAACTACAAGTGACTAGACAGTGCAAACTCAAGTTTTCTTTTGGGTCAGCGTTTGTAGATGAGGTTGAGTTAGATGTAATTCCTTTGGATATATGTGGAATTGTTTTAAGAAGTCCTTACTTGTATGATAGAAAGGCTATTTCCTATAGAGCCGAGAACAAGTATCTACTTGTTAAAGATGGAATCAAATACTTTGTAAGAGCTCATAAGCTCAAGAATAATTATACTCTCATAAATTTAGGACATATGAAAAGAATGATAAATTCATGCAAACAGTTCTTACTAGTGGTTGTAAAGGAAAAGAAAACAGATAAAACCAATGTATTTGAGGGCTGTAATTCTGATCAGCAAGTTGATATAGAAAAGATTATTTCAGAGTATGATGTCTTGTTTCAAGAACCTCAAGGTCTGCCACCCAAAAATGGAATAGTACATGATATTATTTTGCAGCAAGATGTTCCTTTGCCTAACATTGGGATGTACATGTTATCTTCTTTAGAGAATGCTGAAATCAAGAAGCAGGTGTAGGAGTTGCTCGAGAAAGGGCTCATCAGGCCTATCACATCGCCATGTGGGTCACCAATCGTTTTGGTGAGAAAGAAATCTGGCTCGTGGAGAATGTGCATTGATTATCGAGCACTAAATAAAATAACAATAAAAATCATTATCCCTTTCCTTGCATAAATGATCTTTTAGATCAAATGAAGGAAGCTGTCTATTTCACCAAGCTGGATTTGCACAGTGGATACCATCAGGTCAGAGTTCCAGAGCAAGATGCATGGAAGAATGCTTTCAAAACAAAGCAGGGATTGTATGAATGACTGGTTATGCCTTTTGGCTTCACCAATGCCCCTGCTACTTTCATGAGATTAATGAATGATGTACTCAGACCTTTTCTTTATGATTTTGTTATTGTGTATCTGGATGACATTTTGATTTTTAGTAAAATGTGGGAAGAACATTTAAAACATGTTAAGTAGACATTAGATGTTTTGAAAAGAGAAAAACTTTATGTTAAACTTTCCAAATGTGACTTTTTCAAAACCTCTCTAAATTATTTGAGTCATATAGTAGGGGGAGGTGAATTGAAAATAGATCCCTCTAAAGTGGCAGTCATTGTAAACTAGCCTAAACCCAAGTCTGCTATAGAAGTGAGAATCTTCTTAGGAGCAGCACAGTATTGGAGGAAGTTCATTTCAAATTTTTCCTCAATTGCAACTCCCTTACATGCTTTAATAGGATTGAACAAGGTGTTTCAATGGGGAGGCAAACAACATAAAGCCTTCGACACCTTGAAAGAAAAAATTAGTACAACACCTGTACTAGGACTGCCAGATCGACAAAGACCATTTGAGATCCAAACTGATGCCAGTGACTATGCCATGGGAGCAGTGTTGACACAGCACGGTAAACCCATATGTTTTCATTCTGAGACTTTTAATCCTGTAGTAGTCAACTATCCTACATATGATAAGGAATTGTATCCATTAGTTGAGAGTGTGAAAAGGTGGAAACATTACTTAATGGGCAAAGAAATAGTAATACATACTGATCATCAGCAACTTCAATACGTACACTCCCAAACTAAGTTGCAACAATCAAGACATTATAGATGGATGGGTTTTCTACAACAATTTCATTTAGTCATTAGATATAAAAAGGGCATACATAACAAGGTTGCAGACATGTTATCTAGACCCATTATAAATGCATCTACCATAGTTAAGCATAATTCTGTGTTGCATGAAAGATACATAGAACAGTATGCTCAAGATATGGACTTTAAAGATGTATATGCAACTTTGAGTCAAGGAAAAAGAGTAGAATAATTGGACTATTATGTGAAGGACCGACCCTTATATCATTGTGGGAAACTATGCATTCCACAAACTGATAGAGCAAAGATAATTAGGGAAGCACACACTTCTCTAATATCAAGTCACTTTGGGGTAAGTAAAATAGTTGCACAGCTGCAAGGGTTCTGTTATTAGCCAAGAATGAGTGACACAGTTTCTAGATGTGTAAAGGGGTGTGCTATGTGTGCTAAAAGCAAGCCCAACAACAGAAAACTAGGCTTGTACACTCCATTGCCAGTTCGTTCTCACCCTTGTGAAAGAATTTCCATGGATTTTGTTGGAGGACTGCCTAAATCTAGGAAAGGTCATGATTATCTATATGTTGTTGTGGATAGGTTCAACAAAATTTGTATTTTGATACCCTATAGTAAACAGATTACAGCTGAACAAACTGCAAAATTATTCTTTGAACATGTATGGGTTCATTTTGGATTACCCACTTCTATTTTATTTGATCGAGACACCCAATTTGTGGGGAAGTTTTGGTCAAGTCTGTGGGAACTAATGGACACCAAATTAAAGAAAAGCACAACTTTTAATCCACAAATAGATGGCCAGACAGAAGTAGTTAACAGGACAGTGATCCAATTACTGAGAGGATATTACAACAAACACCCTAAGCTTTGGGATGAACACTTGTGTTATGTGCAGCATGCTTACAATAGAGCCAAACACTTTTCTACATAGAGATCTCATTTTGAGACCTGCTTTGGTTTCATACAAAGGTCTCCCTTGGATTTTGTCTTCAGTAAAGATACCATGGTTGATAGACACAGTGATGTGGACAAAGAAACTAGGTTCATTGAACAGATCCAGGAGATCCACCAGGCAGTACAGGAACAGCTGGAAAAGAGCCAGGCCAAGTACAAGGCTAGGCATGATAAGCATTGGATGGAGCATATTTTTCAAGTTGGAGACCAAGTCTGGCTCTATATCAACAAGGACAGGATGAAAGGTGAAGGTAAGAAGCTAAAACCTATCAGGTATGGACCCTTCAGGATACTTGAGAAGATTGGTGAAAATGCTTTTCGCCTTGATCTGCCAGCTTACATGCACATCTACTCAGTCATGAACGTAGATTGCTTGAGGTTGTTTGAACCTTCAATGATTGGGGACCCTGAAGAGTAGAGTCAATTGCCTTCTGTTGATGACCTGCTACCCGAATATCTTAATGAGTTGCAGGAAGACACAGTGCTGGACAGGATGATAAGGACGATGCATAGTGGACAGGTGGAATATCTTAGGATTGGGCTTAAAGGTTCAAAGCTGAACAGTGCAAAGTGGATTGAGATTGGACAAGTGAGACAACAGTTTCCTCAATTAGTCGATGCTTGAAAAAAACCAACTTTTGGTGGTCCAAAAGCTTTTCAGTAGGGAGGCCATGATCTGAATTGGATCCATAAATGACTGTCAAATAACCTTGACTGTATCGGGACGAAAAAAATCCTTGAAGAATCCAAAACAACAATCGAAAACACCCTGAACCAGTGGCCATGGTAGCCGGCGTGGAATGACGAGGACCTCAGTCAAAGCGCGTTGACCGAGGCCCATGAAAACTATGAAGGAGGTAGATGTAGCCCGTGGGAGCCCCGGAACGGGAAAAGGTGCTGATTTTTTATGCGCGAGGACCTCGGTCAAAGCACGCTGACCGAGGCCCATGAAAACTATGAAGGAGGTAGATGTAGCCCGTGGGAGCCCCAGAACGGGAAAAGGAGCTGATTTTTGATGCGCAATTAGTGCCTAGTGCTAATCAGACATTGCTGGGCAAACAGGGCCGAAATGGAAGAGCCTTAAGAACTTGGTCACGTTGGGAGCTGGAGAACCGCAGGCGAAGAAATGAAAAGAACCAATTTACGACGGTGGGACCCACAACCTAGAAACCGATGGTATTGATTGGGGCGCCCTTGAATGGTAAGAGGTTTTGGAGGAGAGAAGAGCGATCCCACTCAGTGATGGACACATGGCAGCGGAGGTGAGAGAAAAACCACCGTGATCGCGCGATATCGGTCGAGCAAGTCAACCACACTCGACATGTGTATGAAGTTGGATCTAGAGGAGCCCAGATCAGATGGATGAGATTACGCTCGATAGACAGAAGCAGAATCGACAGGGAATTAAGCTGCGATTTAAGGGGATTTGGAACAAGTTGGTGCTGTTCCAATGGGGACACGTGGCTACTTCCCGAGCGTTCATGCTGACGCCGAACATGGAACTCCAAGCACACAGTCAGTAGCCAAATCGACGCAGGTGGTAGATGAACCGAACAGGCATGGAGATCGAATGGCTAAAGCCATGAACAGAGACAGTTGAATAGAGATTCAAAGAGAGCGAAGAGTCCAAGCGACCAAGAGAGACAGTGAACAGTGAACCCTAAGAGGAGGATTGAGCACCGAGAGTAGTAAAGCCAAGCAGAGGAGACAGAGGGGCGAGTTGACCATAGGTAGCATCGGGCACCAGAGAGCTTGAAGAATCAAGCCTTCCCATAGAGAAATCTATCAGGATTGAGCATCACAGTTGGCTCTTTCCACTGTAGGCCGAGGATCACAAAGCTGGTAGCAAGGAAAAGAGTCTGTGAACTCCGAGTGGCTTGGAGAATCCAAGAACCACCCTGCCAAGCAAAATCTGTTACAAGAGAACTCATATTGAGTCCCTGCATTGTAATTTCTCTGCTAAAAGACACAATAAAATAAGGCCACCACTAAAGCTGGACCGGAGATGTAGCCCTAGAGAATAGGGTGAACTCCTTATTAAAAATTGTTTGTGTCTTTGTGTTGCTTACTATATTTCTCTACTGTCTTTCCCTTTATTTTCTGTGTATTGGCAATCTGATTGATCCGTTGTTTCAATAACACAGAACACACAAACCAACACATGGGTCTGTAATACCTTTTTGTTTAATAAATCTTCAACTGAGGTCACTCTTAGGGTGATTATCAGATCAAATGTGTAGATCTTATGTAGTATTGGTATATCCAATCCCTTGTTAAGGTACATAGTCATGTGTGAGATTCTATGTAAAATGGTTAATAGTAGTTAAGGCTCGACGGTATAAACTAAGGTGCAAATTATCTAGGCTATGCAATTGCAACGAGGGTATCTACTAAAGCTTTTTGTGCATAATATATATTGCAGCATCCATTTGATTTGGAGAAAGATAATTATAGGGTGTTTATGTTAATGATTTCATTAATGTTTCTATGAAATTAACTTTATGAGATGCTCATATATAGATTAATGTGTGAGATAACCAATGGCATGAGATGTTGATTCATGCAAACAAGTTAGGGGATAATTCTCCTAAATGATATAATAAATGATTCAATATTTTCTAAACCATGCATGTCAAAAGAATTGTAACGTATGAGGCTACTCTAACTTCTTTTGAATGTTTCATAAATGTTATATCACTAAACATTTTAGCTATGCATGTAGGATTATGATCATGATTCCTAGCCATGGTTCCATGCTGTTACCATAAGCTCAAAGAAATGTTTTGTTAATGCTTATCTGGGGTTTCAAATGCTTGAGTGAGGTTGTCAAAGAGTGTTTCTGACTGCATGCTATAATTAAATTCTCTCTCCCAATTGTGAAGTATGAAAAAAGAATGACTCTCATACAAGTCCTATAGATGGACCTGAGAGTCCACATCATGGATTGACCTTTGTTGTTGTTAAATGGGTAAGACTATGGGTTATCTTATAAAGATTATATAATGACAGACTAAATATACTCTTGGCGAGGGCCAAATCTTAAATATAGTTAAAGAAAAATTTCCAGAATAGGGAGCCTGGTAGCTAATTCTCAGGGTAGGCTCAGGAGGTACGTTAAATTTTCTTCATATTAAACTCCAATATATCTCTCAGTATGCATTTATATAAAAGAATCATACATTCTTGAGTTATATAAAATAGTTAAGCATGGTCTATATTGGAATTGGCCTTGAGGAATTTAAATTTTCAACAAAATGAATGGTTCAGATTGCAAGCCAAGTAAATATTCTTCGTCTAATACAAGATCTAATGGACAATATGAAAATTTTACCAATTTTCATTTTCTTTAGGCTTCTCCTCGCCTTTTCGAAATGTCTCTATGCTTGGGATGTGTGTTCCATTAGCATATTGACGTATCAATATGTCTATTACATTGCTTGACATGTTGGCCATCCATTTGGGCATTTCGAAGTTAATGCAATCATTTTCACGAAGTCCCAAATTCTCCCATTGATGGCTTATGTAATTTACAATTGAAAATTCATCACCTATTCAATTATGAGTATTTATGATCCAGCTACTTCGAAGCCCAATCAATGAACTAAGAATAAGTGTATCTCAATAACACATTGATTTAACATTTTAGGCTAGGAATTCTTCTTCTTGTGATGTTTCTTTTGAAAAAGATTTTCTTTATGAGAAAAGACATATACTATTTACATGACCCATTTTCCTCCATTGACACTGTGATTGGTTAGATTTATTAATCATGCAGTATATTAAAGAATGTTGAGAATTAAAAAGACCTAGAAATAATGGGAGATAGCTGGATTGATTTTAATATCACTCAAGACAAGAAAGAGGAATGTTATGATGTTCATAACACAAAGGATAATATTAGAGAACAAGCCAACATGCGATAAAATTATAGCCAGGATGTGTTATTGGTATTACGAGAGGAAGATTGTCATTGAAACATGCATGAGATAAGCGGTATTATGTCGGTCAATCATTGGACTCTAATTATGGAAACCATAATGAATATATATGTGTGTACATCCTAAGATATAACTATATTTGGCAAAATATTTTGTTCTTGATATTTCCATCGACATTTTTCCAGCTTCAATATGGAAATGTTCATTGTTGACATCAAATAAAAGCTATGACCATTTCTAAGTTATTAAGTTAAGACTCAAAACTACATTTTCTGCACTCATGAAATATGGAAATGTTAGCTGCTGACATCAAATAAAAGCTATGATCATTTCTAGGTTACTAAGTCAAAAATCAAAACTATGTTTTCTGCGCTCATGAAATATGAAATATCAATATTTGAGGATAATGAATGCCATCAATCATGTACTAGAAACTTTATTTTTGATGTATCTACTATCTTCATTTGTATCATAGTTACCAAATTCAACTATGTTGATAAAGAAAATTGAAAATATGGCAGTACTTTCGATTCCATCGAACTTGTAATCAAATACTATTCACAATTAGAGTATTGTGATGGTTTTTGATATTTACATAACTAGTTTAAGCCCTTAGTTATATAAGGGAGTGTATTTGTATGAGCTTTGTAGCCATTCATGCCAAAAGGTATAAGAGAAGGTGAGGTATGAAGAAAAATATTAACATTGTTACTTATTCATCAATTAATTATGTCATGGTATTATATCAATAAATTTATTATTTCATACTTATTCTCGAGAAAGAACTTATTTTTAAGTATGTATTTGCTTTTTTTAACAAAAATGAGGTATCATTATTTTCGGTAAAACTATAGAATTATATAAATTTTAGTTTTGTGTGATTTTATTGAAAATAAAAATACATAAATGTGATCTTTAATATAATGATGTGACTCTCTTACAAACATAGATTTGATTTTTCATTATTCATATAGAATAAGAATGTTTAAAACATAATGACTAGGATGGAGCTCTCTTACTAATATAAATTTGATTTTTCATTATTCATATAAGACATAAATAATTAAAAAACAATTACTAGTTTGATACTTTTTTAGGGAAAGTCTCTATTTCTATGATTTTTATTTTTTATTTTTTTAAAACCAAGTAAAATATATGTACCCATAAGATACATAAAGAAAAAACTTATAAGATTAAAAAAAACTCAAATTTTAATAAAAATAATTAAAAGAGAATACTAAAAAAGCTCAATTTTAATAGTATAGTGGCTAATTTTTTCCCACTTGAAATTTTCCTGTGGAAAAAACCCATAAGATACATAAAGAAAAAACTTATAAGATTAAAAAGAACTCAAATTTTAATAAAAATAATTAAAAGAGAATACTAAAAAAACTCAATTTTAATAGTATAGTGGCTAATTTTTTCCCACTTGAAATTTTCCTGTGGAAAAAAACGGTCAGCCACGAAGGGAATCTGGCAGATCAACCCCAAAGGAGCCATGAAGGGAGGGTATAACCCCAACATGGGTGTTGAGGAGAATTGACCCTGTGACCTCCCGATTAGTAAGATACTTAACAATGGGGAGTTGAGCTAACCCTTGAAGCTATATTAAATTTTGTTTATTAATTTTATTTATAAAAATTAATTTATATATGAAATTTAATCTCCACTTTTAAAATGACCAGGTTTTGGTGACTCATTTAAAAATCATTTATTCATCGTGTAAAAAGTTTAGTTGATACAACACTTGTAAGATAAATTGCAGAGTTATATATAGCATGTTATCTTCTCTTAAGATAAAAATAATGCGAATAAAAAAGAGACTTAACTTCTCCTGATGTTGTAGATAATTAGTTCTTACTCTAATCTTATGTATGTATACGTGAAATACTTTTATATTATATTTGGTGATGTTTTTAGTTGGAACCACAAATCGCAGGATACGGATTTTATAGCAGCTGTGGTAACTGTTTCAATGCGTAATTTTCTTAATTCTATATGTTATTGTAGCAAATCCTCATTGCAAAAGTTCAAGCACTCCATAGGGATACGGTAGCGGAAATCGTTTTTCCAGAAAGCTTCTGGAACATTTCGGGAAATAAAGATAATAAACTCAACGCGAGTATTTGTGTCCGGGAGATAAAAACGTGAATGTGAAACAGAAATTTAGTTTACTTTCGAAATCGTAGGGCCACATATCCATGGATTTTAAGATAACACGAGGATTTGGAGTTGGTATATGAGTAATTTGAAAGCCTTACGGTATTTATCTTTGTTCAGAAACCAATGTTATTTACCTTCCTTTCGAAACTAATCATAGGGGTGGTATTACACCTATTTCACTCACTAAACATTTTACATATTATTTGTATTACTGCCATATTAAACAGTATTTTTAAATTTAATATATATTGCAAAATAAGTTTTAAAATCACATTATTTAACCTCCTATAAAAACAAACCCAACACATTTTCTCAATTAAAAAACTCTTGTTTTCACCATATATTGTAAGTATCTAATTTTTCATTAACAATTTTTATATTTTTTAAAATTTTCATTAAGTTTTAGTTCCATTTTTTTTGTATCTTCCAATATAAAAATCTTTTACTCCCTATTATATATTCAATATATTATGTTTTTTTTCCTCATAAAGTGAAACCCTCTAAATGAATGCACATCCTATGGTATTGCTCCAAGTGAAGCCCCCATCTGGTAATAAGGATTTATATTATTACTAAATTTGACAGTATTTTTATCCAAATCAAGCCCAATGTGATAATAAGGATTTACATTATTACTAAATTTGACAATTAACTTGGTTTTATAATTTTATAATAAATAGTCTTATTAAAAAAAAAGCACAAAAATTAAATTCATTTTTCTTATCAATTTCAAAGAATACTTTTGAAGCTATGCTAGAAAATCAAGCATTGATTATGATAGCTCTCTCCATGGGTGTAAACATGTCTTAACATATGCTACTTAATGCACATGGAAAGACATCAAAAGTGGTTACAATGTGTTGTACCTGTTTCCCGTAGGCAGTACTTGGCTGCAAAACCTAAGCCAGGAAACCAACTCAACCGGCCTTTAGGTTCAAGGTGGCCCTTGAACCACAGGGGGCTTCCTCAATGTTTAAGAGCCTTGTTTAATGTAGTTCATCTGTCACTAAAAAACAACCTATGAAGCAAAATGGCCAGATTTATGGTTTTAACTAGGGGTGGTTGGCAATTAATGACAATCCCTAATCATGGTTAAATGTCTTTCTCACAATGTCTATTCTGAAAGTGTCAAATTCCATCCTAACAAAATGATTTAGCTTTTTCAAGAATTATGGTAGAAGAATGTAAGGAGATTCCTAACAATTAAGCATTCAGACAGACTTCTTAACAACTAGAGAAATTTGGCAGCGTGTAGAAGATTTTTACATGCCAACAAAACACATTGCAAAGTATTCAAGAAGGCCAAACTGAAACCAATCATAAGAGGATCTATTTCAGACAGATAGTGCAATAAGCTAATCTATTTTGATGGCTATCAGAAGGCATAAAGTAAAAACCAATCAAAAAAGAGTTATCTTGGACAAACAGTCCAATAAGCTAATCTCTTTCTAAATGTTATGATTTTGTAGGGGATTTAAGAATAAATTGATATTCAATATGCACTTATCCAGACCTTCCTATAAATGCTTGAACATGTGTAGAAAACAGATATGGAAATACTAAAAAAACATACAAGAAACACAAAATTTTGTCAAACCAAAACCATAAGGCTTTCATTAGAAATCAAATAAGAGAATCTATTACAAGGTATAGAGTCTTGGCATCAAAAGGCCACCATTGTTTATTACAAATAAAATAATATGTAGACTAAATATCCCCTAAACTGTTACAATAATCCTAGAATGAAATTATGAACTGTATATTTTTTTTTCTCAATTGGTCTACTCCTATATTGATACAAAATGATATTATAGCGAGGCCGAGGCCACGAAAGTTCTAGCTATGGAGTTGGCATTGTTACAAAAAACTCTTGACATGCCAAACAGAGAACATACATAATGACTTGCATCAGGATTTGTTGTCTCGGAGAACATAGGATTCCAGATTTTGACAATGACCATACCAAAATTAATCCAAACAGCGACTAGAAACTGACCCATACAGTGACCAGGACTGACTTGCACGCAGCTAGTACTTTGACAAGTTCCACCATAAGCATAGACGTTAACAGACACTAGCATATAAGAAAAACACTGCCTCATAGTAGAGACCGACAGGTAGAATTGACAGAGACCAGAATCAGCAAACTTACAAGCATCTTTCTTTGCCAACTGACCAAAAAATAAAAAGACCATAGGCGCAGACAAGTTCATTCATCTTCCGAGGTTGATGGCTATTCTTCAACAATTCTGCACCCAAAATGATCTGAGTGTTTGGAATCAGAAGGATGGGCCACAGAACTTGAAGGGTCACCTCCCGCGGGCGCACTGGGGCCGGCATCTACATTTGTCTTCATAGTGTGCAAACCACCTGAGTCTTGGTGCTGGGTAACGTGCTGGTTAACCATCCTCTGCTGCAGGGGAGCCTCATGATTAACTTCCCTTGAACTTACCACTGCCTCACACATTTCGACAGAGACTGAAACAATAAAAGATGAATTTCCCAGAGAGCAAGGAATGCGAAAATGGGCAGTGTGCATATGAGAATGATGCGAGCAAACTTCAGTTGTTGCTTTCCCCCTTCCTCTGCCCCTGCCGCTTCTAGTAGCTGGGTATCTGTTGCAGCAGAACTCCGAAGCGTCAGGTGGTAGAAGATGGCTGGCATGAGCCACGACCGCGATAACTACCCCGTTTGCATCCCATTCTGGGTCGTTCCCTTGGCATTTTGCGATGAGTGGAACTGGCGAGCACATAGGGAATGACAGGTAAGCGCTTGAGGAACAAGCACACCGTGTAAAGAGGAAACTGAGCACACTGAACTTTATCAACGCCTTGAATCAGAGTTGACGGAAGGCGGAGGTTGGAGTTAGCGGTTGAGGTGCAGCAGGGAGCTGCAACCTTGCTGAGTCTGGAAGCGCGCGGAGGAGAGACCTGATGGAAGAATAACCCAAGCGCCATTGCAAATAAAACTAACTCCGGGGAGAGCAGCATTAACACTGCCATTAATGGGTTTGTGCGAGACCATGTCGCCCACCTGCAACCGTAACATTTGGCGCTTGTGGATGGCCACGCGCCCACCCTCCACGCCGGATTCGTACCTCTGAGCCAGCTATTCACCCGCATCCGGGGGAGAATAGTCCTGTTGCACCAAAGAAGTGCATTCATGTTGGAGTTGTGCATCATCTGAGTCACATAGAGGGCCTGAGAAGAATGGGAGTTGCTGGTTGACCCCCTGATTGGCCAGTCTGTCTGCTACTTTGTTGGCAGTGCACCTTATATGCCTGAAGGTGATGCTCCAGGGGATCCTGAGCCATTCCTCAATTTGTTCCATTCTACTGAGCAGCCTCCAGCTTGAGGCAATCTTAGCTGCCGAGGTGCCTGTTTGAATCCTTGTGGCTGCTGTTATTAGGATAAGAGAGTCCCCTTCTACCTCAAGAGGGAAAAAGTTGTTTTGTTCTGCTATACAAATACCTTTCCATAATCCTTCCAATTCAGCAGCGTTGTTGGTGTCATTGCCAATTGTTCCATGATATATGTGTAAAACTATGCCCATTTCATTCCTGAAGACACCGCCATAACCAGCCGGCCCAGGATTGCCCTTGGCTGCCCCATCAAAGTTCAATTTATATGAGTTGGAAGCTGGAGGGGACCAAATGAGGGGAGAGGCGGAACTCGATGGGGGTCTGGATTTGGCTTGAGCCATAAAGGTGAGGTCCAGGTTCCAAGCATTCATAATGAGGCGTTCCTGAGGGGAGTCTGGCAGGTCCGAGTCTTGCCATTGTCTAGTTGCCAGAGTTTCTTGGAGATTTTGCTTGAGAAGAAGCCATAGAGTGTCTGTTGGCCTGCTGATGTTGTTGAAAACTCTATTATTTCTTTCCTTCCATAGAATCCAGTAGATAAAGCCCGGTGTGAGGTTCCACAGAGAGTTAAGGAGGGGGCTTTGGAAAGGTTTCTTTGGCCATTTTCTGATGGTATCTGTGATATCTCCCGGTCGTTTGCCCGATCTTCTGTTGCATTGGTCAGTTCTTTCCCATAATTGAGTAGCTAAAGGACAGGTTTCCATGAGATGCAAGATAGATTCAGAGTTGTGATTACAGTTGGGGCATCTCGAGGGTCCAATGAATCCTCGTTTTTGCAAGTTGTCCCAGGTCAGGATTCGCCGCTTACTCAAGAGCCATAAAAAAGTGGACACCTTAGGCCAAATTCCTGGTTGCCAAACCTGGTCCCAAAGCTGATCCTTATCTGCTTGCATGGGTGGATAGCGAAGTTGATATGCTTCCTTGGTGGTAAACATTCCTTTAGGCGTGTGTCCCCATCGTAGCTTGTCCTGTTGAACCGAGTGTTTGATTCTTCTATGATTTAACTCCTGATCGATCTCTGTGTAGGTTTCCCCTTGCCAGTTTGCCTGCCAGGTGCTAGCTGATTTCCATTGTCAAAAATCTTGGGTCGTTTGCTGCTGCCAGAATTGATGGACATGGATAAGATCATTTTGCTGCAAAGAAATTTGCCAAATGGGCTTGTGAAAGAGTGAGGCTAGTTTTGGAAGTTGTTGCCAGGAGTCCTCCCAGAATCTAGCTGAGGTGCCCGAATGAATTTCCCAAAAATTGTGCTCTTGGATGAAGGTGCTATGAAGCTTGGTGGCATTCCATATCAAAGAGCCTGGAGTTGTGGTGTTGATTCTGATAAGGTCGTCCCATTGACTGCCTGGCGCATATTTTGCTTGCCATAGCCGAGCCCAAGGTATATGTGGTTTGGAAATCCAGTTCCACCAGATTCGGGCTCCCATAGTGTTGTTGCTTTGGAGGGGATCCCTTAAGCCTAACCCACCTGCAAATTTTGGCTGACAGACCTCTTTCCAGTTGACAAGAGCCCATTTCCTGTTGAGACCAGAGGATCCCCAAAGAAAATTTCTCTGAAGATTGCGGATGATTTTGAGAACCCATTTGGGCGCGGCCAGAATAGAAAAGAGATAAAGAGGCATAGCTTGGAGAACTGATTTGATCAGGATGAGCCTGCCAGCAATATTGAGTGAGCGGAAAGTCCAAGAGGAGAGTCTGGATTCCAATTTGTCTAGAAGGGTTCTCCAGGAAGCGTGTTTTAAGGCAGAGTCTATCAAAGGAGCTCCCAGGTATTTCGAGGGAAGCACAGCTGTAGAGAACCCGAGAATTCTGGCAATGTTCCTTTGAGTGAAGGAAGGGGTGTTAAAAAAGAAAAGCTGGGATTTGGAGGCATTGATGGAGGTCCCAGAGGCTTCAGAGAAGAGAGAGAGTAGGGACTTAAAGGCGGAAGCTTCTTGAGTAGACGGGTGGCCAAAAAGCATAGTGTCGTCTACAAACTGTTGGTGGGATAAGGGTTGGAGACCATGGAGAGAGATGCCCTTTAGGGAGTGAGAAGAGATAGCCGAGTGAAGCAGACGACTGAGACCCTCTGCCATGAGAACAAAAAGGAAGGGGGAAAGGGGATCCCCTTGACGGATACCGCGGGAAGGGCGGAAGGGCGCGGAGGGTGAACCATTGAGCAGTATCGAAAAACAGGGAGAGGAGATGAGATTCATGATCCACCTTGTCCAAGTTGCATTGAAACCAAAAGCCAATAACATCTGATGTATATAGGTCCAACTTAGTTTATCAAAAGCTTTGGAGAGATCTAGCTTAAGAATCATACCTGGCTTTTTTAGAAGCTTCAGAGAGTGGATCACCTCATTTGAAAGAATGATTCCGTCCATTATCTGGCGCCCTTCTACGTATCCAGTCTGCTCTGGCGAGATGAGAAGAGGGAGAAGAGGTTTGAGCCTGTTCACCAGTATTTTGGATATGAGTTTGTAGATGACATTACACAATGCAATTGGCCTGTATTTGTCTGGCGTGTTTGGTTCATCCCCTTTCGGAATAAGCGCTAGAAAAGTAGCGTTTAGGGAAGGGAGAATCCAGTGCATAGATCTAGATTCCTCCACTAATTCCCAAACCTCTGTGTTGATAAGCTCCCAGAACTCGTGAAAGAATTTGGCGATGAAACCATTGGGACCAGGTGCCTTGCCATCCTTGAGTTGGGCCATGGCATCTTCCACTTCCTGCTTTGAGATGGGTTGGAGCAGCTTGTTGTTGTGGTTCTCCGTTATAATTTTAGGGATGTGCTGCGTAATTGATCATATGGCTTGTTCTCTACTCCCTGGTGGTTCCCTGAGAATTTCTTGAAAGTGCTCTTTGAATTCATTTTCTATATCTTCATGCGCTTCTAATCTTTCCCCTTATCAATTATTGATGAAGGCTATATTATTGTGGATTCTTCTTTGGATGGTCGATCTGAGGAAGAATTTTGTATTTTTCTCCCGTTCCTTAAGCCACCAGATTCTAGACTTTTGTCTCCATAGGATTTCTTCTTGCTGCCTATGGCCTTCAATGGCTATCAAGAGGGTCTGCTCATGTTGCGCATGCTCGTCTATCCTTCCCTCTAAGATGATGTTCTGTTGGAGTGAGCACATTTGCTGCTCTAGCTTTTTTCGATGCTCAAAGATGTTGCCAAACTGAGTCCGATTCCAGACTTTGATAACTTGTTTGAGGTTCTTTAATTTTTGTTGAAACTGGAACATCTTGGCTCCCTCAGGTGGAATATAGGATTTCCAAGCCTCATTAACCACTGTTTTGAAGTTGGGATGTGAGAGCCAAAAGGCTTCAAATCGAAAGGGTCTGTTGCACTTTGTGCCTGGGCGCGTCCATTGTAGCATGATGGGCCAATGGTCGGATCCTACTTGAGGCATGATGGAGGCATGAAAGTCCCCACCCAGGTATATGGCATTATCCAAGATGAGGAAACGATCCAGCCTAGAGGCAATATGCTGAGGTCCTCTCCGTTTGTTTGTCCAAGTGTATATACCATTTGAGGTCTGCATGTCCATTAATTGGTTGCTTTGAATGAAATCTTTGAAACCAATACTGTCGCTTTCTAGCTTCGATCTGCCACCTGTTTTCTCCTCCAAGGCTGTAATAATGTTGAAGTCACCGCCGCCAATCCATAGGGGAAACTGCCTGTTAGAGTTGAGAGTTGTGAGTGTATCCAGAAGATCCAATTTTTGTTGTATATTTTGTGGAAAATAAACATTGGAGAGATGACCATGAATGTTTGTCCCTATGAGATGGAAGGTAGCTTGGATGAGGAAATGAGAGGCATGAAAGTCCTGAAGGTTGAGTACTTGCGGGTTCCATAAAATTGCCAGCCCTCCTGAAGCACCTGATGCATCCACTGAGACTGAACAACTTCCTAACCAGACTTTATTAAGAATCCTTTCTATAACAGTGCTATTACTTTTTGTTTCTTGAAGAAAAACTAGTGTGGGTTTTTCTTGCTGGATCAAGTTTTTTAGCATTCTATGTTTTGAGGGGCTATTTAGCCCTCTCACGTTCCAGGAAATGAGCTTCATGAGGAACAGTGGGGTTTAGTTTTGTAGAACTTTGTCAGCTTGGGGAATCTCCCGGATTCCACTAGCATTTCTCCTAAAATAATAGTCCTTTGCAGATCCGTTTTGCGCCCTCTTTTCTTTGTTTCTTTCAAGATTTTCTTTCCATCCCATGGACTTCCGACTTGGATACCTAAACACTTGTTATGCTGAGCCCTGGTTAGAACTCCTTCCAGTCTTTCAATTTCCCAGGGGGGTATTGTATTGTATTCTTTTTGTTTGCATGTTGTTTCCAGTTTGAGGATATCCAAGCCTTCCAAGCTTATGCTCTCTGGATCCTCATCCATATTTGTCGGAGTGTTCTGGTCTTCCTCTATAGTGTTATCTTGAATACTGAGGGCTAGAGCTGCATCCAGCTCCATTGCAAAAGATTGTTGGGCGATCTTTGGACTAGTTTTCCCCGATGAGGTCGGGTTGGGAGATCTGGAGAGGGCATTTGATGAGGATGGCAGAGAGGCATTTGGAATCTGGGAAGAAAAGGAGGGAGGAGGGTTCGCTGGAGGATCTGCGTGATTATCCTCTGTAGTTTCTTGAGAAGAAAGAAGGATGAATCTGTTCTTGGTATCAGGAGTGTTTGAGCTTTCTGGGGCTGCTGGATTTTTCTTTGCATGCCTGCGATGGGTGGGGACTTTAGTAAATCCTTCGGAGTCTTTGCTGGTATCGGTGGTCAGGATTTTGGGTTGAATATTTAAAGGACAGTCCCTAAAAATATGGCATTTTCAGCAACGAAAAGGAATGTGCTCGTAGTCTATTGTTTGGATCCATTCATAGTCATCATGAAATAGAATTACCGAGTCTGCAAGAGCTTTGGTCAGATGCATTTGAACACAGATCCTAGCGTATGAGGTGTATCTTCGAGTTTTGGTTTCCTCAATAGCTTTTATGAAGACCCCCAGGCTGTTGCCTATGTCCATTAGAGTCTCCTCGTTCCAGTATTCCAGAGGAAGGGAGTACAGGCGTATCCAAACTGGAGCCCAGCTGAAGTCCTCTTTATTTGGGTTGAACCTTTCTTTCCATTCTCTAAGGTACAGACCTGAAGAGTTAAAGAAATATGGGCCTCCCTCAAATATGTGAGTTTTGTCCTCCAGACAGTTGAAAGTTGCAGTAAAGAAGCCTTTGGGGCCTAGCTACAGAGTGACTTGTCCTTTAGGCTTCCATTTTGAAGCAATCCAACCATGCAAGGCCTTTTTCGTTGGCCAGAATTCGAGGAACTTGCCTATTAGTGCATGATCCTTCATAAATTGGATCTCGTTGTTGATTCTTTGACTAGGGAGGTCGATTTTGATTCTTTCTGCAGTTTTCGGAATGCAGGTTGCCGAAGACGCCTTTGGCTGTGACGTTGGGGACTTTTGATTTACGTCTTTGTCATTGGCAGTCGCATCACGTGCCTCTGTGTTCCCATCTTCACCGTTAGCAGGTCCTGAGCCCTGATCTTTCCCTGGGAGATCATCTGATATGGACAGAGAATGTGCGGATTTTGTATTGTCAGAAGAAGTACCTGAGTGAGGAGGGGGGGCTGATCCCGCCCCTCCCGAGGGCACCTCCATTGTTGAGAGCTCAACGCGAGTCCTGTAGCGATGCTGCTAGAGACCGAAGGGAGGCAGGGGTTAGGGTTAGCGCTTGTGGAGCAGTGTAAGTCTCATTGCATAGCATATTCACCAATTATGAATTGTATATTAAAAATAAATAATATTTCCTTATTAGTTGCAGGAAATTTGGAGTTGGTTGAATGACTCTTCAAAATTTGCAAAATGATCCTCAATTTGCTGTTATTTTATTGTTCTGAATGTTGATATCTCCATGCCTTTAATCTTTTGAATGCTGATATTTCCATGCCTTTAAAATCTAGAACTGTTGTTTCCGCCATTTTCCTTTCAATTGATATTTTTGTGCCTTAAATATGGGGTTTGTGAAGATGTTGAAGATCTATTCGAAATGCTTTATGTCACTTTTTGACAGTGCTTTTCTAATTTAAAAATCATAAATGTTTTCAAATATTTCGTGAATAAATTTTGTATTTTCATAAATTTACTAAATAAATTTAGAAAGTATTTCCTCAAATAAAAAATTCATGGATAAATTCACCCACTTATTTGAAAATTTTTCATGTTTCTATTTCTCATGTATTTACAAAACTGTGTGGTTTTGTAAATCCATGACCTATTTCTCCTTCCTTGTAAAAATTCATTTACTTTGACAGTGTAGATTTCCTTACTGTGAAATTCATTTACAGATTAAAAAACCATATGTGGTTTTGTAAATACAACTTTTGTTTTTTGTAGTTGGTAGAGTATTTTAATCGTCTCTTTTACTTTCACACTGTAAATTTGATTTTTGTGAAATTCATGGTTTTGTAAATCCATGTATTGTTTTATGAAGTTGGTAGAGTATTTTACTTTGCGCTTTTACTTTCATCTCAACCTAATTGCACACCCTTAACATGTTTCACCATGCCTGTAATTTTTTATACTTTTGTAACTCTAACTTCAATTTCACATGTATTGACGTAAATATCTTTTTGTTCTCCTATATAGTAATTTTATCAATATATGATTGTAAATCCTCTATTTATTCAATTTCATGCCCCGAGAATTTATTTTACCTGTAGTTGTAACACAATAACTTGTAATTCCATTTTACCCACTTCGCCTTCCATCGTGAAGTAAATTTATTTCCTAATTGTATTCTTGCCATAAAATTCTCATTAATACAGGGTATGATTTTCCAGACCCCTCCTTAGTGGTAAATGGTTTTGGACCTGGGGTCCGAAATAATGAGATGGTGACACATAGGTAAATTTTAATTAATACAGGTATGGTTTTCAGGCCCCCTCCTTAGTGGTAAATGGTTTTGGACCTGGGGGATCCGACATCATGAGATGGTGACACATAGGTTTGGGAATTTGCCATTAAAACGGATTTTCGGATCCCTCCCCAAAGGTTAACGAGAAATGGCCAGGGCGGTTTGAAATCACTTTTTAAACATTGGATTAAATTACCCATATCTCGAGGCATGAAAGATAAGGGGAGTTTAATTAGTTAAATGAGGGGTGGGCCATAGGCTTTGACCTTTAGTTTTGAGTGCACTTATGATTTTAGCTTATGACTAGGATTAAATTTTATTTTTTTATAATATAATTTTAATTTTAATAAATATTTTCGTAAAAATATATAATCATATGGAGTTGTCTACAATGCGACTTTTTGGAGATTCCGGTGACGGAATCCGACGGAAGAAATTGAGATTAAATCTTGATTTGTTGCAGTTAAAATGGTTTTTTAACTGCATATTTGGATTCAGCACCCTCTCAAACCCCTGGGACGCTTTCATTGTGCAGAAACTAGCTATCAAACTTGCGATTCCAATAAATTCCTGCCGGATTTCAACCGGAAAAACCGCCAAAAAAGCTTTCAAAAAGTCGCGTTATAGACTATTTCTAATCATATTTTTATAAAAATAAAATAAAAAAATTAAAATTAAAATTATTATATATAACAAATACATAAATCATTCAAAAGAATAAAATTTACATGCGCCCTTAGTATTTAACTCATAAGGAAATGGAAATTTCACATTGAAAATTTTTAATTTTCAGTTTGCCAAATTATGTTACAACATTGGCTCCTATGGGGATTGCTTCCCCCTGTGGGATGTAGAGAACTAATGAACCAATTGGCTTTAGTGTTGGGCATGAAGTCACACCATAAAACCATCAACGGTTGATGTGCCATCTTATGTAGAAATATAGTTAATCCCCATGGATTAGTGCTATCATTTGAATATCTTGCACATTGCGACCTGCAACTGTGAAATGCAACCATATGCTTCCAGTTGTTCGGATAATCTTTCATATTGAAATCTAGAAACTTCTAGACTCAAAATATAAGTTATGCTATTATATACTCTTCAAATCACACCATTCATTGAACAATGAACATGTCGATCAATTGCATACTAGAACTCTGAATATCTATTCAATTCCCATACCTCTGTCTAACTGAACTACAAACTTTACACTATTAGGTGTAATATGCTTTCCAATGTAACCAAGTACGGAGTGGATTTATTGATAAATAACATTGCCAGCAATTGAAAATAAGAAGAATAAATAGAATATGAACATAAAATCCAATGGAAAACTTATTCCCACAGTTGTACTATAAAAGTTGCTTCCTCTGTAGACATGTTAGATTTCTAATCATGGCTAAGAGGAGAAAACATATATTGTTGATTTCAAGTATCAATGAACCTGGCATAGCTGTAAAGGAAACTGAAATTTAAAAACAGTGGGATCGGTTTCTCAGTGGAATCGCCATATGAGAAAGTGGAGTCACCAAGTGAAAATAATGCAACCAATAGTAGTGCCTCTTCCTTGTTCACTAACAAGAAATAGATCTAAAATTTATTGTACTTCAACAAAAAATATCTTCATTATTTCGTTCCTTGGCAACGACACCAAATGTTGTACTTGTTTCCCATAGGCAGTGTTTGGTTGCAAAAACTACGACAGAAGCCAAATCAACCAGCCTTTAGGTTCAAGCTGGCCCTTAAACTAGAGGGGGCTCCCTCAATGTTTAAGAGGCTTTGTTTAATGTTGTTCACCTGTAATTGAACATCAGTCTATGAAGCATAATGGCCAGATTTATCCTTTTAATTGGGGGTGGTTGGCGATCAATGAAAATTCCTAATCATGATTAAAGACCTTTCTCATAGGGCCCCTTCTGAAAGTGTTAGCTTCCATCCTGACAGAATGGCTTATCTTTTTGAAGAATTATGGTAGAATAATGTAAAGAGATTCCTAATAATTAAGTAGTCAAACAGACTTCTTAACAACTAGGGTAATTTGGATGCATGTAGAAGATTTCTACAACCCAACAAAACACATTGCAGAGTATTCAAGAAGGCCAAACTTAAACCAATTCTAAGAGGAGCTATTTCAGACAGATAGTCTAATAAGCTAATCTCTTTTGATGCCTATCAGAAAGAATAAAGCAAAAACTAGTGAAAGAGGAGTTATCTTGGACAAACAGTACAATAAGCTAATCTCTTTCTAAAGGTTATGATTTTGCAGGGGATTTAAGAATAAATTGATACTCAATCTAGACTTACCCAATCCCTCCTATAAATGCTTAAAGATGTGCAAAAAACAGATATGGAAATACTAGAAAAACATACAAGAAACAGAAAATTTTGTCAAACTAGAGCCATAAGGCTTTCATTAGAAATCAAATAAGAGAAGCTATTACAAAGTATAGAGTATTGGCATCAAAAGCCCACCCTTATTTACTACAAATAAAACAGTATATAGACTAAATATCTCCTAAACTATTACAATAATATTGGAATGGAATTCTTAATTGTATATCAAAAATAAATAATATTTCCTTATTAGTTGCAGGAAATCTGGAGTTGGTTGATTGACTGCTAAAAATCTGAAGAATGATCCTCAAGATGTTGATCTTTTAATGTTCTGAATGTTGATATCTCCATGCCCTTAAAATCTAGAGCTGTTGTTTCCACCATTTTCATTTCAATTGATATTTATGTGCCTTCTGTGCCTTGAAATCTGGGGTTTGTGAAGCTGTTGGTGAACATCTATTTGGAATGCTTTTATGTCACTTTTTGACAATCCTTTACTAATTTCAAAATCATTAATGTTTTCAAATATTCCTTGAATAAATTCACTATTTTGATGAATTTACTAAATAAATTCAGAAAGTATCTCCTCAAGTAATAAATTTATTGATAAATTCATCCACTTATATGAAAATTTGTAGTTTTTTATTTCTTATGTATTTACAAAACTATGAGTCGTTTTGTAAATCCATGTCTTGTTTTCTATAGTTTGTAGAGTATTTTACTTTTCTATTTTACTTTCACACTGTAAATTTCCTTTCTGTGAAATTCATTTACAGATTAAGAAACCATATGTGGTTTTGTAAATCCATATCTTGTTTCCTACAGTTGGTTGAGTATTTTACTTTGCTCTTTTACTTTCAACTCAACCTAATTTCAAGACTGTAACTTCATTTCTTGATTCCTATAGTTGGTAGAGTATTTTACTTTACTCTTTTACTTTTAACTCAACCTTATTTCAAGACTGTAACTTCATTTCACCATGGCTGTAAATTATTTTTACTTTTGTAACACTGGCTTCAATTTCACATGTATTGATGTAAATATCTTTTTGTTCTCTTGTACATTAATTTCATCAATATATGATTGCAAAGCCTCCCTTTATTCATTTTCATGCACCAAGAATTTATTTATTGGTAATTTTAATAGCAGTTGTCTATAACGCGACTTTTTGAAAGCCTTTCTGGCGGGTTTTTCCGGTCGAAATCCGGCAGGAATTTATTGGAATCGCAAGTTTGATAGCTAGTTTCTGCACAATGAAAGCATCCCAGGGGTTTTCGAGGGTGCTGAATCCAAATATGCAGTTAAAAAACCATTTTAACTGCAACAAATCAAGATTTAACCTCAATTTCTTCCGCCGGATTCCGTCACCGGAATCTCCAAAAAGTCGCATTATAGACAACTCCATTGTAATACATTAACTTATAATTCCATATTACCCACTTTGCCTTCCATCATGAAATAAATTTATTTCATAATAATATTTCCGCCATAAAATTCTAATTAATACAAGGTATGGTTTTCGGGCCCCCTCCTTAGTGGTAAATGGTTTTGGACCAGATGGTCTGAAATCATGAGATGGTGACACATAGGTTTTGGTGTTTTCCATTAAAACGGCTTTTCAGTCGACAAATTGCGAAGGGGGTCCAAAATCACTTTTTAAAAGTTGTATTGAATTGTGCACTTATGATTTTAGCTTATGATTACGATTAAATCTTATTTTTTATAATATAATTTTAATTTTAAATAAATATTTTCATAAAAATATATAATTATATTTTTATAAAAATTAAAATAATTTTTAAAATTAAAATTACTATATATAAAAAATAATTAAATCATTGAAAAGAATGAAATTTATATATGCCCTCAGTATTTAACTCGGAAGGAAATGGCAATTTCACACTGAAAATTTTGAAGTTTTAGTGTGCCGAAATATGTTACAACATCAGCTCCAATGGGGATTGCTTCCCTGTGGGATGTAGAGAACTAGTAAACCAATTGCCTTTAGTGTTGGGCATTGAGTCATTCCATAAAACCATTGACCAATGATATTCCATCTTATGTAGAAATATAACTAATCCCCATGGATTAGTGTTGTTATTTGAATATCCTACACACTGCAACCTGCAACTGTCAAATGAAATCATATGCCTGCACTAATTCGAATACTCTTTCATACTGGAACTTGAAAACTTCTAGACTCAAAATATAAGTTGTGCTATCATATACTCTTCAAATCACACCATTCATTAAACAATGAACACGTTGATCTATTGCATACTGCAACTCTGAATATCTATTCAATTCCCACACCTCTATCTAACTGAAATAGAAACTTTACACTGTTAGGTGTAATCTTCTTTCCAAAGTGACCAAGTGTGGAGTGGATTTATTCACAAACCACATTGCCAACAACTGAAAATCTGAAGAATATATACAATATGAACATAAAATCCCATGGAAAACATATACTCATAGGTGTACTATAAAAGTTGCTTCCTCTATAGATATGTTAGATTTTTGATCATGACTGAGAGGAGAAAACATATAGTGTTGATTTCACGTATCAATGAACCTAACATAGCATTAAAGGCAACTGAAATTTCAAAACAGTGGGATCGGTTTCCCAGTGGAATCGCCATGCCAGAAAGTGGATTCGCGAGGGGAAAATAATGCAACCAACAGTAGTGCCTATTCCTTGATCACCAGCAAGAAATATAGCTAAACTTTGTCATACTCCAGGGAAAAATATCTTTGTTACTTCGTTCCTTGGCAATAGCGCCAAATGTTGTACCTGTTTCCCATAGGCAGTCATTGGCTGCAAAAACTACACCAAGAAACTAACTCAACCAGCCTTTAGGTTTAAGCCGGCCCTTGAACTAGAGGTGGATCCCTCAATGTTTAAGAGGCTTTGTTTATCGTTGTTCACCTATGATAATCCCTAATCATGATTAAAGGTCTCTCTCACAGGGTCCCTTTTGAAAGTGTTAACTTCCATCCTGATAGAATGACTTAGCTTTTTCAAGAATTATGGTAGAAGAATGTAAGGAGATTTCTAATAATTAAACAGTCAGATAGACTTCTAAACAACTAGGGAAATTTAGATGCGTGTAGAAGATCTCTACAGCCCAACAAAACACATTTCAGAGTATTCAAGAAGGCCAAACTAAAACCAATTATAAGAGGATCTATTTTAGGTAGATAGTCCAATAAGCTAATCTCTTTTGATGGCTATCAAAAGGCATAAAGAAAAAACCAGTCAAAGAGGATTTATCTTGGAAAAATAGTCCAATAAGCTAATCTCTTTCTAAAGTTTATGATTTTACACGGGATTTAAGAATAAATTGATACTCAATCTACACTTACCCATACCTTCCTAGAAAACATATATGGAAATACTGGAAAAAGATACAAGAAACACAAAATTCTGTCAAGCCAGAGCCATAAGGCTTTCATTAGAAACCAAATAAGAGAAGTTATTACAAAGTGTAGAGTCTTGGCATCATAAGCCCACCATTGTTTATTACAAATAAAACAATATATAAACTAAATATCCCCTAAACCGTTACAATAATCCTAGAATGAGATTCTGAACTATATATTAAAAATAAATAATATTTCCTTATTAGTTGTAGGAAATTTGGAGTTGGTTGAATGATTGCTAAAAATTTGTAGAATGATCCTAAATTTTTTGATATTTTAATGTTTTGAATGATGATATCTCCATGCCTTTAAAATCTAGAGTTTTGTTTCCACCATTTGCCTTTCAATTGATATTTATGTGTCTTGAAATCTGGGGTTTGTGAAGTTGTTGCTGAATATCTATTTGGAATGCTTTTATTTTACTTTTTGACAATGCTTCACAAATTTCAAAATCATAAATGTTTTCAACTATTATGTGAATAAATTCGGTATTTTCATAAATTTACTAAATACATTCATAAAGTAATTCCTCAAATAATAAATTTAAGGATAAATTCATCCACTTATTTGAAATTGTGTCATGTTTTTATTTCCCATGTATTTACAAAAATATGTGTGGTTTTGTAAATCCATGTCCTATTTCTCCTTCTCCGTAAAATCTCATTTACTTTCACACTGTAAATTTCCTTTCTAGGAAATTTATTTACAGATTAAAAAACCATATGTTGTTTTGTAAATCCATGTCTTGTTTTCTGTAGTTGGTAGAGTATTTTACTTTTCTATTTTACTTTCACACTGTAAATTTACTTTCACCTCAACTTGATTTCAAACCTGTAACTGGATTTCACGATGACTGTAAATTATCTTTTGTTCTCATGTACATTAATTTCATCAATATATGATTGCAAAGCTTCCCTTTATTCATTTTCATGCACTGAGAATTTATTTCTCGATTTCACCATGACTGTAAATTATTTTTACTTCTATAACTCCAACTTCAATTTCACATGTATTAACATATGTAAATATGTTTTTGTTCTCCTCTACATTAATTTCATCAATATATGATTGCAAAGCCTTCCTTTATTCATTTTCATTCACCGAGAATTTATTTCAATTGTATTTGTAACACATTAACTTGTAATTCCATTTTACCCACTCTTCCTTCCATCATGAAATAAATTTATTTTATAATAATATTCCCGCCTTAAAATTCTAATTAATACGGGGTATGGTTTTCAGGCCACCTCCCTAGTGGTAAACGGTTTTGGACATGGGGGGTCTTAAATCATGAGATGGTGACACATAGGTTTGGGAGTCTGCCATTAAAACTACTTTTCTGACCCCCCTATGTTAATTGGAAATGGCCAAGGGGGGTCTAAAATCACTTTTTAAACATTGGATTAAATTGCCCATACCTCGAGGCATGAAAAATAAGGGGATTTTAATTAGTTAAGTGTGGGGTGGGCCACAGGCTTCGACCTTTATCTTTGAGTGCGCTTATGATTAGGATTAAATTTTATTTTTTAAATATAATTTTAATTTTAAATAAATATTTTTATAAAAATATATAATTATATTTTGATAAAAATAAAAATAAAAAATTAAAATTAAAATTATTGAATATAAAAAATAAATAAATCATTCAAAAGCATGAAATTTATATATCCTTCAGTATTTAACTTAGAAAGAAATGGCAATTTCAAATTTCAGTGTGGCGAAATATGTTACAACACAATGAAAATACATGAGTTCAAATCACGTTAATGATAGCATAGTAGACATAAGAAACAACATGTGCGTGCATGGATGAAACACGTGAAAATTTTAGAAACTACCTTAGGCTATGGCCAAAATACAAATGATAAGAGAGGAATGAGGCACAAATGTGAGTTATGTTGGGTATAATGGAGGGCTCATGGGCCTATAACTCAATGCAACATGGATATCAAATGGTATTCAAGGTGTTACTCTTGGGTGGACATGAATGGAAGGAACTAGCATACAAGTTGTGATGTGTAAATGAGACATTTAATGTCATAATTTGTCGAGACCATGCATAAGGTATGATCACACCAGAGATGGTCAATAATGAGAATGTCAGGTGGGAATATACATAAATTTTCCTGTGTAAGAAATACTTCTCATGTGTTGAGTAAAATGAAATCGTATTATTAAGTATAATGTAAAAAGTTTTATTTCTAAACCCAAATTCATATGAAAAACAAAAAGATATTAAAAAAGGGTCATTTTTAAGATGACAAATTGGATTATAGAAAGAAAAGAATTCTTGTGCCAAATGCTCTATTACATATTCTAGGAAGGTCACACAACTAGATTCTATCACATTAATTGTGCACACCAAATCACTCTTTAGAAACATTCTAGGGTATGTCCATCCCTCTTGAAGCCAAATGTTTATATTTTTTGAAGTTTTCTAATTTTTTTTTTTCCATTTTGCAAGTAAAATTGGTTTTCATTATTGCATGGAAAAGGAGAGAGAAAAAATGAATAATATCACTACAATGCAAAATATAGCTACATTCAATACTCTAAGAGAACTTGGATTGCTAAATTATGTCCTAACCTAAAACATGTGGTCCAAATTTCCTTACTTTAGAGGTTGGTAGAGCTTTTAGACCTTGATGGGTAACATTTCTTTTCAGGGGACCAAGTCCTGAAAATATAGGTAGAGGATATCTACTTCCTCGCAAGGTTATCAAGGTAGCGTGATCCAGTGAACTTACATGGAGAAATGGGGAGTGGAGAGTCAATTGTCGAGTACATAACATGGTATCATTGATTGGGTATTATGAAAAGTACCAATAAGCTTCCATTCAAGGCTATTAATGATTTTATTCTTTTCACCAACCTATTAAACATCAGTCATATGGAAGGAACCATTTGTCCTCCCATGTGTTTAAGGAGCCTTATTTATTTCTACATGTAACATCTCAACCCTACCATTTTTAGTTGGTGCAAAGATGTCATAGAAAATATGAAGGGATAACTAATAAAATATGTGAGGGCACAATAGAAGAAATTAGAGAAGATCATTCTCATGAGAGTGAAGGTGTCAACACCATTTATTGGTACCTCTAAGCCATGTATGAACTCATCGATAGATTTGATATTTAGTATAGGTTGTGGGGCTCTACGTTTCTCTTTTAGTCATATTATTTTTACCTAGAGGATTGTGAAAATTATGGTAGTTTATGACTACATGTAGGTAAGGAATAACATCTGAGATGGTCTAGATTTGGGATTAGATAAGGGTGATAATTGAGCATACTTGGGTAACAAAAATACATATGTGATGGTTTTATTTAAAGTTTTTTATTTTTCTATTATTTCAAAATGTACACAATATTTTTTCATGATGTAATATAACTAACTTGCAATGTCACTTATGACACATATTTGGCCCTAGTAAAACCAACAAGGATCTCAACTCTACATGGTAGAATGTATTATGTGGTGTTATAAGAAGAGGAAACTAACAACAATAGTGCACATAACCTATAACAGGTGCAGAGGAACCTAAAAGGCATCACCATGCTTGTATACATAATAACTATGAATGATGTTTCCTAATAACTTCAACACCAAATGGTAATTTTTCCATGAGCATCCAACATCCTAGCAAGACTGGAGGATAGTTCTACCCCACCTTTTGACTACTTATGTTGATACCTATCGACGTTTTCATATTACCATTGTATGGGACTAACAACCTTATTTTGTTTATTAAATTATTTTTTCTATCATGGAATAGAAAACACTTTGACATATATATTTATATATTTTTACTTGTATGTAAGTTCTATAAGTGACTTAAATGCTACCCATATTATTATACACATGCATGCTTATCTACGACTCTTAATTGTATAGAAAATTACAATCTAACATAGCCAATCAAGGAATTAGCTAATTGTTAGAACCTCTTGGTATATGTTAATAATCATTTAAAAAAAATGTATTTCAAGAATATGTACCATTGAATGTTTATGGAAAATATATACATTAGTCATTTGCAAGACTACTATTTGAGAACCCAACTTGGAAGCTAACCTATGAATGTCGATAATAAGAGCATTGCACAATAGCTCAATTGCCATAACATACTCAATTTTCCTAGTTATAGGACCTAGGGATATGGCCCATAAAATCACCAATTCATCTACGGGTAAGAAGATCAACCATGAAGTGGAAGAAAGACCTTGGGTACCAGTGTTGTTGTCTTTTATGAGGACTACACAAATTGAGGTCAATTTTGAGATTTGAAAATCAAGTACCAATTAAGATAAAAATCTAACCAGGATTTTCTATATGGATATGATCATAGAAATGCACACCACACAAAAAAATAATTGATAATGTATATAAAATTTCTAAAATTAATGGCCTATGTAACTTCATTTTTGAGATAGAGTAAATTCCATGGCTCTGGTTGTGGATTTCCATCATGTTCAACTAGGTTATAGGCCGCTCTTTTTGACAACCATTTTACAATGTAGGAACTATCCAAAAGAGGTTATAAATTTCCTACAACTACCTTATCATGATCGTAATCATAGACAAAAACCAATTCACCTTCCATCCTACACATGAGGTCCAACAAATTGATCATACTGACATTTAACAAACTTCTTATAAGTCTCATTAGCCATCACTGCTTCTTGACATTTGCATCCATATCGGTCAAATGCAATAGATATTATTCCCTTCTAGGTGATTCAGGAAAGAGTTCTATTACAAGTTTTAAATATGGAATCTCACATTCAATTTTTTTTACTAGCTCTGTTTCATAAAAAAGTTGAAATTTTATGAAAGTAGCGGCAATCTTTATTTCAGTTAGATAAGTTCTTAGTCCCAAAGTGCATAAGGTAAATTAGTTTTGCGCTTCAAAATTATCCTCTGGATCATGTTTTTGAAGATATAATCCCATGTTTAATTGGTGTGACTACCTCCATTTCATAAACAAGTTGAAATAATGTGAGTCTAATGTTAGTCATTTCTTAGGTTAAATAAGGTCATAATACTAAAGTTCATAAGGTACCTATTATTTTGTGCTCTCAAAATATGCTCTAGATCATGTTTTTGAAGATATGATCAACAACTTCCACTTATCCACTGATCATAGGATGGTAAGGTATAGATTTTTAATGAAGGAAACCTAGGTTGCTTGTTGTTTTAAATTCATATTGAATCACTATATTTTTTTCATCTAATTCAGTACCTTTATAGTGTAAAAATCATAGCAGTCAACTTCTAGGTTCGTTTTATCTATTGTGTCCCAATTTAGAGAATTGGGGCAATAAACCTTTTGGAACCAATTTTATTGAAATCATAACAAGAAATGGATTAATTTGACTTGTGCCTTATTCAAATGGAGAAATTTTATTTTCTTCATCAACATGATGACCTGGATTGCAATTAGCTAGAGTGATATGGCCTTGTCTACTAGGTAAGTTAGTAAAATCAAATTTGTAGGCTATAAGTAGAGTTGTGCATGAGTTGATTTCCAAGATCTAGAAATATAGTTGATTTATTGTTAGTTGAACCTAGTTAACTAAGCTCTAGTCATTAGTTGTGTCAGTTCAAGAGTAGTTGAGTAGTTATGCCTATTGTTAATTCACTGATCTCTTAGTTAGCTGATCAATTTACAAAAAATAGATCCAGTCGTCGATGGAATTTTAATTGCCTAGTTGAGTGGAGGTAAAATTAATAATTGTGTTTATTATTGTATACAATTTAGTGTACAAAGTTGGTATGTAAAATATGCCCTATCTTCCTTATAATTTTAGAAGTAAATAGGAGTGAGTGGAGGCTCAGCCTTTTCTAGACTGGTCTCACGAGGAGGAGATCAATATTGCAGTGTAGGTTGAGCTTCAAGGTTTGAAGTTTTCATTGTAATAGATCAATTTCCTCATCTAATATAATATAAACAGAGGAGGGATTTTTCATAGTTGGGTTCCCTAGTAAAGATATTATGTTCATTATGATTGAATGATTGCATGTGTTTCTATTATATGTCTTCCCTTCCGCAGATTAAGTAGAAGATATTTGTGTCTCTTGATTTCATTTCGAATTGATTAGTAGTAGAAAATTTTATATGAATTTGTACATGGTGTCAGATATTTAGAAGACTACATAGAAACCTTATGGTATATTTTCTCTCAAAGAAATTTCAATTTGCAGAGTTTTTGGTGCAAATTCTCTTTATTGTAGGAAAAATGTATTTGAACAGATTGAGTTTGGAGTATGCATTGGAGGGAGCCTTTAATTTTGTGCTTGGAAATATAGAATGGGAGTTGTCTTGGATGACAATGGAGTATGGAAAAATACACAAACTTATATTCTAAAACTAGTTGCATCATATGCACAAGGACTTGCTAAGCGGAAGAAAGACACAACAAGAGCTAGGAGGATTATTCTGGAGGATGTCAAAGATCATATGTTTTCAAACTCGCATTGAAATGCGAGTCCTTTTTCAATTCGGAAAACCATCACAACTATATTCTAGAGTAGTAGTGATACTAGGAAATTGATATTGAGAGATAAACTTAGGAGCATTCACATGTAGAAAAATGAAACCATTTTTCAATACCTATCTAGATTCACTCAAGCTCAAGATGAACTTGGAGGAGTAGGAGAAAATGTTCCATCATTAGAAATTGTGAGCTTAGCACTCCTTTTCCTTCTAAAATCCTAGCATAGCTATTAGGATTCATTTAATGGAAGAGACAAGGTACCAGATTGGGAGAGAGTTTGGTATGATGTGGTGCTGGAGTATATTAGAAGAAACACTAGAGATGGTGTCACATCCATTGCAGGTGACAAAGAATGGCATGCTCTAGTTGGAAATGGAAAGAAGGCCAAAGGCATGAAGGCCCAAGGTGAGGCAGAATCCATCTAGAACAATGGGAAGAAGATGGACTTCAACAAAATAAAATGTTTTCATTGCCATAAATATGGACACTATGCAACCAAGTGTCCTTATAGGAAATATTGCAAGGAGCTTGTAGGAGGAGTAGGAGGAGATGGTCTGGACTCTTAATTCAAGTTAGATTTCACCCTCTTCTCTTGCATTGAAAGTATAGTAGGAGGGAGTCAGTGGTACCTATACTATGGTGCCTCATATCATATGACAGGAAATAAGGAATTATTTAGTAGCTTATAGGAGAAGGATCACAAATTGCACATAGAATTTGGAGATGGTGGGTGGTATAGTACCAAAGGAATTAGTGTTGTTACCTTTAACACTGAGTCAAGCTCTGATCTTCATCTCAAAGATGTTATGTATGTACCTGAGATGAAGAACATTTTTATTTATATAGCAGTATTGGAGGACAAAGGTTATGGTGTGTTTTTTGGTAAGGGAAAATATTTCTGAAGCATGTTTCTACTAGACAAGTGAAACAAATTGAATTTAGATTCAAAGATATCTACACGCTAGAGGAATATTTCGCCATCAATGCAATTATACATTTAGGAGAGAGGTGGGGCAATGTAGAGCCTTAGTTCTAGAGTTGCAACGATTTGGGTAGGGTCCATAGGAGAGTAGAAACAATTGAAGTATACTCATATCAAGGATCGTTACCCTTGCTACAAGGGCTGATAATATTTAGTAGGAGGAGGATTAGTGTCAATTGATGTAGTTAGATCTTAGGAAATAGTTGCAGGCTAGTAGCAGTCAAAGACTTAGGAGACTGTTTCAGCTCAAATACGTAGATGATTGAGTATTTTGGATACTTCTTGGTTGCAATTTTTGTAGTAGAAACAAGAATAGTTGGAGGGACTTAGCTAACAATACATTTCTACAAGAGAAAGATTGGGATTGTGCAGAACGATTTTATTGCTAAGAGGGAGTGTTGAAATTATACCAAGAAAAATATATATTTGGCTTCTGCCTTATTTGAATAGAGAAATTCGATTTTCCACATCTGCAAGATGACTTAGATTGAAATTAGCTAGTTAAGTAAGTAAATTCGAGTTTGTAGACTAGAAGTACAGTTGTGCATGAGTTGATTGCTAAGATCTAGTAATCTAGTTGAGTTATTGTTAGTTGAACTTAGTTAACTAAGCTCTAGTCATTATTGGAGTTAGTTTAAGGTTAGTTGAGTAGTTATCAATTAATGTTAACTCACCGATCTCTCAATTAAATAGTTAATCAACTAAAAAAAGACACAAACATGCATGGAATTCAAATTTCCTAATTGAGTGGAGGGAAAATGCATAATTTTATTTATTATTGTATGCTATTGAGTGTAAAAAATTGGTATGTAGATGACGAGCTAGTTTCCTTAGAATTGTGCAAGGAAATAGGAGTGAGTGCAGGAATGCAATTGTAGGAAGTGCGAGTGTAGGCTCAGTATTTTTCAGGGAAATCTAATGAGGAGGAGATCAATATTGAAGTACAGGTTGAGCTTCAAGGACTGAAGTTCTCATTGTAATAAATCAATTTTCTCATCTCATGTAATACAAACATAGGAGGGTTTTTTCCCAGGTGGGTTCCCTAGTTAACGTATTTTGTTCATTGTGATTGAATGACTTCATGTGTTACTATTGTATACTTTCTCTTTCATGGATTGAGTAGAATAAATTTGTGTCTCTTGAGTTCAGTTTAATTTCATTAACAGTAGCCAATTTCCTACAATTTCTACAAATTTGAGTTGTTAAATGATTTTGTTCGGGGTAAAACCTCCCTTACATAAGTGTTAGACATCATGGAATTTTTATACACTCAATGAAATTTTCAATGGTGCAATAATAACATCAATATCAGAGTTTATCCAAAATGTCTTTCTTTAAGAATTTGACCTACGATGTTTAGAAAACATTGTATGAGTGAATTGTGCATCATTCATGAGGGGCTAGATACGCGTTAACTATGAATAAGAGTACATATGGCTCAACTTTGTAACTATATTTGAGAGTTGAAAAAGTCAAAAATTACCACTAGTTTTCTATTGGTGTATGTTAAGACCATGCCACTAGGTGGGGAGGGGGTTCCATTCTATTCACTTGTATCTTGATCCATAGTAGCAAAGAAATTGGGAGTGGGACTGATACAAAATAATAGATTTATTTATTGTTATGTAGTAGATGAAAAAGCTACATGTGTTAGGAAACTCCAATAAATTTTCTTCCCCTCTATATGTACATATTTCCATTTCAAATAGGTAAGAGAGCAAAGCATTTACACCTTCTAGGTTGGTTTTCTACCATAAAGGATTCCCAAAGAAAATGCTTTTTTTTTTTCATTATGTTGTTGGGAAACATACTGAGAGGGGCAGGAGGGAGGGGTGGATTAGTATTTTACTTATCTTTAACTTTTATTTTCATATAAAAAAAAATTACACTGTTATTCTTAAAGAAAAATGTGTATGTACGTGACCCCAGAGAAAGAAGACAATGTATATCCAGTTTACCATTTTTTCATGTTTTCCATGAGATTATTGTCTTTAACTATTCCATCAGTAAATAAATAACTTTTTAGAATGCAATAAAGATTTGAAAAATCAAAGTATGTAAGTAACACACATAAAGAACTAGGATTTTAGGTGGAAACCCAATGTGGGAGAAAACAATCATTATCATTGTCTTTGTCTTTGTCTTCTTTCTTATTATATGAAAAAAAATATTCATTACATTTTTGCACGGATACAGACTCTTACCAGCACTTAGGAACTCACCTACAATAGGCTACAACCTCATAATCTCATTTACCAGATACTACCAGAAGGGAGCTATTACCCCCTTACCGAAGATTGCAACCCTCAGCTTCTTGTTGACCACCTTTTAGAATTTTTTAGACCGTATCCACCTATCAATCATGAAACAACCTATAGGGTGCTTTTCATCACATTGTCAAATTGGACCCATACCAACATGTTGTAGCAGTTACAACTAGCCACCAAAATTTTTCCTATCCTTTGATTTTGGAGCCTCCCTTCTTATCCACATCAGCTCATATCGCATTGATCCAGGTATTCATGCTTCGATTGAGACTTAGGTTTTCATTTTTGTTTGTGGTTGTTCACTTATATGATTCTTCTAAGTCACAAGTTGATCTCCCAACTTTGTCTCATAGAAGTTTTGGGCTTGCCCCCAAAAATTGCGCAATCCTTAAGGGCAAGCAACATTGACGACAAGAATTGCGTAATCTTGACTACTAGTGAACCTTGAGCTAATAAATTGCATATGTATGGGAGGAATCCCAACACTTAGCTGAAAAACTGTGCAACCCTCACTGAGCTCAGAAAATACAGAGTGCACTGAGTCGAAAAGTTGCCCAATTCCCCAGAACTATGCAGTCTTTCCTGGAAGTGTGCATGGCATATTTTCTTGGGAAAATAAAAAAGATAAAGAAAAATGCCTAAAAAATAGGGATCTATTTTTATTATCCTGAAGGAGACGCTTGCACTATTTTTAGAAACTTTTGCTGAATGTTGTTTTTTGCTTGATTTTAGGCATGTGTATCATAAACCCTAGTTTGTCCAAATCTATTTAATCAATGCTTCTAGAGATCATTTTCACATTCAATATTGGAGCTATAGAATTCCCGAGGTGATCAAGGAACCTTCGGTGCTATCATCATTGCGTTTCTGGGTGAGTTTTTCTTTTGTCATTTTTTGTCACTTTTTCTTGTTTGGCTTATGTTAGTGTTTTTTCACTTATTACTCTTCATGGTTATTGGTGTTTTAACCTGTAGAAGTGTTGCTTTAAGTTTTAGATTACCTTTCCCAAGTGTAACATATGTTTTCGTGTTTTTCACCAAAGGTCATCGTTGCGGTGACTTTCCTCACATACTTTGTTTTCTTTCCATTTGATTAATTGTTTCACTTGATTCACATAAATTTACCTTGACCTAGTCATATCTTCATTCATCTTCACACCATATCTTAGATATTCTCATTTTCCACACTTCCCTTGGGCAGATCTGCATTCTCGTTTTCTATTTTTTACTTTTCCTAGTTGGCACTGTGTAATCCTAAGGCTCAAGCCACAATCTTGGCCTTTAGAGTTTCCTAGTGCGTAGTCCAAGCTAGCTCCAACTATGCACTATGTAGTTCCAAGATCGAGCTTGCAATCCTTGGTCAGTGAGACTGCATAATGCAAAGTCTCTCTTATGCATTTGCCTAGGCTAAACTACGCATTGTGCAGTTTCAACTATCAAGCTTCCATCTGTGATCCGAATGGAAAATGGCATCAACCCATGGTACTCATCCACCCATATTATTCATCGACCCATGGAATTTACCCATGGTATTGTAAACGGCATCCGCCAGTGGTATTGTAAAATCCACCCATGGTATTCATTCACCAATGGAATTGACCCGTGGTATTGTAACTAAAAAATACTATAAGTAACAAGTCACATTTTGTAAAAGGACAGATTGTCCATGTTGAGTCCCAAACTTGCATCATCCCTATATACCTTTTCAGCCTTCTTTTCCATTTACTTGACCCACCAAGCTGTCAAATAACTGCATATTAGTTTAAAAATAGCTTATAAAATGGTTTCCTAACTATGTCTTGTGACTGCTGTTTGATTTAGATTTTTGTTCAATTAGCTGCGGAAACTTGTCACTTTCAGCAGCCAACTCAAGTTTCCGCAGCCATTTTGTTGAAGACTATGTTACAGGTGTCCACTGGAGAATCCAGCCACATGGGCAAGCTGCAAATGATGTGTACAAGGAGTGTGTCCCCTTGGTTCAGCCGAATCACTCACAAACAGCCACGGTCAAGGGCAGTCAAAGCAGTGGTCAAACCAAGAGTTTTGTGGTGGCACGACTCTGTTTTTACCACGTGAAGTTTTGCATGGCAAGTTCCTCAAACTCTGGAGGTGTGCTAACACCTGTGGATCGATCCGTGAACCAAATCGAATAGCCACCACTCAGATTTAATTGTCACAGCTACCATACTACTAGATCTCAAGACGTGGTCATTCACGTGTTTGTTTGGCAGCGCAGAATTTAGGAATTAGTTATAGCATCCTCAATTATAAATAACGTGTTATCATATGCTTGATAGTTAGCTTTTCACATGTAATATTGATTGTTTTTACAAGCGCACTGTGTCGTGCTATATCTTTATCTTATAACAACATTTTAATATATGAGAAGACAACATTCTTAAGTTCAATTCGTGACTGAGTATTGATTGGCCGAGGTTGCAGAGGGCCCCTATACACCAAGGCTCTGTATCTACTGTATAGTTTCTTGCTTTCTTTCATTATGTTACTGCTTTTATAATCATTTACTTGTATATATTACACTATTCTGATATTCATGTTAACTATTTTCCATCTTTTCTTTTATGCTTTCTCATGATTGTTAACTGATCAATGTTTTTCTTTCAGGTTCTTGTAGACAGCCCAGGCAATTTCACATAGTTTTTGATGACTAATGACATGAAATCATCTTGTCCTTCTCATGATTTATGTTCTGAGTTTTAATTCCAGCATTGTCATTCCTTTTAGTTCTGTTTTGCTTATTTACTTTCTTGCAATTTAGATCTCATATTACTCCATTTGTTTATGATTACCTCCTATAGCCAAGTGACTCAAATAGTGAGGAATCAGAATATTAGTGGATGTAGTATGAGTTAGTTTACTTTTCTGCAAGTTAGTGATTAGATTACTCATGTCATTTTCAGGAATTGAAATATGAATGTGTATTTTAATCTTAGTTTCATTTTATGCAATTTCATTTCCTGCAATTTAGATATCAGATTACTCAATTTTTTTATGATTACCTCCTATAGCCAGAGCGAGTCGAAAGGTGAGGGGTCAGAATATGAGTTGAAGTAGTGTGATTTATTTTGCTTTGCTTACAGTCTTTGAATTGCTTTGAGTTCAGTTTTTATTTTCTTTTTATACAGTAGTAAGGATACTGGGCTTCATTGTCACTAGCTCACTGTTTTGGTACATTTTTATTTTCTTTTGGGAATTGATTTCATCACAGCAAGTTTGAAACCTTTTTGAGAACTTTAAAGTTTGGAAAATCATTATAGAGGTCACCATTGTCATCCATACTTGACTTTCAATTCTGCCATCTCACATTAAGGAATCAATAGAAGATAAACCCAAAAACAAACCAAAATCTCAAAAATGACAAAGAAATAAGAAATTGGTTATCTTGCATATACAGTGCACATCACTTCAGCAGTTTATGACTCTCGGATTGACATTTTAAATAGCAATTTAGGACACACTAAATTGACCAAACATTTTGGCGTCGTTGCCGGGGAAGTGAAACTAGGTAGCCAATTTCTTAAAAAAAAACAACAAGAAAATTTCAAGGAAGGTAAAAATTGATAACTTCTCAAAGTATGCTCTCCTCTTGCACCTAGTGTGATCTGGAGGATCAGAAAAGAGAGTTATTGGTTTAATAATTTCTTGAGTATGCTCTCTTCTTGCACCTAGAGTGACCTGGAAGATCAGAAAGAGAATTATTAGCCCAACTTGAAGAAAAATAAAAAATGACATGCATAGAGCAAGAGATTCTAGGGGAAGGTTTTTAGCTAGGGCCAAGAGTTTGATTTTTACAACTCCATCTACTTCAAGGAATAGACAAGAAACACCTCGGTCATCTCCAACTCACACTCCTTGCCTTAGGATTCCTGGAATTCAAGAGGCAGTAGTTGAATTAGGAGACCCTCCCACACTATCCACCGAATCTAAATTAGGAAAAGACCCTTTCTCTACTTCTATAGGAAAACATATTGTAATTGAGGAAGTAGAATCACCTGAAGAAGAAGAGGGAGAAATTCCTCCTCGTTCGCCATTGGTAGAAGAACCAGAGCACTCTGAGGTCTTTGAGGAAACTATTATGACAAAGGAAGTAGTAAACGGATTTGGTAGAGGTAGAGGTAGAGGAGGAGGAGGGAACAATGAAGGAGGTAGAGGTAAAAATGGGGGAAATAGGGATGGAGATAACTCATTCGGATTTCCTGTAGTTGATGAGGATTCTCAAGCAACAATGAAAAACATCTCACCATCTGTCCTCCCAAACTTTCATGGGTTACAAAATGAGGATCCTGAAACATTTCTATTTGAGTTTGAAGTCATGTGTCGAACTTATGATTATCTGGAAGACTCTCAAAAACTCAAATTGTTTCCTTCAACATTGAAGGGAGCTGCTTGAAATGGTTCATGGGATTAGTCACTCAATCCATTAGGACTTGGAATGATATGAAACAAACATTTTTGGATAGATACCTAGACTATTGTATGCCCACCAATCACAAGGATGAGGTATTCAAAATGGTGCAAAGAGAAGATGAAAACTTGGAGGATTTACTTGAAAGAATTCAATACAACCTGAAAAGAGCAAAAATGAATAACTTAGATGAGAAAACCTTGAAAGCCCTTCTATTAAAATCCATTAGAGATGAATGGATAGATATTTTGAACATGATGGGAAAAGGAGATATATCTCAACTTCCACTTCATGATATAGCAGAGCTATGTATCCGTCTCTCAAGGGGAAAATCTAAAACTGGAAAAGGGCCTAGAGATCATTCTCTCATTAGAGCAAACAAATCTGCAACTGGATCAATAAGTAGGGCTGAGATTGGCAACATCCTTGATGAATTCAAAACTGATATTTTAGGGAGTCTTAGTGAGCAAGTAGACACCCTTAAGATACAAAACAAACAGAAAGAAAAAGCTGAAGCTTTGGCCATCTTTTGTCCAAAATGTAGAAAGAAACATGCTCTAAGGGAATGTCCCTTGGATGGAAAATTTGTAGAAACATGTGTGATTTGTTCAGAAAACCATGAGACCAAGGATTGTCCTTCAATTCCTGGGCTCAAAGCTATCTTTCAAGAAGATCCAAATTCAATTGAGTCTCTCTGTTTTGTTGCAAGGAGACCTTGGCAAGGGCAACAAAATCAAGGGTTTAACAACTCTATGAACTTTCAAACCCCACCAAATTGGAATCCTTGGCAACAACCTTGGTCCCAACCTCAAAATCCTTTTCAATCATGGGTACAAGGTATGCAAAATCCTTATGGGAGATTTCCTCAATTTTATCAATATCCTCCATCTTTTCAAAATCAACAAGCTCCACAACTTCCAAATCAAAATCCACAATTATCATTGCCATTTCCACAACAACAACAACCTTCTCAACAAAATCCTAATTCTCAACTCTTGCTTCCATTTCAACAGAAGACAAATCAACTACCTTCCTAGCCATTGCCGAACCCCAACAATTAAAACCCTCAAAATGCTTACATGGTAGAAGGACAACAATTTCCTACCTATATGATTGTTCCTCTTAATGATGTACAACTCAGATCTGGTAGAGTTTTAGACAAGCCTTCTATAGATGCTCAAAAGCAAAGCATTTCTGAGGAAGATTCTCTTGAAGCCAATAAAGGTTCTGAAGCACCTCTTCAAAACCCAAGCACTCAAAAAGAAAAAGAAAAAGAGTCAACCCCCACAACTCCTATAGTTGAGCAACCTGCATCTTCATCCACACCTCCTTTTCCTGAAAGATTACAAATTGACAAAGGGGTGGAAAAAAAATTCTTGTTGTCTAATTATGATTTTCTAGATGAATTAAAGAATGTCTGTATCAAGATTCCCTTGTTACAAGCCATTAGAGAGATTCCTATTCTAGAAAAAACAATAAAGGAGTTGAGTCTCAAAAGATCAGGAAGGAAACCAAGAGATACAAGAAGAATCCACCTGGTAGGAAAAATTGCAGATATCATGATGGGAAAAATTACTATGCAGAAGTATGTAGATCCTGGTAGCCCAATTGTCAAAACACATATAAATGGGGTAGAAATTCCAAATACTTTGATTGATTTAGGGGCTGCTATCAACATTATGAGTAGACAGGCTATGGAATAGCTAAAACTTCCTAATCTTCTTTTTACACCTACTTTACTACAACTTGCAGATCGATCAATTATCAAACCAGATGGTGTACTAGAAGACATTTCGGTCTCCTTAGATTCTTGGGAATATCTAGTAGATTTCATGATTTTAACTCCCAAGAGTAATCTAGTAGGACACCCACTCATTTTAGGAAGACCTTGGCTAGCCACAGCTGATGCTTTTATCAATTGTAGATCTGGATATGTATATTTCTGATGGTAATTTGACAAAGAAATTCAATTTGTATCCTCCAGCAAAAGCAATTACAGAAGTAGGAGATAATGAATGGGTTGACGATGAGGACACTATATAGCCTGTCTTTACCATTTCTGAAATCAGTGAAGATAGTCAAATTCTAAACACATTAGAAAACTTTGAAACATCTTCAGAATATGACCACACACAATTTCAGTTAGATTCTGACATTGAGTATCTATCATCTAGACAAATGTCTCTTTACTCTATGGAATAGTTTGGTAGTTCCGCCATTGACATCTTTCCAAGTAAAACATTGAATATCAACAAAAACTTGGAAAAATCACAACCGGGAGAGCTAACCAAATTCTTGCAAAAGCATTCTACTGCATTTGCATGGGAGTATACTGATATGAAAGGTATTGACCATAAGACTTGCATTCATCACATCTACATTGAGTAAAACAGTAGACCAATTAGACAACCTCAGAGAAGGATGAATCCAAACCTTAGGGAGATAGTGAAAGAAGAGCTCCAAAAACTACTCAATATAAACTTCATTTATCCAATTTCAGATAGCCAATGGGTTTCTCCTTTGGTTATAGTATCTAAAAAGAATGGTAAATGGAGGGTATGCATTGATTACAGGGAATTGAAGAAAGCAACTCTAAAGGATCACTTTCATTTACCCTTTATCAGTCAGGTATTAGATACTCTAGCAGGCAAAAAGTACTTTTCATTCTTGGATGGTTTTAGTGGCTATAATCAGATTCAGGTAGCACCTGAAGATCCAGATAAGACCACATTAACCTGTCCATGGGGAAATTTTGGCTACCGAGTGCTTCCTTTTGGATTATGTAATGCACCTGCAACATTTCAAAGGGCAGTACTAGGAATTTTTTTTGATCTAATCCATGATTGTGTAGAGGTTTATATGGAAGATTTTACAGTTTATGGTAATTCATTTGAGGAGGCAATAGAGAATTTGGAAAAAGTCCTTATAACATGTAAAGAAAAAAACCTTTCATTGAGTCATGAAAAATTCTTTATGATGTTTACTGAAGGTATTGTTTTGGGACATCATATTTCAGGGGATGGGATTAAAGTTGATAGATCAAAAGTTGAAGTCATCTCCAAGTTGCCTATTCCAAATTGTCAAAAATATGTTAGAAGTTTTCCGGGATTTACTGGATACTATAGAAGATTTATAGAAAACTTCACCAAAATAGCATCTCCACTCTTCAAATTACTTACAAAAGACTATGAATTCAAATGGGATCCTGATTGTCAATCAGCATTTGAAACTTTGAAAACAAGAATATCTAAAGCACCCATTTTGAGAGGACCAAATTGGAAACTTCCTTTCCATATTTCTACAGACGCTTTAGATATATCTTTAGGAGCTGTGTTGGGTCAAAAGGATTTAGTTCCTTATGCCATTTACTATTCTAGTAAAAATTTGACTCCCACTGAGTTGAACTATACTGTGACTAAAAAACAGTTCTTAGCTGTTGTTCATGCAATCAATAAGTTTAGACATTATATAACAGGCTATGAAACTTTTGTTCATACTAATCATTCTGCAATTAAGTATCTAATGAACAAACTTGTTACTAATGGTAGAGTTACAAGATGGCTCTTACTTTTACAAGAATTCAATATTACTGTATTGGATAGACGAGGGAAACAAAATACAGTAGCTGATTTCTTGTCTAGGATCCAAAACACTAATGAAGATTCTCCTGTAGAGGATAAGTTTCCAGATGAATATTTATTTGCAGTAACTACTAAGACTCCTTGGTATGCAGATATTGCTAACTATTTGGTTATAGGGAAGCTACCTCCACATTTATTTCCTAGTGAAAAAAGAAGAATTATTCAGGAGAGTTCAAATTATTCATGGATTTCTAACGAATTGTTTAAAACAGGGCTAGATTGTGTGATTAGAAGATGTGTTCGGGAAGATGAAATGCCTGACATCCTCAAGGCATGTCATGATGAACCATGCGGTGGACACTTTGCTGACAAAAGGATGGCCTATAAAATCCTTTCTTTAGGATATTATTGGCCTTCCCTCTTCAAAGATACAAAACAATATGTCAGAAGGTGTGATAGCTGCCAAAGAGTAGGGAAACCGACTCTTTCAAATGAAATGCCATTGCAACCACAGGTACTCATCGAACCCTTTGAAAAATGGGCTTTATATTTCATTGGACCCATTAATCCACCATCTAAACCTAAGAAGTATATATTGGTATGTGTTACACTAAAAAATGTCACCATGACTATTTGCAGTTAGTATGGCTCCATCTACTGTCATACTATCCTCCTTGGCAAGTCTCATGCCTCTGCTTTCCATGTCAAACTCAAAGAAAGAGAGAAAAGTCATTTAAAGTCAATTATCTATGGGTACGCAGTTTCTCTCAGCCTTACCTGCGTGTACGCAACCCAAGTTCACAATACCTGCGTACTTGTACGCTCTGTATGTAAAGGGGTGGGTGCGTACCCCTGTAAAGGTCAAAAGGCGCGAGTTTCATCTTTAAAAAGTTACTTGTGGTCATTTCTAGAGGATTCTAGAAGCTTGTTTGACGTGTATGAAGCGCCTCCAGATGGTTCATGAATCCCTATAGAAGAGGAACTTATCCCATTAAGAGGGGAGCTAACCCACCCAAAGAAGGGCTTATCCCATTGATGGTGGACCTGATTAACTTCCTCTAGAGCACTATAAATACAGGCATTGGGCCAGAAGGAGGAGAGGTTGAAAGCTGAACATTCCTAAGGGTAGATGCTGCTGGAATTAGGACTTCCTTGTATAAGCTTGTGAGGAGAGATTACTATCTTTACTTGTTGTATTTGGAAGTGGGTGAGCTGATCAGAGTAAAGGACGACTCTTCTGGACCCTGGGAGGAACTTGCACAACACCAAGGCTCAGGTTGTAATGGTTTCTTTTGTTACCTTTTAATACAAATAAGTCCATTCTTCTCAACAATTTGTTATTTATGAGTTGTTTCATATACTCCTTGGTCTATATGTTAAATGTGTTTTATTTTATGTGATATTCAAGTGCTATTTAATCATTTTATTGTTAGTGAATGCAGGTTTCGAAGAGAAGGAGGAGCTCATCCGGATTAACGAAGCTGGACTACTACAACAGCGTTGGGTTACAGGTAAGATCTAAAACACTTGATTTCTCATAGTATAAATGCATATTTAGAGAAGGATTGCTCCTATTTGTCTTGTTTGTCACTAGAAAGTCTTAGGCTTCTAGGGAGGTTGGTTGTGTCTGCACTATCAGCTCTTTCCGTGTGACAAAATGGCGAATCCGCTGGGGACTCCATGAATGTGTTTGAGTTCTTTTTGATTTGATACTTTGGTCTGAGAAAAAGCGCTTGTTTTCTGATTTTTGGCTGTCTGACTGTGTGTTTGGGTGGGTTAGCTTAGGGTTAATTTAGATTTTCATTTTTCTTAGCTTTGCCAGCAGTACGTAGGCTTTGAGTTCAGCACAGTGCGTACTTGTACGCACTGCGACTGTGTGCACAGAGCGTACCCACACCTGTGTAAACAGGTCACCTGCGTACCCCTGTCAAATTTGAGAAAATTGCAATTTTTTGCTTTTTGTTCTTTAGATTTTGTTTTTAATTTGTCTTTACTGCCCAGATCCATTGGTTTGCTGTCATAGATCTTCACCTGATCTTGTTCCGTTAGTGTCGAGAGTTTTGGTGGAATTCATAGGGATTTTGCCTTAGGGTTTGATTTTTAACTGGTCCTGTAGTGACTTTGGCATTAGAGGTTGTCAAACTTTGGATCTCCCTGGTTTTGTTCAACCCTCTTAGGAGTCAGGCCTGTCATAGAATTCACCCTTGTGAGAGACCTACCTTTGTGTCTTCTCTTTGCGAATCTCGAAAATGTTTATTGATTGAACTTTGAATTTTATTTTTTAACAAAAAAAAACAAAAAGATTTCGATTTTGTTTTTTGATCAGTTTATGATTCTGCATGGATTGATCCTTAGTTACATTTTGACTGAGTAAAACATCCGGGAATTAACTTTGTAGGCTTTTGTCCTCATTAGTTTTACTTTTAGGTAAATTTCCCTTTGATTTGTTTTTGAGTGAATTTGCTTTGATTTTCTTAGATTTGTTAAATTTGATTTTTGATAAATAGTTTTATATGCTTTATTAATATAGGAAAAATACAAAAATTCTTTTGGAAAAAGTTTGTTTTGGTAGCATTTGTAGTCTTTTGAAGAGAAAGGAAATTTCGTGACATAATTAGTGGTCATGAGTTGTGTGCTTTGAAAAGATAAAAAGAATTGTTTCTTTGATTCTCTTTGCCAAGAAAGTTGTTTTCTATAAAATTTGCATTCTCTCAACTCTCTTAGCTAGGAGTTTCATTGAAAAAGGAAAGTAGTGTAAATCATCTTAGGTGCATCGTTGTAGTGGTTGAGAGTCGAGTCTACAGATCACCAGTTTCATCTCCACTACCTTTTGTCTTAAAGAAAAACCATAAAAAATAACGCTTAAAGTAAAATCAATTTAGTAACTTTTTATTTACTAGGGCTCTGAAACACCAATATAGATCAGGCTAGTGTCTTGGAGTAGGAGAGTAATTAACTCTCCAAGACAACAAAACCAAACAAGTAGCTTATCTTGTGATAGATTAAATCCAGCTGTTTCATTTATACTCTGGGAAAGCTCCTCTTAAAGGAGAAGCACGAGCTTCTGTCCGAACCAGTGAGGGGATCAATCCTCCCTCGTTGGGAACGACGCCAGACACGCACGTATTACAAACAGTAAACCTCGGATTAACCATTGTCGAGGAGCCAGGGGTCACTTGTCGGTAAACCTTGGATTATTGTCAAGGAGCCGGCAAGGGGATTGAGCTTGATACTCTGCCCTTGCATGCTGTCAGAGTGTAGACTGTTCCCCCAGGTGTATTTGTTGCTGTTGGTAACCTTAGTGACCATTATCTTTAGGATTCTACCGAGGTGACGGTGGAGGGAAGATCCCACTGTACCTAGAGCAGACGTCGGCTAGACTCACTTGGATTTTCCGGGGGGTTCACTTCACTCGAGACGGTTAAAGTGGAGGAACTTGTCCTGGTCTATTCATTAAGCAGGTTGCCGGGGTAACTGTTCCACCCGCCACTTCTGTATTGAATTCGGCGATGTTGGGTTTCATCTCCAACTAGCGTTTTCGGTCCGGAAGGCTACTGTTTGTGCTTGGTTTGACGCCCTAGATTCTTTAGGCGTGTGCTTCAAATTTGTTTGGTTCTTTAGAGACTTTAGGTGGTTTGCTTTGAGATTTTACTTTGTTTGTGTGTGTGGTAGTTAAAAGTTTTTAACTATGGCGGAATTACCGAGACAGTCCCGTAGACTTCGCGGCCAGTCTCTTGAGATTGTTTCCATGGCCGAATTGTTGAGGAGATCCCGTAGACTTCGGGGTGAACCTCCTCGAGATGACCTGAGTCATTACGAAGGTTTGAAAGTCCTTGTAACTCCTCCTAGTGGCAGTAGAGTAGGTTCACCTGAGGAAGGAGAGTCTTCGTTGGTAGTCCATCCAGATTACCAAAGTCTAGAAACAAGTTACAATCCTGAAGCTGTTGCAGTTACCGAGCTTGCTGGTAGTTTTTCATCTACTAGTGATATAAGCGAAGAACCTGAAATATCTGAACCTGTTACTCCAACTTCTAGTGTTCCCAATTCAACTAGGGTAGAAAGAGATATAACCGAAAATCTTCCTTCTGGTTTGATAGCTATTGAAGAACTTGCTCCAGAAGAAGAAGTAGGCCCTATTCTTGAAGATCAACCTACCATTGATCTAAGAGAGCGTGAATCTATCTTTTACAGTCCACCTAGAAGTACTACTTGGTACCTTTCATTAACTAATTATTTAGACAACTCAGGGATAGGTTTTTCTCCACCTCGAACACCTTTTCCACCCAGAGGTATTTATACTCCTGTAAATATGTCTGGTCAGTCGTCCGTATTCACTCAATCTCCTGAATCTTTCTTGTACGGCGGTCCTTCTGTTCCCTCTGGGTATCAGTCATTGTCTGGTACTTTTGCGGGCGCATCTCCTCAACCCGTTGAACATGGGTTATTAGCTGGAAACAATGGTAATAGACCGTTGGGTGTAGGAGACGTTTATATGATGTCAGGTTCAATTCTCGGTTCTCAACCTCAAGGTGGCCAATTACCGCTTGGGGGTCAGCCTCAAGTAACGCCTGGGGGGCAACCTCAAGGTACACAAGTTGCGTCTGGGGGGCAACCTCAAGGACAGTATGTACCCATAGTACAATACATTCCTCAAGGTCAACCCCAGCCTCAATATGTACCCCAGGGTCAACCTTAGTATCAATATTTACCTCAAGGGTATCAACCTCAAGGTCAAGGTCAACCCCAGTATCAGTATTTACCTCAAGGGTATCAACCTCATGGTCAATACTCGAGTCAAGGTTATCAACCACCTCAAGGTCAATCATATGTTCAAGGTACGGGAACTGTGCCTTTCAGTTATCAATCCTACCCTCAATCTGGTTATGGATCTCAATATCCTCAACCTGTCATGGGTCAATACCCTGGAATGAACATAGTGTGGAATCCATCGCAAGGTCAACAAGTGTTGCAGCCAAGTATACAGTTGTCATCTCAAGCTGGACAACCCTTGGTTGCTGGTCCATCCCAGCAACCGGTCCAGTCTAATGTTCAAACTTCTGTAACTTCGGTAGTTACTCAGCCGCCAATTGCACCTAGTACTCCATCTCAAACAACGGCTGTTGCAACTACCGCAACATCTGTTCCTTCCACCACACTTGCTTCTGGAGTATCGACAGCTCCGGTTTCTACTGTCTCTGCAACTACTCCTCAGACATCTTTACCATTGTCTGGATCTACGATTCAAACTACGGTTCAGATGCCTATAGGACAGCCTGGTTTAAGTACGGTTGTCACTAGTCAACCACAATTCGTTTATCAACCGTACCAGGGACAGTACCAATACGGGTCGGCTGTCCAACAACCGGTTCACCAGTATCAACCGTATCCTGGGTACACTTATCAACAACCTCAGTAACCCCAGTACGGTCCGGTTAATCCTGGTTTTCCAGGAGGATATAATATCCCGAATGCGATTCCTATTCCAAGTTATCCTGGATATCCTCCTCTTGGGACTGGTCTTGTGACCCAGAGTTTTAGGGATCCGAATCGGCAGTTACCGTTTATCGCAACTTTGGATTTACCAGACTTGACGCGCCTAACGAACGATCCAATACAATATCTTCCGTTCTAGCCGCCAATGCCAAATAAGTTGCCCAGTGATATACCCAAGTTCGAAGGTAAGTCTGGAGAGGATCCGTCCAATCATGTGATGACTTACCACCTCTGGTGTGCTTCAAATTTCATCTCGGATGATTCGATCTGCTTACGTCTTTTCCAGCGTACGCTCATTGGTCTCGCGGCCAAGTGGTACATTGAGTTACCACGGGCTTCTTTTTACAACTTTAGCCAGTTAGCTACCTCGTTTCTAACTCATTTTCAGTTGCCGGTCAGATATGATAATGGTACTGAGTTATTAACTTCATTAAAACAATCTACGTCCACTTATATTTCTGATCATATCCATGAATGGAGACATCGAAGACGTTTAGTGAAAGTTTTTATCCCGGACCAAATCTTAGATGAATGGTTTGTCAAATCATTATTACCGAAGATTACTGAAGATGTAGCTAAGGTCAGAGTAGTTACTGAGGAGCAGGTCATTGCTCAAGCCCAGTACCTTGACTTAGTTTACACTCAGTCGGGTACGTTGCACGAGAAGATCCCAGATCTTCCTAAGTCGAATCAAATCGCTGCTGCTCCTTCGGGGTCTCATGCTGCCGATGGCATGATTGGTACGGTGAACACTAAAAGTAAGAAGAAATCCTCAAAGAATTCTTCTCCAATAATAACCTTACCAGACTCCCCGACAGGAGAGTCTTCTCCTGAAATTACTGCCGACGTTCACGCTATAGAGTCATCTACGGCTAAATCAAAAAACGGTGGTAAGAAGAAAGGCAAGAAGAAGGATAAAGTAGACAAGGCTCCAAAGGAGAAAAAAGAGAAGTCGGAATCTAATGACGAGAAGCGCAAACCTCGCTATCCTTGTTTAATTTGTGAAGAAGATCATTTCACAAGAGATTGCCCTCATCGGGCAGAGGTTGTGAAAATCGTTAAAGGTTCCCCAACTCCTGCTGTTTTGAAAGATCCATTTCCAAAGCAGGAGAGTAAAATGATAGGTTCTTCCTCGAGTGCCAGTGAAGAACCCATATTGATGATGTCTCATGTACGGATTGCGACTCGATCCCAAGATTACGGTAGTAAGAGTCCTGTTGATGGCAAAGAAGCAGAATCTTCTCATTCTAATCCATCAACCTTAGCTCCCGGTTCCGATCCAGTACAGATCGAGAAACCTAACCCGGACTTGGTAATCAAACCGCCCACCAAGGTTATACTTCAAAAGTCTGCTTTCAATCCACATGTGAGAGCAGCTCAGAATTATAACATTGTTGAGGACTTAGCTGTTTCACCCTCAGCAATGTCGGCTTTAGAAGTGCTGCAATCATGCCCAGCACAACGAAAATTACTTTTGTCGGCTATAGGAGCTGTTGATATTCAGGACCCGAACCTGATAATCTTTGATCTAGAAAATAGTACACCACGTCTCCCTCATCAGATGGCTTTCCAAATCCCAGTGATAGTCAAAAACAGGCCTATTCATCGGACTGTAATTGATGAAGGAGCTTCTACGTGTATTATGTCGATTCAATGTTGGAGATCGCTTGGTTCTCCTTCATTGAACCAATCCCCGACGATTCTTAAGGCCTTTGACGGCCGTGGGTTCCATCCGTTTGGCATTCTACAGGATTTGCCCATAGGGGTTGAAGGAAAAACCGTTAGTCTGGATGTGGAGGTGGTTGATGCCCCTCTAGACTACAACCTTCTTTTGGGTCGAAGTTGGTCTTACGCTATGACAGCGGTCGTGTCATCGGTCTTCAGAGTTATAAAGTTTCCACACGATGGCAAGATCGTGACAATAGATCAGCTGGCTTACTTTTCATCCGACCCAGCCTCTTCAGAGAGTATCCAGCATGTCAGTAAAACGACTATCCCTTATAAGGATGTTGGTGTAGGATTAGTTAAAGATTCCGGTTTACTGGGAACTTTTCCTTTTCCTCCAATCAACGCAGACCCTTCATTTGCTTTCATTCATATGATTACTTCAGACACTATTATTTATGATGATCCTTGGATTGTCCCATCTGAATCTGAGATAGACTCTTTCGGTGATGCTATGCCTTTGAGTCCATATGAAATTGCTTATGAGGCCGTGCAGTCTTTTACCGACTCGCGTTCAACCCAAATTGACCAAATGAATGTGGTCGGTGAAGAATCACTTTTCACATCAACCTCAGAACGGATAACGTTTCCTGAAGTTGTGTCATCTGACGAACAACTTCGCGAAATCCTAAGTGTAGACGATCTACCATGGGAAGATCTCCATCATAGATCTTCGTTTTTACCTGAGAGTGATGACTTTGAAAATGATTTTTCATCAATCTTTACAGCTGAATATGTCAAGGACGCTCAGAATCCCATGAAACATCCTGATTCAGAGTTGAATTTGGGAAATATTTCCCAAACTATTGCCATTGACATTTCAGTCAAAACCGGAACTATTGAGAACATTCATATAGGTGCCTCGTGTACAGATGATGAAATTCAAACATACAAGGCCCTATTTCAAGAATTCCGTGACGTGTTTGCTTGGTCCTATGAGGAAATGCCAGGAATTGATCCCTCCATTGTTGTTCATGAGATCAAGACTTACCCGGACACTAAACCCGTTCGGCAACGTCTGCGTCAGATACACCCTAGGAAAGCGGCTGCAATTAAAGCAGAAGTAGAGAAGCTGTTGAAAGCAGGTTTCATTTATCCGATCCCGTTAACGGATTGGGTATCGAATATTGTTCCGGTTAACAAGAAACAAGGAACAATAAGAATATGCATCGACTATAGGGATATAAATCGTGCTTGTCCAAAAGACAACTATCCCACGCCCTATATCGATCAAATAATTGATGATTGTGCCGGCAGTGAAATATTTTCCTTTATGGACGGTTTTTCCGGTTACAACCAAATCAATATTCTACCTGCCGATCAACCAAAAACGGCTTTCATTTGTCCTTGGGGGACATTTGCTTATTGCAAATTACCTTTTGGACTTAAGAATGCCGGAGCCACTTTCCAACGGGCAATGTCTTATGCGTTTCACGACATCAAGCACATTGTGCAGCCGTACCTCGATGATTTGCCTGCTCATTCTTTACATCGAGCTGATCACCTTGTCCACTTACGAGCTATTTTTATGAGGTGTCGGCATTATCGAATTCGGTTGAACCCACACAAATGTGTCTTCTGCATAGAAGTGGGACGATTGCTAGGATTTGTCGTTTCAAAAGCCGGTATCCGCGTCGATCCCTCGAAGGTAGAAGCTATCATCAAATTGCCTCCTCCTTCGAGTCTGCGCCAACTCCAAAGTTTGCAGGGGAAAGCAAACTTTTTACGTCGATTCATTCCTAACTACGCCGAGGTTACAAAGGGTTTCACCCAGTTGTTAAAACAAAATGCTCAATTCTCTTGGGATGAGATAGCTCAAAATCTTTTGATGCACTTAAGCACGCGTTGACCCATGCACCGTTGCTGCATCCTCCCAACTACAACCAGGATTACTTTTTGTATCTCGCCGCCTCCCACTCCACCATTGGAATGGTCTTAGTTCAGGAAGATGAATTCGGAACGGAACATGTGATATATTACCTTAGTCGGACGTTAAATCCAACCGAGCTAAAGTACTCGCATGTGGAAAAGTTGGCACTGGCAGCCGTTCAAGCTGTCCAGCGTTTTCGTCATTACATTCTTCTCCGTAAAACTACAGTGATTTCGGATTGCAACCCTATGATCTATATTCTGACTAAACAATTGCTAGGGGCAAGTACTCCAAATGGATCATTATCCTGCAGGAGTTCGATTTGGAGTTCGAGAAATCCAAGTCTAAGAAATCCTTAGTCTTTGCCGAGTTAATGTGTGATTTCCCGCGTGCTGACACGGAAACAGTGGCAGAGGAGCCCATTGCAGACGAATCTTTGTTTCTTATCAGCACTTTAGATCCGTGGTATGGGGGTATAATTGTCTATCTCCAAACCCAATCCTTTCGGACCGAAGCTTCTAAGACGGAACGTCAGAAAATTCAATTCCAGTCCCAACAGTACAAAATAATTGGAGATACTCTTTATCGCCGTGGGGCAGACTTGGTTTTCTGACATTGCTTAACTCACGAAGAGGCCGAAAGGGTTTTGAATGACTGTCACTCTGGGGCGTGTGGCGGTCATATGTCTGGGTATGCCACAACTTAGAAGGTGTTGCGTGCTGGCTATTTCTGGCCGTCCATGTTTAAAGACTCTATCATTACGGTCTGAACATGCCACAACTGTCAAGTGTTTGATCACAAGATGCACGCACCACCAGCTCCTCTCCACCTTATAATTGCTGTCGGTCCATTCGCCAAATGGCGTATCGACTTTATTACTTGTAACCCTCACTCGGCGGGGGGGCATGCGTATATCATCCTCGCGGTTGATTATTTTACTAAGTGGGCCGAGGCGATGCCTACATTCGAGGCAGACAGCAAGACAGCAGCAATTTTTGTATTCAATCACATTATTGCTAGGTTTGGTGTCCCACAAGCGATAATCACTGACCATGGGCGCCATTTTCGAAACATTATGATGACAGAACTTACAGGCCAGCTTGGTTTACGTCACGATAGTTCTACTCCTTATTATCCCCAAGCAAATGGTCTGGTTGAGTCTATCAACAAAGTTCTAGTTATCATGATCCGACGGATCGTTGGTATTCATCACTCGAATTGGCACAACATGTTATTTTCAACGCTTTGGGCATACCGAACCTCAGTGAAAACATCAACAGGGTTCACTCCTTTCCAACTAGTTTATGGTTTGGAAGCCGTGCTGCCCATTGAATGCGAAATCCTGTCACTGCAAATGGCCATCGAATTACTCCCAGCTACTTCCGAAGAGGAGAAGCGTCTGTTATACTTAGCTAAATTAGATGAGACTCGACGTGAAGCTGCTTTAGCAATCGAGACTCACGCGAAACGAATGAAAGCTCAGTATGACCGGAATGTGACTCCTCGAAATTTTTCGGAAGGAGACCTAGTGTTGTTATATGATCAAGCTAATGATAAGTTAGGTGCTGGAAAATTCGTTCCTATGTGGCATGGGCCCTACATTGTCAAGCGAAAGCTAGCAAAAGGGGCCTATGAGCTGGTAGACTTTGACGGGGACTCTTTGGGTAAACCCAGAAATGGACTTTACCTAAAGAGGTATTATGCTTAAATGATGGGTATGGAGATTTTAGTTAGGTTAGTTTTCTCTTTCTAGTTGCTATGTGTGCTTAGTTTAGACTGTGTGATTAGTTTAGACAGTGTACTTAGTTTAGAGAGTGTGTTTTTCGTCGTTATTCTGGCTTATCTTGGTTTTACTCTTGATATTGCAGATGTCGACGCCTCTCCAAACGTACATTGGATTTGCTGATGGTGCTTGTCGTAGTACACGGAATATCTCTTCCGCAGCTTGGGTTATCTATTCGCCCTCTGACGAGTTAGTTTCTATGCATCGGGTGAGCCTCGGTCAAACAACAAACAACATTGCATAATACAGTGCAGTGATTGAGTTATTATCTGAATCTATTTCATTTGGGATTCGGAGTTTGATAGTGAGGTTAGATTCTGAACTCGTTGTATTACAGCTTAATAGAGTCTATGCCATTAGAAATCCAGTGTTATTAAGATTGTTTTTGAGGGTGCGTCTCTTGGAACGTGAATTTGATTACATTGAATATCAGCATATTCCAAGGTCTTTAAACACATTAGCAGATGCAATTGCGTCTCGAATGTTAAATAGATATTTGCAATAATTGTAAATTTACAAACATTTCATCACACATGTTTAACAAAATAAGCCGGTAATAATGATATATATAGATAGAAATGTGTCAAAAAATATACATCGTCTTCGATCATAGGTTTAAAACACCTTATGATCGGCAAAAATGATAAGTACAAAAAACCAAAATGTCACATGTGTCTACAAAGTGACCATCCAATCACTGGTGATGCTCCCTATACGACACCACTGCACGGGCCACTCTACACAAAAACCTCCTAAAAGGTCCCGGGACTGCGACTACATAGCGCTGAAGTCTGATAGGAATATCATCCATAGTAGTCTCTGGTATACCCACTGTCAGACCCTCTAGATCCTGCTCCAACTCAGCTAGTGTCTCTGCAGCCGCGTCCTGTGGGGCCGGTGCCGGTGCAACTGGATGTCTCCTCTCAAAAGCCCAGAGATTGGCCGGACGCCGTGGACCTACATCTGCATTTTGAACATTTTTACTGTCAGTTTGAGACGATATATATAAAAAATAAAAAAAATTAGATAATTTAAAAACTTGTGAAAAATGAAGTACCTCTGTCGTCCCATTGTTCTCCCTGTGGAAGAACCATGTCCGGATCATTCCGAAAATCCATTCCGGCATAAGGAAAATCCTGAATCGCAAAGACCTGGTTCTCCAACCAGTGAAAGTAACTGTCAGGAAATCGGACGACTGCTGCTCCCTCATCAGGATGCTGGGCCATTACCGCAACCCATCTCGTCAACTTAGGCTCCCGAGGAGGCCCAACTGGAACAGTAAGATGCTGGGGGATCAGCATTGGAACTCTCTCTAGGGCAAAGCTCACAACTAAAGGCCCATATCCAAAGGTCTTCAATTGTCCGTTCTTTGCCCTAGTCAGTTGGCCCTTCATATTGGCCAACACAGCATCGCACCAGTTGAAAATGGTGCCTCGGAAGCAATCTATAGCCATCCGCATTTGGGACCTGGTGGCATTGTGCAAAGCGGCCGCGCCGCAAAGTCTGGTAACCGTAAAGGAAATTACCATAAGTTCAGGTCGGGATATGTATTTGATTTCTATCCCCTTCTCCTGGTTTTGATTGTTGCACCACTCTAGCCGGAGACTAGCAAGGGATTGGCCACCCAGCCTAGTCCCGAATAGAGACAGTTGCTCGCCCCTGTTAGGCAGGCTAGTGAGAAAATATATGTCGGAGGGCTCTATCTCGAGCTGGTGCTCTCCGATGTAGAAACATTGATCCTGAATGTTCCACCTTTCAACCAGCCACTCTAAGAATGGCACCTGGGCCCTCATGCCAGGTATGGCCCAGTACTTGTAGAGACCGCATGCCTTTAAAGCATCAATGGAAGGTTGATGACCTATTGCGGCCAAATCGACGTCTTCGTGTTCTCTTTCACGCCAATCTAACATGGTGGGTGATCTACACACAAAAAAGCAATGATTAGAATTCATTAAACAAAATTTGGTTGGTTAAATTTGGCGTTTGGGGTTTGAAAATCCGCTTTGTGTGGAGTACGCACCCCGCATTCAGAAACAGAGCGGCGGTACGCAGCTGTTCTGAGGGTGGGCTGCGTACTCCGACCATTTTCCCATTAACGAAAATGTCGGGGTACGCAGGTCGGCCATGGGGCACCTGCGTACCCCGAAAAGTGTATCCTAAAACCCCAAACCCTCTAAAAAATCAAATAAAAGCTTAAAATGAAATTCTAAACGGATGAAATTGAAGAGGAGGATGTTGTGAAATACCTGAAAGAGACGGCACTCGATTCCGACGGTCGGATTCTCCGCAATGTCCATGGGAAGTTTCTTGTCAAAAGCCCTTTTCTCTCCTTCAACAGTAAAATGGTAAAAATGACATGGTAAAAAGTCTTTTTATAGGTTTTTTGGATAAATGAATGCTAAGTTTGTTTATTTTTCACCGTGAAAGGATATTTTTCAATGTATTTTTGCCCATCTTAAACAGGTATGAGTAATGTGTTGTTTTTGTGCAGGACAAAGGGACTTTAGGGTAAACCATCATTTTTCACGAACCACGAAATCAGAGTCATCTTTTAAGCCCTTTTCTGACTCCTAAAACATGAAAAGATTGCCGAGCGTTTCTTTTACACTCGTTAAAATGGAATTAAAAGACGGTCCTCTTATAGCCCTTTTCTGACCATAAAAACACGAAAAGATTGCCGGGTTTTTGTCGTTTCAAACTCGATATTGGAAATAAAACGACGTGTCCTTGATCGCTTTTTACTTTTCAGGTCAGAGGCACTAATCATGAAAGTACTCCTTGGTCGCAAGATCAAGCGGTTCTCTCAGGTGTTATTTTATACTTTTTTGGGCTTGAGGGACACAAATTTACGAAAAAGTTCAACCCTGGAGTCTTCTTTAGTTTTTTCAGACTCTCTAAAATTGAAAAACGTCGAGTTTCTCCTATACTGGACTCGTTAAAATTTTACAGTAAAGGACCTGTTCGATTACAAACAGGAACAGACCACTCCTTCTTAGGGTCCGAATCTAAACTAAGTTGGACTCATCCGAAGGATGAGCTTATAATCAAGCATATGTTATCCTCCTCAAGCTTGTAAAAAATAAAGAGGTACTTGCCAGAAATGGTGGGGGAAAAGAGAGAAGAATGAACCTATTTGTTATCCTTTGTTACAGAAGAACCTTATCACCGCTCTTGAACACGACACTTTTCATTCACCTGGGTTGGGAAATCCTTTGCCTTAAAGTTGATCAAACCACTTTGAAAGACTTCAACCATTTCTGGGTATTAACTTTGGGTCAATCGTCACCAAGCCATCTGTCGTGTCGTTATGTGTTCAAGAGGTCTCTGCAAATAAACCATTCATATGCAAAATACTTGTCATCCATTTTGACCATCCCTGAGTCAGTCCTTACAGCAACATTTCTTCAACTTGAACAATGATTTCGTGTTGTGGGCTTGCCTGCAACGGGTCGCTTTCTATCGACATCAGCACATTATCTAGAAAGATGACTTAGAGATCGTCAGTACCTTGAGGTCTGCATGCATCAATGGCAGGTTTCTCGCCTTTGACGACAGTTTACATCATTGACTTTCGATCAAAGGATTCCGTGACGTGTTCGACATCAACTCATTCATTCACATTTCATGGATTGTACTGGGTACTTTGAGAACCATTGACATCACTGGTGGTCTCTCTCACACTTGTTAACGGTTTACATCATTGACTGGTAATCAAGTGGTTTCTAACATGTTCGACATCAACTCATTTATTCGCATGGATAGAATCGTACCAATTCGGGAAGTAGAAATGAAGACCCTGGATCTAGTTTCCACCATCCAGGCTGCGAGGAGTTTTGTATTCATTATGTAATAGACTAATCATAAACAGATGGCTGCGTCCATACTGTGTCTACAAAAGTCTATAATTTTGATGTACTGCAAAATCATTCCTGTATCAGAGCAGTAGTTAGATTGTTAGTTAAAGTTTTCAATCTGAGTATGGGAATGCCTACCTCAGCGATGATATCATCTTATATATGTATTTTGTGTTGAATATTTGCAGGTTCTGACCAGGCTCTCCACAAGATAATCCTTGAAATGATAAAGTACTTCACCCTTCCTAGATCATATAAAACCCTAATCTACTACAGGCTTTGCACTTTAGGGGGCAATCTGTTACACTAAAAAATGTCACCATGACTATTTGCAGTTAGTATGGCTCCATCTACTGTCATACTATCCTCCTTGGCAAGTCTCATGCCTCTGCTTTCCATGTCAAACTCAAAGAAAGAGAGAAAAGTCTTTTAAAGTCAATTATCTCTGGGTACGCAGTTTCTCTCAGCCTTACCTGCGTGTACGCAACCCAAGTTCACAATACCTGCGTACTTGTACGCTCTGTATGTAAAGGGGTGGGTGCGTACCCCTGTAAAGGTCAAAAGGCGCGAGTTTCATCTTTAAAAAGTTACTTGTGGTCATTTCTAGAGCATTCTAGAAGCTTGTTTGACGTGTATGAAGCGCCTCCAGATGGTTCATGTATCCCTATAGAAGAGGAACTTATCCCATCAAGAGGGGAGCTAACCCACCCAAAGAGGGGCTTATCCCATTGATGGTGGACCTGATTAACTTCCTCTAGAGCACTATAAATACAGGCATTGGGCCAGAAGGAGGGGAGGTTGAAAGCTGAACATTCCTAAGGGTAGATGCTGCTGGAATTAGGACTTCCTTGTATAAGCTTGTGAGGAGAGATTACCATCTTTACTTGTTGTATTTGGAAGTGGGTGAGCTGATCAGAGTAAAGGACGACTCTTCTGGACCCTGGGAGGAACTTGCACAACACCAAGGCTCAGGTTGTAATGGTTTCTTTTGTTACCTTTTAATACAAATAAGTCCATTCTTCTCAACAATTTGTTATTTATGAGTTGTTTCATATACTCCTTGGTCTATATGTTAAATGTGTTTTATTTTATGTGATATTCAGGTGCTATTTAATCGTTTGATTGTTAGTGAATGCAGGTTTCGAAGAGAAGGAGGAGCTCATCCGGATCAACGAAGCTGGACTACTACAACAGCGTTGGGTTACAGGTAAGATCTAAAACACTTGATTTCTCATAGTATAAATGCATATTTAGAGAAGGATTGCTTCTATTTGTCTTGTTTGTCACTAGAAAGTCTTAGGCTTCGAGGGAGGTTGGTTGTCTCTGCACTATCAACTCTTTCCGTGTGACAAAATGGCGACTCCGCTGGGGACTCCATGAATGTGTTTGAGTTCTTTTTGATTTGATACTTTGGTCTGAGAAAAAGCGCTTGTTTTCTGATTTTTGGCTGTCTGACTGTGTGTTTGGGTGGGTTAGCTTAGGGTTAATTTAGATTTTCATTTTTCTTAGCTTTGCCAGCAGTACGCAGGCTTTGAGTTCAGCACAGTGCGTACTTGTACGCACTGCGACTGTGTGCACAAAGCGTACCCGCACCTGTGTAAACAGGTCACCTGCGTACCCCTGTCAAATTTGAGAAAATTGCAATTTTTTGCTTTTTGCTCTTTAGATTTTGTTTTTAATTTGTCTTTACTGCCCAGATCCATTGGTTTGCTGTCAGAGATCTTCACCTGATCTTGTTCCGTTAGTGTCGAGAGTTTTGGTGGAATTCATAGGGATTTTGCCTTAGGGTTTGATTTTTAACTGGTCCTGTAGTGACTTTGGCGTTAGAGGTTGTCAAACTTTGGATCTCCCTGGTTTTGTTCAACCCTCTTAGGAGTCAGGCCTGTCATAGAATTCACCCTTGTGAGAGACCTACCTTTGTGTCTTCTCTTTGCGAATCTCGAAAATGTTTATTGATTGAACTTTGAATTTTATTTTTTAAAAAAAAAACAAAAAGATTTCGATTTTGTTTTTTGATCAGTTTATGATTCTGCATGGATTGATCCTTAGTTACATTTTGATTGAGTAAAACATCCGGGAATTAACTTTGTAGGCTTTTGTCCTCATTAGTTTTACTTTTAGGTAAATTTCCCTTTGATTTGTTTTTGAGTGAATTTGCTTTGATTTTCTTAGATTTGTTAAATTTGATTTTTGATAAATAGTTTTATATGCTTTATTAATATAGGAAAAATACAAAAATTCTTTTGGAAAAAGTTTGCTTTGGTAGCATTTGTAGTCTTTTGAAGAGAAAGGAAATTTCGTGAGATAATTAGTGGTCATGAGTTGTGTGCTTTGAAAAGATAAAAAGAATTGTTTCTTTGATTCTCTTTGCCAAGAAAGTTGTTTTCTATAAAATTTGCATCCTCTCAACTCTTTTAGCTAGGAGTTTCATTGAAAGAGGAAAGTAGTGTAAATCATCTTAGGTGCATCGTTGTAGTGGTTGAGAGTCGAGTCTACACATCACCAGTTTCATCTCCACTACCTTTTGTCTTAAAGAAAAACCATAAAAATTAACGCTTAAAGTAAAATCAATTTAGTAACTTTTTATTTACTAGGGCTCTGAAACACCAATATAGATCAGGCTAGTGTCTTGGAGTAGGAGAGTAATTAACTCTCCAAGACAACAAAACCAAACAAGTAGCTTATCTTGTGATAGATTAAATCCAGCTGTTTCATTTATACTCTGGGAAAGCTCCTCTTAAAGGAGAAGCACGAGCTCGTGTCCGAACCAGTGAGGGGATCAATCCTCCCTCGTTGGGAACGACGCCAGACACGCACGTATTACAAATGGTAAACCTCGGATTAACCATTGTCGAGGAGCCAAGGGTCACTTGTCGGTAAACCTTGGATTATTGTCAAGGAGCCGGCAAGGGGATTGAGCTTGATACTCTGCCCTTCCGTGCTGTCGGAGTGTAGACTGTTCCCCCAGGTGTATTTGTTGCTGTTGGTAACCTTAGTGACCATTATCTTTAGGATTCTACCGAGGTGACGGTGGAGGGAAGATCCCACTGTACCTGGAGCAGACGTCGGCTAGACTCACTTGGATTTTCCGGGGGGTTCACTTCACTCGAGACGGTTAAAGTGGAGGAACTTGTGCTGGTCTATTCATTAAGCAGGTTGCCGGGGTAACTGTTCCACCCGCCACTTCTGTATTGAATCCGGCGATGTTGGGTTTCATCTCCAACTAGCGTTTTCGGTCCAGAAGGCTACTGTTTGTGCTTGGTTTGACGCCCTAGATTCTTTAGGCGTGTGCTTCAAATTTGTTTGGTTCTTTAGAGACTTTAGGTGGTTTGCTTTGAGATTTTACTTTGTTTGTGTGTGTGGTATTTAAAAGTTTTTAACTGTGGCGGAATTACCGAGACAGTCCCGTAGACTTTGGGGCCAGTCTCCTGAGATTGTTTCCATGGCCGAATTGTTGAGGAGATCCCGTAGACTTCGGGGTGAACCTCCTCGAGACGACCCGAGTCATTACGAAGGTTTGAAAGTCCTTGTAACTCCTCCTAGTGGCAGTAGAGTAGGTTCACCTGAAGAAGGAGAGTCTTCGTTGGTAGTCCATCCAGATTACCAAAGTCTAGAAACAGGTTACAATCCTGAAGTTGTTGCAGTTTCCGAGCTTGCTGGTAGTTTTTCATCTACTAGTGATATAGGCGAAGAACCTGAAATATCTGAACCTGTTACTCCAACTTCTAGTGTTCCCAATTCACCTAGGGTAGAAAGAGTCATAACCGAAAATCTTCCTTCTGGTTTGATAGCTATTGAAGAACTTTCTCCAGAAGAAGAAGTAGGCCCTATTCTTGAAGATCAACCTACCATTGATCTAAGAGAGCGTGAATCTATCTTTTACAGTCCACCTAGAAGTACTACTTGGTACCTTTCGTTAACTAATTATTTAGACAACTCAGGGATAGGTTTTTCTCCACCTCGAACTCCTTTTCCACCCAGAGGTATTTATACTCCTGTAAATATGTCTGGTCAGTCGTCCGTATTCACTCAATCTCCTGAATCTTTCTTGTACGGCAGTCCTTCTGTTCCCTTTGGGTATCAGTCATTGTCTGGTACTTTTGCGGGCGCATCTCCTCAACCCGTTGAACATGGGTTATTAGCTGGAAACAATGGTAATAGACCGTTGGGTGTAGGAGACGTTTATATGATGTCAGGTTCAATTCCCGGTTCTCAACCTCAAGGTGGCCAATTACCGCCTGGGGGTCAGCCTCAAGTAACGCCTGGGGGGCAACCTCAAGGTACACAAGTTGCGTCTGGGGGGCAACCTCAAGGACAGTATGTACCCATAGTACAATACATTCCTCAAGGTCAACCCCAGCCTCAATATGTACCCCAAGGTCAACCTCAGTATCAATATTTACCTCAAGGGTATCAACCTCAAGGTCAAGGTCAACCCCAGTATCAGTATTTACCTCAAGGGTATCAACCTCAAGGTCAATACTCGAGTCAAGGTTATCAACCACCTCAAGGTCAATCATATGTTCAAGGTACGGGAACTGTGCCTTTCAGTTATCAATCCTACCCTCAATCCGGTTATGGATCTCAATATCCTCAACCTGTCATGGGTCAATACCCTGGAATGAACATAGTGTGGAATCCATCGCAAGGTCAACAAGTGTTGCAGCCAAGTATACAGTTGTCATCTCAAGCTGGACAACCCTTGGTTGCTGGTCCATCCCAGCAACCAGTCCAGTCTAATGTTCAAACTTCTGTAACTTCGGTAGTTACTCAGCCGCCAATTGCACCTAGTACTCCATCTCAAACAACGGCTGCTGCAACTACTGCAACATCTGCTCCTTCCACCACACTTGCTTCTGGAGTATCGACAGCTCCGGTTTCTACTGTCTCTGCAACTACTCCTCAGACATCTTTACCATTGTCTGGATCTACGATTCAAACTACGGTTCAGATGCCTATAGGACAGCCTGGTTTAAGTACGTTTGTCACTAGTCAACCACAATTCGTTTATCAACCGTACCAGGGACAGTACCAATACGGGCCGGCTGTCCAACAACCGGTTCACCAGTATCAACCGTATCCTGGGTACACTTATCAACAACCTCAGCAACCCCAGTACGGTCCGGTTAATCCTGGTTTTCCAGGAGGATATAATATCCCGAATGCGATTCCTATTCCAAGTTATCCTGGATATCCTCCTCCTGGGACTGGTCTTGTGACCCAGATTTTTAGGGATCCTAATCGGCAGTTACCGTTTATCGCAACTTTGGATTTACCAGACTTGACGCGCCTAACGAACGATCCAATACAATATCTTCCGTTCTGGCCGCCAATGCCAAATAAGTTGCCCAGTGATATACCCAAGTTCGAAGGTAAGTTTGGAGAGGATCCATCCAATCATGTGATGACTTACCACCTCTGGTGTGCTTCAAATTCCATCTCGGATGATTCGATCCGCTTACGTCTTTTCCAGCGTACGCTCATTGGTCTCGCGGCCAAGTGGTACATTGAGTTACCATTGGCTTCTTTTTACAACTTTAGCCAGTTAGCTACCTCGTTCCTAACTCATTTTCAGTTGCCGGTCAGATACGATAATGGTACTGAGTTATTAACTTCATTAAAACAATCGACGTCCACTTATATTTCTGATCATATCCATGAATGGAGACGTCGAAGACGTTTAGTGAAAGTTTTTATCCCGGACCAAATCTTAGCTGAATGGTTTGTCAAATCATTATTACCGAAGATTACTGAAGATGTAGCTAAGGCCGGAGTAGTTACTGAGGAGCAAGTCATTGCTCAAGCCCAGTACCTTGACTTAGTTTACACTCAGTCGGGTACGTTGCACGAGAAGATCCCAGATCTTCCTAAGTCGAATCAAATCGCTGCTGCTCCTTCGGGGTCTCATGCTGCCGATGGCATGATTGGTACGGTGAACACTAAAAGCAAGAAGAAATCCTCAAAGAATTCTTCTCCAATAATAACCTTACCAGACTCCCCGACAGGAGAGTCTTCTCCTGAAATTACCGCCGACGTTCACGCTGTAGAGTCATCTACGGCTAAATCAAAAAACGGTGGTAAGAAGAAAGGCAAGAAGAAGGATAAAGCAGACAAGGCTCCAAAGGAGAAAAAAGAGAAGTCGGAATCTAATGACGAGAAGCGCAAACCTCGCTATCCTTGTTTAATTTGTGAAGAAGATCATTTCACAAGAGATTGCCCTCATCGGGCAGAGGTTGTGAAAATCGTTAAAGGTTCCCCAACTCCTGCTGTTTTGAAAGATCCATTTCCAAAGCAGGAGAGTAAAATGATATGTTCTTCCTCGAGTGCCAGTGAAGAACCCATATTGATGATGTCTCATGTATGGATTGCGACTCGATCGCAAGATTATGGTAGTAAGAGTCCTGTTGATGGCAAAGAAGCAGAATCTTCTCATTCTAATCCATCAACCTCAGCTCCCAGTTCCGATCCACTACAGATCGAGAAACCTAACCCAGACTTGGTAATCAAACCGCCCACCAAGGGTATACTTCGAAAGTCTGCTTTCAATCCACATGCGAGAGCAGCTCAGAATTATAACATTGTTGAGGACTTAGCTGTTTCACCCTCAGCAATGTCGGCTTTAGAAGTGCTGCAATCATGCCCAGCACAACGAAAATTACTTTTGTCGGCTATAGGAGCTGTTGATATTCAGGACCCGAACCTGATAATCTTTGATCTAGAAAATAGTACACCACGTCTCCCTCATCAGATGGCTTTCCAGATCCCAGTGATAGTCAAAAACAGGCCTATTCATCGGACTGTAATTGATGAAGGAGCTTCTACATGTATTATGTCGATTCTTAAGGCCTTTGACGGCCGTGGGTTCCATCCATTTGGCATTCTACAGGATTTGCCTATAGGGGTTGAAGGAAAAACCGTTAGTCTGGATGTGGAGGTGGTTGATGCCCCTCTAGACTACAACCTTCTTTTGGGTCGAAGTTGGTCTTACGCTATGACAGCGGTCGTGTCATCGGTCTTCAGAGTTATAAAGTTTCCACACAATGGCAAGATCGTGACAATAGATCAGCTGGCTTACTTTTCATCCGACCCAGCCTCTTCAGAGAGTATCCAGCATGTCGGTAAAACGACTATCCCTTATAAGGATGTTGGTGTAGGATTAGTTAAAGATTCCGGTTTACTGGGAACTTTTCCTTTTCCTCCAATCAACGCAGACCCTTCATTTGCTTTCATTCATATGATTACTTCAGACACTATTATTTATGATGATCCTTGGATTGTCCCATCTGAATCTGAGATAGACTCTTTCGGTGATGCTATGCCTTTGAGTCCATATGAAATTGCTTATGAGGCCGTGCAGTCTTTTACCGACTCGCGTTCAACCCAAATTGACCAAATGAATGTGGTCGGTGAAGAATCACTTTTCACATCAACCTCAGAACGGATAGCGTTTCCTGAAGTTGTGTCATCTGACGAACAACTTCGCAAAATCCTAAGTGTAGACGATCTACCATGGGAAGATCTCCATCATAGATCTTTGTTTTTACCTGAGAGTGATGACTTTGAAAATGATTTTTCATCAATCTTTACAGCTGAATATGTCAAGGACGCTCAGAATCCCATGAAACATCCTGATTCAGAGTTGAATTTGGGAAATATTTCCCAAACTATTGCCATTGACATTTCAGTCAAAATCAGAACTATTGAGAACATTCATATAGGTGCCTCGTGTACAGATGACGAAATTCAAACATACAAGGCCCTATTTCAAGAATTCCATGACGTGTTTGCCTGGTCCTATGAGGAAATGCCAGGAATTGATCCCTCCATTGTTGTTCATGAGATCAAGACTTACCCGGACGCTAAACCCGTTCGGCAACGTCTCTGTCAGATACACCCTAGGAAAGTGGCTGCAATTAAAGCAGAAGTAGAGAAGCTGTTGAAAGCAGGTTTCATTTATCCGATCCCGTTAACGGATTGGGTATCGAATATTGTTCCGGTTAACAAGAAACAAGGAACAATAAGAATATGCATCGACTATAGGGATATAAATCGTGCTTGTCCAAAAGACAACTATCCCACGCCCTATATCGATCAAATAATTGATGATTGTGCCGGCAATGAAATATTTTCCTTTATGGACGGTTTTTCCGGTTACAACCAAATCAATATTCTACCTGCCGATCAACCAAAAACGGCTTTCATTTGTCCTTGGGGGACATTTGCTTATTGCAAATTACCTTTTGGACTTAAGAATGCCGGAGCCACTTTCCAACGGGAAATGTCTTATGCGTTTCACGACATCAAGCACATTGTGCAACCGTACCTCGATGATTTGCCTGCTCATTCTTTACATCGAGTTGATCACCTTGTCCACTTACGAGCTATTTTTATGAGGTGTCGGCATTATCGAATTCGGTTGAACCCACACAAATGTGTCTTCTGCATAGAAGTGGGACGATTGCTAGGATTTGTCGTTTCAAAAGCCGGTATCCGCGTCGATCCCTCGAAGGTAGAAGCTATCATCAAATTGCCTCCTCCTTCGAGTCTGCGCCAACTCCAAAGTTTGCAGGGGAAAGCAAACTTTTTACGTCAATTCATTCCTAACTACGCCGAGGTTACAAAGGGTTTCACCCAGTTGTTAAAACAAAATGCTCAATTCTCTTGGGATGAGATAGCTCAGAAATCTTTTGATGCACTTAAGCACGCATTGACCCATGCACCGTTGCTGCATCCTCCCAACTACAACCAGGATTACTTTTTGTATCTCGCCGCCTCCCACTCCACCATTGGAATGGTCTTAGTTCAGGAAGATGAATTCGGAATAGAACATGTGATATATTACCTTAGTCGGACGTTAAATCCAACCGAGCTAAAGTACTCGCATGTGGAAAAGTTGGCACTGGCAGCCGTTCAAGCTATCCAGCGTTTTCGTCATTACATTCTTCTCCGTAAAACTACAGTGATTTCGGATTGCAACCCTATGATCTATATTCTGACTAAACAATTGCTAGGGGGCAAGTACTCCAAATGGATCGTTATCCTGCAGGAGTTCGATTTGGAGTTCGAGAAATCCAAGTCTAAGAAATCCTTAGTCTTTGCCGAGTTAATGTGTGATTTCCCGCGTGCTGACACGGAAATAGTGGCAGAGGAGCCCATTGCAGACGAATCTTTGTTTCTTATCAGCACTTTAGATCCGTGGTATGGGGATATAATTGTCTATCTCCAAACCCAATCCTTTCGGCCCGAAGCTTCTAAGACGGAACGTCGGAAAATTCGATTCCAGTCCCAACAGTACAAAATAATTGGAGATACTCTTTATCGCCGTGGGGCAGACTTGGTTTTCCGACATTGCTTAACTCACGAAGAGGCAGAAAGGGTTTTGAATGACTGTCACTCTGGGGCGTGTGGCGGTCATATGTCTGGGTATGCCACAGCTCAGAAGGTGTTGCGTGCTGGCTATTTCTGGCCGTCCATGTTTAAAGACTGTATCATTGCGGTCCGAAAATGCCACAACTATCAAGTGTTTGATCGCAAGATGCGCGCACCACCAGCTCCTCTCCACCCTATAATTGCCGTCGGTCCATTCGCCAAATGGGGTATCGACTTTATTACTTGTAACCCTCACTCGACCGGGGGGCATGCGTATATCATCCTTGCGGTTGATTATTTTACTAAGTGGGCCGAGGCGATGCCTACATTCGAGGCAGACGGCAAGACAACAACAATTTTCGTATTCAATCACATTATTGCTAGGTTTGGTGTCCCACAAGCGATAATCACTGACCATGGGCGCCATTTTCGAAACATTATGATGACAGAACTTACAGGCCAGCTTGGTTTACGTCACGATAGTTCTACTCCTTATTATCCCCAAGCAAACGGTCTGGTTGAGTCTATCAACAAAGTTCTAGTTATCATGATCCGACGGATCATTGGTATTCATCGCTCGAATTGGCACAACATGTTATTTTCAGCGCTTTGGGCATACCGAACCTCAGTGAAAACATCAACAGGGTTCACTCCTTTCCAACTAGTTTATGGTTTGGAAGCCGTGCTGCCCATTGAATGCGAAATCCTGTCACTGCAAATGGCCATCGAATTACTCCCAGCTACTTCCGAAGAGGAGAAGCGTCTGTTATACTTAGCTAAATTAGATGAGACTCGACGTGAAGCTGCTTTAGCAATCGAGACTCACGCGAAACGAATGAAAGCTCAGTATGACCGGAATGTGACTCCTCGAAATTTTTCGGAAGGAGACCTAGTGTTGTTATATGATCAAGCTAATGATAAGTTAGGTGCTGGAAAATTCGTTCCTATGTGGCATGGGCCCTACATTGTCAAGCGAAAGCTAGCAAAAGGGGCCTATGAGCTGGTAGACTTTGACGGGGACTCTTTGGGTAAACCCAGAAATGGACTTTACCTAAAGAGGTATTATGCTTAAATGATGGGTATGGAGATTTTAGTTAGGTTAGTTTTCTCTTTCTAGTTGCTATGTGTGCTTAGTTTAGACTGTGTGATTAGTTTAGACAGTGTACTTAGTTTAGGGAGTGTGTTTTTCGTCGTTATTCTGGCTTATCTTGGTTTTACTCTTGATATTGCAGATGTCGACGCCTCTCCAAACGTACATTGGATTTGCTGATGGTGCTTGTCGTAGTACACGGAATATCTCTTCCGCAGCTTGGGTTATCTATTCGCCCTCTGACGAGTTAGTTTCTATGCATGGGGTGAGCCTCGGTCAAACAACAAACAACATTGCAGAATACAGTGCAGTGATTGAATTATTATCTGAATCTATTTCATTTGGGATTCAGAGTTTGATAGTGAGGTTAGATTCTGAACTCGTTGTATTACAGCTTAATAGAGTCTATGCCATTAGAAATCCAGTGTTATTAAGATTGTTTTTGAGGGTGCGTCTCTTGGAACGTGAATTTGATTACATTGAATATCAGCATATTCCAAGGTCTTTAAACACATTAGCAGATGCAATTGCGTCTCGAATGTTAAATAGATATTTTCAATAATTGTAAATTTACAAACATTTCATCACACATGTTTAACAAAATAAGCCGGTAATAATGATATATATAGATAGAAATGTGTCAAAAAATATACATCGTCTTCGATCATAGGTTTAAAACACCTTATGATCGGCAAAAATGATAAGTACAAAAAACCAAAATGTCACATGTGTCTACAAAGTGACCATCCAATCACTGGTGATGCTCCCTATACGACACCACTGCACCGACCACTCTACACAGAAACCTCCTAAAAGGTCCCGGGACTGCGACTACATAGCGCTGAAGTCTGATAGGAATATCATCTATAGTAGTCTCTGGTATACCCGCCGTCAGACGCTCTAGATCCTGCTCCAACTCAGCTAGTGTCTCTGCAGCCGCGTCCTGTGGGGCCGGTGCCGGTGCAACTGGATGTCTCCTCTCAAAAGCCCGGAGATTGGCCGGACGCCGTGGACCTACATCTGCATTTTGAACATTTTTACTGTCAGTTTGAGACGATATATATAAAAAATAAAAAAAATTAGATAATTTAAAAACTTGTGAAAAATGAAGTACCTCTGTCGTCCCATTGTTCTCCCTGTGGAAGAACCATGTCCGAATCATTCTGAAAATCCATTCCAGCATAAGGAAAATCCTGAATCGGAAAGACCTGGTTCTCCAACCAGTGAAAGTAACTGTCAGGAAATCGGACGATTGCCGCTCCCTCATCAAGATGTTGGGCCATTACCGCAACCCATCTCGTCAACTTAGGCTCCCGAGGAGGCCCAACTGGAACAGTAAGATGCTGGGGGATCAGCATTGGAACTCTCTCTAGGGCAAAGCTCACAATTAAAGGCCCATATCCAAAGGTCTTCAATTGTCCGTTCTTTGCCCTAGTCAGTTGGCCCTTCATATTGGCCAACACAGCATCGCACCAGTTGAAAATTGTGCCTCGGAAGCAATCTATAGCCATCCGCATTTGGGACCCGGTGGCATTGTGCAAAGCGGCCGCACCGCAAAGTCTGGTAACCGTAAAGGAAATTACCATAAGTTCAGGTTGGGATATGTATTTTATTTCTATCCCCTTCTCCTGGTTTTGATTGTTGCACCACTCTAGGCGGAGACTAGCAAGGGATTGGCCACCCGGCCTAGTCCCGAATAGAGACAGTTGCTCGCCCCTGTTAGGCAAGCCAGTGAGCAAATATATGTCGGAGGGCTCTATCTCGAGCTGGTGCTCTCTGATGTAGAAACATTGATCCTGAATGTTCCACCTTTCAACCAGCCACTCTAAGAATGGCACCTGGGCCCTCATGCCAGGTATGGCCCAGTACTTGTAGAGACCGCATGCCTTTAAAGCATCAATGGAAGGTTGATGACCTATTGCGGCCAAATCGACGTCTTTGTGTTCTCTTTCACGCCAATCTAACATGGTGGGTGATCTACACACCAAAAAACAATGATTAGAATTCATTAAACAAACTTTGGTTGGTTAAATTTGGAGTTTGGGGTTTGAAAATCCGCTTTGTGCGGAGTACGCACCCCGCGTTCAGAAACAGAGCGGCGGTACGCAGCTGTTCTGAGGGTGGGCTGCGTACTCCGACCATTTTCCCATTAACGAAAATGTCGGGGTACGCAGGTCGGCCATGGGGCACCTGCGTACCCCGAAAAGTGTATCCTAAAACCCCAAACCCTCTAAAAATCAAATAAAAGCTTAAAATGAAATTCTAAACGGATGAAATTGAAGAGGAGGATGTTGTGAAATACCTGAAAGAGACGGCACTCGATTCCGACGGTCGGATTCTCCGCAATGTCCACGGGAAGTTTCTTGTCAAAAGCCCTTTTCTCTCCTTCAACAGTAAAATGGTAAAAATGACATGGTAAAAAGTCTTTTTATAGGTTTTTTGGATAAATGAATGCTAAGTTTGTTTATTTTTCACCGTGAAAGGATATTTTTCAATGTATTTTTGCCCATCTTAAACAGGTATGAGTAATGTGTTGTTTTTGTGCAGGACAAAGGGACTTTAGGGTAAACCATCATTTTTCACGAACCACGAAATCAGAGTCATCTTTTAAGCCCTTTTTTGACTCCTAAACCATGAAAAGGTTGCCGAGCATTTCTTTTACACTCGTTAAAACGGAATTAAAAGACGGTCCTCTTATAGCCCTTTTCTGACCATAAAAACATGAAAAGATTGCCGGGTTTTTGTCGTTTCAAACTCGATATTGGAAATAAAACGACGTGTCCTTGATCGCTTTTTACTTTTCAGGTCAGAGGCACTAATCATGAAAGTACTCCTTGGTCGCAAGATCAAGCGGTTCTCTCAGGTATTATTTTATACTTTTTCGGGCTTGAGGGACACAAATTTACGAAAAAGTTCAACCCTGGAGTCTTCTTTAGTTTTTTCAGACTCTCTAAAATTGAAAAACGCCGAGTTTCTCCTATACTGGACTCGTTAAAATTTTACAGTAAAGGACCTGTTCGATTACAAACAGGAACGGACCACTCCTTCTTAGGGTCCGAATCTAAACTAAGTTGGACTCATCCGAAGGATGAGCTTATAATCAAGCATATGTTATCCTCCTCAAGCTTGTAAAAAATAAAGAGGTACTTGCCAGAAATGGTGGGGGAAAAGAGAGAAGAATGAACCTATTTGTTATCCTTTGTTACAGAAGAACCTTATCACTGCTCTTGAACACGACACTTTTCATTCACCTGGGTTGGGAAATCCTTTGCCTTAAAGTTGATCAAACCACTTTGAAAGACTTCAACCATTTCTGGGTATTAACTTTGGGTCAATTGTCACCAAGCCATCTGTCATGTCGTTATGTGTTCAAGAGGTCTCTGCAAATAAACCATTCATATGCAAAATACTTGTCATCCATTTTGACCATCCCTGAGTCAGTCCTTACAGCAACATTTCTTCAACTTGAACAATGATTTCGTGTTGTGGGCTTGCCTGCAACGGGTCGCTTTCTATCGACATCAGCACATTATCTAGAAAGATGACTTAGAGATCGTCAGTACCTTGAGGTCTGCATGCGTCAATGGCAGGTTTCTCGCCTTTGAGGACAGTTTACATCATTGACTTTCAATCAAAGGATTCCGTGACGTGTTCGACATCAACTCATTCATTCACATTTCATGGATTGTATTGGGTACTTTGAGAACCATTGACATCACTGGTGGTCTCTCTCACACTTGTTAACGATTTACATCATTGACTGGTAATCAAGTGGTTTCTACCATGTTCGACATCAACTCATTTATTCGCATGGATAGAATCGTACCAATTCGGGAAGTAGAAATGAAGACCCTGGATCTAGTTTCCACCATCCAGGCTGCGAGGAGTTTTGTATTCATTATGTCATAGACTAATCATAAACAGATGGCTGCGTCCATACTGTGTCTACAAAAGTCTATAATTTTGATGTACTGCAAAATCATTCCTGTATCAGAGCAGTAGTTAGATTGTTAGTTAAAGTTTTCAATCTGAGTATGGGAATGCCTACCTCAGCGATGATATCATCTTATATATGTATTTTGTGTTGAATATTTGCAGGTTCTGACCAGGCTCTCCGTAAGATACTCCTTGAAATGATAAAGTACTTCACCCTTCCTAGATCATATAAAACCCTAATCTACTACAGGCTTTGCACTTTAGGGGGTAATCTGTTACACTAAAAAATGTCACCATGACTATTTGCAGTTAGTATGGCTCCATCTACTGTCATACTATCCTCCTTGGCAAGTCTCATGCCTCTGCTTTCCATGTCAAACTCAAAGAAAGAGAAAAAAGTCATTTAAAGTCAATTATCTCTGGGTACGCAGTTTCTCTCAGCCTTACCTGCGTGTACGCAACCCAAGTTCACAATACCTGCGTACTTGTACGTTTTGTGTGTAAAGGGGTGGGTGCGTACCCCTGTAAAGGTCAAAAGGCGCGAGTTTTATCTTTAAAAAGTTACTTGTGGTCATTTCTAGAGCATTCTAGAAGCTTGTTTGACGTGTATGAAGCGCCTCTAGATGGTTCATGTATCCCTATAGAAGAGGAACTTATCCCATCAAGAGGGGAGCTAACCCACCCAAAGAGGGGCTTATCCCATTGATGGTGGACCTGATTAACTTCCTCTAGAGCACTATAAATACAGGCATTGGGCCAGAAGGAGGAGAGGTTGAAAGCTGAACATTCCTAAGGGTAGATGTTGCTGGAATTAGGACTTCCTTGTATAAGCTTGTGAGGAGAGATTACCATCTTTACTTGTTGTATTTGGAAGTGGGTGAGTTGATCAGAGTAAAGGACAACTCTTCTGGACCCTGGGAGGAACTTGCACAACACCGAGGCTCAGGTTGTAATGGTTTCTTTTGTTACCTTTTAATACAAATAAGTCCATTCTTCTCAACAATTTGTTATTTATGAGTTGTTTCATATACTCCTTGGTCTATATGTTAAATGTGTTTTATTTTATGTGATATTCAGGTGCTATTTAATCGTTTTATTGTTAGTGAATGCAGGTTTCGAAGAGAAGGAGAAGCTCATCCGGATCAATGAAGCTGGACTACTACAACAGCGTTGGGTTACAGGTAAGATCTAAAACACTTCATTTCTCATAGTATAAATGCATATTTAGAGAAGGATTGCTCATATTTGTCTTGTTTGTCACTAGAAAGTCTTAGGCTTCTAGGGAGGTTGGTTGTGTCTGCACTATCAACTCTTTCCGTGTGACAAAATGGCGACTCCGCTGGGGACTCCATGAATGTGTTTGAGTTCTTTTTGATTTGATACTTTGGTCTGAGAAAAAGCGCTTGTTTTCTGATTTTTGGCTGTCTGACTGTGTGTTTGGGTGGGTTAGCTTAGGGTTAATTTAGATTTTCATTTTTCTTAGCTTTGCCAGCAGTATGCAGGCTTTGAGTTCAGCACAGTGCGTACTTGTACGCACTGCGACTGTGTGCACAGAGCGTACCCGCACCTGTGTAAATAGGTCACCTGCGTACCCCTGTCAAATTTGAGAAAATTGCAATTTTTTGCTTTTTGCTCTTTAGATTTTGTTTTTAATTTGTCTTTACTGCCCAGATCCATTGGTTTGCTGTCAGAGATCTTCACCTGATCTTGTTCCATTAGTGTCGAGAGTTTTGGTGGAATTCATAGGGATTTTGCCTTAGGGTTTGATTTTTAACTGGTCCTGTAGTGACTTTGGCGTTAGAGGTTGTCAAACTTTGGATCTCCCTGGTTTTTTTCAACCCTCTTAGGAGTCAGGCCTGTCATAGAATTCACCCTTGTGAGAGACCTACCTTTGTGTCTTCTCCTTGCGAATCTCGAAAATGTTTATTGATTGAACTTTGAATTTTATTTTTTAACAAAAAAAAAAGAAAAAGATTTCGATTTTGTTTTTTGATCAGTTTATGATTCTGCATGGATTGATCCTTAGTTACATTTTGACTGAGTAAAACATCCGGGAATTAACTTTGTAGGCTTTTGTCCTCATTAGTTTTACTTTTAGGTAAATTTCTCTTTGATTTGTTTTTTAGTGAATTTGCTTTGATTTTCTTAGATTTGTTAAATTTGATTTTTGATAAATAGTTTTATATGCTTTATTAATATCGGAAAAATACAAAAATTCTTTTGGAAAAAGTTTGCTTTGGTAGCATTTGTAGTCTTTTGAAGAGAAAGGAAATTTCGTGAGATAATTAGTGGTCATGAGTTGTGTGCTTTGAAAAGATAAAAAGAATTGTTTCTTTGATTGTCTTTGCCAAGAAAGTTGTTTTCTATAAAATTTGCATTCTCTCAACTCTCTTAGCTAGGAGTTTCATTGAAAAAGGAAAGTAGTGTAAATCATCTTAGGTGCATCGTTGTAGTGGTTGAGAGTCGAGTCTACACATCACCAGTTTCATCTCAACTACCTTTTGTCTTAAAGAAAAACCATAAAAATTAACGCTTAAAGTAAAATCAATTTGGTAACTTTTTATTTACTAGGGCTCTGAAACACCAATATAGATCAGGCTAGTGTCTTGGAGTAGGAGAGTAATTAACTCTCCAAGACAACAAAACCAAACAAGTAGCTTATCTTGTGATAGATTAAATCCAGCTGTTTCATTTATACTCTGGGAAAGCTCCTCTTAAAGGAGAAGCACGAGCTTGTGTCCGAACCAGTGAGGGGATCAATCCTCCCTCGTTGGGAACGACGCCAGACACGCATGTATTACAAATGGTAAACCTTGGATTAACCATTGTCGAGGAGCCAGGGGTCACTTGTCGGTAAACCTTGGATTATTGTCAAGGAGCTGGCAAGGGGATTGAGCTTGATACTCTGCCCTTGCGTGTTGTCGGAGTGTAGACTGTTCCCCCAGGTGTATTTGTTGCTGTTGGTAACCTTAGTGACCATTATCTTTAGGATTCTACCGAGGTGACGGTGGAGGGAAGATCCCACTGTACCTGGAGCAGACGTCGGCTAGACTCACTTGGATTTTCCGGGGGGTTCACTTCACTCGAGATGGTTAAAGTGGAGGAACTTGTGCTGGTCTATTCATTAAGCAGGTTGTCGGGATAACTGTTCCGCCCGCCACTTCTGTATTGAATCCGGCGATGTTGGGTTTCATCTCCAACTAGCGTTTTCTGTCCGGAAGGCTACTGTTTGTGCTTGGTTTGACGCCCTAGATTCTTTAGGCGTGTGCTTCAAATTTGTTTGGTTCTTTAGAGACTTTAGGTGGTTTGCTTTGAGATTTTACTTTGTTTGTGTCTGTGGTAGTTAAAAGTTTTTAACTGTGGCGGAATTACCGAGACAGTCCCATAGACTTCGGGGCCAGTCTCCTAAGATTGTTTCCGTGGCCGAATTGTTGAGGAGATCCCGTAGACTTCAGGGTGAACCTCCTCGAGACGACCCGAGTCATTACGAAGGTTTGAAAGTCCTTGTAACTCCTCCTAGTGGCAGTAGAGTAGGTTCACCTGAAGAAGGAGAGTCTTCGTTGGTAGTCCGTCCAGATTACCAAAGTCTAGAAACAGGTTACAATCCTGAAGCTGTTGCAGTTACCGAGCTTGCTGGTAGTTTTTCATCTACTAGTGATATAGGCGAAGAACCTGAAATATCTGAACCTGTTACTCCAACTTCTAGTGTTCCCAATTCACCTAGGGTAGAAAGAGTCATAACCGAAAATCTTCTTTCTGGTTTGATAGCTATTGAAGATCTTGCTCCAGAAGAAGAAGTAGGCCCTATTCTTGAAGATCAACCTACCATTGATCTAAGAGAGCGTGAATCTATCTTTTACAATCCACCTAGAAGTACTACTTGGTACCTTTCGTTAACTAATTATTTAGACAACTCAGGGATAGGTTTTTCTCCACCTCGAACTCCTTTTCCACCCAGAGGTATTTATACTCCTGTAAATATGTCTGGTCAGTCATCTGTATTCACTCAATCTCCTGAATCTGTCTTGTACGACGGTCCTTCTGTTCCCTCTGGGTATCAGTCATTATCTGGTACTTTTGCGGGCGCATCTCCTCAACCCGTTGAACATGGGTTATTAGCTGGAAACAATGGTAATAGACCGTTGGGTGTAGCAGACGTTTATATGATGTCAGGTTCAATTCCCGGTTCTCAACCTCAAGGTGGCCAATTACCGCCTGGGGGTCAGCCTCAAGTAACGCCTGGGGGGCAACCTCAAGGTACACAAGTTGCGTCTGGGGGCAACCTCAAGGACAGATGTACCCATAGTAAAATAGATTCCTCAAGGTCAACCCTAGCCTCAATATGTACCCCAGGGTCAACCTCAGTATCAATATTTACCTCAAGGGTATCAACCTCAAGGTCAAGGTCAACCCCAGTATCAGTATTTACCTCAAGGGTATCAACCTCAAGGTCAATACTCGAGTCAAGGTTCTCAACCACCTCAAGGTCAATCATATGTTCAAGGTACGGGAACTGTGCCTTTCAGTTATCAATCCTACCCTCAATCCGGTTATGGATCTCAATATCCTCAACCTGTCATGGGTCAATACCCTGGAATGAACATAGTGTGGAATCCATCGCAAGGTCAACAAGTGTTGCAGCCAAGTATACAGTTGTCATCTCAAGCTAGACAACCCTGGTTGCTGGTCCATCCCAGCAACCGGTCCAGTCTAATGTTCAAACTTCTGTAACTTCGGTAGTTACTCAGCCGCCAATTGCACCTAGTACTCCATCTCAAACAACGGCTGCTGCAACTACCGCAACATCTGCTCCTTCCACCACACTTGCTTCTGGAGTATTGACAGCTCTGGTTTCTACTCTCTGCAACTACTCCTCAGACATCTTTACCATTGTCTGGATCTACGATTCAAACTACGGTTCAGATGCCTGTAGGACAGCCTGGTTTAAGTACGGTTGTCACTAGTCAACCACAATTCGTTTATCAACCGTACCAGGGACAGTACCAATACGGGCCTGCTGTCCAACAACCGGTTCACCAGTATCAACCGTATCCTGGGTACACTTATCAACAACCTCAGCAACCCCAGTACGGTCCGGTTAATCCTGGTTTTCCAGGAGGATATAATATCCCGAATGCGATTCCTATTCCAAGTTATCCTGGATATCCTCCTCCTGGGACTGGTCTTGTGACCCAGAGTTTTAGGGATCCGAATCGGCAGTTACCGTTTATCGCAACTTTGGATTTACCAGACTTGACGCGCCTAACGAACGATTCAATACAATATCTTCCGTTCTGGCCGCCAATGCCAAATAAGTTGCCCAGTGATATACCCAAGTTCGAAGGTAAGTTTGGAGAGGATCCGTCCAATCATGTGATGACTTACCACCTCTGGTGTGCTTCAAATTCCATCTCGGATGATTCGATCCGCTTACATCTTTTCCAGCGTACGCTCATTGGTCTCGCGGCCAAGTGGTACATTGAGTTACCACGGGCTTCTTTTTACAACTTTAGCCAGTTAGCTACCTCGTTCCTAACTCATTTTCAGTTGCCAGTCAGATACGATAATGGTACTGAGTTATTAACTTCATTAAAACAATCGACGTCCACTTATATTTCTGATCATATCCATGAATGGAGACATCGAAGACGTTTACTGAAAGTTTTTATCCCGGACCAAATCTTAGCTGAATGGTTTGTCAAATCATTATTACCGAAGATTACTGAAGATGTAGCTAAGGCCGGAGTAGTTACTGAGGAGCAGGTCATTGCTCAAGCCCAGTACCTTGACTTAGTTTACACTCAGTCGGGTACGTTGCACGAGAAGATCCCAGATCTTCCTAAGTCGAATCAAATCGCTGCTGCTCCTTCAGGGTCTCATGCTGCCGATGGCATGATTGGTACGGTGAACACTAAAAGTAACAAGAAATCCTCAAAGAATTCTTCTCCAATAATAACCTTACCAGACTCCCCGACAGGAGAGTCTTCTCCTGAAATTACCGCCGACGTTCATGCTGTAGAGTCATCTACAGCTAAATCAAAAAACGGTGGTAAGAAGAAAGGCAAGAAGAAGGATAAAGTAGACAAGGCTCCAAAGGAGAAAAAAGAGAAGTCGGAATCTAATGACGAGAAGCACAAACCTCACTATCCTTGTTTAATTTGTGAAGAAGATCATTTCACAAGAGATTGCCCTCATCGGGCAGAGGTTGTGAAAATCGTTAAAGGTTCCCCAACTCCTGTTGTTTTGAAAGATCCATTTCCAAAGCAGGAGAGTAAAATGATAGGTTCTTCCTCGAGTGCCAGTGAAGAACCCATATTGATGATGTCTCATGTACGGATTGCGACTCGATCACAAGATTACGGTAGTAAGAGTCCTGTTGATGGCAAAGAAGCAGAATCTTCTCATTCTAATCCATCAACCTCAGCTCCCGGTTCCGATCCACTACAGATTGAGAAACCTAACCCGGACTTGGTAATCAAACCGCCCACCAAGGGTATACTTCGAAAGTCTGCTTTCAATCCACATGCGAGAGCAGCTCAGAATTATAACATTGTTGAGGACTTAGCTGTTTCACCCTCAGCAATGTCGGCTTTAGAAGTGCTGCAATCATGCCCACCACAACAAAGATTACTTTTATCGGCTATAGGAGCTGTTGATATTCAGGACCCGAACCTGATAATCTTTGATCTAGAAAATAGTACACCACGTCTCCCTCATCAGATGGCTTTCCAGATCCCAGTGATAGTAAAAAACATGCCTATTCATCGGACTGTAATTGATGAAGGAGCTTCTACGTGTATTATGTCGATTCAATGTTGGATATCACTTGGTTCTCCTTCATTGAACCAATCCCCGACGATTCTTAAGGCCTTTGACGGCCGTGGGTTCCATCCGTTTGGCATTCTACAGGATTTGCCCATAGGGGTTGAAGGAAAAACCGTTAGTCTGGATGTGGAGGTGGTTGATGCCCCTCTAGACTACAACCTTCTTTTGGGTCGAAGTTGGTCTTACGCTATGATAGCGGTCGTGTCATCGGTCTTCAGAGTTATAAAGTTTCCACACGATGGCAAGATCGTGACAATAGATCAGCTGGCTTACTTTTCATCCGACCCAGCCTCTTCAGAGAGTATCCAGCATGTCGGTAAAACAACTATCCCTTATAAGGATGTTGGTGTAGGATTAGTTAAAGATTCCGGTTTACTGGGAAATTTTCCTTTTCCTCCAATCAACGCAGACCCTTCATTTGCTTTCATTCATATGATTACTTCAGACACTATTATTTATGATGATCCTTGGATTGTCCCATCTGAATCTGAGATAGACTCTTTCGGTGATGCTATGCCTTTGAGTCCATATGAAATTGCTTATGAGGCCGTGCAGTCTTTTACCGACTCGCGTTCAACACAAATTGACCAAATGAATGTGGTCGGTGAAGAATCACTTTTCACATCAACCTCAGAACGGATAGCGTTTCCTGAAGTTGTGTCATCTGACGAACAACTTCACGAAATCCTAAGTGTAGACGATCTACCATGGGAAGATCTCCATCATGGATCTTCGTTTTTACCTGAGAGTGATGACTTTGAAAAATATTTTTCATCAATCTTTATAGCTGAATATGTCAAGGACGCTCAGAATCCCATGAAACATCCTGATTCAGAGTTGAATTTGGGAAATATTTCCCAAACTATTGCCATTGACATTTCAGTCAAAACCGGAACTATTGAGAACATTCATATAGGTGCCTCGTGTACACATGACGAAATTCAAACATACAAGGCCCTATTTCAAGAATTCCGTGACGTGTTTGCCTGGTCCTATGAGGAAATGTCAGGAATTGATCCCTCCATTGTTGTTCATGAGATCAAGACTTACCCGGACGCTAAACCCGTTCGGCAACGTCTGCGTCAGATACACCCTAGGAAAGCGGCTGCAATTAAAGCAGAAGTAGAGAAGCTGTTGAAAGCAGGTTTCATTTATCTGATCCCGTTAACGGATTGGGTATCGAATATTGTTCCGGTTAACAAGAAACAAGGAACAATAAGAATATGCATCGACTATAGGGATATAAATCGTGCTTGTCCAAAAGACAACTATCCCACGCCCTATATCGATCAAATAATTGATGATTGTGCCGGTAGTGAAATATTTTCCTTTGTGGACGGTTTTTCCGGTTACAACCAAATCAATATTCTACCTGCCGATCAACCAAAAACGGCTTTCATTTGTCCTTGGGGGACATTTTCTTATTGCAAATTACCTTTTGGACTTAAGAATGCCGGAGCCACCTTCCAACGGGAAATGTCTTATGCGTTTCACGACATCAAGCACATTGTGCAGCCGTACCTCGATGATTTTCCTTCTCATTCTTTACATCGAGCTCATCACCTTGTCCACTTATGAGCTATTTTTATGAGGTGTCGACATTATCGAATTCGGTTGAACCCACACAAATGTGTCTTCTGCATAGAAGTGGGACGATTGCTAGGATTTGTCGTTTCAAAAGCCGGTATCCGCGTCGATCCCTCGAAGGTAGAAGCTATCATCAAATTGCCTCCTCCTTCGAGTCTGTGCCAACTCCAAAGTTTGCAGGGGAAAGCAAACTTTTTACGTCAATTCATTCCTAACTACGCCGAGGTTACAAAGGGTTTCACCCAGTTGTTAAAACAAAATGCTCAATTCTCTTGGGATGAGATAGCTCAGAAATCTTTTGATGCACTTAAGCACGCATTGACCCATGCACTGTTGCTGCATCCTCCCAACTACAACCAGGATTACTTTTTGTATCTCGCCGCCTCCCACTCCACCATTGGAATGGTCTTAGTTCAGGAAGATGAATTCGGAACGGAACATGTGATATATTACCTTAGTCAGACGTTAAATCCAATCGAGCTAAAGTACTCGCATGTGGAAAAGTTGGCACTGGCAGCCGTTCAAGCTGTCCAGCGTTTTCGTCATTACATTCTTCTCCATAAAACTACAGTGATTTCTTTTGTTACCTTTTAATACAAATAAGTCCATTCTTCTCAACAATTTGTTATTTATGAGTTGTTTCATATACTCCTTGGTCTATATGTTAAATGTGTTTTATTTTATGTGATATTCAGGTGCTATTTAATCGTTTTATTGTTAGTGAATGCAAGTTTCGAAGAGAAGGAGGAGCTCATCCGGATCAACGAAGCTGGACTACTACAACTGCGTTGGGTTACAGGTAAGATCTAAAACACTTGATTTCTCATAGTATAAATGCATATTTAGAGAAGGATTGCTCCTATTTGTCTTGTTTGTCACTAGAAAGTCTTAGGCTTCTAGGGAGGTTGGTTGTGTCCGCACTATCAACTCTTTCTGTGTGACAGTATGCACTAATTATGTCACTAAATGGGTAGAAGCCGAAGCATTACTCTCTGCTACTGAAAATTCAGTTGTTAATTTTCTTTATGAGGATATTTTTAATCGTTTTCGTTTCCCAAGAGAAATTGTGACAGATCAGGGAAGTCAATTTAAATCTAACCTAATGGAGAAGCTAATGGAAGAATACAAAATCAAGCACAGAAAATCTACTCCTTACCATCCACAAGCAAATCGCCAAGTGGAGTCTACAAACAAAGTTATTGAAAGCATCATCACCAAAATTGTTCATCTACACAGAAGAGATTGGGCAGAAAGGCTTCCTGAAGCCTTGTGGGCCTATAGAACTACATGGAGGAATCCAACAGGACATTCTCCCTATGAACTCGTTTATGAGAAAGAAGTCCTACTCCCCATTGAGTTTCATGTCAAGACTTTCAAGATAGCAGTTAAGTTGGGGATGAACCTATCAGAAGCCCAAAAGCACAGAATGGAGTAGCTGAATGAGTTAGATGAGATAAGACAAGAAGCAATCTTAAGAATTGATCTAGTTCAACATCAAAGAGCTAAGTGGCATGACAGATACATCAAAGAGAAAAAGTTTCAAGAGGGAGATTGGGCACTACTGTTTGATTCCAAGTTTAAATACTTTAAAGGTAAATTTCAGACCCATTGGCTTGGGCCATATGAGATTGACAAAGTCTTTAGCAATGGAGTAGTGAGAATCAAGACTATTGATGAATTTCAAACTCCTCTTATTGTGAATGGCCACAGATTGAACATTTATCATAAGCCACACTCAAAAGAGGAATTTTTCAAAATATTTCAAGAGAATTCTGCAATAAGGCTGGTGAAGAAGAATCCTTCTTCCCCACCAGCCTAGCCTTTGTTTCTTTCAGTTAAAAAAAATAAAAATAAAAAAAAGAAAATTGTATAAGTCTGAAAACCAATCACTGATTGGCGGTCTTATACAGAAAATGTAGAGTGAAAATCAGGGACACCTGACACTCTATATTTTCCAAAAAAAAAATCTCTCCTTCTTTTTCATTTTCACTCCACTTCATTTGACATTCCACTCCATCTCCATTTCATTTTCATTTCACTTCACTCCACTTCATCTCATTCCATTTCATTCATTTCATTCCATTTCATCAATAAATGTCTCTTTCAGGACCATTTTCACTCATTTAGTTATTATCTAACTATCTTTATTCAGCCAAGTGGGTGCTGTGTCAGTTTCCACAGCTGGAAGCAGTTTCTGCAGCCAGAACCATTTTCCATAGCCACCACTCTATTTTTCAAATTTACATTCAAAATGTTAGTGCAATAATCATGAAAATGCAGGTGTGACTGAGCATATGCTATGAAGACATGGAGCATCTCCAGACATCAATAAAGAGTAGTTGGTTAAAAGCTAATGGACAACAAATGACAAGGATTCCAAAGGTATGAGCAAAACTTTCTTTCAAATAACAATTAAAGGCACAATTTTGCATAGTTGTCAAACCATAAAAGCTCTACTATGTGCAATGATTATCACGATAGCTCCATTACCCATTACCATCTCACGACATTATTCCACAAACCATGCATTTATTCCTTAACGGTCTCATGATTGATTTTCGGGTTTAAACTCATAGTCGACTACACTTTCATACACCACTTGTAATCATGAGACGTGACCTATTTCACTACGGCTCCTCTCCACCGCATTTTCCGCAGCCATTCATTAAACATGTAACATTTCGTATGCAACCATTCAATTCAAAATCCCGACTTCACTCCATTTCCTTACCATTCTGTTAAAACCATCTTCTTCACATACGTCTGTACTTCATTTTGTGAACTCACGTCGGCTGCTCATCCTCTGTTTCCGCTTGCAGTTCCAGAACACTCCCGTTACCTGTTATCCTCCAATTTTAGCCACTGTATTTTTGCCATAAACCTTACAACTGAGCCACCTTACCTCTGTTAAACCCTCACATGCAATTGAATTTTCAGTTGAATTTCAAAACAGAGGAAAGGATGGGACGATTACTAAGGGCAGAACCGGAAGGACCTAAATATTTAGAAGGTTACCCTCAAGCAAAAGATTTGTTGAAGAAAACAAAATGGTTATGCTTCATCCAAAAATTTAAGGGCCATAACAAAGAGGTAACGAAAGCCTTTGCACGGTCTTTCGACGGCCAGATCGTGGAAATTGGAGACTTAAAGCTCACAGTCACTGAAGCAACAGTAGTAGCTGCCACAGACTTGCCCCAAGAAGGTGACCGTTGGTTTAAAAACAAAAGTGTGGACGAGCAGGCATGGAGAATTATGCTACGTAACCCAGGTATGGACGTTACTATGTTTACAAAAGGAATTCCTGTTCATGCATTGAAAGAAGAATGGGCCAGCCTACTATTAATCATCCAAAAGTTTATCACTTGCGAAGGACTCTTTGGTTCAATGTACATGTATCATGCTAGGTTATTGATGAACTTCTTAGATATTCAAACTCTTAATTTCCCTTATTTTTTACTGCTGAGTTTGAAAAAGATGAGTACCACAATCCAAAAGCACATAGGAAATATAGAACCTCATTTATATCATCATGGACTTGTAGGGATTCTCATTGAAGACCAACTGAAGAAAAACAAAGATACATGGGAACGATTCTTAGTAAGAAATTACTTTCAAGAGCCATCTGAGGCACCTAAAAGTAGTACACCAAAGACACCGAGAAGGAGTAGGAGAAAAGAAAAGAGTGCCATAGTCGAAGACTCTCCTATTACCAAAACTCAAGAAGTTGGTCAAAAAGAAAAGGAGAAAAGAACTAAGGACAGGAAACAGAGAAAATTGAAAGGCGAAAGAAACATAGAAGAAGTCTACCAATCACCTGAGCCATCTATAGAGGAAGACTATCAAACATTGTCTGAGAGACTAGTGCATCTTCAAAAACAAGCTGCTACAACGAAGAAGAAGGAAAAAGGAAAACAGAGCATAGAAGAAGGGAGTACTAGTCCACAGTATTTAAGAAGAAGCAATAGGCTTAGAAGAAGGGAGAGTAAAACACAAGTAAAACAACCCCACTTCATTTACCTGGGTGGGGAAACACCCTAGAAACCTCTAGCTGGCCATAGTCCACCTCGTCCTCAGCCAAGTATTGAAACTAGTCCTCCACATGTTGGTGAAAGCCCTTCTCGGCCAGAGCTAGAAAGCAGTCCTCCTCCTCCACAAAACTTTGAAGTCAGTCCAAGAAAAACACCCGAAATAGATCTAAGTCAACAGGAGATGTATGACTACTTCGAATCTTTAGAAAAGATAGTTGCAGGCCCGAGTACCAGTCTGCCCCACATGACACAAGATGCACAAGTCCAATCCTTAAAGCAAGAAGTGTTTGAATTAGAGGTTCTAAACAGGCATATTAAGCAAGAAAATGAAGCACTTAAGGATCAAAGCAAAGTGGAAAAAATTATTCATGATAATACTATGCTTCATTTGGGACTATGGCAAAAGAATAACAAGAAACTAAAGAAAAAATGTAGAAAGTTGAGCAGAGAATTAATCAATCTCAAATTCAGATGTCTGATAAGGAAATCCAGGATGGTGGTAGCACCAAGAAAGAAGAGAAGAGGACTGGATGTACTAGCAGAGGCTTCAGAACATATGGATTAAAAGGGAATGACTAAAATTTTGGTTGCATGAGGACATGCAACACCTTCATAGTGGGGGTATGTTGAGTCCCAAACTTGCATCTTCCCTATGTACCTTTTTAGCCTTCTTTTCCATTTACTTGACCCACCAAGCTGTCAAATCATTGCATATTAGTTTAAAAAGAGCTTATAAAATGGTTTCCTAACTATTTCTTGTGACTACTGTTTGATTTAGATTTTTGTTCAATCAGCTGTGGAAACTTGTCACTTTCTACAGCCAGCTCAAGTTTCTGCAGCCATTTTGTTGAAGACTATGTTACAGGTGTCCATTGGAGAATCTAGCCACATGGGCAAGCTGCAAATGATGTGTACATGGTGCGTGTCCCCTTGGTTCAGCCAAATCACTCAAAAATAGCCACGGTCAAGGGCAGTCAAAGCAGTGGTCAAACCAAGAGTTTTGCGGTGGAACGACTCTATTTTTACCACATGAAGTTTTGCGTGGCAAGTTCCTCAATCTCCGGAGGTGTGCTAACACCCATGGATCGATCCGTGAACCAAATCGAACAACCACCACTCCATAGATTTAATTGTCACCGCTACCCTACTGCCAGATCTCAGGACGTGGTCATTCACGTGTCTGTTTGGCAGTGCAGAATTTAGGAATTAGTTATAGCATCCTCAGTTATAAATAACGTGTTATCATACACTTGATAGTTAGCTTTTCACATTTAATCTTGACTGTTTTTACAAGCCCACTGTGCAGTGCTATATCTGTATCTTATAACAACATTTTAATATATGAGAAGACAACGTTCTTAAGTTCAATTCGTGACTGACTATTGATTGGCCGAGGTTGCAAAGGGCCCCTGTACACCAAGGCTCTGTATCTACTGTATAGTTTCTTGCTTGCTTTCATTATGTTACTGCTTTTATAATCATTCGCTTGTATATATTACACTGTTCTGATATTCATGTTAACTGTTGTCCATATTTTCTTTTATGCTTTCTCATGATTGTTAACTGATCAGTGTTTTTCTTTCAGGTTCTTGTAGACAGCCCGAGCAATTTCACATAGTTTTTAATGACTAATGACATGAAATCATCTTGTCCTTCTGCTGATTTATATTCTGAGTTTTAATTCCAGCATTGTCATTCCTTTCAGTTCTGTTTTGCTTATTTACTTTCATGCAATTTAGATCTCATATTACTCCATTTGTGTATGATTACCTCCTATAGCCAAGTGACTCAAATAGTGAGGAATCATAATATTAGTTGATGTAGTATGAGTTAGTTTACTTTTCTGCAAGTTAGTGATTAGATTACTCATGTCATTTTCAGGAATTGAAATATGAATGTGTAGTTTAATCTTAGTTTCATTTTATTTAATTTCATTTCCTGCAATTTAGATATCAGATTACTCAATTTGTTTGTGGTTACATCCTATAGCCAGAGCAAGTCGAAAGGTGAGGGGTCAGAATATGAGTTGAAGTAGTGTGATTTAGTTTGCTTTGCTTACAGTCTTTGAATTTCTTTGAGTTCAATTTTTATTTTCTCTTTATATAGCAGTAAGGATACTGGGCTTCATTGTCACTAGCTCACTATTTTGGTACATTTTTATTTTCTTTTGGGAATTGATTTCATCACAGCAAATTTGAAACCTTTTTGAGAACTTTAAAGTTTGGAAAATCATTGTAGAAGTCACTTTTGCCATCCATACTTGACTTTCAATTCTGCCATCTCACATTAGGGAATCAACAGAAGATAAACCCAAAAACAAACCAAAAACTCAAAAACGACAAAGAAATAAGAAATCAGTTATCTTGCATATACAGTGCACTTCATTACAGCAGTTTACGACTCTCGGATTGACATTTTAAATAGCAATTTAGGACACACTAAATTGACCAAACAGTCCACCACAGTGTAGCCTTTACAGTTATTATCGGTTTTAATAAAAAGTTTCTTTTTGGTTTTGTTTATTGGGCATTCTCCTCTCTTTTTTTTCTTCTAGCATTTCAATTTTTTTTCAGACCTTGGGATCTTTCCCCCAAGATCCATTTCAATCTTTTAGATCTTGGGGGCCTCCCCACAAGATCCAGATCAATCTGGCTACTGGGATTATGTAGTCAATAGTACCCACAAGTAGCCATGCCCTCTTGTCAGATAAAACTGTGCAATCCTCCCCATCTAATGCCCGGTTTGATTCTTTAACTTTCCTTGTAAGATTTTTTCTTAAGACTGAAATTTGCTTTCCATGAGCATATTTTCTATCCCACGGGAGAAACAATTGTTGAGCACCTCTCCATCACTCATTGTTACCATGTGATCTATGAGAGATGCATTAAAGGAAACCATTTAGAGTAGTACTAGGGAAGCAACTGAGCAAACATCAGTTGATTTTCCAGTGTATGTATATACTCACTTGTTTATAGAGAAAGAATCATCACCGACATGGCAGTATATTCAATATGATATTGTAAAGGACTTTGAGGCAAGGTTAGAGGACCGACATGTTTATCTCAACATCCGACAGTCAAGGCTATACAAGGTTGCTTGGAGGTATTGATACTTCCCATGTGCAGTTATCATTAGCTCGATTGTCTCACACATGGATGAGAAAACCATGATATTGATCACTATGATTGGGAAGAAGCTTTTCACCATCTGGGAGAAGAATTTTATAAAATGTATCACTTTCCCGTGTCAGTGAAGTGCATGGACTCACTCTTATATTCCACTGAAAATTATGCGAACACAAGAGACATTTCAATATGATGGCTTAAAGAGCCATCGAAGTTTTGACAAACACGCACCCATGTGTACAAGGAAAAGTCCCTCAGGGAGCCTTACAAACTCTTGGTTATCTATACTTACACAATCCATGATCAAGAGTGCACTAAGACCTTTCCTGAAGGGTGGGCATTCTTATCGGAGTAGTTGGTGAATGATGGGAGGCCATTCAACTGGTCGTATATGTTGGTTAAATAATTGAGGCCCCATGTATCAGATGCTTGGAATCTACCCAAGGGTGAGCGAGCAAGTTTTTATATGTTTTCATACTAACTGGATGCAATATGTCCACAACAGAAGTTCCCTAGCATGAACTAGACATTGACACCACCACAGACTTCTGTGCACATCTATTGCAAGTTTATTTCAGAATACAGTTATTGAGGAGTAGTGGCATAGTTAACTGACCACTTCATCACCGCTCTATACAAACTTATCTTTGAATAGGATCTACCTTGCATGTCACGAGGAGTGATAGTACACATTGTAGATTGGTATGCCTCACTAGGTGGTACCTTCATAATTTAGGGTATTTGGTAGAGAGAAGCCTTTGCATGTCTTACCAAGCTATGCCATTGAAAAACTGATCATGTAAGAAGTAACATACCATCTCACTACAAGGTTGTCATTAGCACTACACATGAAGAAGAAAGCACCATGGCCCACTCTTCCTTTGTAGATTGGATTATACAAGGTAAAGAACATGAATGTTGCAGATTTCGAGGATAAGGAAATAATGAAATTCAAATTCGTCACTAAATACTTTAATCTGTATGATCCCTACAACATTTGCAAGGACTGCCATACGAGAGTTCACTTTCCATGGATTGGCAAGGAATTTCACTGGACAGAGGAGGACCCTTGAAGGTACTACTATAATTCCTCCAGAATTAATGAGCTAGTTAGTTTAGCAAGGACTTCACAGGCTCCTTCATAGACAACAACAACTCTGAAAGAAGCAGGAACAGAAGGAAACAATCCCATGTAGGACAAGGAAAAGAGGAAGATTGTTGAAAGTCTGGAGGGATAAAAAATATGAAAAATGAAAGAAAATCCTCTTCTCATGAATTCAATTTTGGTAGTAGAAACAAAGAGGAAGCAAACGATGTAGAGAGAAAAGCAGAGAAAGAGAGAAAATTAAAGGTTGCAGGAAGAAGAACTGAAGTGGCAAGAGATAGAGAAGAAGATGAAGGAAGAAAAAGATATGAGTTGGAAGTAACGTGAAAAGAATCAGAGGCAAGAAAAAAAACAAAGGCAAGGTGCGATGACAAAGGAAACAATGACGATGTCGATTGAAGAATAGGAATGTAACCACCATGGCGAAAATTCCATGTAAAATATATATAAGGCCATAGATTATGGAACACATATTCCAAGATGAATGGTGGGTGAAACATCCTAATGGGTGTTGATTCAGTTTATTATGGCTAAAGGAAATTATCAAAGCCAATGGAAAAGGTTTTGGAAAGGAATGAGGCATTGATTGGCATTTTATTTAGGAAAATAATTGAAATTAGGAGAAAAGGAAGGTTAAAGGTATGGTTAGAGGTCACAAGTTGCATGTGAGGAAGAAAATGAAGGAAAATTATGAAAAATAAATAAAATAGAGGTCTCATTAATAAAAAGTCTTCTGGGGATTATTGGGAAGAGTTGACCAGTTCAATTTTGGAGCTCTCTCATTGTTCGCTCTCTCTCTCATACTCTTGGACAGAGTTTTCTTGCACCACTCTTGGAAGGTGTGGCATACTTTGAGTTTTGGAGCAAGAAGTCAATGGAAGAGTAGGAAAGGGCAAGAGGGCATTGGTATCAACACTTACAATAGGTTTTTCTTGCAGGTATCGAGTTGCTTGTATGTTTTCCTCACTAGTTTTGGCATGCATGGCACATCCATGTGGTTTCTTGGTTATGATTTGTCACTCGCACGGAGGATTTCCTGGATTGATAGTGGATTTCCCTACCCTTTCCATTTCTTGGAGAGCCATGGTGATTGTGGTTTTACTTCCTCGTTTTTTTTTTGGTTGGTTCTCATGTTTCCTTATCTTCGGTTGAGTTATTACTTCCTGTAAGCCTTAGTTGGAAAAATTCTTTCAAAGCCCTAAAATGACTTGGTTTCTGTTACTAGTCCTTAAAGCCTTGGTTGGAAAAATGCTCTCAAAGCCCTATAATATCTTGGGTTGAGTTACTAGTCATGGAAGCCTTGGTTCAACAAATAGTCCGGAAGCATGGGAAAAGTTGTGGGTTGAGTTACTAGTCCTGGAAGCCATGGTTAGACAAATGTTATAGAAGCCCAAAATAAGATGTGGGTTGAGCTATTAGTTCTGCAAGCCTTGGTTCAAACAAACGCTTTGGAAACCCTGAAAGGCTTGGATGGAGACCAATCTGACGATGGTTTTGGTGATGTCTGACTAGGTAATGGAATCACTCTTTGATGGGTCGAGATGGATGACCTATGGAAGCCCTATATTACTTTTGATTGATGTGCTCTATGAGGTCCCAAATTCAGGCTTAGAATATGGTACAGGGGTGAATGGTTGAAGAGATATTTCTCTCAGTCATTCTATAGTTGGGTGGAACATTGGAGTCCCATCGCGGGCTTGGTTTCTACTTCATCAATAAGAGGTAATTCCTCTTTATATCCTTATGAGGATTATGATGGAGTATATGTGGTGTATATGGATGTGATTTAATTGATATTTATGTCCCTATGATGCTGGTTATGTATACATTCTATGATAGAAGCTATGTATGGCTGTCATCATGTTTTTAGTTGTAAATGAATGATCAATGTATCTATGACCTAATGGATGAAATGATAGCTAACGTGATAACGAGAGAATGCTTCACAATGAATGTCATTTATGTATGAGACCCCTATCCTTAGATATGTCATTTACACCTGTAGGTTGCATACTTACTAAGTGTTTGACAAAATTTAGGTCATGGCTATTACGAGTCAAGTCAAGCTCTTGAACAAAAATTTGCTTCAGTATTGTCATTTCCATGTTACTTTACTAATTTGAAGATATGGTTCAATTCTTGGTAGTGACCTAGGCTATGGGCTTGGAAAAGTGGCTGAAATCCCAGAGTCATTGGCATAACATTGATAATTTGGTTCTTTGGTCACTGGCAAGCAAGCCATTGAGAGTGACTATAGGGCTATAGTCGTAGGCATGCCTTGCCATGTGAGAAAATTTGGGTTTAATTCATCTAATTTATAGTTTTACTCGGGGTTGGGCACCTAGAGCGCTGGATTAGATCTTAGGGGTCTTGAAGCACCTGAGAGAGCTCTTTGTGTTGTGTTTCCATCAATTCCATTTCCTTAAGGTTTCCTATGAGTTTGAATCATATCATAGTAGCCTCTCATCACTTGTTTACCTCGGTTGGTTGTTTGCTTGGGTAGATGTGGGAGGAGGGTGTTATAGAGTGGTATCAGAGCATGGTTGATCTCTCGTTGGGTTGTGTGTTGATCATGCCTTCATGTTGGCTGCATATGTGTTTTGTGCGCATGTATTCCATGTTCTTGTGCATTTCCATGGTGTTTATCATTATTGTGGTGGTGTCGCCATGTGAAGGTTGAAAGTGTCATCATGGAGTATGTCTTCCAACATGTATGGTTGATTATGTAATTGTCATGCATGTATGGTCTTAGTTATAGTTATTCATGAATAGTAGGTCAAACATGCCTTGTGAAGTCATGGTATGCAATTTAGGTCATCATGATGCTATTGGTTATTATGATTCTAGTTTGTTTGCTAAGATAGAGGAGGAGATGTAAAGCATCATAATAAAGTTGCAACATTGGACTTTGGGGTAAAAGAAGATCATCATACAGGTATTGTATGTTTGGCATGCAGGTATGCAAGCTAAGGATTTTCATATACATTAGGTTTATGTAGATGTCCTTTGATGTTATGGTTACATTCATGATAGATGTTAATTGATTAGTGTAGTTATATGCACATGTGTCAAATAGTAAAAAATGATAGTAATATGTAGTTGTTTGCATTGCTATTGTTGTTTTATATTAGATAACTTGATGATTATGTTATATGTTGTTGATGAGTATGTTATAGGTTAACATTTTTTTGTTATATGAAAATTAGCTTGATGATTAGGTTATATGTTGTCGATGAACATGATATATAGCTTATGGTTGTTCTATGCTAGTAACTTGATGATTAGGGTCATTAAATGTGCTAACTCAGAAATTCATTGGAATAAGAAGTGACAATTTTGCATTGGACATTTTGGGCAAATGGAGAAGAATCTGGAAAATCCGAAACATGGGTTTTGTTCAGAACATACCAAATTAGTTTCGTTATGAACAGTTTCCCAAATTCGGTCTGTACTAAGAGAAACAAAAGGTTCTTTGATGACATTTTTCTCAGATTCGCTATGTGGCCATTTTCCAAATTATCCCTGTTGCAATGCCAAATTTGACCTGTTCCTATTGAATGATTGATGGAAGGATATTTCAGATATGATCTTACTTATCAATTTTCTAAGAACAATCCAATTGTGTAATAGAAATCATATTGTAATCATCCCTGTTGTAACTGCTCTCTCCTCTCTCCCTATTTAAATGAAAACAGGGATCAGAGAAGGGAATTCATAATTATGATTTCAGAATTGGGGATTCATGATTCATGATGGGATAGGATAGGATAGGAGGAAAAGGAGGTTGTTGCATTACCATTGTAATTCTGAACGCTTTTGTTGTTGTAATGATTTCATAGCTTGATGATTAATAAGTAAAAGGGTTGTTGTTCATTCGCCTTATTTGAAGTAGCCCAGCAGCATTCGCTGGCAGCTAAGGGCCCAACCTCTAGTGGATTAAGCTACTGCTCTGTATTATATCTTTAGGATTTCTACCATGTGATGTTTTGGTTTCATTTTTATTTATTGTAGTCCCATCACCTTACTGTTTTGTATTGCTAGACTTACTGAATTGCTCTATTTTCTATACTGTAATTGAATCGTGTTGTTGTTCACTTCCATCATAACAAGATAACTGTTTTCTGCAAATATATTGTTATGCTACTCATTAAAGCTCTGCGGTTCACTTTAGATTTTGCTATTCATTATAGATTTCTGATTTAGTTACATTTATAGTTGTTGTGTATTTCTAATTAATTAGCTTTACTGTTCAGTTTTTTCAATAGAATTAGTTGTTGTTCTTTTCTGCAAGGATTTGATTTCATTGATATTGTAGCAAGTGTGTTTTAGTAATCATTTCCAATTGATTTATCAGTTCCAGTTAATTGCTTTAGTGTGGATTGAAAGATCAACAACTGTAAAGAACATTGACTGTAGCGGTCTAAGTTCTCATATTGGAGATCTTGCCTATGATTGATTTTCATTTGCATCAGTTTACAGGGGAGAGAGTTATCATTAGTGAGTCCTTGACTGATGATTGTTTAAGTGAATGGTTTAGTTCAGAAAATTTCAGATTCTTGCTGTTCCGATTATATTTTGTTTCCAACATTCATTTTTCTTTGCATTTTAAGCACTATACTGCTAAACATTACTCTTGAGAAAGTGACCGCCTCAGACTGAGTACACTCTTGAAATAAAAAATCATCCCTAGGTTGACAATTATTGTAAAGATAATTAGGAGTGAAAAAGACACCTTTTATCACTCAACAGTCTTCAGGTATGAGTCGATTTATTGTGTTTCATTGTGTGTTACTAATCTAGATCGATCACGCATTGATGTGAGCGTGTTAGTTAGTAAGTGTTATAGATATGATGATATTATTTATGTTTGAGCTAACATGTTGTAAAGTTATATCTTAATAACTACATTGATTGTGAAGACAAGAAAGCCATGAGATACATTAAGGTACAAGCTTTCTTATGTCGTTTATTTAGTGTTTTAATGTTTGATTATGTTGTCTATTTGGTGTATGGGTGTTTGGTGTCTATTATGTCACCCAGTTGATTTATTTAACATGGTATGTTTGCAATTTGGTTGAATTTTTGATGAATTGCATAATTTGAGTATGTGTTTATAAGGTTTCTTTCCAAATGATCTTGCTCTAAGAGGATTGTACTATCACATATGTGTTGAGACAATTGATATGTACTTGAGTATAGTAGGTGAAATTTGTAGCATTTTGTGTGAGGACTATGAGTTGACTATGAATTATGTCCTGATTGTTAGTCTTGGTAAAGGTTGATTTCAAATTCATAGATAGGATTGTCTTGATATTTGGAAAATATGATTGATATCTATAAACAGTTGCAGGGTAACATGTTAGGCATTAACATGACAAGGTAAAACTTGATGTGTTTATATAACAAACAGTTGGGTAATGTGGGAGTACATAGTAAGCCTCGATTGAAACAAGGTGAAAAGAGTAAAATAAAGTAATTGGACAAGAATTCCTTTGGCTATGTTTGGAAACCATAATTCCAAATGAATGAGTGCCTTACATATAGGGAGTCTTCTTAACCATGATTTTGTCTGACATTATGTGGATATGTGTTATAGTCATGACCATGTACTTGAGAGGTATATTAGCCAGTCTCTAGTTCCAGGAGGATTTCTCAAGGGAATTAGAATCCCTTGAGAGATGGCATGGATGTGTTTAGTTGCAAGAAATTTTCTTGGCACAAAATGGTAAGGTAGCCAATGTATTGTTATGTTTATCTATTCACTGATAGTTATGTGTTGATGGCAATATAATGCAGGGGATTGCATGGAAAAGAGATTGCCACGAAATCTTGAAGAAGTCTTAGGTTGAGATTTCCTTGGGAACTATGGGGATGGAGTCATGGCATTTGTTGTCATTCTTGTGCTTTTGGTATTTTGTGATTCACTTTGCTTGATTGACAGTTTGGTTTATGTCTAGTTTATGGTCGTACCACTTTATTTGCGGAGTCATATTGTTATTGATTTTCATGGTTTTCTTATTAGTTGTTTCTTGTCTCACCTTTTATGTTTTGAGTGTCTTGGAAATTGGTTGGGGAAGAGGAAAGTTGATGGAGCTTGGGGAGATATATGTAACACACAATAGGTAGTGTAAGAACTCAAATGAATCTCTATGCATGAGTAAGTGTAGTGAAAGTTAAGACTACGATAGTCGGATGGACTGGTTTGGTCCATTGTGGTAAACAGAGGATGCCAATATGGACATGAGAAAGGTAACTAGAAAAGTTTAACTATATGGATATATGGTGTCATATGTCTTGGGTATGTTGGGAAATGGTGTTCTCAATGTTGCGCATGTTGTACATGAATAAAGGGAGTTCTCTTAACCTTGACCTTGATATCTAGTATTTATGTTGTGATCATGATTTCTTTATGCTAATGATTATATGCATATATGTATGTATGCACGTTGTTATCTAACAGCTTCATCATGGATCACGATTATTTTATGCTAATGTTTATGTATATGTATGTATGTGTTTGTGTATCTATGTCACTGTTTGACAGGATCATTAGGAATCGTTCTTGTGGAGGAATGATTGCTTACACAGACAAATGACATGAGCAGGTTCCTCGTCTTATGAGGAATCAATTGGGAAGAGTACTCAGGAAAAATATATGAGGACATATCATGTGGATATGAATGGTTATTGTATGCTTGTATTATGCATATGTTTATGTTATGATAGGTAAAAATGAGGGATGCATCAGAGAAATGAAAGCAGTGTGGTCTCTGACATGTTGCGACAAGCATGGAAAAGACACCAAAAGAATGTTTTCTTGGAAGAGGCAGTGCACTTCTGGACGTGAGGTACTGTTGTTGTGCTTATCTTGGATATGTTGTACATGTTGGATATGTGATGACTTGGCACATGAAGTATTGTACATATGTAGTGTGTGTACATGTTGTTTATGCAATATTATGTACAGAGTATTAGTACATATAGTATTGTATGAATGTTGCATATTCAATGCTTAGATATACAGTGCGGTGTACATATTTTACTGTGTGCATGATGGATATGTGGTCTTGTATGCATATGGTGCCCTGTGTCTGTTGGATATGTGTTGTTGTGTACAAATGATGATATGTACATATGGTGTGGTATGCATGAACGTACAAGTGGTGTTGTGTGCATGTGGTGTTGTGTACATATTGTACAAGTGGCATTGTGTGTAGGTGATGTTGTGTACATGTCATGCATGTTGTGCTATGTACATTTCATTTTGTGTACATGTCATCTATGTGGTACTATGTACATGTGGTATTGTGTACATGTCGTAAAAGTGTAGTGTACATGTGGCATTGTGTACACGCTGTGTGGGTTGGACCATGTATTTGTGATGTTGTACACACATTGTGCAGGTGGTGTAGTGTACATATGGTACTGTGTAGATGTTGTACATATGATACTGGTGCATGTGTGATATTGTGTCCATGTCATACATGCAGTGTTGAGGGCAAGTGGTACTAGGTATGTGCATTGTGTAGGTGCATGTATTGTGTGGTGTTGTATATAGGGTATAGATGTATTCTTTTATGTTGTTCACCAGGTGTAGGTGTATTTATTATGCTATGCACTAGATGTAGGCATATGTATTCTATAGTATACACGGGGTGTAGGTGTATATGTTGTATCTCAAGTGTAGGTGTATGTATTGTGTTATGCACTAGATGTAGGCATATGTATTGTATTGTATACATAGGGTTTTGCTGTATGTGTTGTATGTCATGTGTAGGTGCATGTATTGCATGGAATTGTATGTTGTGTGTGGTCGTATGTGTGTGATGGACACTATGTATATGTGCACCTTGTAGAGGAGAAGGAATTGGGTGTTTGTCGAGCGTAGCAACCGATCCAATGCTCATACAAAATAAGAACAAAACCAGAAGTAAGGATAAATTAAAGGATACGTATCGATATATTGTTTCAGTTTTATTATGGATGTGATGTACAATTTTGGTATATGATTATTACACATAAATTATGGTTTTTTTTATGATAGTTACATAGGATTTATGATTTTGATGGTCATGTTTTTAGCTAACCTATATGATATTTTTATACATGTTGATTTGGTCAAATATGCTAGTTTGGCTTGTTATGATAAGAAGTGAACATGATTACAAATGTACCTTATTAATGAGCTACCAATGAGGTATGATTTGAATTCATTTCAATTTATATTTAATATAATGAAAATTATGTCCTTTGTACAGGAATGCATGAATATGCCTAGTTGGGTGATGGAAATCGACTGCTAAAATTTGCAGCAATAAAAGGAATTGGAAAATGTTACAGTATGCTAGTAAACCATTCAAGAACAAGGCCATTTTTAGACACTATTACCCAATATTTTCAATTGATTTCCATGAGCATGCTATGACCTGTATCATGGTTTTGAGGTAGGGATGTGCCTTGTTTTTATATCTTCTGATGCGAGAAAGCCTTTGCAAGGGATGGCTTCTCGAGATGTGGGTGCGATTGGAAATTGGAAGGTGAGTGCCTACATGGACAAAGTTGAGCAGATTTCTCCAAGGGACTATGTCATAGAGAAATGAAGATAGGGGATGGATTTTTTTTGGTCATTAGCATTTCCAGATGGAATCAGATGTACATTGGGAGTGCACCCTGAAACAATGAGTTGGTAACTATTCACTGAGAGGACAAGTAGCACGATATTATAGCACTAGACATTAGATGTAGCTTTGATTGTGGACATTGATTCTGGATTTCCTAGGAAGTAGGTGAATCTTGGTATTAATTTGAGGGTCAAGGTGTGAGGCTCTATATTCCCTTGTTGTGGATGAAGGCATCTTATCCTTTTATTTGTTGGTTGAGAAAATGTGCATATGTCTGTATTATTGTAAATATTGTATCGAGCTGGATTTATAAAGATTCATAGATGGTATGGTTATTTGCTGGTTGAAGAAAATGTGTATGTGTATATGTGGTTATTATAAATTTCATTATGAGATGTGTTATAAAGCTCCAATAAATTGTATGTTTTTCATTTTTCAGCAATGGTCATTGTAAATACTACAACGAGTTGTGTCATAAAGTTGCATAGGAAGTATGTTTTGTTTTCAATGGCGTTTTTGGTTATATGTGTCATTGAACATTGAGGATGGTGTTCCCCTAAGGAGGTGGTTTCTATAACAAACCTGGTTAAAATTCCATGTAAATATATATAAGGCCACGGATGATGGGGCATGTATTCCAAGTTGGGGAAAACATCCTACTAGGTGTTGATTTGATTTATTATGGCTAAAGGAAATTGGCAAAGGTGATGGAAAAGGTTTTGGAAATGCATTAGGCATTAATTGGAATTTTATTTATGAAAATAATGGAAATTAAAGGAAAAGGAAACTGAAAGGTCATAGGTTGCATGTGATGAGGAAAATGAAGGAAAATAATGGAAAATAAAGAAAATAGAGGCCTCATTACTAAAAGGGATTCTGAGGATCAATGGGAAGATTTGATCAGTTTAGTTTTGGAGCTCTCTCATTATTCTCTCTCTCCCTCATACTCTTGGATACTTAGATTTTTCTTGGAGCATGCTTCGAAGGTGTGGCATACTTGGAGTTTTGGAGCAAGAAATAACAAGAATAGTAGGAAAGTGAAAGAGTGCATCAAAATCAACAGTTACTGTGGGTTTTTCTTGTATGTATCCAGTTGCATGTATGGTTTCCTCACTATTTTTGGAATGAATGGAAAATTCTTGTGGTTTCCTGATTATGATCTATCACTGGCATGAAGGATTTCCTGGACTAGTAATGGATTTGCCAAGGCTTATCATTTCTTGGATACCCATGGTTATTGTAGGTTTACATCCTTAATTTTTTTTGGTTGGTTCTCATGTTTCCTTAGCTTGGGTTAAGTTATTAGTTCCTGGAATCCTTTCTTGGAAAATTTCTCTGGAAGCCTTGTAACAACTTTGGTTGAGTTACTAGTCCTGGAAGCCCTATAACAACTTTGGTTGAGTTACTAGTCTTGGAAGCCCTATAACAACTTTGGTTGAGTTACTAGTCCTGGAATCCTTGGCTGGTCAAACGCATTGGAAGCGTTAGATGGGTTGAGTTAGTAGTCCTGGAAGCCCTGGTTGGGAAAATACTTTGGAAGAACGGGAAAAGTTGTGGGTTGAGTTACTAGTCCTGGAAGTCCTAGTTGGATAATGCTCTGGAAGCCTGAAATAAGTTGTGGGTTGAGTTACTAGTCCTCGAAACTTTGGTTAGAAAAAATGATCGCAAAGCCTTGGAAGGCTTGGATGGAGACCAATCTGAAGATGATTTTGGTGATGTCTGACTGTGTGGTGGAATTATTGTTTGATGGGTTGATATTCATGGCCTCTGGAAGCCTTGGATGAGTTTTGATTGATGTGTTTTAAGAGGTCCCACATTCATGATTCCAATATGGCATGAGGGTGAATGGCTGAAGAGACAGTTGGCTCGACCATTCTTCGGTTAGATGGAATATGGGAGTCCCATCTCAGGTTTCATTTTTACTTCATCAATAAGAGGTTATTTTTCCATGTATCCTTATGAGTATTATGATGTATTATATGTGGTGTATAAGTTTGTGATTTCATTGATATTTATGTCCCTATGATGTTGGTTATGTATACATTTTATGACAACATCTATGTATGGATGTAATGATGTTTTTAACTATAAAATAATGATCAATGTATCTATGACCTAATGGATCAAATGGAAGATAATGTGATAAGAAGACAATGCTTCATTGGATATCTCAGATAAGTATGAGACCCCTATGCTCAGATCTATTATTTACACCTATAGGTTGCATATTTACTAATTGTTTAACAAAATTCATGCCATGGCTAGTAGGGGTCCAGTGAAGGTATTAAGCAAGAATTTTCTTTAGTACTTCCATTTCCATTTTATTTTACTGATTTTAATAGATGGTTCAATTTTGGGCAGTGACCTAGGATCTAGGCCTGAAAAAGTGGCTCAAATCCTTGAGTCCCTGACATAAAAATAACAATTTAGGTCTCTGGTCCCTCACAGGAAATACTATGAGAGCGACTATAGCGCTACAGTCACATGAATGCCTTGTCATGGGAGTGACTTTGGGTTTAGTTCATCTAAATGCTAGGTTAACTCAGGGGTTGGGCATATTGAGTGGTCGATTGGATCTTAGGGGTCCTTAAGCACTTGAGGGAGGTGTGTGTGTTGAGTTTCCATTGATTCCATTTCCTTAAAGTTACCTAGGAGGTTGAATCATATCATACTAGACTCTCGTCACATGCTCATCTTGAATGGATGGTTTCTTAGGTAGATTTGGTAGGAGAGTGTTATAAGGAACAAGAATGACCAATAACTGAGGAGGAAGGTGAATTGATGTAGGATCAATAACTTTCTCAACAGATTGAGAAATTAATCGAGGTGGTAGACATGGAGATGGAATAGGAGTTGCAACGTGAAGATGTTGACCTGATTCTGAGAGCACCACTAGTCATCCATCAGTCTCCATGACCTACAGTAATAGAGCTAACTTTGAGAAAGAAGGATATGTTGTTCTACTTCGTGATGATCCGTTATTAGATGTGTACAATCTATCATTTAATGAGTTCAAAAAGAGGATTGTAGAAGCATGGAAAAAAAACTTTCTAGATTATCACGCATCACTTACATTCATTAGAGAAATTTTGATAGTGTTTGACACGAGGAAGTATCCAAATGGAATTACGAAAGCAAACTTGGCCTATGGAAGAGAAATAAGATCAAATGTTCAGTATTTCACGGTCATGAATGAGAAACTAGCACAAAACTTATAGGTTTCCAAGATAGAGCTAGAATAACTCTGAGAAGTAGCACATAATGTAGTTTATGTATTCGAGGAGATGAGAGCAACGATACTTGTTGAAGTATTTACACTTGGAGAAACCATGTCAAAGATTTATGATGGCTTTGTCACTATGAATAAAGTAGTTGCTCCTTTTCATGGCTTACAATAGCAGGAAAAAAAAAAAAAAGAGTTTTTTAAAACTCTCAAAAAAATACAAGCTATAATTCCCTATGTGGAAGAGTGGACAAGGTAGTACAAAGGGGAATCATTGGACTTAGCAAAGAAAATGAAGCCATAGGCAGAGCTTGAGAAAGAAGGTTCAAATATTAATTCAAATCAATAATCAGTTGGCCTCATTCATTGGCAGAATTCAAGCCTCATTTGTATGGTTTTATAGTAGTTTGGATGTCTTGGTGAGAACACACTAGATACCATCAGTCGATTGCCTCACCAAATCTAAAGCTAAGAAATAAGTCTACCACGAGGTAGAAGAGTACTTGTAGCACCTCAAAAATAATGCCACCAGGGAAGACTTGCATCTAAATAGACAGAACATGCAGAATTTCATTGGTGGTGCTGTTAAAGTCAGAAACATGTGTCTCATCCTTCAAAATGAGTTTGACATAGGTTCCAAGACATTGTACCTGGATTCCATGAAGGCTAGAGTCTGCTTCCAACAACAAATCATTAATCAGTTTCGGCACACCATCACATAATAGCAAGCTTGGCACCAATATGTGACTAAGAAGAAGCAAGTGGAGGTTGGTGGGCTAGACTTCTTAGCTTTTAGAAGCATCATCGTATTGGGAAAGCCTTGGATTGTTGTTTCCTTTGTGCCAATCTAATTAATTTCCTTCCACTTCATGATAACAATCCTCTTGAGATTTCAAAAATCTCTTGTCTCTGAAAAAAAATCAGAGGGAGAAGGGTTATCCCAACCTCCTTGTGTCCATGTAAATGTTTCTAGCTTTTCTATATAGGGGATTTGACACATAGATTGGGATCATCAGATCCGATTAATTTCTTACAAGCAGAGTGCAAAAGCACTTGCGCTGTCTTGATGTTGATCTTCATTTCGGTGGTTTTGGCTTCAGGAAGGATTATTTTCTCACCATTGGTGGTGCTCTCTTACATGAATATCTTTCACAAATATTGATACATGTTGTTGATACTTGAATTAGGTTTGCGTTGCTTCAATGGTTGTTGGTATTGTGCATTATGGTGGGTCTTAAGAAGGCCTCGTCGCTCAATAATGGAGTGTATAATGAGTTTTTTCTCGACGAATCCGAGGAAGATGGTGGCGATTTAAAAAAAGGAACATTGCTCCTAAGTATACATAGATTCAAAACACCATTTCCCTCGGTATGAAATTATATTGAATTGTAATTCTTATCTTTTTGCTTCCTCCAAACACAGAGCTCTGTTCATTTCATTAGGATTCTTAAGAATGAGAATTTTGCTTCTATAGAGCATAATAGTGATTACATTTGAATCCTTTTATTATCCTTGATGTTACGTTTCCTTGGCCTTCTTGACTAATTAGTCTGCAGATTTTATCTTTATGCTTGAACTTTGGGAAAATGTGTCTAATGTTATAGTATGATAAGTATGGTTGCTTATTTTGGTCTCCTTCAGATTGTGTTCAGTTTGAACAATTTTATTTTGATTTCTCGCCTGGTTTACAGCCTTGAGATTTGTTCAAATTCGCTAAATTTGAAAAAAAGATAAAAAATATTAGAGCTATGTCGCGGTGACCTCTTGTTTACAATTATTCTTGTTTTTAATTTTGACATTAAAACATGTCAACTTGTATGTTTCATTTTCCGACTTCAGATACAAATCAATTTGTCTCCCTTTAAGGATGATTTCCCCAATTGTTTTTATTTAATCTCTAATGTCAACATTGCATTCAATTGGATCTAACTTGAGGATGGATTAATGGCCCCTCTACTTAAAACATCATGGTTCCCCAACATCTAGGCCTTAAGATGTGGATAATTAGTTTGGAGTTGTTCTTCAATCAATTTTTCTGATTTTCATAGGAAGTTATTATTTATAACCATGATGCACTTGTTTTAGTTTTTGGGAGGTCTAAGGCGTCCGTGAAAATATGGAGATAGATTTATGTTTCTTGTCTGAAAGGGGAAAAGTTGTGCATAATCCTAGCCTTCTATTAGCAAGCCTTGAAGTATTAGTATAAAATTATAAATCCCTCTTCAAATTCTTTAGCATCCTTCTTACTCAAAATTGTCTAGAAATCTTGGAATGGTGGGAGTTTTAGCCTCGACAATAACCTTTACGACTAACATATTTTTTTCTATATTAGGACAAAGACATTAAAGTCCCTTAGTTCCCTCTAGAAGATTGTGAATTAGCATCTTCATATGAATGCAGTGAGTGTGGAAAGATATGTATTGTTGACAACCGAGTAGATTGTGGTGTGAAATGAGTTCAGAAGTGGTTCTTAATGGCATATTTGCCAACCGAAAAATTTAAAGATTTATGCGGCACTAAATTAAAATGACTATTTAAAAAACTAGAGAATGAGACGTGACAAATAAAATGGCTGACCTAGTATTTGTTAGAGTCACCTACACATGGACAGGAAGACGTTGCAACGTGTAAAAGCCACAAAACATCAGCCTGCCCTCCGTACATTGAGTTGACTTATAGATAGTGTAATTTGATGAGGAGTCGATGCAAATATAGTACCTCTCTCATTATGATTCATATCAATTTGTTTTAGTTATAGTTGGTTTTCAAAACTTGTGATAAACGTATATGCTAACACTAGCTTTCAAAAATTCTATCATAGTTGCTTTCGGCAGAAGAAAGCCAGTAAAGAGGGGAAAATGGTTAATAATTATGTCATAAATTCCGCAAGGACATGGATGATGTTTGGTTTTCTTTTCTGATTAATATACAAACTTAGTTAAGCAGTGAAACCAGAGTAATAGATAAACGAACTGAGAAAATGGATAGTTATTAGCATGCATAATCATTTTCAAGCAGCAACCTGAGATCATCTGGAGGTGAAAGCAAATTTCATATAGGCATATGTATCCATGATTTAAGATATTGTGTTCCATGCCCAAAACCTAAGTAGGAATATGCACCCATAAGAAAGTTGCTTGATGGTTTTAGCTTAGCCTCTATGTGTGTATATGTATGACTTATTATGTGCTAATGATAAGCAGGAAAAGTATGCATGATCATCTTAGGAGTATGTTTCTAATGTTTAAAACAATAGATTTAACTTATTTTGAAAAAGATAGAGTCGGGCTGGATAAGAACACTGGAATCCTTATTTTCATATGAAAAAGCTTATAACTAAGTTCTTATTGCATGCTATATGCCATAATGAACAAGTGGCTTAAAATGTTCGAGATTAGCTTAATGATTGCCCTGATATTGAGAATGATGATGATATGTGATGAAGTCATGATAAACATAACTATTGTTTAAACTCATGCTACCATCATATAGACCAATTCACAAATTGGTTGATCTGAATTTGATCCTAAACACTCTCTAAGTTTTCATAAATTCTTTCAAGTTATGCCAAAAAATTCAAGTCTTAGATAGATCAAGCTATCAGAAGGAATCCTCGTGACAGTTGAAATTTGTGATCAGTGCGGAGATACGAGGACCCTTGGTAGAGTGCATAGACTGTTTGCCCATGGTAATGCATGCTGGCGCAAATTGGAAAAACCAGAGGCTAATTCAAGAAACAGGGGTAGTTTCTGATACGCTAAAGTGCTAATCGCGTATCATGGGGCGTCCCCCTTAGTGAAGGAAAGCCCCGAGCACTCAGACCGGAAATGACTATGAAATGTGGAAAAGTAGTTAATTTGGTTTTATAGAGTGGGATTCCACAAAATCGGCAGGATAATGGAAGGCCTCGAGGCGATGAGCAATTTCAACTAAGTCCCGCCCGATGCCACACATTGAGTGGCACGCGTCGAGCGAAAGAGAGAGGAAACTTCTCACATAGGATGGGTAAACATCATGCTACTTATCGCCTGATATGAATGACGACTATAATATTTGGGGGGCCCAGATCAATGGTGGAGGCATGTTCCAATAAATCACTGGATTTGACAAGGTTATAAAGCAAGATTATATGGGATTTTAAGTTCGATGTGTACGATGAGTTGGCAAAAGATTCGCGTTTCACGGGTAATCTTGGAGCAAATGGAAATAACAGTTGTTCAAATACGTCCAAGGAACCTGACACACTCACCCATTGCAGAATAGGTGGCCACCACCTTGTGAAGCATTACACAGTGATGATGACACAAAATAGGGGAATTCAAATGAACAGAGGCAGAAGAACCAGAACACCAGGAAGCAGAAATGAATTGAAAAAAAACAGATTGGCTTTAAAGCCATGAAATGAAAGAAGCAAAGACAACATGGAGGAGAGTTAGTTAGATGCAGAAGCTAAGAGCAGAGAACAGAGAGAAGAAGCCGAGCTGACCTGAAGGCAACATCGAGCCAGATAGAGCCAGAGAGGTTTAGAGAGTCTGTGTACTCCAGAGAAAGCTTGAGAGGTTCAAGTGAGCTCCTGGGCATAGGCTTGCCAAGTATGAGTCTCAGATTGGGCTCATACTACTGTGACCAATAGAGGTCAAGTTTCAGTAAGGAGATTCAATGTACTCCAATCCTGCTGATTCATATCTGTTGAGTGAGACTCAAATTGATCTCACTATTGTAAGAAATCTACTTTGAAAACATAATAGAGATGCCACCACTGAAGGCTGGACCAGGAGACGTAGTCCAGGAGCATTGGGTGAACTCCTTATTAAAATTGTTGTGTTTATATGTTTGCATGTTATGTTTTCTCTAACTGCCTAAGTGTCTATGTATCTCACAATATTATCGATCCATTGCATAAAGTAACATAGGCACATCCATGCACATGAGTCTATAATACCTTTAATTCCTTGTCCTAGATAAATTCCAGATCAAGTGGTATCAGAGGTCTAGGTTACTAAGGTTAGACAAGCTTGTGTTGGATTTTGTTGTTGAACGCTAACTAGATCAATGCTTAAATTAGGAGAATAATAATTGGTTCAAGCTAACCCTGAAATTGGAAGAGTCTACCCTAAGAGGAAAATGTCAGAAGGAAACCCCTTGGAATCAGACTCCCAGTTCATGGATGGTTTCATGACCATGAAAGCCATGGTAGAGGAAATGTATAGAGAATTTAAGAAAGGTAGACAAGGAGATCCATCAAATTCCAAACAAGATAATGGAGCAGAAGAATCTCTCCTCCATGACCACTCTAAAGGCAAAGGGAAACAAGAAAAAATTCCCACACGTCCTAGTAGCCTTGAAAACAAAAATAAAACATCTTTGATTAAATTAGATGTTAAATTTGATTTGTCGATATATGATGGAGATTTGAATGCAGAAAAGCTGGATAATTGGATTAGACAGATTGATGTTTATTGCAGAGTGCAGATCATTGATTTAGACAAGAGTAAGATTCAGCTCGCCAGCCTACACCTTTGAGGCACTGCCTTGTTATGGTGGGAAGGCAGGACACAAGCTGACATGAAGAAGCATGGTCAAATTCTTTCCGTATGGAGTGAATTTGTTTCTGCAATTAAAAAGAAATTCTATCCACTAGCCTATATGCAGCAAGCCACGATGAGCTGGAAAACTCTTCTCCAATTAAAATGGAAAAGTGTACAAGGCTACACTCAAGAATTTAGGAAAAGAGCTTTGATTCTAGGAATTTCCTTAGACTCACCTAAAACTCTGTTGAAGTATATAGGTGGTCTACACAGCTACTTAAAGCATACTATTCTCATGTTTAATGCCACTAGCATAGATGAGGTATCTATTTAGGCTACACATCTAGAGGCTAGAGGCAAGAATGTGAACCCAAAAGTTGGAGGATCATCAAAACCCACTGCAAGAGAAAGCAAGGAAAAGAGAAAACAGAAATGGAAAGAGAGGAAGGAAAATACTGTACAAAAGACCAAGTCTTCATGCACTCACTGTAAGAAGGATGGGAATGATGATGAACACTACTGGATCCTCCATCCGAAGTTAAGACCCAAGAAGTTTGAGGGCAAAAATAAGAAGACTACTGCAACTATTCAAAATGATTTGCGGTCAGACTCAGGAGATGAAACAACAATCATAGCCATAGATATAAAAGGTAAAAATTCTAAAGCATCTACTAGTAATTCTACACAATCTAATGATAAGGAAGAAAATGAGAGGAAAAGACATGAGCTTTTTCATATTCGTGTTATTTCCAAGCATCAAAAGATTGATACTTTGTTTGATAGTGGTTCACAAGTAAATTTAATTTCTGAAGAAATCGTAAAGAAGTTGGGATTACCTACCACACCTCATAAAAAGCCATATCCATTAGTTTTGTTATGTGACAAAGCACAACTACAAGCGACTAGACAATGTAAACTTAGGTGTTCTTTTGGGTCAGCATTTGTAGATGAGGTTGAGTTAGACATAGTTCCTTTGGATATATGTGGAATTGTTTTAGGAAGTCCTTACTTGTATGATAGGAAAGCTATTTTCTATAGAGCTGAGAAAAGTATCAACTCGTTAAAAATGAAATCGAATAGATTGTAAGAGCTCATCAACTCAAGAATAATTATACTCTCATAAACTCAGGGCAGATGAAAAAAATTGTAAATTGATGCAAACAATTTTTACTAATGGTTGTAAAGGAAAAGAAACCTGATAAAACCAATGTATTTAAGGGATGTGATGGTAAACAACAAGTTGATTTAGAAAAAGTTGTTTCAGAATATGATATACTATTTCATGAACCTAAAGGTCTTCCACCCAAAAAGGAAATAGTACATGATATTAATTTGCAACAAGATGCTCCATTGCCTAACATCGGAATGTACAGGTTGTCCGCTTTAGAGAATGCAGAAATCAAGAAGCAGGTATAGGAGCTACTCGAGAAGGGGTTCATCAGACCTAGCACATCACCATGTGGGTCTCCGATTGTCTTGGTGAGAATGAAAGATGACTCATGGAGAATGTGCATTGATTACCGAGCACTGAATAAAATAGCGATAAAAAATCGTTATCCTCTTCCTCACATAGATGATCTATTAGATCAGTTAAAAGAAGTTGTTTATTTTTCCAAGTTGGACTTGCATAGTGGCTACATCACGTCAGAGTTGCAAAGGAAGATACATGGAAGACTGCTTTCAAAACAAAGTAGGGATTGTATGAGTGGTTGGTTATGCCTTTTGGCTTAACTAATGCTCCTGCCACTTTCATGAGAGTAACGAATGATGTACTCAGACCTTTTCCTAATGATTTTGTCATTGTATATTTGGATGACATTTCTATATTCAGTAAAACATGGCAAGAACATTTAAAGCCTATCATGCAGACTCTATATGTTTTGAAAAGAGAAAATCTTTATGTTAAGCTCCCAAAATGTGAATTTGGCAAAACATATTTGAATTATTTGGATCATATTGTAGGGGGTGGTGAATTGAAGATAGATCCCTCTAAGCTTGCAGTCATTGTAAACTGGCCTAAACCCAAATCTGCTACAGAAGTTAGAAGCTTCTTAGGAGCAGTGCAGTATTGGAGAAAGTTTATTTCTAACTTTTCCTTAATTGCATCTCCCTTACATGCTTTAATAGGATTGAACAAGGTGTTTCAGTGGGGAGGAAAATATTAGAAAGCCGTCGACATCTTAAAAGAAAATATTAGTACAGCACCAGTACTAGCACTGCCCGATCTTCAAAGACCATTTGAGATTGAAACGGATGCTAGTGACTATGCCATGGGAACAATGTTGATGAAGCACGGTAAACCTATATGTTATCATTCTGAGACATTCAATTCTACAACAGTTAACCATCCCACATATGATAAAGAATTGTATGAATTAGTATAGAGTGTGAAAAAGTGGCAACATTATTTAATGGGAAAAGAGACATTTATACATACTAATCATCAACCACTTCAATATTTACACTCCAAAACTAAGTTGCAGCAATCAAGGCAATATAGGTGGATGGGTTTTCTAGTACAGTTTCATCTAGTCATCAGATATGAAAAGGGCATACACAATAAAGTTGCAAATATGTAGTCCAGACCAATCATAAATGCATCTACTATACTTAAGCATAATTCAGTATTGCATGAAAGCTACATTGAACAGTATGCTCAAGATATAGATTTTAAAGATGTATATGCAACTTTAAGTCATGGAAAAGAAGTAGAAGAATTGGATTATCATGTTAAGGACCAACTCTTGTATCATTTTAGAAAGTTATCCATTCCACAAACTAAAAGAGTAAAGATAATTCGAGAAGCACATGCTTCTCTAATATCAAGTCACTTTGGTGTAAGTAAAACAGTTGCACAGTTGCAAAGATTTTGTTATTGGCCAAAAATGAATGAGACAGTTTCTAGATATGTAAGAGGGTGTACCATGTGTGCTAAAAGCAAGCCCAACAATAGAAAACTAGTCTTGTACACTCCACTACCAGTTCGTTCTCATCCTTGGGAAAGTGTTTCCATGGACTTCGTTGGGGGACTGCCTAAATATAGGAAAGTTCATGACTATTTATATGTTGTTGTAGATAGGTTCAGAATAATGTGTATTTTAATACCTTGTAACAAACATATTACAGCTGAAAAAACTGTAAAGCTATTCTTTCAGCATGTATGAGTTCATTTTGGATTACCCACTTCCATTATATCTGATCGAGATACCCAATTTGTTTGGAAATTTTGGTCAAGTTTGTGGGAGTTGATGGACACCAGACTGAAAAAGAGCATAGTCATTCATCTACAAACAGATGGCCAAACAAAAGTGGTCCATAGGATAGTGATCCAGTTGCTTAGAGGCTATTGCAGCAAGCATCCCAAGCTTTGGGATGAACATTTATGTTATGTGAAGCATGCTTACAAGCGAGATAAACATTCTTCTACACATAGATCACCTTTTGAGACCTGTTTTGGTTTCACACCAAGGTCTCCCATGGATTTTGTCTTTGCTAAAGACATAGCAGTTGATGGACACAGTGATGTGGACAAGGCAACAAAGTTCATTGAAAAAATCCAAGAGATTCACCAAGTAGTACAGGAAAAGATGGAAAAGAGCCAAGCCAAGTACAAGGCAAGGCATGATAAGCATTGGATGGAGCATAGTTTCCAAGTTAGTGATCAAGTCTGGTTGTATATCAGCAAAGACAGAATGCAAGGTGAAGGTAAGAAGTTGAAGCCAATAAGGTATGGACCTTTCAAGATACTTGAGATAATTGGTGAGATTGATTTTCGCCTTGATTTACCAGCTTACATGCACATCTACTCAGTTGTTAATGCAGATAGCTTGAGACTATTTGAACCTTCATTGATTGAAGATCCCAAAGAGTAGAGTCAATTTCCTTCTATTGATGATCTGTTGCCTGAATATCTTAATGAATTGCAGGAAGATACAGTTCTAGACTGGAAGGTGAGAAAAACATGTAGACGGGATGTAGAGTACCTCAGGATTGGGCTCAAAGGTTCGAAACAAAGCAGTGCAAAATGGATAGAAATTGGGCAAGTGAGTAATTAGTACCCTGACTCGATGGATGCTTAAAAACCAACTTTTGGTGGTCCAAAAGATTTTTCAGTGGAAAGGCTATGATCCAAATTAGATCCTAAACACTCTCCAAGTTTTCATAAACTCTTTCAATTTATGCGAAAAAAATCAAGTCTTAGAAAGATCAAGTTATCTGAAGGAATCCTCGTGACAGTTGCAATTTTTGATCAATGTGGAGCAATGAGGACGGTCGGTTGAGCACGCAGACCATTGGTCCATGGTAACGTGTGCTGGCGCAAATTGGAAAAATCAAAGGCTAATTCAAGAAACTGGGGTAGTTTTTGATACGTGATTAGCGTTAAAGTGCTAATCGCATATCGTAGGGTGTCTCCCTCAGTGAAGGAAAGCCCCGAGCGCCCGGACCCAAAATGACTATGAAATGTGGAAAAGTAATTAATTTGGTTTCATAGAGTGGGATTCCACAAAACCGAAAGGATATCAGGTGGCCTTGAGGCAGTAAGCAATTTCAACCGAGTCCTACCCAATGCCACACATTGAGTAATACGCATCTGGCGGAAGAGAGAGAAAACCGCTCACATCGGATGGGTAAACGTCATGCTACTTACCTGCCTAATATGAACGACAACTTTAGGATTTGGGGGGTCCAGATCAACGGCAGAGGTGCATCTCGATAAATGACCAGATTTGACAAGGTTATAAAGCAAGATTACATTGGATTCAAAGTCCGACATGGATGATAAGTTGGCAAAAGATTCGTGTTTCATGGGCAATCTTGGGGCAAACGGAAATAACGGTCATTCAAATAATTCCAAGGAGCCTGACACAATCACCCATTGTAGAATAGGTGGCCACCTCCCTCTGAAGAATTACACAGTGATGATGGCACAAAATAGGGGAATTCAAACGAACAGAGGCAGAAGAACAAGAATTTCAGGAAGCAGAAACGAACCGACAGAAGGTAGATTGTCTATCAATGCATGAACTGACAGAAGAAGAGACAACACAGAGGAGAGTTAGTTAGACACAAAAGCTAAGAGCAGAGAAGAGAGAGAAGAGGTTGAGCTGACCTGAAGGCAACATCGAGCCGGACAGAGCCAGAGAGAGTTAGAGAGTCTGTGTACTCAAGAGAAATCTTGAGAGGTTCAAGTGAGCTCCTCGGCATAGGCCTGTCAAGTATGAGTCTCAGATTGGTCTCATACTACTATCACCAGTGGAGGTCAAGTTTCAGTAAGGACAGTTTGTGTACTCTAGTGCTACTGATTCATATTTGTTCAGTAAGACTCAAATTGAGCTCACTGTTGTAAAAAATCTTCTTTGAAAACATAATAGAGAGGCCACCACTAAGGGCTGGACCATAAGACGTAGCCTAGGAGCATTTGGTAAACTCCTTATTAAACTTGTTTTGTTTACATGTTTTCCTGTTATGTTTTCTCTAACTGCTTTAGTGTCTATGTATTCTGCAATCTTATCGATCCATTGCATAAAGTAACATAGGCACATCCATGCACATGGGTCTATCATAACTTTAATTCTTTGTCCTGGATAAATTCTAGATCATTGGGTGTGATTTTATATTCAGATAAGATGATGCTCTAGGGGGAGCATATCTGGCATATGGTTACCAGAAATTACTCTGTTATGTTGCATAAAGAAGTGCTAAAGTGGGAAATTAACATGTTTATTAATATTAAAAAGTTATTATAGATGGTAAAAATTACAAACTTTAAACTTTGGATAAAGACACTTATGTGGAAACAATTACATGATTGAAAGAAGATGCTTATAGCAGAATAATTAAATAATTGATAGTCATGGAAAGGAATGGTCATCATATTAAGAAAATATTAATCTCGTTAGCAAGTAATGCATATAGTAGAAGAATATGAATTATACATTGGCAAGTGTGACTTTCATGTAGGGCTCATTGTGGGATGCAATGAGCTGCATGGACATGTCTTAATCTGTGAAGGAATAAAAAATTATCACAACTAAACTATGACAAAATCCAAGAAGAATTTACCATATATGTGGGAGAATCTAGGGTTTAATTGGTTTTGGATAAGAAATCCAAGATTAAACTATGATGCCTTAATAATCGTTAAATGAATATATGAGAAAAACGGAAACTAATTATTACACCAATGATAAATATACAAGTTGTTGGATAGTTATAGTATGGGGAAGAGACACTCCCTGGAAAACTCTAATGAAATAAGATTCTAATAAGGGATGGGAGACGTGAAAGAGAAATTTTTATATGTAATATGATACTTGGTACTTAAAATTGTCTTTTAAGTTAAATGTGATTGTATTTATCAATGCAAATGCAAGGGATGATGAAATTATCCTTGGATATGGGTTGTCAATAAACGAATCATTTTAATAATAAAATAAACTAAATACACCTTCATGAAGGAAACAAAAAACTTATCAGAAAATTATGCATAGTTAAACATGCATAGGTTGGAATCCATGGGATTCCGGTTGAATAAAGTAAGAGTCATAAAGTACATGATAATCTAACATAAACCAGGAATGAGATTTTTCAAGTGGGTGTGAAAATATGATACAACCTATTGTAAATATCATATATTAATAATGATGGTATGATAAGAAGGATAGTAAACTGACATCAAAATTACACCTAGTATACATACATAATGGAAATCTAGAAGAAAGTCTTATGCTTCTTTGGAAAATGCCTATGGGTTAGTTAGCAGAAAATGGCAAAAGAAAAAATGATTTTACATAATTACCGCTCATATTGATATAAAAATCTAATGTTAGCATAACACATGCATCAAATAAGATAAGTGAGGATAACCGATCTCTTGGTCTTAAGTATGTCAACTGGTGAATAGTTAGCTTTCAATACTGACTCCTATTTGGGAGATGTATGCAGGTGCATACTATTTAGCCAATGATGTTTAGACCTACATGAAACTTATCATAACCAACAAAGGTGTCGGAAGAAGGAAAGCATATGAAATGATTTTTTAAAGTGTGGGACATTGGTTAGGTACCAAAAAAATCTATTCTTGGTTAAAGACAAGCCAAGAAGTTTAATATACTTTAAATATCTATGATAGACTCAGTTCATAGTGAATAATCTACTTAATGGTATATTCCATTGTTGTTAAAAACCTAGTACAGGTGACATATTTAATTCCAAAACAAAAACTTGTGTGTATGATTGAGTGATAGTGGGCATGATCAATATTATCATACTATTAGATGGATATTCTTGCAACCACATGACATAGGAAACTGATTGCTAAATAATGGAACGTGAACAGTATGACATAAAAAAACTTTCATTGGTTTCAGAAATGAAACATGTTCATGAAAATTCCTTATAAATTGAGAACAGTTGTTCTACTTACCATAAAGACACGAAGGAATGTTTGACATACTACTAATATGATTAAAAATATGTGGATAAGTCTATGTCATCCAGGTGATGCTATGCACATTGGTAGGATATGCAATATTACAGATTGTACAATGTACAAGGAGTACATATGGTACCAGTATAAAAATATGTATGGAATTATTAAACACGATATATATAGCTATGTGTGTAATGCACCTTCTATGCAAGTATGCATGAAGACACTGGGTGGGTGTTCACCAGAGAAATCGATCTGTAGGTTGCATAGAAGAAGGAAAATAAAAAGAGACTCAAGGATAAGTAACTGTGGTTTATTTTCAGTTGTGTACATATGATTATGATGGTTGTATATGAGATAACATGTTATGATATGTTGTGCATATTGATCTGGAAAATATGCCAGTTGACTTGTTGAAAGTAGAGGAGCTACAAAAAGAAAGTGTTCAGCAAGGACACAAAGGCTTGGAAGGATGTAGGGAGAAAACATGCATTCTTCAAACAAAATGAACAATGAGAAATATAAGCCAGAGCTGCTTTAGCGGTATTGTTTATCAAGATATTGATTATGGTAAACTTAGTTGAATTTTTTCATCTAAAATTTCTTAGAAATTGTTTGAAACCAATGTTACAGGTATCTATGGAAGGAGAGGTTTTTGGAGCACTCCTTGTAACAGATTATATATATATAAATATTGATTGGTAGATTTGCATCAGATGGCAAGGCCATAGAAGTTGTGGGTTCAGAGACAACTATCTATGAACGAGGATGCAGTAATACACCAAGGACGGTGTAAAATTTAAGGGGGGGAGTATGTAGCACCCCTCCCTTGTGTGTTAGACTATTATAAACATATGTTTAGAAAAGCTAGGTGTGATGTATAATAGGCAAAGCAAGTATATATTATTAAAAAAATCAATAAATAAATCACTTGGAAAAGCGATACACCAAGAGATGAGATTCTTGCCAAATCCCATTAAGGAATGGGATAGGAATGAATATCTCATGATAACCTTCCATATGTGATTGTAGATATCCTGAATGGATCGGAGATAAATTCCCATCGGATGGATTGGAGATAGATATCCATCAAGGAAAAAACATAAAAGCCTTGTGGGAGATAAAGGCAAGCTTTTATGAGGAAACTCCTTATGGGAGATAAAGGCAAGCTTTTCCGACAAAGGCCTAGGAAAACAGAAAAATTCGTAAAAGCAGGATGTCGCTAATGGAAACTGTATCATGAGCGAGAGTATTAAATACCCATTGCATAGATCAATTCGAGGCACTTGATCCATGGAATGAACCTCAGCTCGGGGGGGATTAGAGGTGATTCATGGTTGGGCGGTGGTGCTCCACTCTCCAAGTGATGTTTTTGTGGGATTCATTTGCATAAAATGTTTTGTATAATGTTTTCTTCCCTCTTTATCTCAAATTCATTTAGCTTAAGAAATAAATTGCATGAGTTTTCTAGCTATGAGAATTATTGAAGGAATTACATGTGACTATTATACATGAGTAAATTTATCTGTGTTCATGGCATTTATGAGATAATGTTATGCGGATGCATGTGACAATTTTGGCATAGCAATGAAACTATAATTCAGGTTATTAAAGGACCAATGTGTAGATCTTATGTAGTATTAGTATATCCAATCTCTCGTTAAGGTAAATAGTCATGCTTGAACTACTTTGGAAATGGTTAACAATAGTTAAGGCTCGACGGTATAAACTAAGGTGTAGATTATCTAGGCTATGCAGTTGCAGCAAGGGTATCTACTACATCTCTTTGTGCATAACATATATGGCAACATCCATTTAATTTGGAGAAAGATAATTACATGGTGTTTATGTTAATGATTTCATTAATGTTTCTATGAAATTAACTTTATGAGATGTTCATATATAGATTAATGTGTGAGATAACTAATGGCATGATATGTTGATGCATTCAAACCAGTTAGGCGATAATTCTCCTAAATGATATAATCAATGATTCAATAGTTTCTAATCCATCCATGTCAAAAGAATTGTATTTCTAAGCCATGCTAGTCTAATTGCTTTTGCATGTTGCATAAAGTTATATCACTAAACCTTTTAACCATGCATGTAGGATTATGATCGTGATTCCTAGCTATGTTGCCATGTTGGTTACCATATTATCAAAGAAATGTTTTGTTAATGATTATCTGGGGTTTCAAATACTTGCATGAGGTTGTCGAAGAGTGTTACTGACTGCATGCTATAATTAAATTCTCTCTCCCAATTGTGAAGTAGGACAAAATTTTGACTGTCCTATAGATGGACCTGAGATTCCACATCATGGATCCACCTATGTTGTTGTTAAATGGATAAGACTATGGGTTATGTTATATAAATAATAAAGATTATATAATGACAAACTAGGTATACTCTCGGTTGGGGTTGAATCTTAACTACAGTTGAAGAAAAAGTTCCAGAATACGAAGCCTAGTAGCTAATTCTCAAGGTAGTCTCAAGAAGTACGTTACATTATATTCATATTAAATTCCAATATATCTCTCAGTATGTATTTATATAAAAGAATCATACTTTCTTGAGTTATATAAAATATTTAAGTATGGTCTATATTGAAATTGGCCTTGAGGAATTTATATTTTTTACAAAATGAATGCTTCAGATTGCAAGATAAGCAAATATCCTTCGTCTAATACAAGATCTAATAAAAAATATGAAAAGTTTACCAATTTTCAATTTCTTAATATTTCTACTTTCCTTTGCGAAACGTCTCCGTGCATGGCATGTGTGTTCCTTTAGCATATTGACACATCCATATGTATATTCCATTGCTTAACACATCAACCATCCATTCAGGCATTTTGAATTTAATTCAATCATTTTCCTGAAGTCCCAAATTCTCCCATTGATGGCTTCTCTAGTTTAGGATTGATAATTCACCGCCTATTCGATTATGAATCTTTATGATCCAGCTTCTCTGAAGCTGAACCAATGAACAAAGAACAAGTGTGTTTCAATAATGCATTGATTTAGCGTTTGAGTCTAGGAATTCTTCTTCTTGTGATGTTTCTTTTGAAAAATATTTTCCTTATGAGAAACCACATATACTATTTACATGACCCATTTTCCTCCATTGACACCGTGATTGATTAGATTCATCAATCATGTAGTGTATTAAAGAATGTCTTCTGAAATAGATTTTTCTTATGAGAAACCACATATACTATTTACATGACCCATTTTCCTCCATTCACAATGTGATTTATTAGATTCATCAATCATGTAGTATATCAAAGAATGTTGAGAATTAAAAAGACATAGAAATCATGGGAGATAGCTAGATCGATTTTAATATTCGACAACAAGCCAGCGTGTGAGAAAGTTGCAGCTAGGATGTTTTGTTGGCATTATGAGAGGAATATTGTCATTGCAAAATGCATGAGATAAGCTGTATTATGTCGGTCAATCATTGGACTCTGATTATTGAAACCAGAATGAATATATATGTGTGTACATCCTAAGATATAGCTATATCTTGCATAATATTTTGTTCTTGATATTTCAATCGACATTTTTCAAGCTTCGATATGGAAATATTCATTGTTGACATCAAATAAAAGCTATGATCAATTCTAATTTCTTAAGTTAAAACTCAAAACTACATTTTCTGCACTCATGAAATATGAGAATGTTAGCTATTGACATCATGATCATTTCTAGGTTACTATTAAAATTCAAAACTATGTCTTCTACAATCATGAAATATGAAATATCAATATTTGAGGATAATGAATGTCATCAATCATCTATTAGAGACTTTATTTTGCATGTATCCACTATCTTCATTTGTATCATAGTTACCAAATTCAACTGTATTGATAAAATAGAAATTGAAAATACGGTAGTACTTTCGATTTGATCGAACTTTTAATCAAATACCATTACAAATTCAAGTATTGTGATGGTTTTCTATATTTACGTGACAAGTTTAAGCCCTCAATTAAATAATGGAGTGTACTAGTATGAGCTTGGTAGCTATTCATGCCAAAAGTATGAGAGAAGGTAAAGTATGAAGAAAAATATTAACGGTGATATTTATTCATCAATTAATTATGTCATGGTATTATATCAATAAATATTTTTTTTCATATTTATTCTTTTTTCATATGGAATGAACTCTTTTCTAGAGAAAAAATCGAACTTTTTATTAAAAAGAAATAAAAAGTTACATAGTATATGAAATTAAGAATTCATTTTTGTTGTATGATTACAGATCATAGAGCCCATGGGATGTAAAGTATACAATCTTGTCAAAAGAAAAACATGAAATGTGCTATTCCTAAAATCAGGAAAGCAAGAAGAAAAGAACCAAATAATCCAGCTGGCCTAGGCTCTCCTACCCTTCTTCTCTACTCTTCGCCAACCACCAGTGTTGGGAGTGGAATCAATAGTGACAAGTTGGTTTTCCATTGTGTTCGTTGGTTGTGCCTTGCCTGATTCTGATCCTTTGGAGCCGTGAGTTCGTTTGATGCCACTTACATCCAGTTGAAGTTCTTGTTTCTATTCCAAATTGTTCTCTTTTTGTGTATTGTCCTGAACTTTTTGTTCATCTTCTTCTACATTGTGTTATACATTCTTTGTTGTGTCTACCTTCGTCACCAAAGGTTTTGTATTTTGCCATCCTTCCGGCTTCCTCTATTGTTGCTTATTCGTATTGGTGCTAGCGTGTGGGCATGCACTAAGCAGGTGACCTATTTGTTGACATCCACGGCATCAAAATGCTGTGTTTTCATAGTCAAAGGGTTGTGTCCACTGTGTATTATCCAAATTCAGGATTATACTTTCTGGTAGGCCTTCGCTGAGGTCTACTTCGACGCATATTCTGGAGAAGGTAAATATTTCTTTTATGTGTCTCTCTGAATCAATCTTTATGTATTTTCCCAAGGTATCTCAAATAGCGATTAAAGCCTTTTGATGCCAGAAATGTAAAGGGAGGTTATGCAACCTAACCTAGACTGGCATCTTTGATACCACCGTTGTGTTGGCATCGAAATCTAGAAACCATGCAGTGATGAATAGTCCAGCATTTCCCCAGAACCATGGCCCTTAGTTGAGAACAATATTCATTTCCTCTTCTATGTAAAATATTACTATGAAAAGCCTTTGGGGTATAAATAGATTTCACAGTTTGTTGTCCAAATTGTATGGATCTAGTGATGCAATACGTCAGATCTGGGCCAAAAACCATTAAATCTACAAATAACTGCAGATGTGTGTAGATCTGAGTATATAGCTTTTACCTCTAGTTTATTGATGATGAGATGGGATCTCAAGTTTTTGTTCTACAATGTAGCAGCCCAGGGACTCAATGGCAGCTGTGGGAATGGTTTTCCCTTTTCCCTTGACTGCGTCCTTAAAAACCCTATGTTCTTCGAGCTAGTTCCAGAGCATCCACCCCGCAGACGGAGGTTGATGGTGATGGTTCAATCTGATATTATTTTGTAGTCGTGAAGGGTATGATTGTCCTATAAACTGTGTCCCAGATAAATCATATTTTGTGCATAAGCTGGTATGCCAAGGAAGCTCTGTATTTTAAATCGCAGATCTCGGATCTTGCAACCTTGCCATAGCCTTAGGCAGTGGTGCCTACCATCTGGTGTTTTGATAAAGATCTTTGTATGGTTCGAGATTATAGGATCTGTCTCCATCTGTGGCTGGCCTCTTTCTATTGCCCGAGACTAATTGTTGTAGGACCTTAGTTCATCCCTATTCTGTCGGTGTTTTTCAGTTTGGAGTTTCAGATCTGCTGGATCTTGGCAGATCTATTTATTATGAGCCAGATCAGTTAGATGAATGGCAGATCTAGGGTATTTATGCTTTCCCACAGTGGAAATGAGCAACCCAGCTCCTTGCAGCAATCTCCCGGGGGTTGTAGTAGCAGATCTGGAGAATGGGTCTGCATATCCAACGTTGTCGGCGTCGATAGCCCCATTTTCCCATCTCTTGTAGATCTGAGAAACCAGTGTTTCTGCGCGTTGTTGTAAGAGGCTTACCTTAGCCCCTTCTGCAATGGCCATGGATACTGCAACATCTTTTAACCCACGTTTCAAACCCTTCTGTCCTCCGTAGCCGAGGGTCTTTGCAGATATGGGCACATGGGGGTTCCTAGCCTAGTCATGAGTAGTGAGCGCTACTCCTACTCAGCTTGGGCTCCCGGAGAGCATGGGCACACAAAGATCTACTGGCCTGACCCGGATCCGCGATGGAGGATAGTTGGGAGAGCTCACGCCTGAAATCGTCATTTAGCTAAGACTCTTCTTCCTCTCATGAAGTTCTCTGTTGTTAAAATTTCAAATCAATATGGAATGAACTTATTTTTAAGTATGCATTTGATTTTTTTTTTTTTTTTTTTTTTATCAAAATGAGGTATTATTATTCTCTGTAAAATTATAAAATTATATAATTTTTTGTTTTATGTAATTTTATTGAAAATTAAAATACAAAACTTTTATCTTTAATGTAATGATGTGATGCTCTTACAAACAGAAATTTGATTTTTCATTATTGATATAGAATAAGAATGTTTAAAACACAATTACTAGGTTGGGGCTCTCTTATTAATATAAAATTGATTTTTCATTATTGATATAAGACATAAATAATTAAAAAATAATTACTAGTTTGATACTTTTTTAGAGAAAGTCTCTATTACTATGATTTTTATTTTTTATTTGTTAAAAACTAAGTAAAATATATGTATCAATAGGATACATAAAGGGAAAATTTATAAGATTAAAAAAAAGAAAATTCTCATAAAAATAATTAGAAGAGAATACTAAAAAAGACACCAATTTTAATAGTATAAGCTCTCAAATTAGGTCAAGCAGTGTATGACTGATTTTTTCTGCTTTGCAGAAAAAATTAGTCTTACAGAACTATTTTTAACGAAATGAACAATACGATTGACTGGATTGTTCTTTATCCAACTAGGACTTGAAAATTTTTCAATTAAACTGTATCGAATCCAATTCCAATCCGAATTCGAATTAAATAGGTGACTATGGTTTATATACAAATATTCCTATGAACAAAAAAATGTTTTTGGTTGTTGAAATCAAAACGAATATATTACATATATACCCACAATAATACTATTAAAAATTAAAATAGTAACAATATTATTAATTAATAATAAACCTCAAATTTAATATTAATGCTCTATTTAAAAATTAAAGATAATATGAGAAAATTATCAATATTATGAATGAAGTTAATAATTTTAATAAAAATAATATTAATTTTAATATTAACTATAATATTAAAAAAATTATTAAATTTTACTTATAAAAATTAATTTGTATAAAAATGATGTTAATTTATATATAAATAATAAAATTTGATGTCTTCAACCTATATCAACTACCTATATTACTAGCAATTGTCCCAAAAGGTGCAAAGAGAGGCCGATAGGATTATTAAATTGGAAGTGTTGAATTTTTCTAGAAGAGTTAATTGGTTTGTGGAAAACCTTGTTTTCTTGCACTGGATAATTGTGCAATTACTTTTCTTTAGATGTTTTGTTTATATCTATATTACAAAGAACACATTGAATGTCTTATTTCTAATTATCCAAAATCAAGAAGTTAAGTTAATTATCCAAAATCAATAAACCTCTATAGATGACTAAACATAATCATCACACATATTCAACATATATAAACATAATTGACATACATACTTATTGCCAACTGAAATCTATTCAAACAAAAACCCAAACCCCATATGGTTTGCTCATAATTATAAACATCCACTTCCCTGGCGGACGTTAATGCCTCTGTGATTTTATGAACTTGGTGGTCCACTAACGTATTTGTTCGTTGAGTTTTTTGGTCCCGAAGATTTGGCACAAAATCGAACACTCTGCAGTCCTGTTCAATGTTGTTGATCTTTCTTCGAAAAGACGAAGCATACGCGGAGGCAGACAAGGGTTGGAACAAGCTTCTTGTGAAAATTTTATGCAAAACTTTCTCAGAACAACATAATGTATAGCCTATTGTCTGTTCAAGATTTTCACTGTTCAAAGATTGGAAAAGAACTGACATAATAACATAATGTATAGCCTATCGTCTGTTCAAGATTTTCACTGTTCAAAGATTGGAAAAGAACTGACATAATGCCTCTATCAAAGAACTGAGATGCGTATTATAAAGAAATGATTTAGTTTGTTATTTTAATTTTCCAACGCTAAATGTTCACAATGTGAACAACTGAACATATTAACAGAATTGAACTCGTCCTCGGTGTCAATGTTTAGATAAGGTCTTCAAAACATTTAACATGCAGTTACAACACAAATGAATTAGGCTATTTATAAAATACTTTTGAAATGCAAACATTTACACACTTTACCTAGCTTTGCCTTGTTTTCTTTACCACTGTGTAAGAGGCTAAATAGGATTTCCAAGGTTAATGGTTGGGGGCAACTGCGTTAGATCTTTCGATATTTTATCACATGGTTGGAGGCAACTGCGTTAGATCTTTGGATATTTTATCACATTTTTATCATGTCAGATGAGGTGAAATGGATATGAGCTTTATGAGCTTTAATAACTACTAGATTTAAATGAAGGTTATTTATATCATGATAAAATGTTACAGTATGTTGTTTTTACAGCAAACACGGATGGAGATACTGCTGCTCTGTGGTACAGCTTAGGCGGCTATCTGTTTCCCTTCATCAATTTTGCCTAAACTAGATTGCAGACAGTAGCAATAAACCATGCTGGAAATCTCGATGTCTGCTCCATTAAATAAAATTACAGACGGCAAGAAACAACAAGAGCAAATATAATATATAATTTATTGGTAAGAATTCCGAGTATCTATTGCGAGGCTTGACAAGTGTTGTCTTCTGATAGAACTCTATCAAACTCAAACCATGCTTTACACAATTGTTTCTGAAGGATGCAAAATGAAGTTGGGAAGGTCACAGATTTGATCGATCGTTCGCTAACACCCCAGCATTGCCTTGATTGTCTCTTCTGCAAGCCTAGCCTCTCGTGGCAAATCAGAAATGCTTAATACTAATCAGTGCTGACCAAAAGCCAATGCAAAATTATTAACGATTATTGATGCATAAAAAAACATGTTGACCTAAATATGACTGTGCTACTTTTAATCAAAGTGTACAAAATTTAACCCTACGTTAAAATCATGAAACTTCAATGACTCAATTCAAAATCAGTTATTAATCGTGTAAACCGGACTGACTCAATTCAAAAGCATTTATTCATCGTGTAAAAAGTTTAGTCGATACAACACTATGTAAGATAAATTGCAGAGTTATGTATAACATTTTGTCTTATCTTAAGATTAAAAAATGCAATAAGAAAGCGACTTGACTTCTCCTCTAATTTTATATAGGTATGCGTGAAGTACTTTTATATTATTTGGTGATGTTTTTAAGTCGTAACCACAGTTCAAATAGTTTTGCACTTTGTTGAAATTTCTTGAATGATCAGATAAATACAAAATGAACAAAAATATAGCGAAGGAATTAACAACTACTAGACAGGTCGAAAGGGTACAATGAGTAGCAATGTACACCCAGGGGAGCCTTTAACACCGCGAGGGTGTGTCCGATTAGTAAATGAAAAAATAAGTATAGTTCGAAAGGAAATCGTAATAAATGGTGTATATTATTATTATTATTATTATTATTATTATTATTATTATTATTATTATTAAGAGTTTATATTTTGTTGTTGTTGTTGTTATTATTATTATTATCACTAGTTAAGAGTTCATATTTTTTAATAAGATGATATACATAATCATAAATTTTCATTTAAAAATTATAAGTATTCTATGCCTTTCACTTTTCATTAATATTCTCATCCTCACTCAGTAATTATATGTTAGCTATAAAAACACCTAAATTTTAGGAAATGCAACCAAATTCGATTTAAAATTAGATATCTTTTTATATTGTAAAAACCCCTGAATTTTAATGAAATGCAAGCAACTTCGATTTCATATATAATATTTTCTGGAAAATTAGATATCTTTTTATATTCTAAAAGATGTGATGAAGTTTATTTAGAAATGAGACGTAGTTTTATATTTTAAAGCATATGATGCAACACATGCATCCTTTTTGTACGAATTACTCAAATTCAAGAGGAACGGGATTATGTTACTCAAATTGCGATTAACCATGGTCTCATAAAGAGAAATGAGTACATCTGATTATAATTATAATTTACAAGCTGCGATAGGGGAGGGTCGCCAATACATGTGCGCCCTCCCCGCCACGTCAGTTTACCACGCGTCAACCCACATGGCTCCGGTATGACACCTTTCCACCGTGGAGCTGGCCGTGTGGGCTATCACCTCGCGTCTTAAAATTCCTCCTTCGCGCCATTTGAAAGGTTGGTTTGGGCTCATTTCTGCGATGTCCCATTTTCCCTTTGTCTTTCTGCTCGGGGCCGGTTGTTGGGCGAAGCCCCCCGCCGAAGATGGCGCAGGACGGCCCTATAACCTGCGCGCATGGTGGTTAGAACGTGTGTTGGGGGAATGCTGTGTTCGGTTGACAGGGTTTGTATTGTTGTGCGCAGAGTCGTTTATTCGTGTGCTGGTGCGAAGGTTTGATGGAGTTTCAGGGTTTCTGGCTGGGACAGCGGTTCTGCTTTTCTTGTGCTTTTCCGCCTGGATTTCTTGGTCGTTCTGGAATGCAAGTTGTTTAACATGGAATGCCAGTTGTTTAGCATTTCTCTGGTGGTGGTCTGATTCGGCGATTTTGTTGTTTGGGGAGGAGTCGGTCGCCATTCTACTGAGCTTGAGGTAACATAGGATTTTTCTGTTTTGCTCTGCTGTTTTTGTTGTTTTTCTGATCTCTAATGGCTTTTTTCTTCCTATTGCAGGTGTGGAAAAGGACGTTGCAGGTGTGGAGAAGGTCTGGCGAGCTGTGGGGAAGGTGGCGAGCTATGGGGAAGGTGGGGGAGGTCGGCGACCATCCATAGCCTGTAACCGGTAGGATTTTTAATCCTACCAGCTTTACTCTGTGTTTTTCAATACAAGCATCTCTAACAGGATATTTTGTGAACTTTCTATGGCATTTTATGGCATTATTTTGAGCATTTTTTTGAGGGTTTAGGGTTTTAGGCATTCTATGGCATTTTTGCTGTTTTAGGGTTTAGGGTTTTAGGCATTCTATGGCATTCTGTTTTTGCTGTTTTGCTGTTTTAGCCCTCAAAACACTCTGTAGCTGCTCTCCCCTGACTTGCATAGCCGGCCCCGAGCAGAAAGACAAAGGGAAAATGGAACATCGCAGAAATGAGCCCAGACCAACTTTCGAAACTCTCTGTAGCTGCTCTCAATTGCCTTGTTACTGTGTTTGCTTTATAGATAAAAATGATGCATTTTTATTGTCCATGCTATTGTATCTTTTTCATTTGGCATATGAGGGTTTCTCTTTTCTTTCATAGAGTTCTGAGTGCTCTACTTCGTGCTATTGTTTGTTTTATATTCGACTGCTCGGAGGGGAAGGCTCTTCTAAAGCCTCACTAAACCCTTACGAAGCTTCTTCGCAGACTTGCTACTCAGGTTGCTCTCTGGGCTACAGTGTTGTAGTTATGTATTTCTAGCCAAGAGCCTGGTAATTTCCTTGTCGGTAAATTATTGGTATTTTTAATCACCTTTCTGGAAGTGAGACTTGTCAAGCGGCCTCGGCCCTTGTAGACATTCTGTATAAGTTATATGTTTTTTTTTTTTTTCTAATGGACTTTGTATGGAAGCCGTGGACATTTTACGACCTTAATCACAGTTATACTGTTAATTTATTTATGGTTTCTTGAAGTCATAACTGTTATCTTGTTTCCTTCTATGAAAGTCTTATTCCGAATTTTACACACAAGTTGCATTCTCTATTATTTAAATTGACTTAAAAGCATTTCTCTGGATACTGTTTGAACGCTACTATTCTTGATTTACTCATTGTAGAATATTATGATTTCCTTATGCTGTAAAACCTTGCATAGTGCTAAGTTATTGAGATCGTTTTCACTTGTGACGGTGCATCTATATTTGAAGGTTATTTTGTTTTTACAGCTGATGAGTTTATAAGTTAAGAAATGGGTAGGGTTTACTGTTTTATGAACAAAGCTTCTACTCTTTTATTTCCTTTTAATATCGCTCAGCTTTTACTAGCAAACTTTATAGGATTAAATCCTTGTCAGGGTTTTGTTAGAGTTTTGTCAGGGTTTTGTTAGAGTTTCCTTGTCAGGGTTTTGTTAGAGTTGAAATGCCCGATAATGCATGCAAAGAGATTGACCGTTCTTCATGAAGAAATAGGTTCGATATCTGCTTGAGTCGGAGTGTTGGTGTTTTCAACCTGTAACTCCAGTGTCTCTCAGTAGTTATGTCTTCGGTCAGGTCTTGAGTGGGCATATCAATTTGGAACAATTTCTATTTTTTACACCTAGGACCTGGAGCATATTTTTCATCACAATTATAGGAGAGTCCATTTCTTTGGTGGTCTGCCATTTGTGTTGGAGACAACCTTTGTACTTCCAAGGGATGTGTAGGAATTGTGCTAAGTTGGAATATTTGATTCTGCAAACAGATTTCTATGCACTTTTGAAACTTTTCTTCCTAGTTTCTTGGGGAACAGGGATATAAGGAGTGCAAAGCTATCGGGAGAGGAGAATGTGTTGATAATAGTGATATATTTGTAGGGTGTTGGTGTCCATTGTAGCTGTTGAATTGTCTAGATTGTGTACCTCTGAATGTAAATTTCTTGTAATATGTGAAAAGAATAATGAATCCAAATCCTCCTTGACCCGTATATAGCACATGACCTACTGAAATTTTAAATTTATGGAGTCGGTATAATCTCTATTCCAAAAAACATAATTATTGTTGCTTAGTTGCCATGCATTAGATATTGTGAACACTCTTATCAAGAGCCAATTCAATCCCTTTAAGAATGGCATGTGCTTCTGCCTGATTGTTGATCTTTCCTAAGGTTCATTCAAATTTTAAACTTTATTTATCTCCGGCGTTGATGACAAGACCCACAATTGCAGTTACCCTGGATTTCCTTTCGGTACACTGATTTCCTTTAAATCTCTCTTATTTTTGCAATGCCTAGTTTTGTGCAGGGAAGTTTAAATTACAGGAAAGCTTAACATGCTGTAGATTTTGAGCTCTAAAGCAATTTTGTGGGATTTTTGTATACCTACTGCTTTGGAATTTCCTTCTTACATGTATTAGAGGCAATTCATAATTTTTCTGTACCGTAATACACTGTTATAGATCAATATTAACTCCAGAACTCATAAGTGTAAAAAGGGATATAAAGAAACAGAGACATGATTCTCTTGATGCTTAAAAGATCCCATCTTAAGATGGGTCTACGCTGGTTTATATTTTGTAGATTTATAAATTATTGTAATTTTTTTTTTTTTTAGTTTTTTTAATAATTTAGCTATTTTTAATTTTCCATTTTTACTCCAATTCTTTTTTCCCCCTCTAAGAAGGCTGTTGTAACTTTGCATCAATTATAACAATTCATTAGTTAACCAAACAATTGTCATATGTGAATCACTCATATTGTCAAACAATTGATCTACTCATGAAGGAAAATGAAAAAGGTGAATAGGTGCTTAGAAAAGAATTAATGACTAAGCCACAATTCGTCATATAGCTGATTAGGTTACTGTGCACCCAAATTTCTCTATCTTTTGGAAAGTTGATGTAACAAGATGGAACAATATGATTCTCATAGTTGTTCATCAACTGATTTGATTAATTTAGATACTTCCATCATTTTTACTGACACATATAAAAACACATGCTCTCTATAAGTTGGGCATACTCCACGGTGGACAGGTGTCATACCGGAGCCATGTGGGTTGACGCGTGGTAAACTGACGTGGCGGGGAGGGCGCACATGTATTGGCAACCCTCCCCTAGGTGATTGATAAAAATCATAACTATGTTCTTTATTGTATTTCTAGTTTCCAGCAATGTAAAGTTCTTATTCATTCTAATTCAATCAATAACATGCTAAGTATAGAGTTCCTTACTACTAGTGCCTCGTACATTAGAAGCGAGCAGGAGGTGTTTCTAATTGTGAGTGTAGACTTCTATTCAGTGTTAAGTGATTGTAAACTTGCCCAGCACTGTCATCACATTATAACGGTCCACTTATTGGAGCCATAAGTGAGTTTAGAGCTTTGTACAGTGCGCACAGAATAACTTATAGAAATAGTTTTATCATAATTAATATTTTACAGAAAGACATATTCCATTGAAAATTTCTTATCAACACACAGTTAGGTTGCCACAAGAAATCACTACTAGGTTGTAAGCCAAAATGTTGCTGTGCCAAGAAAAAGATACAATCCATCCAAAATCCACATCATAATGTGGTTAGAACCGAAAACATATGACACCCCTATTCTTTATGGCCCTGAGAATCTTGAGTGCCAAAACTCCCCGAGTTACCTTCTTCAGCCAGGTAGGTTGGCCTACCAGTCAAAGGTTGATTAGGAAATGGTTGATTGTTGCCATATGATTGATTCCAATTTGCAGCTTCCAACCATGGAGGTATTGAGTACCCATACCTCACACTTGCACTACTGACCCCTGCATTAAGTGGAGGTGTGTAATGAGCATACAGAGAATTGACACCAGCTTTGGTAGGAACAAGGCAAGTGCGTAAACCCTCGGTTTGATAGTGGGGCACTTGAATGTTTATGAGATCTTGGAATAATGGTGTATTATCTACAATGGAGTCCAATGAGTTTGAAATAATCCTAGTTTCATCAGCTATTCTTGTATCATTGATCATCCCTTGTTCCTTTTCAAGCATTTGTTGTGCCTTTCGTTTTTCCTTTTCCTGTCTTGCCATTTGCTTTTGTTGGTCCTTAACTTGCCTTGCTTTATCTCTTTCAATCCTTTCTTCTGCTCGCTGTTGTGCTGCAACAATCCTTGCTGCCTTCTTCTCCTTGACCATATCCTTCTTTTTCTGTTTTAATTCTTGCATTTCAAGTTTCTTTTTTTCTGACTCAACTAACAGGTTTATATAGTCCTCTGAGGTGAGTAGCTGTGAGCTTCGGCCCAAACGAAGACTACCCGGTGCACCTTGCTTTTTTCTCATTGATACTCTCTCTACTGGTAGCTTTAGGAACCGTCCAAGTGTCTTCTCCACCCCTCCCACCTGCATGTCATTGCTTGGTACTTCCCTTTCAGTATCTGTTGGAACTGATTGAACCATATCATTATCTTCATTTGATGCCTCATTATGTCCTTCATCTTCTTCCATTGATCTATTTTCCACAAAAAAATGAACAATTTCACTGTTCAATTCTGCTGGTTGTGAGGGCATGTTCATGCTTTCTTCATTGGTTGCTGAGACACTATGTGCATTCATATTGATCATTGCTTCTGCTAGCCATGAAGATGGGGTTACTTGGCTTGAAAATGTCAATTGGTCATTGTCAACTGCATGTTCAACAATATCATTAGCAATATCAGCAACAGGAATTTGATGTTCTTGAGTTGGTGGAACAATCTCCATGTTACTAGGAATTTGTTCATTGTTATATTGTGTTTCACATACAGTTTCATCATCTTCAGCATATAACTGTCCTTGAGACAGGGAAATCATATTACCAGCTGCAACAACATCATCTTGGTCATCTACTTCTTGCACTTCAACACATGTTTGGACATTCCCTTCTTCCTGACCATCCACATGAAACGCTTGGCTACAAACAGTATCATGCATAAGAGCATCATAGTTCAGTGGCCAGATTCCTGTCCTCCTAAAGCAAGCCTTGATATTTGATGGTGTCAAAGCCCTTTTAAAAGCTTTACTTGCAAGCTCTGCTAGCTCAAACCTTTTCACCTCAACCCCTAGATTCTTTGCCATCCATGCAGCACGCTCCGACCTGAAATAGTTCTTGAAAGGGCCAAACACACTAACATCAAGGGGTTGCAGCCTATGAGTGGTATGAGCGGGCAATGTCAACATGTCGATGCCTAAATTGTTTGCTTCCTCAATTGTTTGTACAGCCATGTGGCTCCCATGGCCATCTAATATCAAAAGGTGTCTGTTATTAGGCGAGACGCCACCTGGTACCGATGCAGCAAAGTGAAAAAGCCAACTTAGAAACAGTTCTTTAGTCATCCATGCATGGGGATGTGCAGCCATGCATGCACCTGGTTCACAGTTCTGTATATAGTTTTTCAGTTGATTTTTACCTTTGAATAGATAAAATCCTGGGATTGAAGTACCAATTGCATTAACACAACATAAAATAGTTATCCACTCCCTGCTCTTGGGCAAAATCTTTGGCACATTTCGGCTCCCTCTCTTGGCAATTACTCGCATGCCACAATTCCTCCCTGCCTGTAAACCTGTTTCATCACAGTTCCATATATGGTCTACTCCATAAGAATGTTTATCATAAGCACTAGAAAGTGTGTCATAGAATTTTTGCACAACTGCAGGGCGCAAATTTAATGCTCTGTCTCTGTCAAGGCCCTCAGCAGTACGCAATACAAGTTCTGGATGCCTTTTTTTAAACCCAAACCACCATGATTTACCAGGAAACCCATCTTTGAATGGGTTTGGCCTCCCTTGACAGATTTGAGCAACTGTTGATTTGAGTTGTATCAACTCTAGCCTATGTCCCAGTTGGGCCATCTCTTTACACCACTCAACCACCTCGGCCTCCTCATCCTCAGTCATAACTGTAAGAGGCCCTCTACGTTTTGTATGAGTCAGTCCATTTATCCAATAATGTATTGACGAGGGAGGAATACCATGTTTTTTTGCAGATGCCCGAACTGAGTATCCATTAAACTCTATGTCGTCAATTGCAACTAACATTTGTTCTTTTGTCCATCCTCTTATAGCACTGATCTTTTTAGTTGAGCTTGCCCCTTGGACTGTTGTTGATGGTGGTTCTGTGGCTGATGGTGTGTTAACATCAACGACTGTCACATGGTCATCTTCAACAATGTTCCCTGGTGCATTGCTGGCATCGACATCAGCTGGCCTGTCATCATCAGACGATGTGCATCACAGCTACACACCCCTTGTCACTCTCCTGCCACTTCTCCTTGTACGAGCAGAGTAACTTCCTTTTGCCATAGATGCAACAACCTGTAAAATTATTGCATGCATTTAGACATTAGAATATATGTTAAATTATGCTTTATTACTTCTGCAAAAATTACTTTTCCTCTATTACAGGAAATTATCAACATGTATGTTGCATTTAGACATTTGAATATATGTCAAATTATGCGTTATTAATTCTGCAAAAATACTTTTCCTCTATTACAGGAAATTGTCAACATGTATGTCACTGTTTTCATAATGAGAGCAAATGTTTCACTTTCATAGGGCAGTGTCAGGATATGCGTATACATTAGGATACAGAGCTTGTTACATTAGGATATGCGTATACAATGATTACAGTCTATCCATATGTATTACCTTAGGATATGCGTGTAGAGTGAGAACCCCGGGATATCATGTTGTATATTGATTAACTTGTCACCTTTGTATCTTATCTAAGCTTATGACAAGCTATGCAATTAGAACACAGTAGTTACACATGACTCTTTCTAACCATGCTTGTTTACCTAATCACTTGCTTTTCTCATTCTCATTACACTCGGCATAAGTAATAGCACAGATATTTTACAAGTAACATCATCTAAAGGTTGAACTATCAGTGCTAACCTAAGAAATACATGTATAGATATGATAAAGTACCTGTATCACAGGTTGGTTATCTCCCTAATAGATTGGATTCAGCTTTAATATACATATAACATATGTAATTATACAGAGCTTTGTTCTAGCTCACTCATAGATAAGGGTGAACTGAAACCATGCTTTGTTCTAGCTTTGTTCTAGCTCACTCTAGCTCAACGAGGTGAAAAGATATGAAGGCCAATAAGACGGTCATCTGCTATGTTACTTATAATTGTGTTTTCTCATTATCCAAAATCTTACAGTCATCTAATTCAATAAAGAGAAATGGTCATCCGCTCGGGCTTCCATTCTAAGAAACCATTCCTCAGTTCTATGGTCCATTCACCAGTAGTAGAAATTCACTTATTTGCACTCTTTCGACTCAATATCAAAATTTTTGCTTTCTCAATAGCTTCATGCTTCTGAAAATACATGTCTTTCGATTATGTTTCAATGTGATGTCTCAATGATGATTGTCAAGGTCTGAAAATATGTGAAAAATTACTAAGTTTATTAGAGTCATTAAAGTTACAATTCGTTTTTGTTCTATGTTTTAACTCATTCTGCATAGAACCCAAGCCATAATAATCGCTCAATTCCTGTAAGCTAAGGTTCAAGGTTCAATTCCTGTTAGGTAAACAAGCTATGACTACAGTACTAGCACGACATACATAACATTTGGACATACGTAACATTTGTGATATGTAAGTTGTAATCCCTATGAAGCTGATGATCGAATAATTCCTGTAAGCTAACCTTCAATTCCTGTAAGGTAAGCAACCTATGACGTTGATTAGATGGATACGACTGTATTCAATAGGTTAACTGTATAAGCTAGAACACATACATAAACTCTGTATAAAAAAGGTTAACTGTAACTGTATAGGTTAACTGTCACCACCCTATGGACAGAACTGTAATGTAAGAAATCTGATAAATGAATGGACAGAACTGTAATGTAAGAAATCTGATAAATGAAAACAATGAAAACAGAACTGTAACAGAACTGTAATGTAAGAAATCTGATAAATGAAAACAATGAAAATAGAACTGTAAGAAGAATGAGTTGTAATTCATAAAACTGACTTGAATATATTGGCCACTGTTTTGTGATGTTGTCTTCAAGTTTGCTGAATAGTTTGAAAGCATAAGATGCAACTTCAACAGTGGGTGGACTTCTTTTATAGTTTTGGGGACTTGATTTTAATTGGTGGACATGGATGCACATGGATTGCAATGGCTTCTTTTTGAATGTGTGGTATGGATTTAATTTGCTGTGATCTAATGGTTGGGAATTGTTTATTTGTTGATCCATGTGCTTTGATCTGTTTTAATGAGAAATAGAATGAGTTGGGTGTCATTTATTGCAGTTATTGGGTCTGGGTGTCATTTATTGAACAAAGTGGATTTAATTGTTATTGGGTTGGGTGTCATTTATTGAACAAATTGGATTTAATTGTTGATGGGTTGGGTGTCATTTATTGAACATAGGGTTTTTAGTTGTTGAACAACTCAGCAGTTATGGCTGACATACATTCCTTTTGTTATGTGCAGGTAGGCATATTTATTTGGGATGCAAAGTTGCAGTTCTGATGAGTGGGGGTTGAAGTGACTGTTGTTTTGTACTTCTGGAATAGACCAGTTTGGAAGCCTTTATGGCTCTAGCTGTTTTCTACTTGGGTCAATATGTTTTGCAATATTAAGTAGTAAAATACTATTTATGGACAGTTGTGGGCCCAGTGAATGTATGGGTGATTTTTGGACATAATTTAAAACTTATTTATACATAATGTTATTTATTTGTGTTTAAATTTTGGTTTCAAAAGTCTTAATCACTGGTGGTTTGGTGGGACCAGTATTATATCAACTACTGGTCCCTGCACAATATTAGGAATCCCTCCCCTAAATTATTATTCTCAATGCTGTGCTACACTGTTATGCTCACCTCGCATAAAACCAAGGAAGGAAATAATTGTCCCTCTTTCTTACAGAAACAAAAATAACAAAACGCAGCCACATGTTCTATTTAATCCGTAAAGGTCGGTCCGGTCATTGTCACAACATTTCACCTGCGCGCGACCCATAATCAGTCTGGACATCCGATTGACACTAAACAAATAGAACGGTCAGTGAGCGGTGACAGGGCATGCAATTCTCTTTCTTAATTGAGAGGTGGGCATGTGAATCCGGGAGGAGGGGTAGCGCCACATTGAACAAAAAGATCCAGAGCCACTGGTAGGATGACATTGACGTTGAGTAGCTTGAGGCGGATAGCTGTACATAAGCACAACACTGCCTCCAACTCCGCAACGCCTTGTATGAGTGGGCAGCACTGGTTGACAACGGGGTCGCCAATGCCTAAGTGCACCAACCCTCCCAACAAATCCACGCACGCTCCCAGTTTCAATGCATCCAAAGGACATGATGAACTTCCTCCGCCGGATCCACCACCTGGGGACCTACTGCCGCTGCCCGGGACGCTCGGAGGTCCGCCCGATCTCCCACCTGGGGGGCTACTGCCGTCCCGGGGATGGTAGGAGGTGTTGCAGCAGGAGGAGAGTCACAAGAGAGCACTAGCATGGGCATGGTGCTTGCAGCACTAATCATAAATATGAAAAGCATTGCTGCAGCCTTTCCCATCTTCAACCAAATGCGATGTTGTCCCTTACCCGAAATGAAATTGAATGAGAGAGAAGGGAAAGAAAGAACCGAGAAGGCAAAATAAGGGAGTTGCATGTTTGAGGTCGCAAGATATGGATTTTATAGCAGCTCTGGTAACTGTTTCAATGCGTAATTTTCTTAATTCTATATGTTATTGTAGCAAATGCACATTGCAAAAGTTCAAGCACTCCATAGGGTGCCGGAAGCTCAATCGGAAACTGTATCTAGTCCTCCCTCCACGTTTTATAATAATCTTGCAAACTACAGATTTCCATGTGATCCTGGAACTCTTCCGTGGATGACATCTTCCACCTGAAATAAGATGCGTTCACGTGAAATCGACTCGAAGATAATTAATTCAAAGTCTCACGCGATACCAAAGCTTCTGGAACATTTCCGGAAATAAAGAGAAAGAAGTTCGTATATGACTAATTTGAAAAGCGCACGTTATTCACTTTTGTTTCGTTAGAACATTCTTTTTAAACAAGATCAACTCAGGAATGAGTTAATATAATTTTGCCTTGTTCATATAACATTCTTACATATGTATATGTGCAAAATTTATGGCAGGGATCCTCATTATTACTAAATTTTTCTATTAACTCTGTTTTATATAGAGCATTTTATGGTAAGCGATCTTATTTTAGAAAAATGATGTTTGTTAATTACTCTTATGGGGGCTAAAATTGATTAAGAGCACTCTATAAATTGGGTAAGGGATTGAAACACTGATCGTAGTTATGGAAAGAATAATACTGCTTATAGTTATGGGAAGAACAATTTGTTAGAGTAGAATGTGATTGATAAAGATGGTATATATTTTAATCAAGATATAAATAATTGGATTATAATAGAAATATGAAAATATGATCTATTCTCAAAGTTAATATTAATTGATTATTGTCTTTTTCATATAATATATATCTATAATGATCTTTTACTTTCTATTATTTTATTTTTTTTCTTTCTTTCACTGGTGTCACATTTATGGTTTTATAGGTGTCCAATAAAAATAATAGTATAGTGTCTTCTTTAAGGTTTAATGAGTGCGAAAAGACTTAAAAGTTTACTAAAAAAGTGGTTTTTACATGGTTTTATCAGAACAAAATTCATTTATGAAAGCAAGATAAACTCGGGAGAATGATTAAAATAATCGCATACGTCTATGTTCTAAGTTAGTGGAATGGACCTATCCAAATATTATGTAAAATAACACTAGCAAATTAAACATTGATTGTGATACTTCTCTCTATGAGTGTAAACATAGCTTAACATATGCATCCTAATGCAAATAGTGAGAGATCAAAAGTGGTTACAATGGAAGTACATGAGTTCAAATCAAATTAATGATAGCATAACAAAGATAACCAACAATACGTGTGTGTAGCTACGGAACCCAACAATATGCATGTATAGTTACGGAACTGTTGTTGCGAGAACCCCACATATTCTTCTTTAGGAAGAGATATGGCGATGCTCCATGTAAATTTTGGTTAAATCAGTTTTATTTTGTGTGCTTTGGTTTATTTTGTGAAATTTTCAATTTGTTTGAATATTTATTTTAATGATTCCATAGCTTGTGGTTTGTTGACAACTTCCGAGGGGCTCAAATTTTGGTACGATTTCACTGCCTAAGATTTAAATTTTTATTTTATTAGATTTTTATAATTTGTAAATAAAATTAATTTTAATGTATTTAGTTAAAATAATTATAATTAATTAAAATAATTATATTTAATTAAATTAATTAATAAAAATTAATTTGTAAATATTTTTAATTATTTATAAAGTCTCTTTGATCATGATCAACGATGATGGTGAACCATGGACAATCATGGTCAACCATGTTTTATAACATCAAACATCATCAATCATGGTCAAGCATGGTTGAACATTGCATTGAGACAAAGATTGTCTCGATATGAAAATCAAACATGGTCAAACATACTCCAACGCCACATTGTGACAGGGATTGTCAAAATATGAATATCAAATATCGTCAACCATGTTTATTTTCGTGTTTATAATATTTATCTAAGGGTTTATATACCTTCGGTTTATAACATTACTCCATTGAGTTTAATATTATTCCCTTGGATTCTTAATATGTTGGGGTTCTAGTATTAGTCCCTTGGGTTTATAATATCAATCCCTTTGGTTTATGATTCCTTTTGGTTTATAATATCAATCATGGTCAACCACGGTAAATCATAGCCAGCCATGGTCCACCATGGTCAACCATGGTTGAATGATGCATTGTGACAAATATTATCTCAATATGAAAACCAACCATGATCAACCATGGTCCAACGTCGCGTTATGACAATGACTGTCTCGATATGAAAAATCAATCATGGTCAACCATTGTCAAGAATGGTCCAACGTCACATTGTCACAAGGATTTTCTTAATATGTAATCAACCATGGTCAACCATGTTTGTTTTAGGGTTTATAATATTTATCTTTGGGTTTATATTTTTAATCCCTTGGGTTTATTGCTCCAAGGGTTCATATTCCTAGGGTTTAATATTATTCCCCTAGGTTTATAGTCCCTTGGGATTTTAGTATTAATCCCTAGGGTTTATTATTCCCTTGGATTTATAATATCAATCATGGTCCAACATCACATTGTGATAAATATTGTCTCAATATGAGAATCAACTATGGTCAACCACGGTCCAATGTCTCATTGTGGCAAAGATTCTATTGATTTAAAAATCAATCATGGTTAAGTATGCTCAACCATGGTCCAATGTCACACTGTAACAATGATTTTCTCAATATGAAAATCGACGATGGTCAACCATGTTCAACCATCGTAAATCATGGTCAACCATGGTGAACTGTATTTTTTAAAATCAATCATGGTCAACCATGGTCTTATGTCGCATTGTGACAATGTTTGTCTCAATATGAAAATCAATCATTGTTTCAAACATGGTCCAATGTCACATTATGACAATGATTGTCTCAATATGATAGTCATGGTCAACCTTGGTCAGTCCTAGTCAACCATGTTTTATAAAATCAAATATGGTCATCCATGGTCAATCATGCTCCACCATGGTCGAACATCGCATTGTGACAAAGATTATCTTGATATTGAAATAAACGATGGTTAAGAATGGTCAACTATGATCCAACATCGCATTGTGAAAAGGATTATCTCAGCATCAAAATTAACAATAGTCAACCATTTTTATTTTAATATTTATAATATCTGTTTTAGGGTTTACATACCTTGGTTTTATAGTATTAGTCCCTTGGGTTCAATATTATCACGTTGGATTCATAAACCCATGGGGTTTTATTATCAATCCCTTCAATTTAATTTTCCCTTGGGTTTGCGTCGCTTTGTGACAAAGATTTTCTTGATATGAAAAGCAATCATGGTTAAGCATGGTAAACCATGGCCAACCATGTCTATTTTAGTGTTATAATATTTATCTTACGGTTTACATACCTTGGGTTTATAATATTAGTCCCTTCAGTTTAATATTATTCCCTTGGATTCTAATCTCGACATCAAATTGTGACAAAGATTGTCTGAATATCAAAATCAATGATTGTCTTAACAATGGTTCAACATTGCATTATGGCAAAGATTGCTTCAATATGGTAATGAGGGTCAACCATGGTTAATTCTGGTCAACCTTGGTCAACCATGGTCAACCATGTTTTATAAAATCAAACATGGTCATCCATGGTCAATCATGGTCAACCATGGTTGAATGTCACATTGTGACAAAGGTTTTCTTGATATGAAAATCAACCATGATTAAGTATAGTCAACCATGGTCCAACGTCGCATTGGAACAAATATTATCTCAATATGAGAATCAACCATAGTCATATGTCACAATGTGACAAAGATTCTTTCGATTTGAAAATAAATCATGGTTAAGCATGGTCAACCACGGTCCAACGTCACATTATCACAAGGATTGTCTCAATATGAAAATCTCAACAAAATATTTATATTTTTCTATAAAAAATACTAAAAATTATTTAAAATAATTAATTATTTATTTTTTATTTATCAATTATTTATTTTTTAATGTAGTATCTTTTAATAATAAATTATTATTATTATTGTTAGTAATTAGTATTATTAATTACTTTTTATTTATTTTTAATTGAGTATATTTATTTTAAATTAGTATTATTATTATATATTGATGAAGGGCTTATATGATAGATATAAATGAATCCTTTGGCATGTACCAATAACATTTATTATTTTTATTTTTAAATGTTTAAATTAATAATAATAATAGTAATAATAATAATATTATTATTTTTATTGTAATAATATTATTTTTATTAATATATATTTAACAATGGTAATATAAATAAAGGTTTCAGCTATATCAACCACGTTAATATTTTTAATGTGGTAGTGTTAGTTATAATTATTAGTGGCATTGCATATGGTTTGTATTACTAAAAAACTCGTAATAATAAACTTGGCTTGTGCTTGTTAGTTATTGTGACATGTGTGTGTGTGTGCGCACACATCCTTATGTGTTCGAGATATTTGATGACATCTCCCTCATATTACTCTATTAGGAAATATTTGAATCTTTTTTACTTTTAATTACTTTTGTTTTTAGAAATTGAAATATTTTATTGTTATTCACATACATATATGTATGTTCTATGTTCGAATTCTATAATTCAAATGTTCGAGTTTTATCCTTCAATTCTACCCATGGGGCCTTGTGAATTAGGCTATATCTAGCCCAGGGAAGCATTGATTTTTGAACCATGGGTGTGGTGAGAAGGGATTCTAGCAATTGGTACCCTATGGGGTTTCTTACGGTCGTGAGAGAAACCCTCTGGGAATTTTCATCAACATAGAGCCACACGGGTGGTCGCTAAGTCACAAGTTAGTTTTTGTGACTTGGGGTTTTGTCAGGGTTGGGATTGTTGATATTCTAGATGTGGCTCTTAGCCTCAAAGCCTGTTGGAGTGGATTAGACACTAGTGGCATAGTTGGGCTCATTAACGGGTGGATTGTTGCACTTGTGGATATGAATTGGAATTTTGGTCGACCTCGAAGTGTTTTGAGATTGCGTAGCCAACCAGTGGGACATGTCAGTGAGGTAGGAGAAACAAATGATGATGGTAAAGTTGGTGCAATGCTTGAGGGGTAATCGGCTCAAGGACTGGGTTCCTTCTCTAGGCCATGTCAACCATCCTCTATCCATGGAGTCTTTGGACCTTTAGATGAGAAATATCATGGCAGTGTTGGAAGGCATGATACAACAATGACATGATGAACATAATGAAGTCATCACATTCATGAACGGTCTTCAACAAAACCATTGGGATATCTTTGACCGCTTGGCATCCCTGAGAAGGAGTCAAAGACAAGCCAATGACTGCCTATATTATATGGAGTGGCATCTATCTCACATGGAATTTCATGAACATAAGGATCGTTGATCATTGGATCCACCAGGTGTAGGTCACGTGCCATATTTCTTGATGTTCCTTGATGGATGTTGGTTGCCTTCTCATTCTCTCTGCTTTTTGCACCTTACAGTATTTTCGTTTCTCACTACTATGTAAAACTTGGTAATTTATCTTTAGATTTTGCATTGATATCCTAGCCAACAAATCTAGTCAGAATGAGGTTGGGAGAGTAGGGGCTTACATGTTTATCCACTATATAATTTTGAAGAACTAATAGAAATATTTTGACAAATAAGAGAAAAGGCATACATATATGTATGTTTATATTTTCCTTAAAATTGATACTAAAATAAATAAATTAAGATGGATATTCCAATTGCTTCTTTCTATTTCATATGGAAATATGAAAATATAAATAATATACTTTTTTTGTATTATTTTAATAACATTACCTTCTAAAAATAGTCATAAAATTATGTTACTCCATAAGGATATAGAAATATTTTATTTGTAATTGAGAATAAAAGTGAATATAAATTTCCCATATCTCCTTTATATTAGGTTGGAATATCAACAATTAAAACATGTATATTCATTTTTTCTTAGTATGCCTTTATTTTATAATACTTAATTAATATCTATTATTTTACTTTTATTATAATTGACATTATTTTATTAATTTGTCTTTTATAATTTAATATAAATTATTTTATTTAACATAGATATCAAAATATTTTATTTATAGTTAGAAATAAAAATGAAATATAATATTAGATATAAATTAGATTTTTATAATATTTTTAATAAAAATTAATAAACTTTTTATTTTTAAACTTACCTAAAAAGATACCTTAAAATAAATATATATCCACCTTAGATTTAGCATTAACGAAATTAAGAGTATGCACAAACCATTTATATAAAAGCATTTTACTTGTTTATGTTATATAAAATCATTTTGTTAGAGTGTGCGACACTTTTTGGTGGATGCTACATTATGTAAGATCATTTTTATTTTTAAAATAGATTTATATCAACTTCAGATTCAGCATTAACGAAATTCAGTTTCAATGCAAAAACCATCTCTATAAAAGCACGATACTTGTTTGTTTGAGTTATATAATATCATTTAGTTAGAGTATGCAAAAATTTTAGTTGATTTCACAGATGCTAGAGTTATTTTAATCTTATATAATTAGCAATTGTCCCAAAAGGTACTAAGAAAGACCAATAGACTTATGATGTTAGAATTGTTGAATTTTCTTTTTCCAAAAAATACTTGTACTTTTTAGGGTGAATTGTACTTTCTAAGAAACCACCTCAACTATCCAATTGTATGCCCTACAACTGTTAGATGCTCAACTTGTAGCTTGGCTTCGAGGATGGAAGATCATATATATATATATATAAGTGATAGTGACTATATTGAATTGCTAAATAAAACTAAAAATTGCTTCAACAATTCTGGACCACTGCAATCATTCGATCATAGTACAAGCAAATATCATGCAAATTGGTGGTAAACAATTGTATTTAATACTCCAATCACTCAAACAAAATAATATTTAATGATACCCTAGTAGAGAATCCGACAACCCATTGTCCACCTATGTTTTCTTAAAGTCTTGTACAATTAAATAAAAAAACACTTTGGATTTAAAAGGAAAAAAGAACCACTGAGTCATATGCTGGGAACACTTTTCTACCCTGTCCTTCTAAACCAACTTAGAAGCAGGGCAGAGCTCTTAGCTTCGTGGTTTAATGTTGTCCACCTATTGAACAATAAAAGAAGATTGATTTACATGACCATATAGATGATAGATCAGAAAGATGATAAATAAAAAAACACATTGGTTAAAAGAAAAAAACAATAAACTAAGTTTCAGGCCAGGAACAAGTTAAAAAATAAGTTATAACATCAAGAAAACCCAACTTGGAAATAAATAGGTATTTTTTATAACACAGTGAAGCTCAAGGGAAAAAAAGCTACCAGATGTCTCAGGAATGATGTGGAGAGAAGAATTGGACCTCTCTTATGAAAAATCACTCCAAAATGCTATCCACCTTGGATATTTTGAAGGCGCATGGGAGGGCACAATTGACCACCTGTCAAACTCAAATCATGCTTTACACAGCAAGTGCTTACCGAGTGACTGCCTGTCAAACTCAAATCATGGTGCCGTGAGCATTATAAGCATATAATCCTTCTGAAAATTTCAACGAATGAATAGAACAATGATAATTTAATATTAATCAGTGCTTGTCAAAAGCCAGGGAAGAAGAACAAGAACAATGATAACTTAATACTAACCACTGCTTGCCAAAAGCGAGGGAAGAAGAACAACAACAACAACTGGCAGACCAAAGAGACGATTAACTCTGAGGCCAAGAGTGCAAGAAGATGGGGATGAAATATATGACTATAGAAGATTTCACTAATGGCAGACCGGCAAAGAAGGGCACACGATTGAAAGGACATAAAAGAATGGGAAAAGGTAGTAAAAAAACAAGAAACCACCTCTCAGCATGGATGAAGAGGGTCTAATTCAGAGGAATTAATTTAAAATGCCAATAAACATGGATGGAGACGATCTAGTTTATTGTAAACCAAGAAACCACCTCAACACATTTCACTGAAGAGATCTGCGTCCATATATTTGGATTTGCAAGCATCCACTTGGGTTTGCACATGCCCATTTTTCTTTTGCACTTTTGGCTCCCATGTTACTTTGAGCTTTATTTCTGTCAGATTTTCTGCAACTATTTTTAGTTGTTTCTATATTTTGCAATATGATGCGATTTTGAATACAAAGGCGTGCATGTTGAATTGTATTTAGATCCAGCCTGACAATGAGACGAGAACTCCCATGTTACTTTAAGCTTTATTTCTATCAGATTTTCTGCAACTATTTTTAGTTATTTCTATATTTTGCAATATGATGTCATTTTGAATACAAAGACGTGCAGGTTGAATTGTATTTTAGATATGGCCTGACAGTGAGACGAGAATGTCAAACAAGCAACGTAAAAAACAACTAAAATGAATATATGATCGAGGTATGCTTGACAGATGTCAATAGGAGAATGAAAGTGTTGACGACGAAAGTGATTCAACAGCAAGGCCTATCGACCTAAATATAAAACGAGATTTCCCTAGATATTATGGATAGTTATTTTTTAATTTTTTATTATATATATATATATATATATATTTCAAAAACCTTTATAAATTATGTTGGAAGTGTTTATTGAGGTAGAGGAATTGTCTAGACTGGAAATCATGTTTTTCATAATGAAAATCAAATCAATACCATAAAAAATTTTTGGAGGCTCTCAAAACTTTGAACCTTTGGGACACAAAAGTCCCTCCTAAATTATTTCAAAATCCTACAAAAATTTCCATAGTTTTCAGAACGAAAAACAATCTATATAATTTTTTTTGGGAGCACCCAAAACATTCAACTTTTAGGACATAAAAATCCCTGCTAAATTATGTCTAAATCTTAAAAAAAATTCCATAGTTTTCAGAAAAAAAACAATTTATATAAATTTTTTGGGAGCTCCCAAAACATTTAATTTTTGGGACACAAAAATCCCTGCTGAATTTTGTCAAAATCTTACAAGAATTTCCATAATTTCTAGACAAAAAAACAATCTAATTAAACTAAAGCTATTATATTTATTCATCATTTTAATTAGTTGTAACTAACCGTCAGCCAATTTTGCACTTTGTTGAAATTCATCGAATGATCATATAAATAAAAAATGAGCAAAAATATATTGAAGGAATTAACTCGATGCATGAGTAGTGTCCCCAGAAGAGAAGTGCACAAAGGCCGAAGCCTTTAACAGTGTGAATAGTTTATGTCAATAAGAGTTAGAAGCTCCCTGTGAATTAAATCGAATAAGTTGGCCTTTCAAGGAGAAATTGTGACACGAATTTGTGCTACGGAGGCCCTACAGAATTTCTATACTTCGAAAAAAATTGTAGCAAATGCAGAGAGGTTTAAGATATTGTGATTACACGATGGGAAAGAATTCCAAATTTTTAATTATTTTAATAAATCATAATTTTTCATTTAAAATTTATTAGTAATTTAAAAAATTTGTTTACCAATTTTCATTATTTTGTTTTATTAAATCTTTAATAGACACAATATTCTTCTGTAAACTATAAACTTTAAAATTTATTATAAAAATGGGCCTAAACACTTAAATTAATATAAAGGTTAGAATTAAATCAAATATTATTTAAATTTAAAATCTCATAATATTTATGGTAGAATATTTAATTATATGTTAATTATAAAAGTAAAATATACAATTACATCTAATTTTGATATTGATTTTTTTTAAGGTGAAGTTGATATGTGCTTTCTTAAAATAGAAATAAAATTTTAAATAGAAAAGTAAAGTCCATATAATAAGAAAAAAAACAAAAATGAATATGCTATATCTATTGTAATAAAGAAACAAAAAATAAATATGCTATGTATGTAAAAAATGAATATGGTATATATGTTTAGTTAGTTTTTCATATGGTGTAATCTAATTTAATGTAAAGTAATTAGATTTAAAATTTTTGTTAAAAAAAAATATTTAATGTTAAAAATATTAAATATGGGTGATTAATAAAATATTTTAATACAGATTACTATTGATGTATACTTAAAAATATACATCTTCCTTTATAAAATGTCTAGATATAAGTGTTATATAAAATATTTTAATGGTAACTATGTATATGTATATATTATATATTGTTTAATTTTTTTTAATATATTTACAGTTTAATATTTTTTTTATATATATATAAAATAAAATTACACTATGTATAACAACCAAAAATACTATTTAAACAATAAAAAATTACAGTTTCTAAAAATTTTAGACTTCAACATTTTTTAAAATAATGTTTATCTATGTTGGCTTTATATTCTAAAAAAATATGATAAAATTTATTAAGTATTGAGAAATCCCTTTATATTTTAAAGGATATGACCCAATACATGGATCGTGTTTCTACCGAATGACTGAAATTTAGAGGAACATGAATATGTTAATCAAATTTGTTAAGTTTCAAATTGCAATTAACCATGGTCTCATCAAGACAAATGAGTACATCTGATTATAATCATAATTTAAAATTCAAGGACAGTGCAAAAGATGCAATAAAATATTATTATCAACGGTGTGCTACATTGATGTGCTCATCACAACATTTCACCTTTGCGCAATCGATAATCAGTGTGGACATACGATTGACACTAAACCATTAAAGGAAATAGAATGTTTAAATGGAACATATACGGTAGTGAGGGACGACATGGCATGCAATTTGCCTTTTTATATATTATCTGTATTTTTGGTATATTAAACAATGTTTTTAATTTAAATATATATTAGAAAATAATTTTTAATATCATATTATTTAATCTTTTATAAATACAAACCCGATACATTTTTCTAATTTAAAAAATTCATATTTTCACTACATATTGTAGGTATCTGTTTTCAATTAACATTTTTTTATACCTTTTTGTATTTTTCATTAAGTTTGAGCTCCATTTTTTTGTATCTTCGAATATAAAAATATTTTACTCCCTATTACATGCTCAAATATATTATGTTGTTTTTTCCTCAATATATATCCCCTGATATGAATGCACTTCTAAAGTGAAATCCTCCATATGAATGCACGTCGTAAAGTGAAAGTTTCTCTTCTGCTAAATGATCTACTACATATTCTAGGAAAGCCATGCCACTAAATTCTATCACAATAATTGGGCATGACAAATCACTCTTTAGGTACATTCCAGGGTATGTCCATCCTTCTCAAAGCCAAAAATTTATATTTTTTTGTAGTTTTCTGCAAATTTTGTTTGTTTATTTTGCAATCCAAATTGGTTTCCATTATTAGATGGAAAGGGAGAGAGAAGAAATGAATAATATAACTACAATGAAAAATATAGCCACATTCAACACTTTAAGAGAACTTGGTTTGCTAAATTATGTGCTAACCTAAAACATGTGGACCAAACTTCCTTACTTTAGAGGTTGGTAGAGTTTTTAAACCTTGATGGGTAACATTTCTTTTCAGGGGACCAAATCTTGAGAATATAGGTAGAGGATATCTACTTCTGCACAAGGTTATCAAGGTAGTGTGATCCAGTGAACTTACATGGAGAAATGGGGAGTGGAGAGTCAATTATCGAGTACATAGCATGGTATCATTGATGGGTATTGTGAAAAGTACCAATAAGCTTCCATTCAAGGCTATTAACGATCTTACACTTTGCACCAACCTATTAAACATTAGTCATATGGAAGGAACCATTTGTCCTCGCCTGTCTTTAAAGAGCCTTATTTAATTCTTCATATAACATCTCAATGCTACCATGTTTAGTTGGTGCAAAGATGTTGTAGATAATATGAAGGGATAACTAATAAAATATACGATGGCACAATAGAGGAAATTAGAGAAGACCACTCTCATGAGACTGAAGATGTCAACACCATTTATTAATACCTCTAAGCCATGTATGAACTCATCGATAGATTTGATATTTAGTCTAGTTTGTGGGGCTCTAGTTTTTTCTTTTTATCATATGGTTTTTAACTAGATGATTGAGAAAATTATGGTAGTTTATGACTACATGTATGCAAGGACCAACATCTGACATGATCTAGATTTGAAACTAGAGAAGGGTGAGAATTGAGCATACTTTGGTAACAAAAATTGATTTGTGATTGTTTTTTTTAAGTTTTTTGTTTTTCTATTATTTTGAAATGTACACGTTGTTTTTTTCATGATGCAACATAAATAACTTGAAATGTTGGCTATGACACATAGTGAGCACTAGTAAAACCAACAAGGATCTCAACACTACATGGTAGAATGTGCTATGTGGTATTATAAGGAGAGGAAAATAACAACAACATTTCACATGACCTATAAGAGGTGCACAGGAACCTAAACGGCATCACCATGCTCATATCCCTAATAACTATGAATGATGTTTCCTAACAACTTCAACACCAAATGGTTAGTTTTTCTTGTCATTTCTATCAAATATTAAGGCGGGTTTCTTGTTCCATGATATGCTTCCATGAGCACCCAACATCCTATCAAGACTAGAGTATAGTTTCACCCCACATATTTACTACTTATGGTGATACCTATCAAGGACTTTATATGACCATTGTATGGGCCTAACAACCCTATCGTGTTTATTAAACTAGCTTTTATATAATGGAGTAGAAAACACTTTGACATATATATTTATAAATTTTGACTTGTACGTATGTTTTCTAAGTGATTTGAATACTACCCATGTGATTATAGAAATGCATTCTTATGTATGACTCTTAATTATATAGAAAATTCCAATCTAACATAGCTAGTCAAGGAATTAGCTAATTGTTAGAACCTCTTGGTATATGTTAACAATCATTTAACAAAGAATGTGTTTCAAGAATATTTACTATTGAATGTTTATATCTATCTATATATATATATATATATATATATATATATATATATATATATATATATATATATATATATATATATATATACATTAGTCAGTTGCAAGGCCACTACTCGAGAACGCAACTTGGAAGCTAACCTAGAAATGTTCAGAATAAGAGCCTTGCACAATAGCTCAATCATAACATCCTCAATTTTTCTAGTTATAGGACCTAGGTATATGGCACATAAAATCACCAATTCATGTATTGGTAAGAATATGAGCCATGAATTGGAAGCAAGATCTTGGGTACTATTTTTGTTGTCCTTTATGAAGACTACATAGATTGAGGTCAATGTTGAGATTTGAAAATCAAGTACCAATTAAGATAAGAATCTAACCAAGATTTTCTATATGGATATGATTATAAAAAACCACGCCACACACAAAAATAATCGATAATGTATATAACATTTCTAAAAATAATGGTCTATGTAAAGTCATTTTTGATATAGAGTAAATTCCATGGCTTTGGTTGTCGATTTCCATCATGTTTAACAATTTCATAAGTGATCCAGATCTTGGTAGGAGGCCCCCAAGATCTAAAAAATTGAAATGGATCTTGGGGGGAGAGCCACCAAGATCTGGAAAACTGAAATGCCAAAACAAAAATAGGAGAATGACCAGTAAACAACACCACAAAGAATTTTTTTATTAAAATTAATAATAACTGTAAAAGCTACATTGTGGTGCACAAACTGTCCTTTTACAAAATGAGACTTGCTACTTATAGTATATTTCTCTTATGATACTGTGGGTAAATTCCATGCGTGAATGAATACCATGGGTGGATGTCCCAATACCATGGGAAAATACCATGGGTGAATGAATACCATGGGTGGATGTCACTTACAATACTAAGGGTGGATAAATACCATGGGTAGATGCCACATACAATACCATGGTTAAATTCCATGGGTGGATGAATACCATGGGTTGATGTCATTTTCCATTAAGATCATTCCTCCCTCCTTAAGAAGTAGTGGTCCCCATTGCGTGAAGTTCCCTTATGTGAAGCCTTTGTTGAATATGAAGAGCCACTAAAGAGAAGGGTTTTATGTGGTTAACCCATAACCATGATGAGTGAAGATCCGAGAATAGAGATACCCTGTAATGATTGTGACCAACTGTGATACTCATAGTGTTCGGCCTAACAAATGTACTTTCATGAAGTGAGGGTTTTTGGATGATCCATAACCATGATGAACAAAGATCTAATAATAAAGATAACCTGTAATGCTTGTGACCAACTGTGATACTGACAGTGTGCGTTCTAGCAAATGGAATTTGATGAAGTGTGGGTTTTTGGATGACCCATAACCATGACAAACGAAGATATGAGAATAGAGATACCTTGTAATGATTGTGACCAACTGTCATACTAACAGTGTGAAACCTAGCAAATGGACTTCTATGACAAGGATTTTGTGCAGTTGACCCATAACTGTGATGTTGGTTATTGATGAAGTAACAGGTGCCTATATAGGTTGGGGTGGGAAGGCATGTCTCCAAAGGACCCAAGCCGAATGCTGCTATGTTAAAAATAATGAATGTGAAGCAGATACTTACTAAAGCGGGGTGGGAGGGAACGTCTCTAAGGGAACCCACTCCGAATGTTGTCCCAGAATTAAAATGGACATAACTCGGTAAATATAAGTCAGAATATCTATTATAACTTGTTTTTTGAAACAAAAGGACCATTTTGCATCTTCCCATGTGTTGGAAATCCTTATCTAGACACTCTGGAAACTAAGATTCACGCTGCAACTTTTCTGTCATCACAAAAGTTCTGAAAAAATAGCTAATTATAAACTATCAATATCTACCACATCAGAACTCTAATTCGACGCATTTTTTTTTTTGAAATTAAGAAATTTTTCGAGAGGAGCTCAGATTTGCAATCACTTTTCTGAAATTCGGCACCAAAATTTCAAAAATAAATATAGGAGAGCCGCCGTCCACGAATTACTGTCAGAAACATTTCTGCAACATAACTAATTTTAAATCAATGATATCTCCCTTATCTGGACAACGATTCAACCATTTTTTTTTTAAATTTGGGTATTTTTTGCATTAAATCTAGATATGTTATTTGCTTTTGTAAAATTTGGACCAAATATATCAGATCTGATCTACAAACTTGCCACCCTAAAACATTCATGCAAAAAAATGAAAAAAGAAAAATTCTTCCTGCCTGGCCCAAGAAAATGCTCTGTTCAGGATGTAGCACATGCCTGAAGTTTGTTGAATATTTATGTAAAATTTGAAACTGAGATATGCATCCAACCCTCATTCCCATGTAATCATAACCTGCTCTAATACCGCTGATCCAGATCTTGGTAGGAGGCCCCCAAGGTCTAAAAAATTGAAATGGATCTTGGGGGCAGAGGCCCCTAAGAGATAGAAAATTGAAATGGCAGAAGAAAAAGAGGAGAATACCCAATAAACAAAACCACAATTTTTTTTTTATTAAAATAGAGAATAACTATAAAATCTACATTGTGGCGGACAAATTGTCCTTTTACAAAATGTGACTTGTTACTTATATTATTTTTCAGTTACAATACCATGGGTAAATTCCTTGGGTGAATGAATACCATGGGTGGATGTCACAATACCATGGGAAAATACCATGGGTGAATTAATACCATGGGTGGATAAATACCATAGGTGGATGCCACTTAGAATACCATGGGTAAATTCCATGGGTGGATGATTAACATGGGTGGATGAATACCATGGGTTTATGTCATTTTCTATTAGGATCAATAGCCCCTCTTTTCGACACAGATTTCACAATGTAGGAACTATCTAAAAGAGGTTATAAAATTCCTATAACTACCTTATCATGGCCCTAATCATAGACCAAAACAAATTCACCTTCCATCCTACACATGAGGTACAACAAATTTATCGTACTAACATTTAAAAAACTTCTTATAAGTCTCATTGGCCATCACTGCGTCTTCACATTGTTCAACAATATGGGTCAAATGCAATAGATTTTTTTCCCTTATAGGAGTGCCAAGAAAGAGTTCTATTACAAGTTTTAAATATGGAATCTCATATTCAATTGTTTTGACTACCTCCATTTCATAAACAAGTTGAAATAATATGAAACTAGAAGCAATCTTTATTTAGGTTTGATAAGTTCATAATCCCAAAGTGAATAAGGTACCAATTAGTTTTGTGCTTCCAAAATATTGTTCAGATCATGTTTTTTAAGATATAATCTCAAGTTTAATTGGTGTGACTACCTCCATTTCATAAACAAGTTGAAATAATATGAACCTAGTGGTAGTCATTGCTTAGGTTAGATAAGGTCATAATCCTAAAGTGCATAAGGTACCATCTATTTTGTGCTCTAGATCACATTTTTGAAGATATGATCAACAACTTCAACTGCTCCACTAATAATAGAGTGGTAAAGTATTGATTGTTAATGAAGAAAACCTAGGTTTCTTGTTGTTTTAAATTCATATTGAATCACTATATTATTTTCATCTAATATGGTACCTTTATAGTGTAAAAATCATCACAGTCAACTTATAGGTTCATTTAAACTATTGTGTCATAGTTTATAGAATTGGGGAAAACACATTTTAGAACCAATTTTGTTGAAATCGTAGTAAGAAAAGGATTCATTTGACTTGTGCCTTAGTCAAATGGAGAAATTTTATTTTCCTCGTCAACATGATGACTTGGATTGCGATTAGCTAGAGTGACACAACCTTGTCTACTAGTTATGTTAGTATATTCAAATTTGTAGGCTAGAAATAGAGTTGTGCATGAGTTGATTTCCAAGATATAGAATTATAGTTTAGTTATTGTTAGTTGAACTCATTTAACTAAGCTCTAGTCATTAGTCATGTCAGTGGAAGGTTAGTTGACTAGTTATGACTATTGTTAACTCACTGATCTCTTAGTTAGCTAATCAATTTACTAGAAATTGACCCAATCATGCATGGAATTTGAATTGCCTAGTTGAGTGGAGGGAAAAGGCATAATTGTATTTATTATTGTATACTATTGAGTGTACAAAGTTGGTATGTAAAACATGACCTAATTTCCTTATAATTTTGGAAAAAAACAGGAGTGAGTGGAGGAACACGAGTGGAGGTAGAGTGAGTGAAGGTTCAATCTTTTCCAGAGTAGTCTCAAGAGGAGGAGATCAATATTACAATGTAGTTTGAGCTTCAAGTATTGGAGTTGTCATTGTAATAGATCAATTGTCTCATCTGATATAATATAAACATAGGAGGGGTTTTTCATAGTTGAGTTCCCCAGTAAAAATACTATGTTCACTGTGATTGAATGATTACATGTGTTTCTATCGTATGTTTTCCTTTTCGTATATTAAGTAGAAGAAATTTGTGTCTCTTGATTTCATTTCGAATACATTAGTAGTTGTAAATTTATATTAATTTCTACAAGGTATCAGATATTCAAAAGACTACATAGAAACCTTATTCTATATCTTCTCTCAAATAAATTTCAATTTGCAGAGTTTTTGGTGTAGATTCTCCTTATTGTAGGAAAAATGTTTTTCAAGAGATTAAGGTTGGAGTATGCATTGGAGGTCACCTTGAATTTTTTGCTTGGAAAGATAGGATGGAAGTCTTGGATGACAATGGAGTATGGGAATATACACAATTTGGTATTCTAAAACTAGTTGCATCAAATGCATAAGCACTTGCTTAGTGCAAGAAAGGCACATCAAGAGTAAGGAGGATTATTCTAGAGGGTGTCAAAGATCATATGGTTTCAAACTCGCATTGAAATGAGAGTCATTTTTCAATGTGGAAAATAATCACAACTATATTCTAGAAAAGCAGTGATGCTAGGAACTTGGAATTGAGAGATAAACTCGGGAGCATTCACATGTAGAAAAATGAAATACTTTTTCAATACCTATTTAGATTCACACAAGTTCAGGATGAAATTGGAGGAGTAGGAGAAAATGTTCGATGATTAGAAATTATGAGCTTAGCACACCTTTTCCTTATAAAATGCTGACATAGCTATTAGGATTCATTTAATGGAAGAGACAAGATATCAGATTGGGAGAGACTCTGGTTTGATTTGGTGCATGAGAAGATCAGAAGAAACACTAGAGATGGTGTCACATCCATTGCATATGAGTAAGAAGAGTGCGCTCTAGTTTGAAAAGGAAAGAAGGTCAGAGGCATGAAGGCCCAAGGGGAGGCAGAATCCAGCCAGAAAAATGAAAACAAGATTGACCTCGACAAAATAAAATGTTTTGATTGCCATGAATATGGACAATATGAAACCAAGTGTCCATACAAGAAATCTAGCAAGGAGCTTGCAGGAGGAGTAGGAGGATATGCTTTGGAATCTCAATTCAAGTTAGATTTCACCGTCTTTTCTTGCATGGAAAGCACAGTAAGAGGGAGTCAGTGGTACCTGGATTTTGGTGCCTCATATCATATAACAGGAAACAAGGTATTATTTATTAGCCTAAAGGAGAGCGATCTCAAATTGAACATAGAATTTGGAGATGATGGGAGGTATAGTACCAAAGGAATTGGTGTTTCCACCTTTAAGAGGGAGTTAGGCTCCCATATTCATCTGAAAGATGTTATGTATATACCTGAGATGAAGAAAATTTTGATTTATGTAGTTTTATTGGAGGACAGAGGTTATGATGTGTTGTTTAGTAAGGGAAAATATTTATGAAGCATGTTTTTACTGGACAAGTGAAACAAAAAGGATTTACAGTGGAAAAACTCTACAAGGTAGAGGCATATTTCACCATGCATGCAATGATATGATCCATGTGGATATTAGTGGCCACCTACCAATTCCACTTGGACCCCCACCATTGTTTCTTTAAGTCTTTTAGTTTCCTTAATTGTAGCACAGTTTACTATTTTTAGCAGTTTTTCGGGTTCTAAACTTCCCGAGCCATTTTGAGGCCCTAAACGATGTTTTTTTGGTAATCTAACATTAATAGTTTTGCAAAAAAATCATGTTTTCCTTAGTAGCCCTCAAAGAGATCTTTCCAATGGGGTATCATGTGCATCAAACGGAGATAATATGACCAATTCATGACCCCGGGAAGTTGGTTGTACAACTAACCCCAACAAGGCCCATAAACTCTTGGTGTTACATCTCCTAGGGTTAGGGTTTTGGTTGTTTAGGGTTTGCTCTTATTGTTCAATAATAAAAAATTCCCCTGAGCCTCATTCTAAGGTAGTTTAGAGGCATGTAGCCTTCACATCTCTTCTTAAGGATAAGCTACTGTTGCTCGAGCTAGTTTATTTCCATTTTTATTACTAGGCATATTTCAGTATTTTACATTATAAACTGAAGTATTATTTCTACTGCATCTCTGTATTTATGGTTATATCTATAATTTCTTGCATTCCTGTTTAAATCTGGATCAGTGGTATCAAAGCGGTCTTCTCCTTCTCTGTTTCTCTTTGCATGTCCCTAACGAGGTCGGGATATAAGGAGTTAGGGCTTCAACTAGTCGAACCTTTGTAGGACTAGCCTCGCAGATCTCGACGACCTCCCATGTTGCATGAAAAGAAAGACAAGGGGGCAGGAGATCCTATCAAAATCTTGCTCAAAGAGGCCCTCGAGTGACAAAGGAACATGATGATGGACAACTTTTCCCAAATCCTTCAACAGCAACCCAAGGGCGACACATCTACTTCCAGTAGCTACTCTGGAAGTGCCACACCCTGTAAGGTACAAGTTAACTTTGACATTCCCACATTTGAGGGTCAGATAGATGTAGATGCTATAGATATATAGTTAAATCTACTAGAAGGGTATTTTTTTGTTCATTATTTTTTCGAATGGGAAAATATTTCTTTTGCTCTTCTCAAAGCCGCCCTCCACATCTAGGACTGGTGGGAAACCTACCGCGAGCTGAAGGATGAAATTATGACCTCATTGTTTTCAGCCGCACCTGCTTGGAATTCATTCCGGGATGCCATCAAGGAGCAGTACTACCCTGTCAGAAGCTATGAGGATAAATACATAAAGTGGACCATGTTGTGGTAGGGAAGGGACCAAGATGTGCTGGAGTTTACCAATATTTTTCATACCCTTCACACAAAGTTTGGTATCAAGGATACTGAGCAGCATTTGGTACCTAAATACCGCAGCTGCCTACATAAGTACATCTAGGATGAGATGGAGTTCTGGGACATCTCCTTGCTTGGCATGGCATACAGATATGCTGTCAAGGTCGAGCAGAAGTTTAAACAGAAGAAGCGAGACTTTGGATCTGTGAATTCGAAGCAAGGGAAAGGTGCCCCCAAAATGCATAACAAAGGACAAAGCCAAGGCGAGGTGGACTAGGAAAACTTGCCAAAGCCATAAGCAAAGAACAACACCGTGAAGCCGAAGAAGGAAATAGGAAAGTGGTGTGAGTTCCATAAGAGCTCCACTCACAATACAAGTGAGTGTCGGGCCAAGAAGTCACTAGTGGTTGAGCTAAAGGCTTCATAATCAGATGCATGTTCCAACTTTGAGTCAGAACCCAATAGGGAGAATGAAAAAGGGAAGCAGATTATCGACACAGAGCCCAATGCCATTATTGCCACCATGAATATTGTGAAGGAGGAACCCGAAGATCCAGAGGAGGAGGAGTGCCTCTTCCGCTCCTAGATGTGGCTAGAGGGTTCCTCGCTATAGTTCATTGTCAACAATGGGAGCCAAAAGAACCTTGTTGGATAGGTAAATCCCCTCTGCGGACAGAGGTGATCCCACTAGCCTAAAACAGAACTAGCCACAATCAAACCACGCTGCTACGCAAGTTCCTAGTTATGCATCAAAGGTGAATTAAAAAGACCAACCTGGAGTCCAACGCTATGATTGAAGCAGAGTTGATATTCCCGCTCCCTTGCTCCAGCAGATCATAAACGGACACCTGCACATGCAAAGGAAGGGACAGATACCAACATAAAATCTACCAAGGCACAACTATATTTCAGTCAGAAAGGAAATAAATCAACACATCACCATAATAGACAATGGGATTGGAACTATAATAGCAGTCGCTCATTAATTAATAATAAACAGGAAAAGTTACAACCATGGTTCTGACGTTGAACCTCTCTTGGCTGGGCGAGTAACTATATGTGTCTTGCAATGCATCTCCTCTCCGGCAGCATGACCTCTCTAGCATTCACTAGCATTCCTCCAAGAACTCAAGAACTCAACATCTAGCACTCCATGACTAATGACTCTCACTCTAGCTTGTCAAATGCATAAGGACAAGCTTATATAGATGAATAAGGGAGGAGGATACGATGAACCGGGACACCTATTGTGGATTAACATTATCCCCAAAAGCCATTAAGGATGGAGATAGGATAGAGCTCGACATAAGACTGATTTTTTATCCTCAAAAAGCTCCATGTAATGAATGAAACAACAGTCGGACGTGCGTTAAGGCAAAAAGCATGACCAAACTTGGTTGGTGCGACTGCTGCTCTAAGACAGAGCGCCAATGATCGCGCCTTCTTTTGAGGATCTCCATGATTGGCGCGGGTAAGATACTGTGGACATGCGCCAATGGAAAAAGAGCACTTTTCAGGGATAATCTGTAGAAGGTGTCTTCAGGGAACATGAAGTACATACTCAGGGGAACATAATACGAGTGTTTTCAGACTTTGTCACTTCTTATAACTCCCGGGATGAGTCCTCCAAGGTACAACAAGAGGAGTAACAGGGATGGTGACAAATTACTGTGTAATAGATGCCCCCTAAAGCATGAAGTCCGAGAGGTGGAGAGGGGTGAAATGCTTTACAAGAACACATAAGAACACATAAGAACACATATAGTTACTGCCGCCGAGGATCTGTGTTAAGAGACATGACTGATAGTTCAATTACATGATGTACGTGGTATGGTCGCAGCCATCCATAAAAGAGTACATAAATAATCTAGATCCATAGTATGGACGCAACCATCTGGTTAGGATCAATGAATTGACTCAGGTATGGTCGCAGCCATCCAGTGAATGAGTCAAGTATCAAGAATCACGCCTAGATTACAACAGACACAATCTAGGGTCTTGCGCTCCATCTCGTCTTGAACAAGAGTACAAGTTCAAGCATGTGAATATATGAGCTGAAGTCGAACATGCATGAACATCGTCTGATTACCAGTCAATAGTGGAAACTGTTAACAGACGCGAGAGGTACCACCAATAATGACAATGGTCCTCAAGGTACTATAGGTACAATCTACAGTGCGTGAATTAATGATCTGAAGTCGAACGCCCGTAGAATCATTCGATCGGAGGCCAATGATGAAAACCTCACGTTGAACACGAAGAACCCGCCATTGAGGCATGCAGGCTCCAAGGCACCGGGAAGGAGTCTCTAGATCAACTTCCTGGATAATGAGTTGAAGTCGACAGGAAGTGACCTTGATCGAAGGTGGGCCATAATGTTTCCCACATCATCGACACGAGACAGAGAGATAATGTTGTGAATCAAGATTATGCGAACTATCAGAGGGAGGTTGTTTCTTTGCAGAGGTCAACTTCTCTTGAACATATCGGCGGCACATTAATGGAATTGGCAGTATTCGACATCAATGTATCAAAGGTCATGATGACGAGGCAATGAGTGGATGAGAGGTCAAATAAGGTACCCAAGTCCATGGAAGCAAGTGAAAGATATGAGATGAGATATCCCCACCCCTGACACGAAAGCAGAAAAGTGCCATGTTCAAGAGCGACATACTGCCGTCACGGTAATAATTATGGTTCAAAAATTTTCTTTTCCCTCGCCATTTCTGGCGAGTACCCCAGTTATTTTTATCAAGCTTGATGGGGATAGCATATGCTTGTGTTGTGACAAAATCCGATGTCATTAAGTTTTAACGAGTGTGACAAAGGAGTAACTCGACATCTTTTCATGTTTAGAGAGTTTGAAAAGACAGCAGAAAAGGAAACTCCAGGGATGTCCATTTTCGTAAAGTTGTGTCTCTCGGGCCCGAAAAAGTATAAAATAATACCCGAAAGAACCGCCCGATCATTATGATCGAGGAGTACTTTTCATAATTAGTGATTTCGACCTGAAAAAGTAAAAAAGTGGTCAAAACCACGTCGTTTTGTAACCATTAACGAGTTTGAAATGACAAAAACCCGGTAATCTTTTTATGTTTTAACGGTCGACGAAAAGAACTTAAAACGACTGCCCCTTATCAACATTTACCGAGTCAAGAGGAGCGACTCGGCAATCTTTTCCTCTTTTAAATGGTCAGAAAAGAGCTGAAAGCAGACCTCCATTTTTATTTTCTTTAACGAGTCAAAAAGGAAAAATACTCGGCAATCTTTTCATATTTTACGAGTCGGAAAAGAGCGTAAAGATGACTCGTCCTGAAGGAACGAGTGGTATAAAGGGTAGCGACTGGTTCCGGTAATGGTGGAACTTGCTCGAAACATGTAAAGGTTAAGAGGCTGGCTAATAAAACCACTCATTGCTGCGGTTCCTCAAGAAAGGAGAAACAACCAAGTGAAAGCATATGATCGGCCAAAGAGATGGTGGCGATGGAATGTGTTGGGTCCCTATAATACTAGTGATTACCCCATTACTATTGTAGTTATACCCCTTATTTATATTGATGTACCCATGTAGTGCCCATATTGTTACTATTGTGCCACATAGAAGCCCACTATTGTTATTGTTGTGCCTACAATATTATTGTTATGTAGGCTTTGATTGTATTGGGACCACTTAGACTCCTATATATAGAAAGGAGGTATTTTCATTTGTATCATTCAAGAATTGTTCATTTATGTAATGTAAAGGAGGTTGCCCCCTCGAAGAGGCTGAATTCTAAGTCGTGGATCTCTCTTTTCTATCTTTTTGTGAGCTGGTTTCATAACATTTGGTATCAGAGCTTTGGATTCTAGGGTTTCGCTGCTCCAAACAGGTCATCGTGGCATTTTCGCTATAACTTTTTTTCTGTGACGTTTCAGAAGTCGCAAAAAAAAACCCATTTGAGAAGAATTGGCGCTGAACCTTGGGTCTGAATTTCAGAACTTTTCTCGCGATATTTTCGGAGATATGATCTGAGGAAGTTGGTCTTTTTGCAGACTCCTGAATTACATTCAAAACAGGTGACCTGGGGAAAATCGTCATAACTCTCTCTCTGAGGATCGGATTGAAATTTCGTAAAAAGGTACATAAAGAGGACGGACTGTAGTTTCTTGTGGGTGAGTTTCAGATTCAAAGGTTGAAACAGTGACTCGTGGCACGTCGTACAAGTTCGCTCTACTGAACCAGTCTAAAAGCAAGTCACTGTGGGAGATTTCACATAACTCTTCCTTGGAGAATCCAATTTGGCTCAGACTTGTGGCATTGGAAAGAGGACACAGAAGGCTACTACAGATAGCAATTTCAGAACTGGATGATCCGAAATTACAGAGATACATCAGATTCAATATCAGGCTTCTATAAAGTGAAAAAAGGTGTGTAGTTTTTTTTTAAATTTTTGTGTAAGCTTGGTTTAACGGAATTCAAAGGGCATAGTAAAGCATTATTATCGGTAACTGATGCCCCGAGGAAAGAAAATGCAAACACCTAGTAAGGAACCTGAAAGCTCTAGCATGACTCATGAAGAAGAGGAAGAAATGCTACATGATATATCAAAATTACAAGAACAAGTGCAACAAATGTCACGCTCACAAAAGCTAACAGAAGCTAAGATAAGTGGCGTGGAATCTAAGATAAATGGCGTGGAATCTAAGGTAAATGGCGTGGAATCTAAGATAAAGGGCATGGAAGCTAAGATGGATGGCATGGAAGCTAAGATTGACGCTAAATTTGATGGCATGGATGATAAGATGGATGAATTGAAGAAGTTGCTACAAGAAAGGGTCACTAATGGTGAAAAGGTAGTAAAGGAAACTCATGATGAGAACAAAAGAAATGTTAATCATGATTCCATAGACTCTAATGTTGGATCGAAGACTCACCATGTTCCAAAAATCGATATGAGGAAGTTTGATGGCAAGGATCCCGCCACATGGATATTACAGATGGAGCAATTCTTCGATCTCAATAATGTGCAAAACACACAAAAGGTACGTATGGCAACTTTATATTTGGAACCAAATCAGTTTGTATGGTATCAATGGCTTTGTTCTCGTAAACAATTTATCACTTGGGCAATTTTTACGGAAGAATTGATAGCACATTATGAGGATACAAAAAGCAACACTTTTTTTAGCCAATTGATAAGTCTCAAACAAAAGGGTTCAATAATGGAGCACATTGAGGAGTTCCAAAAATTGAACATAAGGGTAAAAGATATTCCAGAGGAGCATAGGATTGATGTGTTCATAGGGTCTTTAAAGGATAATATCCAACATGATGTGCGCCTTTGGGAACCTGATTCATTAGAGAAGGCATTCAGGTTAGCAAGAAAAATGGAAAGCAAAATTATGGCAACTAGGAAGCATACCATTCACAACTATAAAGATGGAAGTGTTGTTGCCCATAGTCTTCCACAACCTACAAGGTTGACACCACAACAATTGGAAGAAAAAAGAGCAAAAGGGCTTTGTTACAATTGTGATAGCAAATACACAAAAGGTCATAAGTGTGCTGAGAAGAAATTATTCTACATAGATTGTGAAGAGGAAGAAGAAAAGGAGCAAGAAAGGTCAAAAGAAGAGGATATATTCCAGGAACAAAGCCTAGATGAAGAACAAATAAATCCGACCATATCTTGTAATGCATTGGCGGGAATTACCACTCCTCAAACCATCAAGATAGAAGGACAAATCAAGAAGAAAAAGGTAATAGTGTTGATTGATTCAGGAAGCACCCACAATTTTATTCATTGTAGGGTAGCAAAAGAATTGAATTGCTTCCTATATCCAGCACCAGAGTGTCAAGTGATGATTGCAAATGGAGGAACAATAAATTGCTCTGGAAAGTGCCATAATATCAAGCTATCCATGGGAGAATATGTATTGACTAGCCCAATGCTTTCCATTCCAATGGGAGGTGCTGATGTTGTACTAGGAGTCCAATGGCTACAATCCTTGGGTACAATAGCTTTTAATTTTCAAGAACTTTTCATGAAATTTTCTATGGAAGGAAAGGAAGTTGAATTAAGGGGTATTGCAGGGAAACCAGGAAAGATAATCAGCTCTAATGGTATGACAAAGCTTCTAAAAAAGGAGCAAAGAGGTGTAATTGCACAATTATGTTCGCTAGATGTTTCCACATTGGAATCATCTATTTCTCCAGATCTCCAAAAAGTCCTGGACAATCATTCCAAGGTATTTGAGACTCCCAAAGGTCTCCCACCTATGCGTGATCATGATCATGCTATTCATCTGATTCCAGGAAGTGTTCCTCCAAACATCAGGCCGTACAGATATCCCTATGTCCAAAAAAGTGAAATTGAACGTATGGTTGCAGAAATGCTAGAGGCTGGTATAATTCAACCGAGTCAAAGTTCTTTCTCTGCTCCAGTAGTATTGGTGCACAAGAAGGATGGATCATGGCGCATGTGTCCGGATTATAGGGAGCTCAACAAGCTCACTATTAAAGATAAGTTCCCCATTCCTGTCATTGATGAATTACTGGATGAATTGCATGGATCAATTTACTTCACCAAGTTGGATCTTCGTTCAGGATATCATCAAATCAGAATGAAGATTGAAGACATTCCGAAAACGGCATTTAGAACTCATGAGGGTCATTATGAATTTTTGGTCATGCCTTTTGGCCTTACCAATGCACCTTCAACATTTCAAGGTTTGATGAATTCAATTTTCAAACCATTCCTTAGAAAATTTGTGTTAGTATTTTTTGATGATATACTAATCTACAGCAAGTCTTGGAAGGATCATGTTGAACATGTTGACAGGGTGCTACAACTATTGGAGGAGAAACAATTATATGCAAAAAGATCCAAATGTTTCTTTGGAGTCCAGGAGGTGGAATATTTGGGTCATATTGTATCTCATGAAGGAGTTAAGGTAGACCCTAGCAAAATTAAAGCCATTAAGGAATGGAAAATCCCCACATCCATAAAGCATCTGCGAGGATTTCTTGGGTTGACAGGGTATTATCGCAAGTTTGTTAAGAATTATGGGAGAATAGCAGCACCTCTAACAACATTATTGAAGAAAGATGCATTTTCATGGACTCCGGAAGCAACAAAGGCCTTTGAACATCTTAAAGAGGCAATGTGCCAAGCACCGGTCTTAGCTACACCGGACTTCACAAAAACCTTTATTGTGGAATGTGATGCTTCAGGAAATGGAATTGGTGCTGTTCTAATGCAAGATGAAAGACCCATTGCTTTTGAAAGTCGTCCAATCAAGGGAAAGTTTTTAAGCAAAGCTATTTATGAGAAGGAAATGTTGGCAATACTCCATGCACTTAAGAAATGGCGACCCTACCTAATGGGAAGACACTTCAAGGTAAAAACGGATCATGATAGCCTTAAATACTTTTTAGAACAAAGATTATCCTCTGAAGAGCAACAAAAGTGGGTCACAAAGATGTTGGGTTATGACTTTGAAATCATCTACAAAAAAGGGAAGCAAAATGTGGTGGCAGATGCACTCTCAAGAAAGGATGAGGATGTGGAAGCATTGTTGTGCGCCATTTCTATTATCCAACCAGATTGGATAAACGAAGCAAGGGAGGAATGGAAGAATGACGAAGAAGTGTGGGCACTTATTCGAAAGCTACAACAAGATTCCAGTACGTCTGATACATTTAGCTGGAAAAATGATTCGTTATGGTACAAAGATCGCTTATACCTCTGTAAGAATTCCCAGCTAAAACAAAAGATTCTTATGGAATTGCACACTTCTCCCTTAGGAGGGCACTCAGGATTTTTAAAAACTTACCACAGGGTTAAGAAGGAATTTTTTTGGGATGGCCTTAAATCAGATATTCAAAAGTTTGTGGCAGAATGTTTGGTTTGCCAGCAAAATAAAGTTGAAACAATTAAGACACCGGGTCTATTACAACCTTTATCCATTCCAAGCCAACGTTGGGAGGAGGTTTCAATGGATTTTATCACAGGTTTACCCAAGTCTGAGGGAAAGAGTGTCATCATGGTGGTAGTTGACAGACTTACCAAGTATGCACACTTTTGTGCATTATCACATCCATTTAAAGCCAGTACAGTTTCTACTGCATTTATGGAAACAATTCAAAAGCTACATGGAAACCCAAAGATTATTGTAAGTGACAGAGATCCCATTTTCACTGGAAATTTTTGGACAGAATTATTTTCTTGTCTTGGTACTCAGTTAGCTCATAGCTCATCTTATCATCCTCAATCTGATGGGCAAACTGAGATAGTAAACAAATGTTTGGAAGGATATCTTCGTTGCTTTGTATCTGATAAACAGACACAATGGGTCAAATGGTTGCCTCTGGCTGAATGGTGGTATAACACTTCCTTTCATACAGCAACAAAAATGACCCCATTTATGGCACTTTATGGGTATCAACCACCATCCATCACATCATATTTAAGAGAAAATTCTAAGGTTCAGGCAGTGGAACATCACATCGAACATCAACAACAAGTCCTCCAACTCTTAAAGGATAACCTTGTGTTGGCACAGAATAGAATGAAACAACAGGCAGATCAACATCGCAGTGAAAGAAGTTTTGATGTAGGTGATTGGGTATTCCTACGGCTACAACCATATAAGCAAATGTCCCTCAAGCAAGCTAAGAAGGATAATAAATTATCACCAAAGTATTATGGTCCGTACAAGGTGTTGCAAAAGATTGGTACTATGGCATACAAATTGGAGCTTCCTGCAGCTTCTCGATTGCACCCAGTTTTCCATGTTTCATGTTTAAAGAAGGTTATAGGCGACAAGCTCCCAGTTCAAACAATATTGCCAGAACTTGACGAGGAAGGAAAAATTATATTGGAACCGGAAGCAGTCACAGAAACAAGAACTCGACAGCTACGAAATCGATCAATTTCAGAGTATCTTATCAAGTGGAAGAACTTATCCGCTGAAGATTCCACATGGGAGGATGAGAATTTTATGCAGAAGTATCCAGAACTACTTAAGCGTTGAGGACAACACTTTTTTGAAGGAGAGGGGCATGTTGGGTCCCTATAATACTAGTGATTACCCCATTACTATTGTAGTTATACCCCTTATTTATATTGTTGTACCCATGTAGTGCCCATATTGTTACTATTGTGCCACATAGAATCCCACTATTGTTATTGTTGTGCCCTACAATATTATTGTTATGTAGGCTTTGATTGTATTGGGACCACTTAGACTCCTATATATAGAAAGGAGGTATTTTCATTTGTATCATTCAAGAATTGTTCATTTATGTAATGTGAAGGAGGTTGCCCCCTCGAAGAGGCTGAATTCTAAGTCGTGGATCTCTCTTTTCTATCTTTTTGTGAGCTGGTTTCATAACAGAATGAAACAACCAAGGCTCATCTAGCAGAATTTAGCAGATAAAAGGCAATCACGAGATGCAAATCAGGTATGGGTTCATTTTTACACAAGATTGAACCATGGATAACTTTGCTTGTTAAATTTTTTGTTGCATGCCCCCAGCATGATAATACAAAATCGAGGTTATATATGCCCCCCAAGCTTCATGGCATTCACGGAGTGGATGGAATGAAGGTTTACGTGGAAAGACTCGATTTTGAAGGAGGATGCATGCCCCCCCCCCGGGCCTCAGTCACACACCCGAGTCAGCTGCCGTCATTAGAATGATGGGGTGGATGCTGGGGCATTTCCTGTGGAAATAAGACCATTTAGGAATGGTAGATGACTATATGTGAAGTGTGAACCGGGGAATGAAAGTTGGTCTACGACCTTGATCGTCCTTCCTTCATGCGGAAAACACATCACTCTGAAGAGTGATGACACAATTGCACGTATGCGATAAATATAGTCTCGTCCAAGGAGTAAATTGTAATCTAATAGACCTTGGACTACCATGACGCCCATTTTAATGGTCTTCCCTTCTAATGTGATAGGTACATTGGGAAGAATTCCTAAAGGTCGAGTGGTTTCTCGATAGAAACCTGTAAGGTTTCTCATCTCAGGCAGAAGCAGTGGGGAACCAAGTGCTTCCCAAGCTGTTGAAGAAAGGATAATCACAGGAGATCCCTCATCAATGGTTGTACCGGCCATAACCATACGGTAGACTTGGACTATAATTCGAAATGGTATGGAGGCTGGTAACCGAGGATTGACTAGTTGATCCCAATTGAAGGAAACAACTAGGTTGCTTGGAGGTGGGACTGGATAGACAGCCGGATATGATTCTGATGGACTTTCTTCCTGGTGTGAAGGAATGAAAGGGATGCTCACTTGATCATTAGAGTCTATGTTGATGAATAGAATTTGAATGGTGGGATCTTCATTCTTTGCAGTGATAACATCATTTGAGGAGGTAACTTCTGAAGGCAAAACCGGGTCACTTGTAAGCTGGACCTTTTGACTTTTGTCTGGTTTGGATTCAGGTGTAAGATCATCTAAGGATGGAACTTCTGTAGGAAAAACCGAGTCACTTGTAAGCTGGACCTTTTGAAAGACCAGGTCAACTGTAATCTGTAACTGTAGACTTTCATTTGGTTTGGACTCAGGTAGTTCATCTTTGATGATAGAGTGGTGCGTAGATGATGAATGTAAATCAACACTCGTTCCGACCAGGAACTAGTCTGGAACAGGCGGAGCGCAGCTAGGTTCAGGAAGAGAAGGCTGGACCAAAGAGGAATCATGCTTGATCACTTGGTTAGTGGAGAGATGATCTGCAGTTGCAAAAAGACGCTGATATCCAGCGGGTAGTTGGGGTAAGGGAGCTGACAGACTTTCCAAAAGACGGGAGGCTTCATCCATAAGTGGACAAAGGCGAAGGAGATGATTACCTTCACAAAGTCGACAAGGGAAACAAACCTTCCCTTTTCTCTTACCAACTGACAAGGTATCGTCGATTTGCGACGACAAGGGGTGAGTCGGGTCACGGGACCACATATCTAGGATCTTGGGAATACCAGGGCAATCAGAAAGAAAATGGTCCTCCTTGCATAATCGACAAGGAGACTTAGCCTTCCGCGGAAGAGCAGAAGGTGGTTCCACTTCAAATATTTTCGTGGTAGATGCGACCTTTCCTTTAGGATCTTCTTCTTCTTAGCCACCTGGTTACTGGAATCCAAGATTTCACCAGGCGAAGTAGAAGCTGAGGACGCAGCAATGGGCGAAGAAGGGAAGGGGTCCACCTTAGAATCAACATGGTTTTGTTCGAGTGGAGGAGGTGGTGGCAGAACATGAGTTATTACACTTGAGACCACCGAGTTTGAAAACAACCATACGGGTAAACCAATGGTCAACCCAGGCAAAGACAATGTTGCGATATACTGAACACCGACATTTCCAACAGAAGGAAATGGACGAGGGTTCCCATCAGGAGGAACACCTTGGCTGGTGGGTGCCGGGAAGGTTGCCATCGAACGAGAAATAATCCTGCTCAAGCTAACACAAACATAATCTAATTGGGTAGATGTTATCGTGGCCAATAAATTTTAAGACACTGAACTTAACCTTTTCATTTTTTAAGAGTTGAGAAAAGGATAAAAGATGACTCTAGTCTCCTTCGAATATTTAATGAGCACGAAGTGACAAGACGCTCACAGGCACCTTTTTGTTTAAGGAGTCCGAAAAGGATCAAAAGTGACTGCTCTGGAATTCTAGGTAGAGGGTGTGCCAAACTTTTCGCAAAACCACTGAATACTTTTTAGGGTACGGGTGGTCAATCTTCGTGAATGCTGTGTTCACTGCATTGCGGATCGTAGGGTGGCTGACACGGCTTCCTATGGATAAAGGCTTTATTCCTATAGGGGTCTCCCAATATATACGCGACGGTACGTGGGAGCACAGTTTGTATTGGCACCTATCGTTTCACCGTGGACGAATCACCCAACCACTCGACGATAAACTACCAGGTTTAAAGACGCCGGAACACGTCTCTAACCTAGACCTCTAGAGTATTTACGTTATGTTCCAATGCGTTGTTATGTTCATTGAGTTTATTTTAAAGTTTATCTTCGATTATGTTTCAGTTTTTTGGTCCTACCGTATGTGATATCTCCAAAACTTCTTAAATGCAAACTATATGCCAAAATTATATCATTTGATTCGATGAATTCTATCTACAGGAGGGTTGAGATTTTTACACAGACGAAATGATCACTCAACAAACAACAAAGATCCTAATGCAGCTAATAACAAGAAATGAAATTTTTTCTTTTTCTTTTTAATAGCAACAAACAACAACAAATGCTAACTAATATGATGCAAAAGGTTTTTTGTTTTTCTTTCCTTTAAGATGGCATGATGCATTTAAACAGATTTTAAGAGATATGCACAATCCAAGTTCACTCAATGAAATAGAACCAACTCTGAAACACCAAAATGAACTATGCAAGCAAGGAAAAACACAAAGACTTTCACTGAACCATGTAATCTAAGTTCGAATGAAGTCAAGTGAAATCCAAAGAGGTTAGAGGTGAATCACTCAGAGTATAGAAGATCAAGCTTTAACAAATCACTGGATAGGTGCAGAACACAACCAACAAATTGACTGGATAATCAAGAGATCAAAACTTCCCACAGAAGGCTAGACATGCAAAGTCACTAGATGTCCTAGGGCTGAGACGAAAATCAATAGAAATAAGCAAACAACTAAAGGGTAAAGGCTAAGACCAGTCAAGCAGAGGTTCAACACACTTCCAGAGGCTGTAAGAGATATAAAGAGAGACTGAAAGAGCTTTCCACCCACACACAGGCAAAATTTACAGGGCTGGCGCGATTGTCAGCCTACAACTTGCGCTACCATAGGATTGGCGCGAGTTGCTTTCAAGCAACATGCGCCAACTGGCGCGACTGTCAGAGTAATAACCGCGCCAATTAAGCTTGCCGGCTAGAAAAATAAATGATACGACCTCAGGTCGGGTTGACAGTGCTCAGATGGGTCAAACAGTAAAGAATAAACTCAAAACTGACTCAGGAAGCTCATTCACTCAAGCAAGCAGAAGAAAATTAACATGCAAGACAAATTCCAAATAGCGCTTCCCCAGTGGAGTCGCCAAATTGTTGGATAGGTAAATCCCCTCTGCGGACAGAGGCGATCCCACTAGCCTAAAACAGAACTAGCCACAATCAAACCACGCTGCTACGCAAGTTCCTAGGTGAATTAAAAAGACCAACCTGGAGTCCAACGCTATGATTGAAGCAGAGTTGATATTCCCGCTCCCTTGCTCCAGCAGATCATAAACGGACACCTGCACATGCAAAGGAAGGGACAGATACCAACATAAAATCTACCAAGGCACAACTATATTTCAGTCAGAAAGGAAATAAATCAACACATCACCATAATAGACAATGGCATTGGAACTATAATAGCAGTCGCTCATTAATTAATAATAAACAGGAAAAGTTACAACCATGGTTCTGACGTTGAACCTCTCCTGGCTGGGCGAGTAACTATATGTGTCTTGCAATGCATCTCCTCTCCGGCAGCATAACCTCTCTAGCATTCACTAGCATTCCTCCAAGAACTCAAGAACTCAACATCTAGCACTCCATGACTAATGACTCTCACTCTAGCTTGTCAAATGCATAAGGACAAGCTTATATAGATGAAGAAGGGAGGAGGATACGATGAACCGGGACACCTATTGTAGATTAACATTATCCCCAAAAGCCATTAAAGATGGAGATAGGATAGAGCTCGACATAAGACTGATTTTTTATCCTCAAAAAGCTCCATGTAATGAAGGAAACAACAGTCGGACGTGCGTTAAGCCAAAAAGCATGACCAAACTTGGTTGGCGCGACTGCTGCTCTAAGACAGAGCGCCAATGATCGCGCCTTCTTTTGAGGATCTCCATGATTGGCGCGGGTAAGATACTGTGGACATGCGCCAATGGAAAAAGAGCACTTTTCAGGGATAATCTGTAGAAGGTGTCTTCAGGGAACATGAAGTACATACTCAGGGGAACATAATACGAGTGTTTTCAGACTTTGTCACTTCTTATAACTCCCGGGATGAGTCCTCCAAGGTACAACAAGAGGAGTAACAGGGATGGTGACAAATTACTGTGTAACAAACCTCATTTAGGTAGAGGTCATGAAGCAACTAGGCTTACCCACCACAACACATCCCCAACCATACATCATCGGGTGGCTTCACCAAGGATGGGATCAGCCAGCAGTGTCACTTTCCATACAACATCAAGCCCTTCATGGATGAGGTATTATGTGGTGTTGCTCCCCTTGATGTTTGTGATGTATTATTAGGCCAACCATACTTGTGGAAACGACATGCTGTGTATGAATCAAGGCCTTGTGTTGTTATTGTTACTTTGGGAAATAAGTTGTACAGGATACCGAAGGTAGCACCGCCTACTACCATCTCTTCGGTCACTACAAAAGAATACAGTAAGTTCATTTCCAAAACCGGGAATTTTTTTTTCCTAATGATATGCCGTCAGGGAAAGAAGAATGTGGTGGCCACAGCCTCCAGACAAGGCCCCTCCGCATGACAACTATAGATGGTCAAGGTCGTGGAGGAGTACGACGACATCTTCACGTCCCCCACATGGGTTCCTCTGCACTTCTAGGTCAAGCACTCCATCGAACAGACCCCAGGTGTGCCACTACCCAATGGACCAATCTATTGGCACTCCATTCTGGACAACGATGAAATCAAGAGGTAGATTCAGAATTTGTTGTAGAAGGGTCACATCTTGCAGAGTTTGTCACCCTGTGGGAGCCTAATCATGTTGGTACATAAGAAGGATGGGACTTGGAGACTCTGTATTGACTATCGAGCAATGAACAAGATCATTATCCAGAATAGGTACCCAATCCCACGGATTGATGGCCTTATAGACCAATTTGAATGGGGAAAATATTTCGTCAAGATCGACTTGAAGTTAGGATATTGCAAGGTACCAATTGAACCCTATGATGTGTGGAAGACGACCTTTAAAGCAAAGGAGGGCCTTTTCAAATGGTTTCTTATGCCTTTTGGGTTGACGAATGCTCCTGCAACCTTCATGAGGCTGATGGATGAAATCTTGTGGTCATTCACCAATTAATTTTTAGTGGTATACTTGGATGACATCTTGATCTTCAGCCAGAGTTGGGAAGAGCACCTCCACCACATCCGACATGTTCTGCAAACACCATGACAACACAAGCTATGTGCCAATTTGGAGAAATGCACTTTTGGCATGACCCAAGTTTAGTATTTGGGATACGTTATTGATGAACGGGGGGTGCATGTGGATCTAGCCAAGGTCCAAGTCATTCGAGATTGGCCATATCCAACCACTCTGACAAAACTCCGCAACTTTCTGGGTCTTGCCCATTTCTACTACAGGTTCATGTTAGGATTTTCTCATATCACTTGGCCCTTGAGTCAAGTCACCAAGGGAGGAGAAAAAGAAAAATTCCTCTGGTTTGAATCTCAACAGAAGGAATTCATAGAGTTGAAACATCGCCTCTGCTTAGCACCAATGCTTGCATTACCAGACTTGCAACAACCATTTGAGATTGAGACAGATTCCTCTGACTATGCTATTAGGGTAGTCCTTACTTAACATGGGCATCTAGTGGCATATCACAGTGAGAGACTTTCAGACACAGTCCTGAAGTATCTCAATTATGACAAAGAGATGTATACCACTATGCAAGCCTGATGACAATGGAAGTATTACATTTTGGGAAACGAAAAGGTCATCCACATAAACCACCAGCCCCTGCAATTCATACAGATGTGAGGGAAGTTGAAAAATGATTGCCATCAAAAGTGGTCCACATACCTGCAACAGTTCCATTTCAATATCAAGTATAAGAAGGGTAGGACCAATAATGTTGTAGATTGTCTCTGTCGACCACCAATCATAGCATCAACCACCGTGCTCAACTCTTGTGGGCACAAGAATTCTGATTGGCCACTTCTCTACAAAAGCGACCTAGAATTTGGCCACACATACCAGACATTCTTGGAGGGTCAACATGTTCTATATCTTCACCTCAAGGATGCCCTGGTATGCCACCTGGGCCACCTTTGTGTTCCTTCAAGTGAGCATGCCAAGATGATTTCGAAAGCACACTACAGTTGGACTGCTAGGAATTTCCAGGTCGAGAAAATGGCGTCATTACCGTAGAAGTATTTCTATTGGCCAAACCTTTTACAGGATGTCGGGAAGTACATGAGATCCTACACTGCCTAGGCCATTTCCAAACGCACCATAAAGAATAAATTCCTCTATACTCTATTGTCTACCCCAAAGTTACCATGGGAATCCATCTCGATGGATTACATTTCAGGCCTTCCTTCTACTAAGCATGGAAATGATTGTGTTTTTGTGGTTGTTGATAGGTTCTCGAAGATGGGCATTATGTCGGCTTCTAAGAAGAATATCATACCAGAAGCCACTGCTAAACTCTTCTTTGAAAAAGTGTGGGTACACGTTGGGATCCCACAGTCTATCATCTTAGATCAGGAAAACATGTTCCTCAGTACATTTTGGTCCAATCTCTGCTCGATTGTGGACACTGAACTCACTAATTCCATAGCCTTCCATCCCTAAACTAATGGCCAGGCAGAGATTGTCAACAGATTGATCGTACACATTTTGCACATGTACAACTCAAATAATCCACGCACATGGAATAAGACCCTCCCCTATGTTCAACAAAGTTATAATCGGGCTCTCCATAGCTCGACTGGCCATAACCCTTTTCCGGTGGGCTTGGGATTCCAGCCACTATGTCCCATTGATGTGGCCATGCCATTTGCAGCTACTCAGGCAGATTCGGCTCATGTTTATCCCGAAATAGATAAGGCAAACAACTTCATTGAGCACATCCAACATATCCATGAGTAGGTACACAAAATTATGGAGAAATCAAATGCCAAGTACAAGCAGCGACATGATCAACATCGAGTGCCACACAAATTTCATATGGGTGACAAATTCGGGTTGCATTTGCAAAAGGAACACCTTATTGGAACTTATCAGAAACTCAAACCACTTTGATATGGTCCTTACACCATTACCAAGGTTGTGGGAGACAATGAATTTGAGCTCAACATTCCCCCATTCCTTGGCCTGCACCCAGTGTTCAATGTGGACCGCCTTCGGCCATAATTTCCACCATTACTAGACACGTCCGACATTTGCAGAACAACTGACACCAACATAGTTAAATCTAGACTGCATGGAACAAGTTGTAACTGATCGGATCATGGACATGCAGATCAAGCACACTTGCCAGCAGAAGATCCAACTATATTGAGTTGTCAAAGTAGGCCAACTCTTCGCTAGGGCAAGTGGCTCACGAGGGACCAAGTTCAACAGAAATTTCCTCATCTCATCAAGGAACTCAACGCAATGGGGAGAATTGCTTCCTAAGGGCAGAGGAATGATTCGGGTGGATATTGGTGGACACCTACCAATTCCACTTGGACCCCCACCATAGTTTATTTCAGTTTTTCAGTTTCCTTAATTGTGGCATAGTTTACTATTTTTAGTAGTTTTTCGGGTCTTAAACTTCAGGAGCCATTTTGAGGCCCTAAAAGACGTTTTCTTGGCAATCTACTGCCAATTATTTTTTATTAAAATTGTCTTTTACGTTGTAGTCCTCATATAGATCCTTCCAACGTGGTATCATGCACGTCAAACAGAGATAATATGACCAAGTCATGACCCCGGGAAGTTGGCTCCCCAAATAACCCCAACAGGGCCCATAAAATCTTATTGTTACATCTCCTCGGGTTAGGTTTTTGATTGTTTATGGTCTACACTTATTTTTCAATAATAAAAAAATTCCCTTCAGCCTCATTGTAAGCCAGCTCAGAGGCATGTAGCTGCCACATCTCTTCTTAGGGATAAGCTACCATCACTCGAGCTAGTTTATTTCTATTTCTGTTACTAGGCATATTCCAGTATTTTACATTAATTAAATGAAGTATTATTTTTGTTGCATCTCTGTATTTATGGTTATATATGTAATTTGTTGCATTCTTATTTAAATCCAGATCATTATACCTTTAGGAGAGAGGTGAGGTCATGTAGGGCCTTAGTCCCAGAGTTGCAAATATTTGGGAAGGGTCCATAGGAGAGTAGAAACAATTGAATTATACTCATCTCATGGATCATTAGCCTTGCTATAGGGGACGATAGTATTCAGTAGGAAGAGAATTAGTGTCATTTGATGCAGTTAGATCTTAGGCAATAGTTGCAAGCTCGTAGAAGTCAAGGACTCAAGAGATTGTTGCAGCTCAAATACATAGATGATTCAATATTTTCAATGCTTCTTGGTTGCAATTTTTGTAGTAGCAACAACAAAAGTGAGAGGGAATTGTCTTACAATACATTCCTACAAGAGCATGATTGGGGTTGTGCAGAACCATTTTATTGCTAATAGGGAGTGCTGAAAATTATAGCAAGAAAAGCATTTATTTGGATTTTCCTTAGTCAAATGGAGAAATTTGATTTTCCACATCAACAGGATGACTTGGATTGCAATTAGCTAGATTGGCATGACCTTGTCTACTAGTGAAGTTTGTAAATTAGATTTTGTAGGCTAGAAGTAGGGTTGTGCATGAGTTGATTGCTAAGATCTAGTAATCTAGGTGAGTTATTATTAGTTGAACTCAGTTAACTGAGCTCTACTCATTAGTTGAGTCAGTTTAAGGTTAGTTGATTAGTTATCATTATTGTTAACTCACTAATCTCTCAGTCAAATAGTTAATTAGCTAAAAATAGGCACGTTCATGCATGGAATTAGTCATGTCAGTTGAAGTTTAGTTGAGTAGTTATGACTATTGTTAACTCACTGATCTCTTAGTTAGCTAATCAATTTACTAAAAGTAGACCCAGTCATGCATGGAATTTGAATTCCCTAGTTGAGTGGAGGGAAAATGTATAGTTGTATTTATTATCGTACACTATTGAGTATACAAAGTTTGTATGTAAAAGATGAGCTAATTTCCTTAGAATTGTGCAAGGAAATAGGAGTGAATGGAGGAATGTAAGTACCAGAGGGACTAGTGTAGGAATGAAATCACAGGAAGTGAAAGTGTAGGTTCAATGTATTCCAGAGTAATCTCAGAAGGAGGAGATAAATATTGCAGTACAGGTTAAATGTCAAGGATTGAAGTTGTCATAGTAATAGATCAATTGTCTCATCTCATATAATACAAATAGAGGAGGGTATTTTCCTAGTTGGGTTCCTTAGTTAAAATATTTTGTTCATTGTGATTGAATGATTTCATGTGTCCCTATTGTATTTTTTCCCTTCCACCGATTGAGTACAAGAAATTTGTCTCTCTTGTGTTTAGTTCAATTTCAATAACAATAGCAAATTTCCTGCAATTTCTACGAATTTGAGTTGTTAAATGATGTTTTTTGGTGTAAAATCTCCCTTACAAAAGTGTTAGACATCACACCTTTTTTATACACTCAATGAAATTTCCAATGGTGCAATAATAACGTCAATAACAAAGTTTATCCAAAAGGCCTTCCTTTAAGAATTTGACCTACCATGTTTAGAAAACATGGTATGAGTGCATTGTGCGCATTTCATGAGGGGATAGATAAGTGGTGACTATGAATAAAGTACATATGGCTTAACTTTGTAATTATATTTGAGAGTTGAAGGAGTGAAAGATTACCGCTAGTTTTCCATTGGTGTATGTGAAGGCCACACCACTAGTCGGAGAGGGGGTTGCATTCTATTCACTTGTATCTTCATCCATAGTAGCAAAGAAATTGGGAGTGTGAGTGAGAGAAAATAATATATTTATTTATTGTTATGTATTAGATGAAAACGCCACATGTGTTAGGATACTCCAGGAGAGTGTCTTCTCCTCTATGCATACATATTTCTATTTTAAATAGGAAAGAGAGAAAAGCATTGGCACCTTCTATTTTCGTTTTCTAGCATAAAGGATTCCCATAGAAAATGTTTCTTTTCATTTTGGTGTTGGGAAACATACTAAGAGTGGTGAGGCTGGGGGGGAATCAATATTTTACTTATCTTTAACTTTTGTTTTCATACAAAAAAAAAATTTTACATTGTTATTCTTAAAGAAACATGTGTATGTACGTGACCTCAAAGAAAGAAGATAATGTATATGCAATTTACTATTTTTTCATGTGTTCCATCAAATGATTGTCATTAACTATTCCATTAGTAAATAAATAAATTTTAGGATGCAGTAAAGATCTGAAAAATCATAGTATATAAGTAACACACATAAAACACTAATATTTTTTTGTGGAAACCAAATGTGGGAGAAAACCATCATTGTCATTATCTTTTTCTTCTTTCTTATTATATAAAGAAAATATTCATCAAACATTTTTACTGATCCATACTCTTACCAGTGTGCAAGAACCCACCTACAAGAGGCTACAACCTCATAATCTTGTTTACCGATACTATTAGAAGGGAGCTCTTACTCCCTCACCTGAGGTTGCAACCCTCAGCTTCTTGTGGACCACTCTTTAGAATGTATTAGATTGGATTGACCTATCAATCATAAAACAACCTGTAGGCTGCCTTTCATCACATTTTCAAATTGGACCCATACCATCATGTTGTAGCACCTACAAAAACCCTCCAAAATTTTTCCTATGCTTTGATTTTGGAGCCTCCCTTCTTAACCATAGTAGGTCATCTCTCACTAATCCTGGTATTCATGCTTCAATTGAGACTTATATTTTCATTTTCTCTTGTGGTTGTTCACTTATATGATTATTCTAAGTCACAAGTTGATCTCCCAACTTGGTCTCACAATAGTTCTGGGCTTTCCCCCAGAAACTGCACAATCCTTGAGGGTAGGGAACATTAATGATAGGAATTCCATAGTCCTGACTACCAGTGATCCTTGAGCTCAGAAACTACACAGTCATGGGAGGAATCCTAACACTTAGCCCAAAAATTGTGCAACCCTGACTAAGCTCAAAAAACACGTATTTCACTAAGACGAAACGTTGCCCAGTTCCCCAGAACTATGTAGCCTTTCCCAACAGTGTGCATAGCATGTTTCCTTGGAAAAAGAAAAAAGGTAAAAAAAACCCCAAAAAATAGGGATCTATTTTTATTATCTGGAAGGAGGCACTTTCACTATTTTTAGAAACTTCTGTCAAGTGTCGCTTTTTCCTTGATTTTAGGGATGCACATCAAAAACAGTCATTTTTCCAAATCTATTTAATCAATGCTTCTACAGATAATTTTCACATTCAATCTTGGAGCCATAGCATTCGTGAGGAGGTCATGGAACATTCGGTGCGATCATCATTGCTTTTTCGGGTGAGTTTTGCTTTTGTTGTTTTTTGCTGCTTTTCTATCAATTTTTGTTGTTTGCCTTATGTGAGTGTTGTTTCACTTGTTTCTCTTCATGTTTGTCGGTGCTTTAACTTGTAGAAGTGTTTCTTTAAGTTTTAGATTACCTTTTCCAAGTGTCACATAAGTTTTCTTGTTTTTGCACCAATGGTCACCGTTGAATTGACTCTCCTCACATACTTTGTTTTCCTTCGATTTGATTAATTGTTTCACTTGTTTCATATGAATTTTCTTTCACCTAGTCATATATGCACTCATCTTCACACTATCTCTCCATCTGCTCTTTTTCCACACTTCCCTTGGGAAGATATGCATTCTCCTTTGTCGGTTTTTAATTTTCCGAGTTGGCACTGCATAATCCTAAGGCTCAAGCAGCAATATTCACCTTTGGACTTTCCCAATACATAATCCAAGCTGGTTCCAACTATGCACTACACAGCTCTAGGACCCAGCCTTCCATTCTTGGCTAGTGAGAGTACGTAATGCACAGTCTCTCCTAGGCCTTTGCCCAGGCTGAACTGCGCATTGTACAGTCTCAACTGTCAAGCTCCCATCTGGATACTAGGACTATGTAGTACAAAATTCCCACAGGCAACCAGTCCCTCCTATCAAAGAAAACTGAGGAATCCTCCCCATCTAGTGTTTGGTTTTCTTCTTTAACTTTCCTTGTAGTTTTTCTCTCAAGACAGACATTTTCTTTCCATGAGTATCCTTTTTTCCCACATGTAAAACGATTGTTGATAACCTATCCAGCAGTCACTGTTACCATGTGATCTAAGAGAGATGCATCAAAGTAAACTATTTAGAGCAGTACTAGGGAAGAAGTTTGAGAAAACATCAGTTGATTTTCCAGTGTATACAGATACTCACCTGTTTATAGAGAAAGGATCATCACTAACATGGGAGTAGATTAATTATGATATTGCAAAGGACTTTGAAGCAAGATTAGAGGACTGACATGTTTATCTCAGCATCCAGTAGTCAAGGCTATACAAGGTTGCACGGAGGTATCAAGCCTCCCATGTGCAAATATAATTAGCTAGATTGTCTCACACATGGATGAGAAAACAATGATATTGATCACTTCAAGTGGGAAGAAGCTTTCCACCATCCCGGAAGAATAATTTTAGCAAATGTATCAGTTTCCCGAGTCCATGGAGTGCATGGACTCACACTTCTATGCCACTGACAACTATGTGGACACAAGGGACATTTTCATATGTTTGCTTAAAGAGCCATGGATGTTTTGACAAATACCCACCCATGTGTAGAAGACAAAGTCCCTTAGGGAGGCTTACCAAATATTGGTTATGTTTACTTGCATAATCCATGGTCAAGAGAGCATAGAAACCTTTCCTGAAGTGTGGGCATTCTTATCGGACCAGTTGGTAAATTATGGGCTACCATTCAACTGGTCATATATGTTGGCTAAACAATTGAAGGCCCATGTATCACTTGCTTGGAATGCACCCAAGGGTTAGCAAGAAAGTTTTAATACGTATTCATACTAACTAGATGCAATCTGTGTAGAACATAAGTTCCCTAGCATGAACTTGACATTGACACCAGAGAGACGTATGTGTACATCCATTGCAAATTTATTTTAGAATGCAGTTATTGAGGAGTAGTGGCACAGTTAACTCACCACTACATTATCGTGCTATACAATCTTATCTTTGAATAAGATTCACCTTGCATTTCATGAGAAGTAATGGATGTGATATTAGACATTGGAGATTGGTATGCCTCACCAGGTGGCACCTTCATTAGGGTGTTTGTTGGAAAGAAGCCTTTGCATGTCTTACCAAGGTATGCCACACAAAAACTAATCATGTATGAAGTAACATACCATCTCACTACAGGGTTGTTAGCAGCACTACACATGAAGAAGAAAGCACCATGGCCCAGTGTTTCTTTGTAGGTTGGATTGTACGAGATAAAGAACTTGAAAGTCGCATATGTCAAGGCTAATGAAATAGTGAAATTCAAATTCATCACTAAAGACTTTAATCCATATGATCCCTACAACATTTGCAAGGACCACTATAAAAGAGTTCACTTTCCGTGGATCAGTAGGGAATTTCATTGGACAGAGGAGGACCCTTGGAGGTACTACTACAATTCCTCCAGACATAATGAGATGGTTAGTTTAGCACGGGCTTGATAGGCTCCTTAACAGACAGCAACAACTCTAAACGAAGCAACAACAGAAAGAAACAATCCCTTGTAGGACAAGGGGAAGAGGAAGATTGTTGAAAGTCTAGAGGGAGAACAAATATGCAAAATGAAAGAAAATCATCTTCCCATGAATGAAATGTTGGCAGCAAAAGCAAAGAGGAAGCAAAGGATGTAGAGAGAAAAGCAGAGAAAGAGAGAAAAGAAAATATTGCGGGAAGAAGAATTGAAGTGGCAAGAGACAAAGAAGAATATGAAAGAAGGAAAAGAGTTGAGTTGGAAGGAAGAAGAAAAGAAGCAGAAGCAAGAAGAAAAACATAGGCAAGGTGCGATGACAAAGGAAACAATGTCAATGTAGATTGAAGAACTCGAATGTAACAATCCTGGTTAAAATTCCGTGTAAAATATATATAAGGACACAAATTACGGGACACGTATTCCAAGATGAATTGTGGGGGAAACATCCTAATGGGTGTTGGTTAAGTTTATTATGGCTAAAGGAAATTGGGAAAGCCAATGGAAAGGGTTTTGGAAAGGCATGAGGAATTTATTGGCATTTTATTTAGGAAAATAATTGAAATTAGGAGAAAAGGAGGGTTAAAGGTCACAAGTTGCATGTGAGGAGTAAAATGAAGGAAAATAAAGAAAATAGAGGCCTTATTAATAAGGCTTATCGGTATTAGTGGGAAGAGCTGATCAGTTCAATTTTGGAGCTCTCTCATTATTCTTTCTCTCTCTCATACTCTTGGACACTTAGAGTTTTCTTGGAGCACTCTTGGAAGGTGTGGCATACTTTGATTTTTGGAGAAGGAAGGGAAAGGAAGAGTAGGAAAGTGCAAGAGGGCATTAGTATCAACAGTTATAATAGGTTTTTCTTGCAGGTATCAAGTTGCATGTGTATTTTCCTCGCTAGTTTCTGCATGCATGGCACATGCATGTGGTTTCTTCGTTATGATTTCTCATTGGCATGGAGGATTTCCTAGATTGATAGTGGATTTTCCTACCCTTACCATTTCTTGGTTAGCCATGGTGACTATCATTTTACTTCCTTGTTTTTTGTTGGTTGGTTCTCATGTTTCCTTAGCTTGGGTTGAGTTATTACTTCTTGGAAGCCTTGGTTGGACAAAATCTTTTAAAGCCCTGTAATGACTTGGGTTGAGTTACTAGTCCAGGAAGACTTGGTTGGACAAATGATCACAAAGCCCTATAAAATATTGGGTTGAGTTACTAGTCCTGGAAGCCTTGGTTCGACAAATGCTTTGGAATCCTAGGAAAAGTTGTGGGTTAAGTTACTAATCCTGGAAGACTTGGTTGGACAAATGCTCTGGAATCTCGTAATAATATCTAGGTTGAGCTACTAGTTCTAGAAGCCTTGGTTGGAATAAATGCTTTGGAAGCCCTGAAAGGCTTGGATGGAGACCAATCTCATGATGTTTTTGGTGATGTTCGACTGTGTGGTAGAATCACTCTTTGATGGGTTGAGATGCATGACCTCTGGAAACCCTAGATGAATTTTCATGGATGTGCTCTATGAGATCCCACATCAATGCTTAGCATATGGCATGAGGGTGAATGGTTGAAGAGATATTTCGCTCAGTCATTCTATGGTTGGGTGGAATGTGGGAGTCCCATCCTGGGTTTGATTTCTACTTCATCAATAAGAGGTTATTTCTCCTTATATCCTTATGAGGATTATGATGGGATATATGTGGTTTATATGTATGTGATTTAAATGATATTTATCTCCCTATGACGTTGTTTATGTATACCTTTTATGACTGAAGCTATGTATGGCTCTCATGATGTTTTTAGTTGTAAATGAATGATCAATGTATCTATGACCTAATGGATGAAATGATAGCTAATGTAATAATGAGACAATTCTTCACAACGAATCTCATATAAGCATGAGACCCCTATGCTTAGATATGTTATTTACACTTGTAGGCTGCATATTTACTATGTGTTTGACAAAATATTTTTCATGGCAAGTAGGAGTAAAGTCAAGGTCTTGGACAAGAATTTTCTTCGATATTGTCATTTCCATGTTACTTTACTAATTTGAAGAGATGGTTCAATTTTGGGCAGTCACTTGGGCTATGGACCTGAAAAAGGGCTCAAATCCTAGAGTCGTTAGCATAGCACTAACAACTTGGGTCTTTGGTCGCTGGAAGGCAAGAACATGAGAGTGACTATAAGGCTACAGTCACATGCATGCCTTGTCATGGGAGAAACTTTGGGTTTAATTCATCTAAATTTTAGGTTAACTTAGGGGTTAGGCACCTAGAGTGGTGGATTAGCTCTTGGGGGTCCGGAAGCACCTGAGAGACATCTCTATGTTGTGTTTCCATAAACTCCATTTCCTTAAGGTTTCCTAGGAGGTTGAATCATATCATAGTAGCCTCTCATCACATGTTTACCTTGGTTGGCCGGTTGCTTGGGTAGATGTGGAAGGAGGGTGTTAGAGAGGTATCACAACGTGGTTGAGCTCTCCTTGGGTTGTGTGTTGATCATGCATTCATGTTGGTTGCATATGTGTTTTGTATGCATGTATTCCATGTTCTTGTTGCATTTCCATTGTGTTGATCATGGTTGTAGTGGTGTTTCCATGTGAAGGTTGAAGGTGTCATCATGGAGTATGTATTCTAATGGGTATGGTTGATTATGTAGTTGGCATGCATGTATGGTCTTCGTTATAGTTATGCATGAATAGTAGGTCAAACATGCCTTGTGAAGTCATGGTATGCAATTTAGGTCATCATGATGCTATTGGTTATTATGATGCTAATGTGTTGGCTGAGATAGAGCACGAGATGCAAATCATTGTAATGAGGCTGGAACATTGGACATTGGGGTAAGAGCAGATCATCATATAGGTATTGTATGTTTGGCATGTAGGTATGTAAGCTAAGGATTGTGATATACATTAGGTTTATGTAGATGTCTTTTGATGTTATGTTTATGTTCACGATAGATGTTAGTTGATTAGTGTAGTTATATGCACATCTGTCAGATAGTCAAGAATTATAGTAATATGTAGTTGTATGCATTGCTATTCTTGTTTTATATTAGATAACCTGATGATTATGTTATGAGTTGTTGATGAGTATGTTATAGGTTAATGTGTTTTTGTTATATGAAAATTAGCTTGATGATTAGGCTATATGTTGTCGATGAACATGATATATAGCTTATGGTTGTTATATGGTAGTAACTTGATGATTCGGGTTATTTCGTTAAGATCTCGATGTGATATGTATGATGCTAAGTTGGATTGGAATATCCAGATGGTTAGGGTTATGACCTTCAGGTATGAGTTGACTTATTGAGTTGCATTGTTTTTTACTAATCTAGATCGATCATACATATGTGATTTCTATCCACAACTGATAAATTCTTATGAGTTTATGATGTGAATGTGTTAGTTAGTTAGTGTTATAGATATCATGATATTATTTATGTTTGAGTTGGCATGTTGTAAAGTTGTATCTTGCTAACTAGATTGATTGTGCAGAAAAGATAGCCTCCCATGAGATACATTAAGGTACAAGCTTTCATATGTCATTTATTTAGTGTTTTAATATTAGATTATGCTGTCTATTTGGTGTTTGATTGTTTTGTGTCTATTATGTCACCTAGTTGATTTATTTAACATGGTATGTTTTCAAGTTGGTTGAATGTTCGATGAATTACATAATATGAGTATGTGTTTATAAGGTTTATTTCCAAAACGATCTTGTTCTAAGAGGATTTTACTAATGCATATGTGTTCAGACAGTTGATATGTACTTGCGTATAGTAGGTGAAAGTTGTAGCATTGTGTTTGAGGACTATGAGTTGACTATGAATTATGGCATGATTGTTAGTCTTGGTAAAGGTTGATTTAAAATTCATAGATATGATTTTCTTGATATTTGGAAAATATGGTTGATATCTATAAACAATTGTAGGGTAACATGTTAGGTATTAACGTGAAAAGGTAAAACTTGATGTGTTTATATAACTAAGAGTTTTGTAATGTGATATTACATAGTAAGCCTCGATTGAAGCAAGGTAAAAAGGGTAAAATAAAGTAATTGGATAAGAATTCCTTTGGCTATGTTTGGAAACCATAATTTGAAACAAATGAGTGCCTTTCCTGCAGGGAGTATTCTTAAGTTTGATTTTGTGTGACATTATGTGGACATGTACTATAGTAATGAACAGGTACTTGAGAGGCATATTAGTCAGTCTCTAGTTCCAGGAGGATTTCTCAAGGAAATTGGAGTCCCTTTAGAGATGGCGTGTATGTGTTCAGTCGCAAGAAATGTCCTTGGCACAACAAGGTAAGGTAACCAATGTACTATCATGTTTATTTACGCACTGACAGTTATGTGTTGATGGTAGTATGATATAGGGGATTCCATGGCAAAGAGATTGTGACGAAATCTTGAAGAAGGCTTAGGTTGAGCTTTCCTTCGGAACCATGGGGATTCAGTCATGGTATTTTTTATCAGTATTGTGATTTCAATATTTTGTGATTTACTGTGCTTGATTGATGGTTTTGTTTATGTCTAGTGTGTGGCCATACCACTTTGTTTGCGGAGTTATATTGTTATTGATTTTCAGGGTTTCCTTCTTCGTTGTTTCTTGTCTCACCTTCTATGTTTTGGGTGTCTTGGGAACTGGTTTGGGAAGAGGAAAGTTGATGGAACTCAGGGAGAGATATGTGGCACCCAATAGGTAATGTAAGAACTCAGATGAAGCTTCGTGCATGAGTAAGTGTAGCGGAAGGTAAGACTGCAATAGTCGGTTGGATTGGTTGGGTACATTGTGGTAAATAGATGATGGTAATATGGACATGAGTAAGGTAACCAGAAAAGGTTAAATATATGGATCTATGGTGGGAGATGTATTGGCTATGTTGGGAAATGTTGTTCTCAATGTTTTGCATGTTGTACATGAATAAAGGGAGTTCTCTTAACCTTGACCTTGATATCTAGTATCTATGTTGTGATCATGATTGCTTTATGCTAATGATTATATGAATATATGTATGTATCTATGTTGTTATTTGACAACTTCATCATGGATCCTGATTGTTTATGTTAATGTTTACATATAGGTATGTATGTGTTTGTGTATCTACATTCTTTTTCGACAAGGTCATTAGGAATCATTCTTGTGGAGGAATGATTGCTTATGTAGACAAATGACATGAGCAAGTTCTTGGTGTTACTAGAAATCAATTGGGAAGAGTAGTAAGGAAAAATATATGAGGAAAATATCGTGTGGATATGAATTGTTATTGTATGTTTGTATTATGCCTATGTTTATGTTATGATAGGTAATGCTAAAGGATGCATCAAAGAAATGAAAGTAGTGTGGTCTCTGACATGTTGGGACAAGCATGGATAAGACACCAGAAGAATGTTTTCTTGGTAGAGAGAGTGTGATTTTGGATGTGAGGTACTATTGTTGTGCTTATGTTGTATATGTTGTAGATGTTGCATCTGGGATGACTTTGCACATGGAATATTGTGCATATGTAGTGTGTGTACATGTTGTTTATGCAATATTATGTACAAAGTGTTAGTACATATAGTATTGTATGAATGTTGTATATTTAATGCTTAGATATACAGTGCGGTGTACATATTTTACTGTGTGCATGATGGATATGCAGTGTTGTATGCATATGGTGCCCTTCATGTGTTGGATATGCGGTGTTGTGTACAAATGATGATATGTACATGTTGGATATGTATTTCTATGTATATGTAGTGTTGCATGCATGTTGTACATGTAGCGTTATGTACATATGGTGTGGTGTGCATGATTATACAAGTGGTGTTGTGTGCATGTGGTGCTATGTAAATGTTGCACAGGTGGCGTTGTGTGTAGGTGCTATTGTGTACATGTCGTGCATGTGGCGCTATGTACATTCGTGTTGTGTACATATCGTGTATGTGGTACTATGTACATGTGGTATTGTGTACATTTCGTACAAGTGGTGTAGTGTACATGTGGCATTGTGTACACGTTGTGTAGGTGGGACCGTCTACATGTGATTTTTTTCACACGTTGTGTAGGTGGTGTAGTGTACAGATGGTACTGTTTACATGTTGTACATATGGTACTTTTGCATTTTTGATATTGTGTCCATGTCATACATGCAGTTGTTGGGCCTTAGTTTTGGTCTTATTTTTGCTCAAAGAAACTTACTTATCCATCTATTTTCCATCCATTTTCCCTTCATTTATCCCATTTTGATGTATATTTGATATCCATTCAGGTATTTAATTTTCATTTTTCAATTTCTAAAGTTCTTATGAAAATTTGGTTTTTTAGTTCAAAATTGGCAGATTCAGAAATTCCCGTAATAGCTCTATGGTTGATATGGTTGCAGGACACTTGGGCATGAATGGAATGCATGGATGAACAGCTAGGGAACTAGGACTAAGCCAACAATGCTTAGTTAGAATAGAACAAGCTTTATTAGGCGCATTTGGTGCTAGTCAATCATGACTAGTCATTCAGAAATCCCATAGAAATAGGGCAGTTCTGAGATTCTATAAGATTGGTCATCTTTCTTGGGATGGGAGTAATGAATTCAACTTAGATAGGTGGATGAGAGTAGATGGATTTGTTTGAGTGAATATAGGTCAGTTTTTTCATGAGACTTCTTATTTAAAGCCAAAACTTTGATGGCTTATGTATTGACTTATTATATACTTTTATGCTATGACATCTTTGGATTGAGGAGTTAATTTGAAGGCTTGTGTTATTATTATTTGTTGTTCAATGCTATGGATGTGTGACTGAATTTAAGTTTCTGATATCACCTCTCAAGTGTGCAAGGCAAGGGTGGAGGGCCCCCATTCCAAGCTAAGTACACTTCCTTGTTAACTAGTTTTATTTCCTTGTAATCTGGTTATTGTAGCACTAGTTTTTCAAAGCTTTAGTTCAGATTTCTTTATGGTTCATGCATATTGATTGATTTCATTAGTTAATAGCTTATTCATCACTTTAATGATTTGGAAAAACAGGTGTTCAAGTTGGGCATCCCTTCTACTAAAATGATGAATCAAAACTAGTTTCTTTTGTTTGCATGCAAGTAGTTTCTTATTGAGATTTTGATATTGAGATGAATGAATTATGATGGAATACCTTATGTGTCTCTTAAGTTAAGAGCTTCTTTCATTAATAATTTATCCATCTTAAGCTTTTGGTTTCAATCTCTGATTCATTAAGTGGTAATTGAGGTGAAAGTGGACTTCTTGAGTCAAGAACCATTTCAATGTTTTTCCTTTTTTTAAATTGATTGAATTAGAGTTATAGAATGTATTACTTTTAGCTTTTGAATAAATTACCTTTCAAGGTTTGATTACATCTGATCTTCACATATAGTGAACTTGCCTCAAAGCATAAACAACCCGGATTGATAAGAAATAATTGTGTTAATTTAGGTACACAAATTAGCTCAACATTTTGGCGTCGTTGCCGGGGAGGCAAATATCGGCATAGTCCATAGAAAGATAAATTTCAAAACAACAAAAACATTAGTTACATTCATTTTTAGTTATGTTTCTTTATGCCTAGATATAGAGATCCTCAAGGTAGATTTATCAAAAATCCCCCACAAATAGAGATAGGATCATCAAACACCCCAGTTACCAGTAATCCAATAATTGAGGAATTGGCAGAAAAACAAAGAACTGGACAAAGATTAACCTTGATTGAGAGGCAAACTTTGTTAGCTTGGGAAGTAAAGCAAAAACAATCTTCAACTTCTGGAAAACAAAAAGAAATTATCAAAGGAAAACAACCTGTCTTTCCATCCATAAATCCTCCTATCTTCCAACAACCTGAAACTCCACTCAAAATTGAAACAAATCAACCAATGGCAGAAGAGGGACATGGATCTGTTATTTTCACTCCTGAACAAAGAGCTGAATATGAAAGACAACAAAGAGAATGGAGAAGAAAGAGAGAGGAGGAGGCAAAACAAGAAAATGATAGAAAGATAGAAAACGATTGGAAAAGACAAGAAGATGGTAATGATCAAGAGACTACCTTTGGCTTTCCAATAGTAGACACAAGTGCAATATTAGGAGAAGAAGTGAAAATGAAAAATATTCCACCTTCTGTATTGCCAAACTTTTATGGAATGTCCACAGAAGATCCTGATGCATTTATGTTTGAATTTGATATTCTATGTAGAACATATGGATATACTGATGACATTCATAAACTTTGTCTTTTCCCTGCAACATTAAAAGCAGTAGCTTTGAAATGGTTTATGGGTTTAGGAGAACAAACAATAGCTTCTTGGGATGATATGAGATCCGTCTTCCTTAAAAAATATCAGGCTTATTGTATATCTAGAGATTCAAAGGAAGATGTTTTTAGAATGACACAACAAGAAGGTGAAAGTTTAGAAGAATATTTGGAAAGATTTGTATATAATCTACAGAAATCTAAACAACACTCTCTAAATCAAGAAACCATTCGAACAATCTTTCTCAAGGGTGTAAGGGATGAATACCTTGACATTTTGAATGTGATGGGTAAAGGAGACATTTCAAACTTACCATTCGATGAAAATGTTGAGTTATGTCAAAAATATTCTAGAGGAAGATCAAGAACAGGAAGAAGAGAAGCAAGTTCAAAAGCAGCAAAGTCAGCTGCAGCAGGGATAACAAGAGCTGAAATAGGAAGTTTATTGGAAAACTTCAAAACAGATCTCTTGAGTACATTAGGGACACAAGTAGATGTGCTAAAGGCAAACAAAAAGAAAGAAGAACAAGAACAAGCTCTAGCAATCTTTTATTCCAAATGTAGAAAGAAACATCCATTGAGAGAATGTCCTTTGGATAGTATTCAGGTTTGTGGTCTTTGTACAGAAAATCATTCCACAAAAACTTGTCTAAGATTGAAAGAATTACAAATGAACTCAATGGAAGAAGTGCCAAGAATAGAAGGTTTCTATTATGTAGCACCACGAAGACCATAGCAACCTAGGATGCCTCAACAAAATCAGCAGCAATTCCCTCAACAAAATTACCCCTATCAAAATCCTTGGACCCCTCTAATGCCATGGCAAGCTTGGCCTCCACAACAATATTCACAACAACCTGTACAAGGTTCGAGAGGATATGGTTATGGAAACTAGCCACCTCAACAGTATGAACAACGATACCAGCAACAATACCAACAACCATTTGCATATCCACAATATCCACAATCCATACCATTTCAACAACAACATTATGCATATCCGTAATCCATCCCATTTCCACAGCAGAATCCACCACTGTTGTTGACCCAACCACAACAGTTACAGCTACCCATAAATCAACCTAGACCAACTCAACTACTAGCCCAACCAATGGCAAATCCAAATAATAAGGTGGACAAATCTGCATACACTGTAGAGGAAGTAGCATGTTTTCCCACATATTCGATTCTTCCTCTTAATGATGTCCATCTAAGGTCTGGAAAAGTGCTTAAAAAGGATTCTCCTCCAATCATAGAAGAACCAACTGAACAAGGAGAATCACCTGAAACATCATAAACTGAGATACAAATTCAGAAAGGAACAAACATTACAACACAAACACCACCTTATCCTGAAAGGTTAGTGGAACAACAAAACAAAATAACCCTTCCTAAATTTGATATCTTAGATGAGTTAAAAAATGCTTATGTAAAAATTCCTCTGTTAAAGGCAATTAAAGAAATACCAATATATGCTAAAACAATAAAGGAATTGTGCATTAGGAAATCAAAGAAAAAGAAGGATCCTACTACAATCCAAGTCATTGGTAAATTAGTAAGCCTCATGTCTACACAAACCATAGTAGAGAAATATATTGATCCTGGTATCCCTATGGTTACTATATCAATAAATAATTTCTCAGTACCAAACACATTAATAGACTTGGGAGCAGCTATAAATGTAATGACAATGGAGACAATGCAAACTTTGCATTTAAACAACATTAGATCAACTTCTACAATCTTAGAACTAGCAGATAGATCTAAAGTTGTTCCTAAAGCAATATTAGAAGATATCATAGTCTCTTGGGATTCATGGGAGTATCCTGTTGACTTCCTTCTCTTGCAACCAAAAACAAACTTGGGAGGACATCCTCTAATCTTAGGCAGACCATGGTTAGCTACCGTTGATGCCTTCATAGGATGCAGATCAGGAAGCATGATTATTTCACATGGAGATGAAAGGAAACATATTGCTCTTTATTCACCTGCACAATCAACTTCTTTAGAATTAGTACTTGAAACTCAAGAAAAACAACAAACTAAATCAGTTTTAAGTATAAATCAATTCTTTGATTTTAGAGAAGAAGAAGAGAATGAAGACTTAATGGATCTTTTCATTTCAGAACCAAGTATTTCAGAGCAGCTTAGAGAAGTTCAATATGAAGCTGCAAGTAACCTTTTGAATCAATGCTTTCAGGAAACTTGTACTATTCAAACTCAGCGGAAATCTTTTATAGACATATTTCTTGTAAACAAAATCTCCAATCCAACAATAAAAACAATTGAGGTATATCCTGGAAAACATCTAAACATTGGAAACGAATTGCAATCAGCACAAGAGCAAGAGGTAATTGCATTATTACAGAAATATTCAAAAGCTTTTGCCTGGGATTATACTGACATGCAAGGAATCCATCCTAGCACATGTATCCACCACATCTATATAGATGATTGAATTAAACCTGTAAGACAACCTCAAAGACGAATGAATCCCATGATGAAAGAAATAGTGAAAGAGGAACTGCAAAAATTGTTAAATGTTGGATTCATCTATCCTATTTCAGATAGTCAATGGGTTTCTCCACTGGTTAGTGTACCAAAGAAAAATGGAAAGTGGAGGGTATGTGTGGACTATCGGGAACTAAACAAAGCTACACTAAAAGATCATTTTCCTTTACCATTCATTGATCAAGTGTTAGACTCATTAGCCAGAAAGAAATTTTTCTCCTTCTTGGATGGGTTTAGCGGATACAACCAGATAAGAATAGTAACAGAAGACCAGGACAAGACAACATCACTTGCCCATGGGGAACCTATGCATATAATGTTTTGCCATTTGGTTTATGCAATGCACCTGCAACTTTCCAACGAGCAGTGCTTGCAATATTTGCTGATCTAATTCATGAATGTGTAGAGGTTTATATGGATGACTTCACAGTTTATGGAAACACATATAATGATTGCCTAAACAACCTTGAGAAAGTTTTGAAATGATGCATTGAAACAAATTTGTCATTAAGCAATGAGAAATGCTATATGATGTTGACAGAAGGAATAGTTCTGGGACACCATATTTCTACTTCAGGAATTAAGGTGGATCCAGCAAAAATCCAAGTCCTAGTAAACATAATGCCTCCTACAACACAGAAAGAGGTAAGAAGCTTCTTAGGCTATGTAGGCTATTATAGACGATTCATTGAAAACTTTAGTAAAATAGTCCAACCACTGTTCAAACTATTAGCAAAAGATATTGAATTTCACTAGAAAAATGACTGTCAAAATGCATTTCAAATTCTGAAAGAGAAATTGTCAGTTGCACCCATTATTCGTGGTCCAAACTGGTCTTTGCCATTTCATATATCAACTGATGCATCTGATACCGCGATAGGTGCCTCTCTTGGACAAAAAGAGAACTTGTTCACTTATGCAATATACTTTATAAGCAAGCATCTAACACCTGCAGAATTGAACTACATAGTCACAGAGAAAGAAATGTTAGCCGTTATACATGCAGTAAACAAATTCAGGCACTATATAACAGGATATCAAGTTTTCATTCATACAAATCATTTAGCAATCAAATACTTGATGAATAAACCCATCACCAATGGAAGAATAACAAGATGGTTACTATTATTGCAAGAATTTAATATCACAATACAAGACCGGCTAGGCAAAGAAAATCAAGTGGCTGACTTTCTGTCCTGCATACATTCACCCAACGATCCAAATCCGGTTGTAGATAACTTTCTAGATGAACACCTGTTTGCCATCACAGTAAAAACACCATGGTTTGCAGACATTGCAAACTATTTATCTTCTGGAAAGTTTCCAACTCAATTCACTAAAAAGCAAAAATACAAAATTGTTAGAGAAATCTCTAGGTATAGTTGGGTAAATGGTGATTTATTTTATACTGGTTCAGACTTGATAATTAGAAAATGTGTGCGAGAAGATGAAATATTAGACATTCTAAGAGCATGTCATGATGAACCATGTGGTGGCCATTTTGCAGATAAACGAATAGCATATAAGGTGCTGCAACTGGGCTATTACTGGCCATCCATCTTCAGAGACTCTAAGAAATATGTCAAGCAATGTGACAGCTGCCAGAGAACAGGGAGACCAATCACAACAGATGAGATGCCGCTGAAGCCACAGGTCCTCATAGAACCATTTGAGCAATGGGCACTTGACTTTGTTGGACCTATCAATCCACCATCAAATGGAAAGAGGTACATCTTAGTATGTACAGATTATGTAACCAAATGGGCCGAGGCTAAAGCAGTAAACAGAGCAACAGAAGATACAGTGGTCACCTTTCTTTTTGAAGAAATCTTTGTCAGATATGGAGTACCTAGACAAATTGTAACAGATCAAGGAACACAGTTTACATCAAAGCTGGTACAAGATCTAACGGAGAAATACAAGATCAAACACAGGAAATCTACACCATATCATCCTCAAGCAAATGGGAAGGTTGAATCAACAAATAAAGTCCTAGAAAATATCATGACAAAAATAGTACAGATGAACAGAAAAGATTGGTCTGAAAAATTAAAAGATGCATTATGGGCCTACAGAATCACATGGAAAACTACAACTAGTTTTAGTCCATACCAGTTAGTATATGGGAAAGAGGCCTTATTGCCTATAGAGTTTCAGATACACATACAGACTAGCAGCTGAGCTAGGACTAGACTTGATAGAAGCACAACAGCGGTGGATCATGGAACTGAATCAGTTGGATGAGCATCATCAACAAGCCATGGAACATACTACACTGGTGCAACAATAAAGAATGAAGTGGCACGACAGATATATCAAAACAAAGACATCTTGCAAAGGAGACTGGGCATTGCTTTTTGACTCCAAATTCAAAGACTTCAAAGCAAAGTTCACAACACACTGGCTAGGCCCATATGAAATTGATGAAATCTTTGACAATGGATCAGTCAAGATCAAGACAACCGACCAGGACTCCACCTCATTTCTAGTGAATGGAAATATGCTCAAAGTTTACAATAGGCCTATCAGTAAAGAAGCATTTATGAAACAACTGATCGAAGATACAGAACTGGAACTCATGGCACACCAGGATCAGCCATCTTCCAGTCTTGTAGTTGAATAAAAAAAAAAAAACCAAAAACAACATAAAAAAAAAAAAAAACATAAAAAAACAAATAATTTGTTTGCAAGTGAAAACCAGGCAACTGGCACTTAGCAAACACGAATTCATAGGGGAAAACCAGGGCAACTTGGACTCTATGAATTCCTTATTCTTGTTCTATTGTTCTCAGATAATTTCAATGCAGGCACTCTCCACCACCAACTGACTTGAGGACAAGTCATATCTTCAACAAGGGGGAGACTTGCATCAGCTCTTTAGCTGGAAAGCTGAAGTATAGAAGGAACTTGTATTGTCAAACATCAGCTCTTTAGCTGGAAAGCTGAAGTATAGAAGGAACTTGTATTGTCAACAGAGGTACCTGACATAACGAATCATTGCCGAGGGACCTGCAAGACCTGCCAATGTCAAAACAACATGTGCATATTTTGTAAGCAGTGCAGAGGGACCTGAAACAAAGAATCATTACAGAGGGACATGACTAACAATTCAAGAACCAGAGCATGAAGAACAAGGAGCAGCAATAAAGTTTACTTTTTGATCCATCTACAACATCTGATCAATTGATTTCATCCCACTTGTACAGCCATCATCTAGGGGAGTATATGTATAGTCATTTTGTGCTTGAAAATTCAAATTTTTCTTAGAAATTTTTAGTTTTTGTTAAGTTGAAATTAGTACCTGAGGATATTCATTATCATTCATATCCTATATTCCTATAACCCTTATACATCATAACCCTATTCCCTTTCATTTCCATACATATTCCCTATTTTCATTAACCCTATTACCCCTAAGTATTTTTATTTAAGAGCTTAGAAAGACGAAATTGGGACAACTTTCAACCTGCACATACAACTCAAGCATTAGTGATGGTGATAATTGTAAATATGACCCAAATGGTCATTTTAAAATTATAAAGATATGCTATACAATTCAAACAAACCTCATGCGCTATATGGAAATCAAAGTTATTATATATCATATCAAACTATATACCATAGTTCAAATAATGTGAATGCGCTATAGTCATCTACATAACCCAAAGCACATATGATACAGGGTTAATACATATGGTATATGAAACAATTGTGCATAACATATAGTATATAATATAAGTTATAAGTGAAGGCATATACAAAGCGCATATGATATGATATATAGTGGACGGCCTCGCACAAACCATATGGCACGACTGTGCATATAAACATTGCGGTGGGGTGTTGAAATGTAATTGCATACATATCATTGCAAGCACATGACGGTGGCAATAATGGTAAACATAACAGCAATGAATAAAACGTTACACCCCAAACAACAAACAGCCTGCACACAGGTACGAGCTCAACACGGTGGCATGGCAAACGGTTGTCATTGGGCAATACACTGCGCAAGGGTTATGCATATGAAACGATGATTTGGCCATCCTCATGACACAGTCGGGCGACTGGTCAAACAGGACGGCCATACCAACCACGCATTGTAAACACCGATGAATATGAAGCGCAGTACAACCATGAAATGGTCATGTACTGACTGAGCTTTGTGCTGTTTAAACCATACTCCTCATTGCCGAATAGCTCAGAGAGATGGTGTTTGGAGTTGCAGCCTAGTGAAAAGGAGGAAGAAGTGAGTTTAGGCGAATTTAAAGAAGGAAATCATCTTGGTTTTAACGTTCAATAATCACCGATTTTCGGGATTCAATCAGGTAATGCAATAGTTGTTTAAGCTCGGCACACAGTGGAGTAGAAGTTATGAATTATCTGTTATTAATGGTTACGATTGCTCTGCCCTTGCCACCAGTCAATTGAACGGTTGAACAGGGATTTGGAGTGCCGGATATTCCTCAAGCGCTCATTGATAACAGGTAACGCTGAAACCACAGCATCAAATCAGTTGATTCACTGCGTAAATCTTGGTATAAACTGCTAGTGAATCGCGCTGCACTTAAATGAGAATGCATTGCATGGTTAACACGTTAGGGTCTGGCATTTTTATGAGGAGTTTTAATGGCGTGCCGTGTTAACAACAACATCTATGAACAGAGGAGGCACGAAATTTGACTGTTATGGTATGTTTATGTTGCATGGCGGTGAGTGTTGATTGAATTGTGCGTGTTGTTGAATGCGCACTGTGCCTTGTTTGCTTCCACACCTTGTTTTGGTTGCGCGTCGTTCCATTAAATTTCAAACAAACAGTCAATCCGATATACCATATGCATGAAACGACATGGTCTTTGTTATGAACCCTTGCTGCGCGTTGTTGTTTTCGTTTGCACCGAAACAGGGGATTGAAATGTCTGAGGGCTGAATGAACAATGCCATGTGAAATTTTTGGTTGCCAAAGGGAGTTTGATTGCCGAGCCATTTAGAACTAAATGCGCTGTGTTTTTGTTTTATCATCTGTGTTTTGAGGCCGAGAGTATGTGTATAATCCTCAACCTTTCATGCTGAGGCCGAGAGCCTTCTTGCAAATGTTTATGATATAGCCAAGCGCATTTTTGTCATTTTTTTTATGATGAGGCCGCAAGCATGTTTTCCAAAATTTTGTGATATAGTTGAAAGCACTTTTGCAAATGTTTTTGATTAGGCCGAGAGCATTTTGGAATTTTTTTTTGATGAGGCCGAGAGCCATATGCATGCGAAACACTCAGTTTTCTTGGTTGTACATACACAGTAAAACAATGGTTTGATTTTGGCAACAATATAAGGCGATGAGCATACATGGACATTGTTTGCATATGTATTTTGTTTTCAAGAACAGAGATCAGCATATTGACAGGGGTATACAGGTGTTTGTTTGCATTGAACAGGGAACTAAAACAGTGCTGTTGCAGAGAGAAGAGTAAAACAGAGGTTAAGGAAGTCAGAATTAAGTTGATTGAGAGGAGGAAGGTAAGCTTCTTTGCTTTCAAAATTTCATTTTGAAAACAAACAATAGTTATATTTTTATTGTCAAGATGAAATTAGTAACAGCAGAGGAATTCATTCACTGGTTTTCAGAAACAATGTCAGTCAGAGTAGAGCCAAAATTTCAGATAGAGAGCCAGGGGAAGGAAACTATAGAAAAACTTTACCAGGCGGGGATGATAAGTTTTTTACAAAAATTTGATGGCCACTCTGAACAAATAACCAGGGACTTTATAAAAAACTTCAGTCAAGACCAGACATGGGTAGGAGATGTCATTATTCCTGTAACCCAGAAATATCTTTCCCAAGCTTTATATCTACCCATGATAGGTGAGAAGTATTACAAAGGCTTGCACTTCAAGGAGAAATCTTGGACTTTCTTTCTTGAGAAGAACCGGAAAGGGACATTTGATAGAAAAAAAGGGATACCCAAGGAATGGTTTAATGAACCATGGGGTGAGTTGGTTTTCGTCATCCAGAAGTTTTTGACTTGTGATAGAGGATACAGTGTTGCCCACTTGTATCATGTCAGACTTCTGCAGCATATTAAAGGAGAGGATAGGATTAACTTGCCTTATTTCCTATATAGGAGCCTTTTGAGATTGATTGAAACAATAAAACATGAACACAGGCCTAAAGCAGGACAGATTTACCACCAAGGATTGATCAAAATCCTAGTTGAGTATCAGGTGAGGTCACAGGGCATAGTGTGGAGAGAGTTCATGTCTAAAAATCAATTCATTGAACAGGTTAATGAAGTATAGGATAAAACAGAGCAGGAAAACAGAGGATTGATGAACTCACCCTTGTATCCCAGAACAAGAGCTAAACAACATAATAACATGGCGATGCAAGAAAATGAAACATCTGTTATGTCTATTCCTAGAAAATTTAGGAATAAAAGTCCCATTGATTTAGACAAGGAAGTAGAAACATATTCCCCAAGACAACAACAAGAAAATGATATTGCACAAGAATTATTTGAGAAGCATTCTTCATATGATGATGCAGCAGCAGCATCACTAATGAAAACAACGCAAGATTTTGAGAGAGAAATCAATTTGGGAAGAATCAGGGACTTAACTGACCAATTGGAAATTAGCAAAATCTTGGAGAAACAATTAAAAGAGGAAAACAAGGCAAATAAGAAAGATAGTGCTAAATTTGTTAAGGAAAATGAAAAGTTAAATGAAGAATTGGGGAGACTGAAAATGGAAAATGATCTACTTTCTAAGCAAGCATTTAAATGGCTAAAGGAAAAGAACATGTGGCAGGCAAAGTATGAAAAACAAAAGGTCAAAGAAGCTTTGTTCAGGGAAAGACATGACACAGGTTTGGATTGTTTGGTCAGGGCAGCACAACAAGAAGCATCTACAGGTACAGCATCTACTACAGAGAGAAAAAGGTCAACGAGGAGTAAGAAAGCATGGAGACATGCTTGATGATAAGCAAGGGAGAGATGTTGGTCCTTAGCTTTGGTCTTATTTTTGCTCAAAGAAACTTACTTATCCATCTATTTTCCATCCATTTTCCCTTCATTTATCCCATTTTGATGTATATTTGATATCCATTCAGGTATTTAATTTTAATCTTTCAATTTCTAAAGTTTTTATGAAAATTTGGTTTTTTAGTGCAAAATTGGCAGATTCAGAAATTCCCGTAATAGATCTATGGTTGATATGGTTGCAGGAAACTTGGGCATGAATGGAATGCATGGATGAACAGCTTGGGAACTAGGACTAAGCCAACAATGCTTAGTTCGAACAGAACAAGATTTATTAGGCCCATTTGGTGCTAGTCAATCATGACTAGTCATTCAGAAATCCCATAGAAATAGGGCAGTTTTGAGATTCTATAAGATTGGTCATCTTTCTTGGGATGGGAGTAATTAATTCGACTTGGATAGGTGGATAAGAGTAGATGGGTTTTTTTGAGTGAATATAGGTCAGTTTTTTCATGAGACTTCTTATTTAAAGCCAAAACTTTGATGGCTTATGTATTGACTTATTATATACTTTTATGTTGTGACATCTTTGGATTGAGGAGTTAATTTGAAGACTTGTGTTATTATTATTTTGTTGTTCAATGCTATGGATGTGTGACTGAATTTAAGCTTCTGATATCACCTCTCAAGTGTGCAAGGCAAGGGTGGAGGGCCCCCATTCCAAGCTAAGTACACTTCCTTGTTAACTAGTTTTATTTCCTTGTAATCTGGTTATTGTAGAACTAGTTTTTCAAAGCTTTATTTCAGATTGCTTTATGGTTCATGCATAGTGATTGATTTCATTAGTTAATAGCTTATTCATCACTTTATTGAGTTGGAAAAACAGGTGTTCAAGTTGGGCATCCCTTCTACTAAAATGATGAATCAAAACTAGTTTCTTTTGTTTGCATGCAAGTAGTTTCTTATTGAGATTTTGATATTGAGATGAATGAATTATGATGGAATACCTTATGTGTCTCTTAAGTTAAGAGCTTATTTCATTAATAATTTATCCATCTTAAGCTTTTGGTTTCAATCTCTGATTCATTAAGTGGTAATTGAGGTGAAAGTGGACTTCTTGAGTCAAGAACCATTTCAATGTTTTTCCTCTTTTTAAACTGATTGAATTAGAGTTATAGAATGTATTACTTTTAGCTTTTGAATAACTTATCTTTCAAGGTTTGATTACATCGGATCTTCACATATAGTGAACATGCCTCAAAGAATAAACAACCCGGATTGATAAGAAATAATTGTGTTAATTTAGGTACACAAATTAGCTCAACAGCAGTTTTGAGGACATGTGGTACTAGGTATGTGCATTGTGTAGGTGGATGTATTGTGTGGTGTTGTACATAAGTTATAGATGTATTGTTTTATGTTGTACGCTAGGTGTAGGTGTATGTATTATGCTATGCACTTGATCTAGATATTGGAGGGAGGCCCCCAAGATCTAAAAAATTGAAATGGATCTTAGGGGGAGAACCTCGAGATTTCAAAACTTGAACTGGAAGAGTAAAAGTGGAGAAAACCCAGTAAAAAAACCACAAAAAAACTTTTTGTTTATTAAAACAGATAATAGTGTAAAGGCTACATTGTGGTAGACAATCTGTCCTTTTACAAAATGTGACTTGTTACTTATAGCCTTTTCAGTTACAATACCATGGGTAAATTCCATGGGTGAACGAATACCATGGGTGAATGTCATAATACCATGGGAAAATACCATGTGTGAATGAATACCATGGGTGGATGACACTTACAATACCATGGGTGGATGCTACTTGCAATACCATGGGTAAATTTCATGGGTGGATGAATACCATGGGTTGATGCCAGTTTCTATTCTGATCATTCCTCCCTCCTTAAGAACCAATGGTCCACATTGTGTGAAGTTCCCTCCTATGAAAGCTTTGTTAAATATGAAGAGCCACTTAAGAGAAGGGTTTTATGTGGTTAACAAATAACCATGATGAATGAAGATCGAAGGATAGAGATACCCTGTAATGCTTGTGACCAACTATGATACTGATAGTGTGTAGCCTAGAAAATGGACTTCAATGAAATGTGGGTTTGTGGATCACCCATAACCATGATGTTGATTTATGATGAAGTAACAGGTGCCTACATAGCCTGGTGTGGGAGGGCACATCTCCAAAGGGAACCCACTCTAAATGATGCTCTAGATTTAAAATGGACATAACTCAGTCAATATAACTCAGAATATTTATTGTAACATGCTTTTGGAAAATATAATGAACAGTATGCATCTTCCCATGTGTTGGAATCCTTATCTTAACACTCGAGAATCTCAGATTCACACTGCAATAGTTTTGACGTCATCAAAATTGTGAAAAAATAGCTGATTTGAAATCAGCGATATCTCCCACATCCGAACTCCGATTCAAAACAATTTTCTTTTAAATTGGGTGATTTTTCCAGAGGAGATTAGATCTACAATAATTGTTCTAAAATTATGCACAAAAACTTCAAAAAATGATAGGAGATTCACCGTCCATGAATTGTCATCTGAAAATTTTTGCAACACAACTGATTTTAAATTAGCGATATCTCCCTCATACAGACTCTAGTTCAGCCATTTTTGTTTTTAAATTTGAGTATTTTTTCACAAAGAATCCAGATCTAAAATTTATTTTTGTAAATTTTGCACCAAAATTTTCATATCTAATATCCAAACTCACCGCTAAAAACAAAATTCCACAAAAAGATAAAATACAAATTCTTCCCGCTGTGGAGGTCGTAGCACGTGCATGAAGTTTGTTCAAGATTGCTGCAAAAATTTGAAACTGAGATATACGTCAAACCCTCATTCCCATGGAAACGTAACCTGAATCTGATACCACTGATTTAGATCTTAGGGGGAGATCCCCAAGATCTAAAAAATTGAAATGGATCTTGGGGGGGGGGGGAGGGGCGGGGGGCAAGATCTGAAAATTTGAAATGGAAGAAGAAAAGTGGAGAACACCTAGTAAACAAAACAACATTTTTTTTAATTAAAATAGATAATGTTGTAAAGGCTACATTGTGGCGAATAATCTTTCCTTTTGCAAAATGTGATTTTTTACTTATAGCCTTTTTGGTTACAATACCACAGGTAAATTTCATGGGTGAATAAATACCATGGTGGATGTCACAATACCATGGGAAAATGCCATGGGTGAATGAAGTCATGGGTGGATGTCACAATACCATGGCCAAATGGCATGGGTGAATGAATACCATGGTTCGACGCCACTTACAATATATGGGTGGATAGATACCATGGGTGGATGCTACTTACAATACGTTGGGTAAATTCCATGGGTTGATGCCATTTTCTAGTCAGATGAGCACTAGATGTAGGCATATCTATTCTATTATATACACTAGGTGTAGGTGTATGTGTTGTATTTCAAGTGTAGGTGTATGTATTGTGTTATGCACTAGATGTAGGTGTATGTATTATATTGTATACACTGGGTTTATGGGTGTGTGTTGTATGTCAGATGTAGGTGCATGTATTGCATGGAGTTGTATGTCGTATGTGGTCATATGTGTGTGATGCACACTATGTATATGTGCACCTGGTAGAGGAGAAGGCACTGGGTGTTTATTGAGTGTGGCAATTGATCCGATGTTCATACGAAATAAGAACAAAGGCAGAAGTAATGATCGATTAAAGGATACGTATCAATATATTATTTCAGTTTTATTATGGACGTGATTTATGATTTTGATGGTTATGTTTTGAGCTAACCTGATGTGATATTTCTATACATGTTGATTTGGTCAAATATGCTAGTTTTACTTGTTGTGATGGGAAGCGAACATGATTACAACTATACCTTGTTAATGAGCTACCAATGAGGTATGATTTGAATTTATTTGAATTTATTTTTAATGTAATGTAAATTATGTGCTTGGTATAGGAATATATGAACATTCTCGGCTAGGTGATTGAAAGCAACTGCAAGAATTTGCAACAACAAAAGGAATTGGAAAATGTTGCAGTATGCTAGTAAACCATTCAAGAACATGGCCATTATGGGACATTAGTACCCAATAGTGTCCATTGATTTCCATGAGCATGTTATGACTGTTATGATGGTTTTTAGGCAGGGATACGCCTTTCTTTTTGTGTCTTTCGATGTGAGGAAGACTTTGCAAGGGATGGACTTCCCGAGATAGGGGCTCTAGCGGAAATTGGAAGGTGATTGCCTCCATGGAAGGATTTGACCAGATTGCCCGAGGGACTATGTCGCAGAAAAGGGAAGATAGGGGATGGATTTGTTTTGGTCATTTGAATTGCTTGATCGAATCAGATGCACATTGGGAGTGCACCCTGGAACAATGAGCTAGTAGCTGTTCATTGAGAGGACAAGTGGTGTGGGATTATAGCACTAGACATTGGATGGAGCTTTGACTGTGGATGTCGATTCTAGACTTCCTGGGAAGTAGGTGAATCCTGGTATTAATTTGACAGTGGAGTTGTGAAGCTCTGGATTCCCTTGTTGTGGATGCAGGAATCGTATCCTTTTATTTGCTGGTTGAGAAAATGCGCATATGTGTATATGTGTGTATTATTGTAAATACAGTATCGAGATGGATTTACAAAGCTCCATAGACAACATGGTTATTTGCTGGTTGAATCAAATGTGTATGTGTATATGTGGTTATTGTAAATATCATAATGAGATGTGTTATAAAGCTTCATTAAATTGTATGTTTGTCATGTTTCAATAGTGGTCACTGTAAATACTGCAACGATCTGTGTTATAAAGTTGTGTGGGCGGTACGTTTTGTTTTCAGTGGTGTTTTTGGTTATATGTGTTATTGAACACTGAGGATAGTGTTCCCCTGAGGGGGAGGTTTCTGTAACAAATATACCTAAAATTCCATGTAAATATATATAAGGCCACAGATGATGGGACACATATTCCAAGTTGAATGGTAGGGAAACATCCTAGTGGGTGTTGATTCAGTTTATTATGGATAAAGGAAATTGGCAAAGCCGATGACAAAGGTTTTGGAAAGGCATGAGGCATTAATTGGAATTTTATTTATGAAAATAATGGAAATTGGGAGAAAAGGAAGGTGAAAGGTCACAGGTTTCATGTGAGGAGGAAAATGAAGGAAAATAAAGAAAATATAGGCTTCATTAGTAAAAGTGCTTCTAAGGATCAGTGGGAAGACTTGACAGTTCAGTTTTGGAGTTATCTCATTATTCCCTCTCTCTCATACTCTTGGATACTTCGATTTTTCTTGGATCACTCTTGGAGGGTGTTGCATACTTGGATTTTTGGAGCAAGAAAGAACAAGACGAGCAGGAAAGCACAAGAGTTCATAAATATCAACAGTTACAATAGGTTTTTCTTGTAGGTATCAAGCTGCATGTATGTTTTCCTCATTATTTTTTGCATGCATGGCACATGCATGTGGTTTCTTGGTTATGATTTGTCACTGGCATGAAGGATTTCTTGGATTGAGAGTGGATTTTCCAATCCATAGTTATTGTGGGTTTACTTCCTTGTTTTGTTTTGCTTGGTTCTCATGTTTCCTTACCTTGGTTCGAGTTATTAGTTCCTAGAAACCTTGGTTGGACAATTGCTCTGGAAGCCTTGTAACAACTTGGGTTGAGTTACTAGTCCTAGAAGCCCTATAACATCTTCAATTGAGTTACTAGTCTTAGAAGCCTTGGTCGGACAAACATTTGGGAAGCCTTAGGTGGGTTGAGTTAGTAGCCCTGGAAGCCCTAGTTGGGAAAATGCTCTGGAAGACTGAGAAAAGTTGTGGATTGAGTTAGTAGTCTAAGAAGCCCTGGTTGGATAAATTCTTTGGAAGCCCAAAATAAGTTGTGCGTTGAATTACTAGTCCTAGAGACCTTAGTTGGAATAAATGCTCTCAGGGACATGGAAGGCTTGGATGGAGACCAATATAAGGATGGTTTTGGTGATTTCCGATCAGGTGGTGGAATTATGGTTTGATGGGTTGAGATGGATGACGTCTGGAAGCCCTAGATGAGTTTTGATTAACGTGTTCTATGAAATCCCACATTCATGATTCCAATATGGCATGGGGGTGAATGGATGAAGAGACAGTTGGCTCGGCCATTCTACAGTTAGGTGGAATGTGGGAGTCCCATCCTGGGTTTGGTTTTTACTTCTTCAATAAGAGGTTATTTCTCCATGTATCCTTATGAGTATTATGATGGATTATATGTGGTGTATATGGTTGTGATTTCCTTGATATTTTTGTCCCTATGATGCTAGTTATCTATATGTTTTATGACAACAACTATGTATGGCTCTCATGATGTTTTTACCTGTAAATGAATTATCAATGTATCTATGACCTAATGGATGAAATGGAAGCTAATGTGATAAGGAGACAATGCTTCATAGAAAGTATCAGATAAGTATGGGACCCCTATGCTTATACCTATTATTTACACTTATAACTTGCATATTTACTAAGTGTTTAACAAAATGAATGCCACGTCTAGTAAGGGTCTAGTTAAGGTCTTCAACAAGAATTTTCTTTAGTACTTCCATTTCCATGTTATTTTAATGATTTTAACAGATGCTCAAATTATGGGCAGTGACCTAGGCCCTAGGCTTGAAAAAGCGGCTCAAATCCTAAAGTCGCTAACATAGCACTAACAATTTGGGTCTCTGGTAGGAAATACTATGAGAGTGGCTATACGACTATAATCACATGCATGCCTTATCATGGGAGTGACTTCAGGTATAATTGTTTTAAATGCTAGGTTAACTCAAGGGTTGGGCATCTAGAGTGGTGGATTAGTTCCTGGGGTCCTTACGTGCTTGAGGGAGGTATGTGTGTTGTGTTTCCATCGATTCCATTTCATTATGGTTACCTAGGAGGTTGAATCATATCATAGTAGACTCTCATCACACGTTTACCATGACTCGCTGATTTCTTAGGTAGATTTGAGAGGAGGGTGTTACAAGCAACAAGAATAACTAGCAGCTGAGGAGGAAGGTGAATTGATGTAGGATCGGGAGCTTTCTCAATAGATTGAGAAATTAATCGAGGTGGGAGACATGGATATGGAATAGAAGTTGGAACGTGGAGATGTTGACCTGATGCCGAGAGCACCATAGGTCATCCATCAACCTCCACGATCTCTAGCAACAGATCCAGCTTCGAGAAAGCAAGGAGATGTTCTTCTCCTAGGTGATGATCCAGTATTGGATGTGTAAAATCTATCATTCGATGAGTTCGAAAAGAGGATTGTACAAGCATGGAAAAATAAATTTCCTCGATTATCACACATCACTTGCATTCATTAGAAAAATGTTGATAGTGTGAGACACTAGGAGGTATCCAAATGGAATTACAGAAGCCAACTTGGCCTATGCAAGAGCAGTAAGATCAAATGTTCAGTATTTGATGACCAAGAATGAGAAACTAGAACAAAACTTGTAGGTTTCCAAGCAATATGTAGAATGAATATAAGAAGTAACACAGAATGTAGTTTCTGTATTGGAGGAGATGAGAGCAACATTACTTGTTGAAGTATCAACACTTGGAGAAAGCATGTGGAAGCTTTATGATAGGTTTGTCACTGTACATAAAGTAGTTGTTCGTTTTCATGGCTTATAATAGCAAAGAATTATTTTTTTTTAAACTCCCAAAAATATACAAGCTACAATTTCCTATGTGTAAGAGTGGACAATGAATTACAAAGGGGACTCATTGGACTTAGTGAAGAAAAAGAAGCCATAGGTAGAGCTTGAGAAAGAAGGTTCAAATGTTAATTTAGAACAATAAATAATTAGCCTCATTCATTAGTAGAATTCAAGCCTCATTTGTATGGTTTTATAGTAGTTTGGATGTCTTGGTGACAACACACTAGATATCATCTGTCGATTCCCTCACCAAAACGAATCTTAAGAACCAAGTCCACCAAGAGGTAGAAGAGTGCTTGGAGAACCTGAGACATAATGGCACCATGGAAGACTTGGTGCTGAATAAACATAAGATATAGAATCGCATTGGTGGTCCTATTATTAAAGTCATAAACATGTGTCTCATGCTTCAAAATGAGTTGGACACAGGTTCCAAGACATTGCACCCTGATTCCATGAAGGCTAGACTCCGCTTCCAACAAGAAAGCATTAATAAGTTTCGAGACACCATCACATAATAGCAAGCTTGGCCCCAATATGTGACTGAGAAGAAGAAAGTGGAGGTTGGTGAGCTAGACTTCTTAGCTTTTAGAAGAGTCATCACATCAGAAAAGGATTGGACTATTGTTTCCTTTGTGCCAATCTGATTGGCTTCCTTTTGCTTCATGAAAACACTCACGTTGAGCATTAAAAAATCCTTCATCTCTGAAAAAGAAATTCAGAGGGAGAAGGGTTATCCTGACCTCCTTGTGCCCACATAAATGTTTCTAGCTTTTCTATACAGGGGAGGCGAGACAGAGATTGGGATCGTTAGATCCAGTTAATTTCTTCCAGGCAGAGTGCAGAGGCACTTGTGTTGCCTTGATGTTGAACGATATTCATTTTGGTGGTTTTGGCTTGAGGAAGGATTATATTTTCACCATTGGTGGTTCTCTCTTGAGCTAATATCTATTGCAAATATTGATACATGTTGCCACTGATATTGGAATTTGGTTCGTGTTACTTCAATGGTTGTTGGTATCGTGCGTTAAGGTGGGTCTTCAGAAGACCTCGTTGCTCAATAATGGAGTGTATAATGAGTATTTTCTCGATGAATATGAGGAAGATGGAGATGATTTAAAAAAAGAACATTGTTCCCAAGTGTGCAGAGATTCAAAATGCCATTTGCCTCGGTATGAAACTCTATTGAATTGGAATTCTTATCTTTCACTTCCTCTAAACACAAAGCTTCGTTCATTTCATTAGGATTCTTAAGAATCAGAATTCCATTACTAGAGAGCATAATACTGATTACATTTGAGTCCTTTTATTATCCTTGATGTTACTTTACCTTGGACTTCTTGACTTATTAGTCTACATATTTTATCTTTATGCTTGGACCTTCGGAAAACATGTCTAATGTTATAGCGTGATAAGTACGGTTGCTTATTTTTGTCTCCTTTGGATTAGGTTAAGTTTGAATGGTTTTATTTTGATTTATTGGTTGGTTTACAACCTTGATATTTGTTTAAATTCGCTAAATTTAAAAAAAATAAAAAATAAAAATAATGTTAGATCTATGTTGCGGTGACCTCTTGTTTACGAGTATTCTTGTTTTAACTATTGACATTAAAACATGGCGATTTGTATGTTTCATTTTACGACTTTAGATACAAATCACTTTATCTACCTTTAAGGATGATTTCCCCAATTGTGTTTATTTAATATCTAAAGTCAACATTGCATTGAATTGAATCTAACTTGAGGATGGATCAATGACCCCTCTGCTTAGAACATCATGGTTCTCCAGAAAACACTTTGACATATATATTTATAAATTTTGACTTGTACGTATGTTTTCTAAGTGATTTGAATACTACCCATGTGATTATATACATGCATTCTTATGTATGACTCTTAATTATATAGAAAATTCCAATATAACATAGCTAGTCAAGGAATTAGCTAATTGTTAGAACCTCTTGGTATATGTTAATAATCATTTAACAAAAAAAGTATTTCAAGAATATGTACTATTGAATGTTTAAAAATATATATATACATTAGTCAGTTGCAAGGCCACTACTCGAGAACCCAACTTGGAAGCTAACCTAGAAATGTTGAGAATAAGAGCCTTGCACAAGAGCTCAATCATAACATCCTCAATTTTTCTAGTTATAGGACCTAGGTATATGGCACATAAAATCACCAATTCATATATGGGTAAGAATATCAGCCATGAAGTGGAATCAAGCTCTTGGGTACTAGTTTTGTTGTCATTTATGAAGACTAAATAGATTGAGGTCAATGTTGAGATTTGAAAATCAAGTACCAATTAAGATAAGAATCTAACCAAGATTTTCTATATGGATATGATTTTAAAAAACCACGCCACACAAAAAAATAATCGATAATGTATATAACATTTCCAAAAATAATGGCCTATGTAAAGTCATTTTTGATATAGAGTAAATTCCATGGCTTTGGTTTTCGATTTCCATCATGTTTAACTATGTCATAAGTGATCCAGATCTTGGTAGGAGGCCCCCAAGATCTAAAAAATTGAAATGGATCTTGGGGGGAGAGGCCACCAAGATCTAGAAAACTGAAATGCCAAAAGAAAAATAGGAGAATGCCCAATAAACAAAACCACAAATAATTTTTTTATTAAAATGAATAATAAATGTAAAAGCTACATTGTGGCAGACAAACTGTCCTTTTACAAAATGAGACTTGTTACTTATAGTATTTTTCTATTATGATACAGTGGGTAAATTCCATGTGTGAATGAATACCATGGGTGGATGTCACTTACAATACTATGGGTAGCTAAATACCATGGGTAGATGCCACTTACAATAGCATGGTTAAATTCCATGGGTGGATGAATACCATCGGTTGATGTCATTTTCCATTAAGATCATTCCTCCCTCCTTAAGAAGCAGTGGTCCCCATTGTGTGAAGTTCCCTCATGTGAAGCCTTTGTTGAATATGAAGAGCCACTAAAGAGAAGGATTTTATGTGGTTAACCCATAACCATGATGAACGGAGATCTGAGGATAGAGATACCTTGTAATGATTGTGACCAATTGTGATACTGATAGTGTTCGGCCTAGCAAATGTACTTTGATGAAGTGTGGGTTTTTGGATGATCCATAACCATGATGAGCAAAGATCCAATGATAGAGATAACCTGTAATGCTTGTGACCAACTGTGATACTGACAGTGTGCGGCCTAGCAAATGGACTTTGATGAAGTGTGGGTTTTTGGATGACCCATAACCATGACAAACAAAGATCCGAGAATAGAGATACATTGTAATGATTGTGACCAACTGTGATACTAATAGTGTGCAGCCTAGCAAATGGACTTCCATGACAAGGATTTTGTGCAGTTGACCCATAACTGTGATTTTGGTTATTGATGAAGTAACAGGTGCCTATATAGCTTGGGGTGGGAGGGCATGTCTCCAAAGGACCCAAGCCGAATGCTTCTATGTTAAAAATAATGAATGTGAAGCAGATGCCTACTAAAGTAGGGTGGGAGGGAACGTCTCTAAGGGAACCCACTCCGAGTGTTGTTCGAGAATTAAAATGGACATAACTTGGTAAATATAACTCAAAATATTTATTATAGCTTGTTTTTGAAAACAAAAGGACCATTTTGCATCTTCCCATGTGTTGGAAATCCTTATCTGGACACTCTAGAAACTGAGATTCGCGCTGTAACTTTTCTGTCGTCACAAAAGTTCTGAAAACATAGATGATTATAAATTATCAATATCTACCACATCAGAACTCCAATTCAACCCGTTTTCTTTTGAAATTGAGCAATTTTTCGAGAGGAGCTCAGATCTGCAATCACTTTTCTGAAATTCAGCACCAAAATTTCAAAAACAAATATAGGAGAGCCACCTTCAGAAACATTTCTGCAAAAATAACTGATTTTAAATCAATGATATCTCCCTCATCCAGACAGCGATTTGGCTGTTTTTTTTTTTAGTTTGGGTATTTTTTTGCAATAAATCCAGATATGTTATTTGTTTTTGTAAATTTTGGACCAAATATATCAGATCTTATCTACAAACTTGCCGGCCAGAAACATTCATGCAAAAAAGTGAAAAAAGAAAAATTCTTCCTGCTTGGTCCAAGAAAATGCTCTATTCAGGATGTAGCACATGCTTGAAGTTTGTTGAATATTTATGTAAAATTTGAAACTGAGATATGCATCCAACCCTCATTCCCATGGAATCATAACCTGCTCTGACACCACTGATCCAGATCTTGGTAGGAGGCCCCCAAGGTCTAAAAAGTTGAAATGGATCTTGGGGGAGGAGGCCACCAAGAGATAGAAAATTGAAATGGCAGAAGAAAAATAGGAGAATGCCCAATAAACAAAACCACAATGTTTTTTTGTATTAAAATAGAGAATAACTATAAAATCTACATTGTGGCGGACAAATTGTCCTTTTACAAAATGTGACTTGTTACTTATACTCTTTTTCGGTTACAATACCATGGGTAAATTCCTTGGGTGAATGAATACCTTGGGTGGATGTCACAATACCATGGGAAAATACCATGGCTGAATGAATACCATGGGTGGATGTCACTTACAATACCATGGGTGGATATATACCATAGGTGGATGCCACTTAGAATACCATGGGTAAATTCCATGAGTAGATGATTAACATGGGTGGATGAATACCATGGGTTTATGTCATTTTCCATTAGGATCAATAACTCCCTCTTTTCGACACACATTTCACAATGAAGGAACTATCCAAAAGAGGTTATAAAATTCCTATAACTACCTTATCATGGCCCTAATCATAGACCAAAACAAATTCACCTTCCATCCTACACATGAGGTCCAACAAATTTATCATACTAACATTTAAAAAACTTCTTATAAGTCTCATTGGCCATCATTGCATCTTGACATTGTTCAACAATATGGGTCAAATGCAATAGATGTTTTTCCCTTATAGGAGTGCCAAGAAAGAGTTCTATTACAAGTTTTAGATATGGAATCTCATATTCAATTGTTTTGACTACCTCCATTGCATAAACAAGTTGAAATAATATGAAACTAGAAGCAATCTTTATTTAGGTTTGATAAGTTCATAATCCCAAAGCGAATAAGGTACCAATTAGTTTTGTGCTTCCAGAATATTGTTTAGATCATGTTTTTTAAGATATAATCTCAGGTTTAATTGGTGTGACTACCTCCATTTCATAAACAAGTTGAAATAATATGAACCTAGTGGTAGTCATTGCTTAGGTTAGATAAGGTCATAATCCTAAAGTACATAAGGTACCAACTATTTTGTGCTCTAGATCACGTTTTTGAAGATATGATCAACAACTTCAACTTCTCCACAAATCATAGGATGGTAAGGTATTGATTGTTAATGAAGGAAACCTAGGTTTCTTGTTGTTTTAAATTCATATTGAATCACTATATTATTTTCATCTAATCTGGTACCTTTATAGTGTAAAAATCATCACATATGACTTATAGGTTCGTTTAAACTATTGTGTCATAGTTTAGAGAATTGGGGAAAAAACATTTTAGAACCAATTTTTTTGAAATCGTAGCAAGAAAAGGATTCATTTGACTTGTGCCTTAGTCAAATGGAGAAATTTGATTTTCCTCATGAACATGATGACTTGGATTGTGATTAGCTAGAGTGACATGGCCTTGTCTACTAGTTAAGTTAGTATATTCAAATTTGTAGGCCAGAAATAGAGTTGTGCATGAGTTGACTTCCAAGATATAGAATTATAGTTTAGTTATTGTTAGTTGAACTCATTTAACTAAGCTCTAGTCATTAGTCATGTCAGTGGAAGGTCAGTTGAGTAGTTATGACTATTGTTAACTCACTGATCTCTTAGTTAGCTAATCAATTTACAAGAAATGGACCTAATCATGCATGGAATTTGAATTGCCTAGTTCAGTGGAGGGAAAGGGCATAATTGTATTTATTATTGTATACTATTGAGTGTACAAAGTTGGTATGTAGAACATGACCTAATTTCCTTATAATTTTGGAAAAAACAGGAGTGAGTGGTGGAACACGAGTGGAGGTAGAGTGAGTGAGGGCTTAGTCTTTTCCGAGTAGTCTCAGGAGGAGGAGATCAATATTACAGTGTAGTTTGAGCTTCAAGTATTGGAGTTGTCATTGTAATAGATCAACTGTCTCATCTAATATAATATAAACATAGGAGGTGTTTTTCGTAGTTGAGTTCCCCAGTAAAAATACTATGTTCACTATGATTGAATGATTACATGTGTTTCTATTGTATGTTTTCCTTTCCGCATATTAAGTAGAAGAAATTTGTGTCTCTTGATTTAATTTTGAATACATTAGTAGTTGCAAATTTATATTAATTTCTATAAGGTATCAGATATTCAGAAGACTACATAGAAACCTTATTCTATATCTTCTCTCAAATAAATTTCAATTTGCAGAGTTTTTGGTGTAGATTCTCCTTATTGTAGGAAAAATGTTTTTCAAGAGATTGAGGTTGGAGTATGCATTGGAGGGCACCTTGAATTTTGTGCTTGGAAAGATAGGATGCAAGTTGTCTTGGATGACAATGGAGTATGGGAATATACACAAACTGGTATTCTAAAACTAGTTGCATCAAATGCATAAGCACTTGCTCAGTGGAAGAAAGACACATCAAGAGTCAGGAGGATTATTCTAGAGGGTGTCAAAGATCATATGGTTTCAAACTCGCATTGAAATGAGAGTCATTTTTCAATGTGGAAAATAATCACAACTATATTCTAGAGCAGCAGTTATGCTAGGAAATTGGCATTGAAAGATAAACTTAGGAGCATTCACATGTAGAAAAATGAAACACTTTTTCAATACCTATTTAGATTCACTCAAGTTCAAGATGAAATTGGAGGAGTAGGAGAAAATGTTCGATGATTAGAAATTATGAGCTTAGCACACCTTTTCCTTCTAAAATCCTGACATAGCTATTAGGATTCATTTAATGGAAGAGACAAGATATTAGATTGGGAGAGACTCTGGTTTGATTTGGTGCGTGAGAAGATCAGAAGAAACACTAGAGATGGTGTCACATCCATTGCATATGAGTAAGAAGAGTGTGCTCTAGTTGGAAAAGGAAAGAAGGTAGGAGGCAGGAAGGCCCAAGGGGAGGTAGAATCTAGCCAGAACAATGCAAACAAGATTGACCTTGACAAAATAAAATGTTTTGATTGCCATGAATATGGACAATATGAAACCAACTGTCCATATAAGAAATTTAGCAAGGAGCTTGCAGGAGGAGTAGGAGGAGATGCTTTGGAATCTCAATTCAAGTTAGGTTTCACCCTCTCTTCTTGCATGGAAAGAACACTAAGAGGGAGTCAGTGGTACCTAGATTCTGGTGCCTCATATCATATAATAGGAAACAAGGTATTATTTATTAGCCTAGAGGAGAGCGATCTTGAATTGAACATAGAATTTGGAGATGATGGGACGTATAGTACCAAAGGAATTGGTGTCTCCACCTTTAAGAGGGAGTCAAGCTCCCATATTCATCTGAAAGATGTTATGTATGTACGTGAGATGAGGAAAATTTTGATTTATATAGTTGTATTGGAGGACAAAGGTAATGGGTGTTGTTTGGTAAGGGAAAATATTTTTGAAGCATGTTTTTACTGGACAAGTGAAACAAAAAGGATTTAGAGTGAAAAAACTCTACAAGGTAGATGCATACTTCACCATGCATGCAATCATATTATCCATGTGGATATTAGTGGCCACCTGCCAATTCCACTTGGACCCCCACCATTTTTTCTTTTAGTTTTTCAGTTTCCTTAATTGTAGCACAGTTTACTATTTTTAGCAGTTTTTTGGGTTCTAAACTTCTGAAGCCATTTTGAGGCCCTAAACGACGTTTTTTTGGAAATCTACCGCCAATACTTTTTCAAAAAGATCATGTTTTCCTTAGTAGTCCTCAAATATATTCTTCTAATGGGGTATCATGTACATCAAACGGAGATAATATGACCAATTCATGACCCTGGGAAGTTGGCTGTCCAACTAACCCCAACAAGGCCCCTAAACTCTTGGTGTTACATCTGCTCGGGTTAGGGTTTTGGTTGTTTAGGGTTTGCCCTTATTGCTTAATAATAAAAAATTCCCCTAAGCCTCATTGCAAGGTAGTTCAGAGGCATGTATCCTTCACATCTCTTCTCAGGGATAAGCTACCATCGCTCAAGCTAGTTTATTTCCATTTTTATTACTAGGCATATTTCAGTATTTTACATTAATAAAATGAACTATTATTTCTACTGCATCTCTATATTTATGGTTATATCTATAATTTCTTGCATTCCTATTTAAATCTGGATCAGTGGTATCAAAGCGGTCTGCTCTTTCTCTGTTTCTATTTGCATGTCCCTAACGAGGTCGGGATATAAGGAGTTAGGGCTTGAACTAGTCGAACCTTTGTAGGACTAGCCTCGCAGATCCCAATGGCCTCCCATGTCAGATGAAAAGAAAGACAAGGGGGCAGGAGATCCTATCAAATTTTGCTCAAAGAGGCCCTCGAGTGACAAAGGAACGCGATGATGGACAACTTTGCCCAAATCCTTCAACGGCCACCCAAGGGTGACACATCTACTTCCAGTAGCTACTCTGGAAGTGCCACACCCTTTAAGGTACAAGAACTTTGACATTCCCACATTTGAGGGTCAGATAGACACAGATGCTATAGATAAATGGTTAAATCTACTAGAAGGGTATTCTTTTGTTCATGATTTTTCCGAATGGGAAAATATTTCTTTTTCTCTTCTCAAAGCCGCCCTCCACTTCAAGGAATGGTGGGAAACCTACCACTAGCAGAAGGATGAAATTACGACCTCACTATTTTCAACCGCACCTGCTTGGAATTCATTCCAGGATGCCATCACGGAGCAGTACTACCCTATTGGAAGCTATGAGGATAAATACATAAAGTGGAACATGTTGTGGTAGGGAAGGGACCAAGATGTGCTGGAGTTTACCAATATTTTTCATACCCTTCGCACAAAGTTTGGTATCAAGGAGACTGAGCAACATTTGGTACCTAAATACTGCGGCTGCTTACATAAGTACATCTAGGATGAGATGGAGTTCTGGGACATCTCCTCACTCGGCATGGCGTACCGATATGCTGTCAACGTTGAGTAGAAGTTTAAATAGAGGACGCGAGACTTTGGATTTGTGAATTTGAAGCAAGGGAAAGGTGCCCCCAAACTGCATAAAAAAGGACAAAGCCAAGGCGAGGTGGCCCAGGAAAACCTGCCAAAGCCGCAAGCAAAGAACAACATCGTGAAGTCCAAGAAGGACACAGGAAAGTGGTGTGAGTTCCATAAGAGCTCCACTCACAATACAAGTGAGTGTCAGGCCAAGAAGTCACTAGTGGCTGAGATAAAAGCTTCATAATCAGATGCATGTTCCAATTTCGAGTCAGGACTCAATAGGGAGAATGAAAAAGGGAATCAGATTATTGACACAGAGCCCAACACCACCATTGCCACCACAAATATTGTGAAGGAGGAACCCAAAGATCCAGAGGAGGAGGAGTGCCTCTTCCACTCCCAGATGTGGGTAAAGGGTTCCCTGCTATAGTTGATTGTCGACAATGGGAGCCAAAAGAACCTCATTTAGGTAGAGTTTGTGAAGCGACTAGGCTTACCGATCACAAAACATCCCCAACCATACACCATCGAGTGGCTTCACCAGGGATGGGATCTTTGCGTGCGCCAGCAGTGTCACTTTCCATACAACATCAAGCCCTTAATGGATGAGGTATTATGTGGTGTTGCTCCCCTTGATGTTTGTGATGTATTATTAGGCCAACCATACTTGTGGAAACGACATGCTGTGTATGAATCAAGGCCTCGTGTTGTTGTTTTTACTTTGGGAAATAAGTTGTACAGGATACCGAAGGTAGCACCGCCTACTACCATCTCTTTGGTTATTCCAAAAGAATACACTAAGTTCATTTCTAAAATCGGGAAATTTTTTCCTAATGATATGCCCTTAGAGAAAGAAGAATGTGGTGGCCAAAACCTCTAGACAGGGCCCCTCCGCATGACAACTATAAATGGTCAAGGTCATGGAGGAGTACGAGGACATCTTCACGTCCCCCACATGGGTTCCTCTGCACTTCTAGGTCAAACACTCCATCGAACTGAACCGAAGTGTGCCGCTACCCAATTGACCAATCTATCAGTGCTCCATTCTGGAGAACGATGAAATCAAGAGGTAGATTTAGGAGTTGTTGTAGAAGGGTCACATCCGACAAAGTTTGTCACCCTGTGGGAGCCCAATCGTGTTGGTACATAAGAAGGACGGGACTTGGAGACTCTCTATTGACTATTGGGAAATGGACAAGATCATTATCTGGAATAGGTATCTGATCCCACGGATTGATGGCCTTATAGACCAATTTGAAGGGGGGAAATATTTCATCAAGATTGACTTGAAGTTAGGAAATCACAAGGTGCCAATTGAACCCTCTAATGTGTGGAAGACTACCTTTAAAGCCAAGGAGGGCCTTTTCAAATGGTTGGTTATGCCTTTCGGGTTGACGAATGCTCCTGCAACCTTCATGAGGCTGATGGATGAAATCTTGTGGTCATTCACCAACTAATTTGTAGTAGTATACTTGGATGACATCTTGATCTTCAGCCAGAGTTGGGAAGAGCACCTCCACCACATCTGACATGTTCTGCAAACACCACAACAACACAAGCTATGTGCCAATTTGGAGAAATGCACTTTTGGCATAACCTAAGTTTAGTATCTGGGATACATTATTGATGAACGGGGGGTGCATGTGGATCCATCCAAGGTCCAAGTCATTCAGGATTGGCCATCTCCAACCACTCTGACAGAGCTCCGCAACTTTCTGGGTCTTGCCCATTTCCACCACAGGTTCATGTTAAGATTTTCTCATATCACTTGGCCCTTGAATCAAGTCACCAAGGGAGGAGCGAAAGAAAAATTCTTCTGGTTTGAATCTCAACAGAAGGAATTCACAGAGTTGAAACATCGCCTCTGCTCAGCACCAATGCTTGCATTACCAAACTTGCAACAACCATTTGAGATTGAGACAGATTCCTCTAACTATGCTATTGGGGCAGTCCTTACTCAACACGGGCATCTAGTGGCATATCACAGTGAGAGACTTTCAGACACAGTCCTGAAGTATCCCACTTATGACAAAGAGATGTATACCACTATGCAAGCCTGATGAAAATGGAAGTATTACATTTTGCGAAACAAAAAGGTCATCCACATAGACCACCAGCCCCTATAGTTGATACAGATGCAAGGGAAGTTGAAAAATGATCGCCATGAGAATTGGTCCACATACCTGCAACATTTCCATTTCAATATCAAGTATAAGAAGGGGAGGACCAATAATTTTGTAGATTGTCTCTGTCGACCACCAATCATAGCGTTAACTGTCGTGCTCAACTCTTGTGGGCACGAGACTTCTGATTGGCCACTTCTCTACAAAAGCGACCCAGAATTTGGCCACACGTACTAGACATTCTTGGAGGGTCAGCGTGTTCTATATTTTCACCTCAAGTATGCCTTGTTATGCCACCTAGGCCACCTTTATGTTCCTTCAAGTAAGCTTGCCAAGATGATTTAGAAAGCACACTACAGTTGTGCTGCTGGGAATTTTCGGGTCAAGAAAATGGTGTCATTATTGTAGAAGTATTTCTACTAGCCGAATCTTTGACAAGATTTCAGAAAGTACATCAGATCCTGGCCAAACCAACCATAAAGAAGAAATTCCTCTATACTCTGATGCCTACCCCTAGGTTACCATGGGTATCCATCTCCATGGATTACATGTCGGGCCTACTACGCATGGAAATGACTGTGTTTTTGTGGTTGTCGACAGGTTCTCAAAGATGGCCATTATGTTGACTTGTAAGAAGAATATCACAGCAAAATTCACTGCTAAACTCTTCTTTGAACAAGTGTGGGTACACTTTGGGATCCCACAGTCTATCATCTTAGATCAGGACAACATGTTCCTTAGTACATTTTCATCTAGTCTCTACTCGATGCTGGACACCGAACTCACTAAGTCCACAGCCTTCCATCCCTAAACTGATAGCCAGGCAGAGATTGTCAATAGGATGATCGTACATATTCTGCACATGTACAACTCAAATAATCCATGCACATGGGATAAGACTCTCCCCTATGTTTAGCAGAGTTATAATCGGGCTCTCCATAGCTTGACTAGCCAAAGCCCTTTTCAGGTGGGCTTGGGATTCCAGCCACTATGTCCCATTGATGTGGCCATGCCATTTGCAGCTACTCAGGCAGATTCGGCTCATGTTTAGCCTGAAACAGATAAGGCAAACAACTTCATTGAGCACATCCAACATATCCGCGAGCAGGTCCAAAACATTATGGAGAAATTAAATGCCAAGTATAAGTAGCGACATGATCAACATCGAGTGCCACACAAATTTCATGTGGGTGACAAATTCTGGTTGCATTTGCAAAAGGAATGCCTTACTGGAATCTATCAGAAACTCAAACCACTTTGATATGGTCCTTACACCATTACCAAGGTTGTGGGAGACAATGCATTTGAGCTCAGCATTCCCCCATTCCTTGGCCTACACCCAGTGTTCAATGTGGACCACCTTCGGCCATAATTTCCACCATTACTAGACACATCCGACATTTGCAGAACAACTAACACCAACATAGCTAAATCCAGATTGCATGGAACAAGCTGTAACTGATCGGATCACAGACATGCAGATCAAGCACACTTGCCAGCAGAAGATCCAACTATATCGAGTTGTTAAAGCAGGCCAACTCTTCGCTAGGGCAAGTGGCTCATGAGGGACCAAGTTCAGCAGAAATTTCCTCATCTCATGGAAGAACTCAATGCAATAGGGAGCATTGCTTCCTAATGGGGGAGGAATGATCCAAGTGGATATTGGTGGACACCTGCCAATTCCACTTGGACCCCCACCATAATTTCTTTCAGTTTTTCAGTTTCCTTAATTGTGGCATAGTTTACTATTTTTAGTAGTTTTTTGTGTCTTAAACTTCAAGAGCCATTTTGAGGCCCTAAAAGACATTTTTTTCGCAATCTACTGCCAATAATTTTTTATTAAAATTTCCTTTTCCATCATAGTCCTCATAGAGATCCTTCCAATGGGGTATCATGCACATCAAATGGAGATAATATGACCAAGTCATGACCCCGGGAAGTTGGATCTCCAACTAACCCCAATGGGGCCCATAAACTCTTAGTGTTACCTTCCCTCGGGTTAGGTTTTTGATTGTTTATGGTTTGCTCTTATTGTTCAATAATAATAAAAAGGCCCTTGAGCCTCATTGTAAGGTAGCTCAGATGCATGTAGCCACCACATCTCTTCTTAGGGATAAGCTACCATCGCTCGAGCTAGTTTATTTCTATTTCTATTACTAGGCATATTCTAGTATTTTACATTAATTAAATGAAGTATTATTTCTGTTGCATCTCTGTATTTATGGTTATATCTATAATTTGTTGCGTTCTTATTTAAATCTGGATCATTATACCTTTAGGAGAGAGATGGGGTGATGTAGGGCCTTAGTCCTAGAGTTACAAATATTTCGTAAGGGTCCATAGGAGAGTAGAAACAATTGAATTATACTCATCTCATGGATCATTAGCCTTGCTATAGGGGAACGATAGTATTTAGTAGGAAAAGAATTAGTGTCATTTGATGTAGTCAGATCTTAGGCAATAGTTGCAAGCTAGTAGAAGTCAAAGACTGAGGAGACTATTGTAGCTCAAATGCATAGATGATTCGGTATTTTCGATGCTTCTTGGTTGCAATTTTTGTAGTAGCAACAACAAAAGTGAGAGGGAATTGTCTTACAATACATTCCTACAAGAGCATGATTAGGGTTGTGCAGAACCATTTTATTGCTAATAGGGAGTGCTGAAAATTATAGCAAGAAAAGGCTTTATTTGGATTTTCCTTAGTCAAATGGAGAAATTTGATTTTCCACATCAACAGGATGAATTGGATTGCAATTAGCTAGAGTGGCATGACCTTGTCTACTAGTGAAGTTAGTAAATTAGATTTTGTAAGCTAGAAGTAGGGTTGTGCATGAGTTGATTGCTAAGATCTAGTAATCTAGTTGAGTTATTGTTAGTTGAACTCAGTTAACTGAGCTCTACTCATTAGTTGAGTTAGTTTAAGGTTAGTTGATTAGTTATCATTATTGTTAACTCATTGATCTCTCAGTCAAATAGTTAATTAGCTAAAAATAGACACGTTCATGCATTGAGTTAGTCATGTCAGTTGAAGTTTAGTTGAGTAGTTATGACTATTGTTAACTCACTAATCTCTTAGTTAGCTAATCAATTTACTAAAAATAGACCCAGTCATGCATGGAATTTGAATTTCCTAGTTGAGTGGAGGGAAAAGGTATAACTACATTTATTATCGTACACTATTGAGTGTACAAAGTTTGTATGTAGAAGACGAGCTAATTTCCTTAGAATCACGCAAGGAAATAGGAGTGAATGTAGGAACGTGAGTACCGGAAGGGTGAGTGTAGGAATGAAATCACAGGAAGTGTGAGTGCAGGCTCAGTATATTCCAGAGTAATCTCAGAAGGAGGAGATAAGTATTGTAGTATAGGTTGAGCATCAAGGATTGAAGTTCTCATTGTAATAGATCAATTATCTCATCTCATATAATACAAATAGAGGAGGGTATTTTCCTAGTTGGGTTCCTTAGTTAAAATACTTTGTTCATTGTAATTGAATGATTTCATGTGTCCCTATTGTATGTTTTCCCTTCTGCTGATTGAGTAGAAGAAATTTGTCTCTCTTGAGTTCAGTTCAATTTCATTAACAGTAGAAAATTTCCTACAATTTCTACGAATTTGAGTTATTAAATGATGTTTTTTTGTGTAAAACTTCCCTTACATAAGTGTTAGACATCACACCATTTTTATACACTCAATGAAATTTCCAATGGTGCAATAATAACATCAATAACAAAGTTTATCCAAAAGGCCTTCCTTTACGAATTTGACTACCATGTTTAGAAAACATGGTATGAGTGCATTGTGCGCCATTCATGAGGGGCTAGATAAGTGGTGACTATGAATAAAGTACATATGGCTTAACTTTGTACTTATATTTGAGAGTTGAAGGAGTGAAAGATTACCGCTAATTTTCCATTGGTCTATGTGAAGACCACACCACTAGTTGGAGAGGGGGTTGCATTCTATTCACTTGTATCTTCATCCATAGTAGCAAAGAAATTGGGAGTGTGAGTGAGAGAAAATAATATATTTATTTATTGTTATGTATTAGATGAAAAAGCCACATGTGTTTGGAAACTCCAAGAGAGTGTCTTCTCCTCTATGCATACATATTTCTATTTTAAATAGGAAAGAGAGCAAAGCATTAGCCCCTTCTATTTTGGTTTTCTAGCATAAAAGATACCCGTAGAAAATGTTTCTTTTCATTTTGGTGTTGGGAAAAATACTGAGAGTGGCGAGTTTGGGGGGAATCAATATTTTACTTATCTTTAACTTTTATTTTCATATACAAAAAAATTTACATTGTTATTCTTAAAGAAACATGTGTATGTACGTGACCTCAAAGAAAGAAAATAATGTATATGCAATTTACTATTTTTTCATGTGTTCCATCAAATGATTGTCATTAACTATTCCATTAGTTAATAAATAAATTTTTAGGATGCAGTAAAGATCTGCAAAATCATAGTATATAAGTAACACACATAAAACACTAATAGTTTTTATGGAAACCCAATGTGGGAGAAAACCATCATTGTCATTATCTTTTTCTTCTTTCTTATTATATAAAGAAAATATTCATCAAACATTTGTACTGATCCATACTCTTACCAGTGCACAAGAACCCACCTACAAGAGGCTACAACCTCATAATCTTGTTTACCGATACTATCAGAAGGGAGCTCTTACTCCCTCACCTAAGGTTGCAACCCTCAGCTTCTTGTGGACCACTCTTTAGAATGTATTAGATTGGATCGACCTATCAATCATAAAACAACCTGTAGGTTGCCTTTCATCACATTTTCAAATTGGACCCATACCATCATGTTGTAGCACCTACAAACACCCTCCAAAATTTTTCCTATGTTTTGATTTTGGAGCCTCCCTTCTTAACCATAGCAGGTCATCTCTCACTAATCCTGGTATTCATGCTTCAATTGAGACTTATATTTTCATTTTCTCTTATGGTTATTCACTTAGATGATTATTCTAAGTCACAAGTTGATCTCGCAACTTGGTCTCACAATAGTTCTGGGCTTTCCCCCAGAAACTGCACAATCCTTGAGGGTAGGAAACATTAATGACAAGAATTGCACAGTCCTAACTCCCAGTGATCCCTGAGCTTAGATACTGCACACTCATGGGAGGAATCCTAACACTTAGCCCAAAAATTGTGCAACCCTGACTAAGCTCAAAAAATACGTAGTGCACTAAGTCAAAACGTTGCCCAGTTCCCCAGAGCTATGTAGCCTTTCCCAATAGTGTGCATAGCATGTTTCCTCGGAAAAAGAAAAAAGGTAAAAAAAATCCTCAAAAAATAGGGATCTATTTTTATTATCCTGAAGGAGGCACTTTCACTATTTTTAGAAACTTTTGCCAAGTGTCGCTTTTTCCTCGATTTTAGGCATGCACATAAAAAATAGTAATTTTTCCAAATCTATTTAATCGATGCTTCTACAGATAATTTTCACATTCGATCTTGGAGCTATAGTATTCGTGAGGAGGTCAAGGAACATTTGGTGCGATTGTCATTGCTTTTTTGGGTGAGTTTTGCTTTTGTCGTTTTTCGCTGCTTTTCTATCACTTTTTGTTGTTTGCCTTATGTGAGTGTTGTTTCACTTGTTTCTCTATATGTTTGTTGGTGTTTTAACCTGTAGAAGTGTTTCTTTAAGTTTTAGATTACCTTTTCCAAGTGTCACATAAGTTTTCTTGTTTTTTCACCAATGGTGGTCGTTGCATTGACTCTCCTCACATACTCTGTTTTCCTTCCATTTGATTAATTGTTTCACTTGTTTCATATGAATTTTCTTTCACGTAGTCATATATGCACTCATCTTCACACTATCTCTCCATCTGCTCTTTTTCCACACTTCCCTTAGCAAGATATGCATTCTCCTTTGTCGGTTTTTTATTTTTTGAGCTGGAATTGTGCAATCCTAAGGCTCAAGCAATAATATTCGCCTCTGGATTTTCCCAATACGTAATCCAAGCTGGGTCCAACTATGCACTACATAGCTCTAGGACCCAGCCTGCCATTCTTGGCTAGTGAGACTACGTAATGCACAGCCTTTCCTAGGCCTTTTCCCAGGCTGAACTACGCATTGTGCAGTCTCAACTGTTAAGCTCCCATCTGGATACTGGGACTATGTAGTACAAAATTCCAACAAGCAGCCAATCCCTCCTATCAAAGAAAACGGAGGAATCCTCCCCATCTAGTGTTTGGTTTTCTTCTTGAACTTTCCTTGTAGTTTTTTTCTCAAGACTGACATTTGCTTTCCATGAGTATCCTTTTTCCCCACATGTAAAACGATTGTTGCTAAACTCTCCAACAATCACTGTTACCATGTGATCTAAGAGAGATGCATCAAACTAAACCATTTAGAGTAGTACTAGGGAAGAAGTTTTGAAAACATCAGTTGATTTTCTAGTGTATACAGATACTCACCTGTTTATAGAGAAAGGATCATCACTAACATGACAGTAGATTAATTATGATATTGCAAAGGACTTTGAAGCAACATTAGAGGACCGACATGTTTATCTCAGCATTTGGTAGTCAAGGCTATATAAGGTTGCACGAAGGTATCAAGCCTCCCATGTGTAGATATCATTAGCTAGATTGTCTCACACATGGATGATAAAACAATGATATTGATCACTTTGAGTGGGAAGAAGCTTTCCACCATCCCAGAAGAATAATTTCAGCAAAAGTATCACTTTCCTGAGTCCATCGAGTGCATGGAATCACGCTTCTATGCCACTAACAACTATGTGTTCACAAGGGACATTTTCGTATGTTGGCTTAAAGAGCCACCGAAATTTTGAGAGATACCCACCCATCTATACAAGACAAAGTGCCTAAGTGAGGCTTACCAAATCTTGGTTATGTTTACTTGCACAATCCATGGTCAAGAGAGCACAAAAACCTTTCCTGAAGGGCAGACATTCTTATCGGACCAGTTGGTGAATTATGGGCTGCCATTCAACTGGTCATATATGTTGGCTAAACAATTGAAGGCCCATGTATCACATGCTTGGAATCCACCCAAGGGTGAGAGAGCAAGTTTTAATATGTATTCATACTAACTGGATGTAATCTGTGTAGAACATAAGTTCCCTAGCATGAACTGGACATTGACACCAGAGAGACTTACGTGTACATCCATTGCAAATTTATTTTAGAATGCAGTTATTGAGGAGTAGTGGCATAGTTAACTGACCACTTCATTATCACTCTATACAATCTTATCTTTGAATAAGATCCACCTTGCATTTCACGAGAAGTAATGGACGTGATATTAGACATTGGAGATTGGTATGCCTCACCAGGTGGCACCCTCATTAGGGTATTTGGTGGAAAGAAGCCTTTGCATGTCTTACCAAGGTATGCCACTAAAAAACTGATCATGTACAAAGTAACATACCATCTCACTACAGGGTTGTTAGCAGCACTACACATGAATAAGAAAGCACCATGTCACACTCTTTCTTTGTATATTGGATTATACGAGATAAAGAACTTTAAAGTCGCAGATGTCGAGGCAAGTGAAATAGTGAAATTCAAATTCGACAGTAAAGACTTTAATCCGTGGATCAGTAGGGAATTTCATTGGATAGAGGAGGACCCTTGGAGGTACTACTACAATTCCTCCAGACACAATAAGCCTATTAGTTTAGCATGGGCTTGATAGGCTCCTTCACATATAGCAACAACTCTAGGAGAAGCAACAACAGAAAGAAACAATCCCTTGCAGGACAAGGGAAAGAGGAAGATTGTTGAAAGTCTAGAGGGAGAACAAATATGAAAAATGAAAGAAAATCCTCTTCTCATGAATGCAATGTTGGCAGCAGAAGCAAAGAGGAGGCAAAGGATGTAGAAAGCAAAGTAGAGAAAGAGAGAAAAGAAAAGATTGGGGAAGAAGAACTTAAGTGGCAAGAGACAAAGAAGAAAATGAAGGAAGGGAACGAGTTGAGTTGGAAGGAAGAAGAAAAGAAGTAGAAGCCAGAAGAAAAACATAGGCAAGGTGTGATGACAAAGGAAACAATGTCAATGCAGATTGAAGAACTGGAATGTAACAATCCTGGTTAAAATTTTGTGTAAAATATATATAAGGACACAGATTACGGGACACATATTCCAAGATGAATTGTGGGGGAAGCATCCTAATCAGTGTTGATTAAGTTTATTATTGCTAAAGGTAATTGGCAAAGCTAATGGAAAAGGTTTTGGAAAGGCATGAGGAATTTATTGGCATTTTATTTAGGAAAATAATTGAAATTAGGAGAAAAGGAGGGTTAAAGGTCACAGGTTGCATATGAGGAGTAGAATGAAGGAAAATAATGGAAAATAAAGAAACTAGAGGCCTTATTAATAAGGCTTATGGGTATTAGTGGGAAGAGTTGATCAGTTCAATTTTGGAGCTCTCTTGTTATTCTTTCTCTCTCTCATACTCTTGGACACTTAGAGTTTTCTTGGAGCACTCTTGGAAGGTGTGGCATACTTGGATTTTTGGAGAAGGAGGGGAAAGGAAGAGTAGGAAAGTGCAAGAGGGCATTGGTATGAATAGTTATAGTAGGTTTTGCTTGTAGGTATCAAGTTTCATGTGTATTTTCCTCGCTAGTTTCGGCATGCATGGCACATGCATGTGGTTTCTTGGTTATGATTTCTCACTAGCATGGAGGATTTCCTAGATTGATAGTGGATTTTCCTACCCTTGCCATTTCTTGGTTAGCCATGGTGACTATCAATTTACTTCCTTGTTTTTTTTTGGTTGGTTCTCATGTTTCCTTAGCTTGGGTTGAGTTATTACTTCCTGGAAGCCTTGGTTGGACAAATACTTTCGAAGCCCTGTAATGACTTGGGTTGAGTTACTAGTCCTGGAAGACTTGGTTGGACAAATGATCTCAAAGCATGATAAAATATTGGGTTGAGTTACTAGTCCTCGAAGCCTTGGTTCGACAAATGCTTTGGAATCCTAGGAAAGGTTGTGGGTTGAGTTACTAATCCTGGAAGCCTTGGTTGGAAAAATGCTCTAGAATCTCATAATAAGATCTGGGTTGAGCTACTAGTTCTGGAAGCCTTCATTGGAATAAATGCTTTGGAAGCCCTAAAAGGCTTGGATGGAGACCAATCTCATGATTTTTTTGGTGATGTCCGACTACGTGGTAGAAGCACTCTTTTATGGGTTGAGATGCATGACCTCTGGAATCCCTAGATCAATTTTCATGAATGTGCTCTATGAGATCCCACATTCATGCTTAGAATATGGCATGAGGGTGAATGGTTGAAGAGATATTTCGCTCAGCTATTCTATGGTTTGGTGGAACATGGGAGTCCCATCCCGGGTTTGATTTCTACTTCATCAATAAGAGGTTATTTCTCCTTATATCCTTATGAGGATTATGATGGAATATATGTGGTTTATATGTATGTGATCTAAATGATATTTATCTCCCTATGATGTTGTTTATGTATATTTTTTATGACCGAAGCTATGTACAACTCTCATGATGTTTTTAGTTGTAAATGAATGATCAATGTATCTATGACCTAATGGATGAAATGATAGCTAATGTAATAACGAGACAATGTGTTATAGACATTTTTGTGCCTTACAGCATTGAGCATGAAATGTCCATAATCTAAGGGATCCAAAGTCCCTAAACATGTTGTTCCTACCCCTAGAGGAACAAGGCTAACAAACCACAGCAATTCACAGAAGTTCTCCACCAGAAACTGCTCAAAAACAAGTCAATTCAGGATCATTTCAGTGACTACACTAGCTGTTTGTGCTGAATGTCAAAGCCAACACTGGCTACCTACGCTGAATGTCAAAGGCAACACTGGCTACCTGCGCTGAGCGAGAGTGGACATGTGGCAAGTTCATTTCTCAAGGTGTCAGAACCCAGGAAGCTTCCAAAATGACACTTGCCTCAAGGAATTCGACTGGTGATGAGTAAGAGGTTCCAAATCTCCAGGTGGAAGCAAGAACCTCCAAGTGGAATCAAGAACTGACAGAGGGAGAGGAGACTAGTCAGATCTCAAGCTGACTCATCCTCTCTCCAAACATCTATATATGGATCTCTCCTCCATGAGATCTAGAGGCTGGAATTTTGTTATTGCAAAGAATTGCTGTTGGTTTGAGATTGGAATCATTGGGTGCTTAATGCTTTGAAAGGGGGTGAAGATAGGAATTCCATTTGCTGGGAAGGAGATGCTGGATTGGAGCCTTCTTGGTTGTATCTCTTCCTGAACCTTGTTATTCATCAATAAAGTTATCTTGGTTTCTCCTATATACTGATGTATCTTTGATGTATGATTGCATTAGTATATTTAGTTTACTTCTAATCCTGAACTAGTTATGAATATGAATCTATGTCTTTGTGTAGTGTTCTTCTCTTGTCGCAAGTAGCTGTTCTCTTGTGATCTTGTAGGAACCTGTTGAAGCTGGGCGAGCGAGAAGACAAGTAGTTGTTCTCTTGTGGTCTCGTATGAACCCGTTGAAGCTGGGCAAACAAGAAGACAAGTAGCTGTGAACTCCCAAAGAGAAGAGAGACCGGATCGAAGGACAAACGGAAGACACCGGTAAGTCCATTTATCTCTCTTCTTTCTCATTTCATAAAGGAAGAAAACTAGAATAGCTGTCTCTGTTTGTTGCTAAGGCACTGTCACACCTTAGGTGGATAGGATCGTCCTGCATAGGCATTTTTCCCCACAACAAATTGGCGACTCTACTGGGGAAATCTGTTTAATCATTTTATTTGTGTCTCTATCATTGTTTGTTTCATAGACTCAACAGCAACAATCGAACTGCATCTACTCTTATCAGATGCAAAGTAGACAGTTGCCGCCTTGATCCAATCACTGGATTTGTCTATGATCTGAACAATGGACTCACAAATGATTTGATGATCCTTTGTGATAGATCTTAGTACCCCCTCAAAGCATCCCTTTGATTGTACCTTGCTTGTGGTTTTGATTTGGCCTGAAATCGTTGATTAATTAGCAATCTGTGACCCAGAACCCAGTGAGAAACTCTCGTTTCTCGTTCAGCGCAAACCCTGTGAAGGGATTCTGCATTTCAATGCAGGTCCCGTGAAGGCCACCTGCGCTAAATGTCAAAACCCCAGTGTTCAGGTTGCGCTGAACCAGTTTGGCCTTGTGCAGCTGGGGTTCTCTGCTCTGTTTTGCCCTGTTTTGATCTCTGATTTTTGCAGCCTATAACCAGCATAGGTACCAGTCTGATAACTCCTTTTCTCTGCTTAAATTCCGCCTCCTTTTGTACAAAAATACTGTGAGTGTTTTTATGTGTTTGTGGCATCATTTACAGTTTTCCTTTGCATGAGTGAAATAATCATCCTGTAGCCCTTGATTCAGATCTGTTGATTGTGATCTTAGGAGAGAGTTCATTGGCTGTTTACAGTTGATTATACATTTGCTTTTGCTTTTTGGTTTGAGTTTGTCACTTTTAAGTGTCGAAGCAAGTGTTCATTTCGAAAGTCATAAAGTGTTGTATTCTCTTCTACCCTTTCTGATTTCGAAAAAGTAAACTTGTTTGTACTTGTCATTTAAAAGCGAATTCAAAGTTGTACAAAAAGCTTTCTTTGTAGGCATCAATACTAAGAAAGCGGAAAACAAACACCTACATTGTGCATTTGCATTTTGATAGTTTGCATGTTTGATTTAGGAAAAGTGCATTAGAGTGTGCTGATTGCTCTTTGAGAAAAGATGGTGCCTTTCTTTTCCCTTGGTAGCTAGGATTTTCAAAGTTGAAAAGATATAAAGCTTGCTTATCATCTTTAGACTGCATTTAGGAATTGTACCATACATCTCGTGGTGATCCAGAAAGGCAAACTTCTAAAAAGATCAACTTAAAATAAACTGAATGAACTTAACAACGCTTTGCAACATAATGCACAACATAGAGGTCTAGGCTAGAGACGTGTTCCGGTGTCGTAAAGCCTGGTGACTGTCGATCTCGTTGAAGGTGGGTGATTCCTCCTGAGGGACGATTGCGCCAGTACGGATTGTGCTCCCACGTACGGTCGCGTATATATTGGGAGACCCCTATAGGCATAAAACCTTTATCCTTAGGAAGCCGTGTCGGCCGCCCTACTGATCGCAATGCACTGAACACAGCATTCAGGAAGATCGACCGCCCGTACCTTAAAAAGTATTCTGTGGTTTTGCAAAAAGTTTGGCACACCCTCTGCCTAGAACTCCAGAGCAGTTTCTTTTGGCCTTTTTCAGACTCTATAATAGAAAAATTCCATCCAAGAATTTGTCACTTCGGGCTCGTTAAAACATCGAAGGAGACTAGAGTCATCTTTAGCTTTTTCTCGACTCTTTAAAAGTGAAAAAGCAAGTTGTGTCTAAAGCATCTAAAAAATTCATTCAATTCGGAAACACACTTTCCCCTTTTGTATTTTGGTTGATCGAGTAATCCGCAATCGTGGAAGAAAGTCAATTGAAACCCCGTCGTTCGCGGAGGCTTACGAGTCAACCGTCTTTGTCTCCGGAATCGAAAATAGTACGGACAAAGCGAACTCGTTTAACCGGTTCAAAATCTCCTATCAAAGTTAGAACAAGTGTTCCGACAATATCTGAGATTCTGGTTACTCCAAACATTTATGGAAACCCTCCCTCTATAGAAGAAGTTCAACAGCCACAGAGGGACAGTGACACTGATCCTAGTCTGAGAGCAAATACTTGCGTTACTGAACCAGTTCCATCTGTGACCGGTTCAGAGAGTCTTGCTCCTCAAACAACTGTCGCTGTCGAATCAACCCCTTCTTCGGCACCAGAAATATTTTACGGACCTGATGGTCTTCCTCTTCCACCTGGTTTGATTGCGATAGAGGAAATTGTAGAAGATCCGCAAGCAAGTACTCCAACACATTTTGGAGTAGGGGTCACTCTATTTCCTTCTACATCAGAAGTTAGTCTATCACCAGTGGAAGTTCCTGTAGAATCGCTAGGCAATCTATTGGATAGACTCAAAATGTCTGAACAACCGTCAACATCTAGGACTGTGTCGAACGACACAGCGACAGCAGAGCTCCCTGCCGTCACTCCGACGATGTTTGCCGACGTACCATCTGTCCCAACTAGCTCACAACTGCTAGAAGGAGTCCACCCAGGGACTATTTCGACAGTGTGGTCTGTTCCAGTTTGTTCCTCCGGAATAATATCCGGCAACTCTTATGTTGAGACTCGACAAATTGATCCCTATGGAGGTCAGTTTGGGCCATCCAGTCCCCAAGGGCAAACAATCCACTTGAGTTCCGAATTGCTACCGTCTAGGGGGCAGTATGCCCTATCATTACCCCCTCTAGGAGGATATCCATACGGGAGTTCTCAACAGTATTCAGGTTATACTGGAATTACGACAAGTGGTTGGGTACCTATGCTACCCCAACAACCAAGAGTTGTGTATTCTATGCAACAATTTGTACCTATGTCGAACATCCCGACAACACCAGCTATTGTAACAGTGTCACAAGTTCAAACGATGCCTGTTGCATGTCAACCTCAGATTTCTCAAGTCGTAATGCAACAGCCCCTTGACCCTGTGACTCAACCACAATCGCCAACTGGTGGGGTGACACAGGTCCAAACGGGTACAATTACCCCACATCTTGGTCCGACGGTTAGTATAGCACAACAGAGCATGGCTTCACAACTGTGGCTGGTGCAATACCAACAACCACAATTCCAGCAAGTGTACCAAGGTTCTGAGCAGCAAATCTTTGCGAACAGTGGACAACCGTACATTCAAAATGGTCAAAACCAACCGCTTTACAGTGGTCAAGTCCACCAACCGTATCAGTCATACCAACATCAATTACATTATGCTGGTATGCAAAGACCAACTGTTCAGGCGATTCCATCATATCCTGGGTATGCTTCACCTAACCTGAATCAGCAGTTACCATTCGTGGCAACTTTAGAGTTACCTGATTTACACTGGTTAACGAACAATCCAATTGCTTATGCCCCTTGGTGGCCCGCGATTCCTCACAAACTTCCATCGTACATTCCTAAATTTAATGGAAATCCAGGCGAAGATCCATCGAATCACGTGATGACATTTCATCTGTGGTGTTCATCAAACACCCTGAACAATGATTCGATAAGGCTTCGCCCTTTTCAGAGAACATTAACAGGTCCAGCGGCTAAATGGTATATTGAATTACCTAGAGCCTCGTTCGACAATTTCAGCTCCCTAGCCACGACTTTCTTAACCCATTTTCAATTACCGATAAGGTATGAAACGGGAACGGAAATCTTAACCAACTTCAAGTAGACAACGGCCACTCATATATCCGATCATATACATGAGTGGCGTCGTCATCGTAGGATGGTGAAGACTTACGTTCCCGATCAGCTATTAGCTGAATGGTTTATCAAGTCGTTACTTCCTACCATAACGGAAGATGTGGCCAAGGGGGGAGTCGTAACGGAGGAGCAAGTTATTGCTCGTGCACAATATCTAGACTTAGTTTACACTCAGTCAGGCACGCTCTACGACAAAATACCTGATGCCCCTAGACCGGAATTCTTGATTCCTCCTCCTCCTGAATCAAACAGTGACTCTCATGCCGGCGATGGTGTGATTGGCACGGCAAACGCGAAATCGACAAAGGCTTCGTCTAAGAAAGCCCGTAAGACTTTAGATCAAAATTCAAAAGAAGAAATTCTTGCTTCGGAAGTAAATGCCGTATCAGCAGATAAGGCAAAGAAACCAATCAACCAGGAAGCAAGAAGAAGCAAAACAGAGGGAATAAGAAGAAACAAGGTGAGTCATCTCCTGGAAAAACTTCTTCAAACCCTCCTCGGAAAGGGAAACCAAAAAGTCCATGCGTGATATGTGACGAGGATCATTGGACAGCCGATTGTCCATACAAAGCTGAGCTTAAAAGATTCTTCAAAAGTTCGCAAACCTCAGCTGTGTTAACTGATCCATTTCCCAATCCAGGTCAAAATCTGGTTGATAGTGGAAATGCTTCCTCGTCGCAAGTGCTAATGTTTTCGATCTCCAAGCAACAAAATGATGCTTTGATTTCGACAAGGAACAAAGATTATGGGAATCCGCAGCTGTCAAACGACAAAGGCAAAAATCAACCAAGTAGTTCGACAACAACTTCGACAGAAGTTGTACCACCCATCATTCCTGAATTAACAATAAAACCACCAAAGGGAGTAGTACACAAGTCGACATTTAATCCTCGCGCCAGAGCGACACAGCATAATAACATAGTGGAAGATTTGGCCCAATCGCCATCCGCTATGTCGACGCTTGAAGTATTACAAAATTGTCCATCCCAAAGGCAGGCTTTGTTATCTGCTATTGGTGGGGTTGATCCTAAGGATTCCAATCTTATATCCTTCGACCACAAAGGATACGATCCTCAGTTACCAGATCAACTAGCTTTCCTTATTCAAGTGAAAGCCTTCAACAAAACTATTCACCGAACAATTATTGATGAGGGGGCATCTACATGTATTATGTCGATGAGTTGCTGGAAAACTTTAGGATCTCCAACCTTGTCGCGATCTTCGACGACATTAAAAGCATTCGACGGAAGGACGTACACCCCGTACGGTATCCTAAATAAGTTGAAAGTTGAATTAGAGGGAAAAACAGTAGAAATAGATGTTGAAGTCATCGATGGGAACCTTGACTACAACATCCTACTAGGAAGACCATGGATATATGCCATGGCAGCTGTTGTGTTGACTTATTTTAGGAAGATCGCATTCCCTTTTCAAGGAGGGATTACGATCGTCGACCAACAAAACTTCCTCCCTAATGGTTCACAAGTTACAGGAAGCATTCCCATGATCCATGGAAGCAACCACTCGCTTCAAGATATCGGAGTAGGCCTACTGAAAGACCCCACATTAATGGGAACTTTCCCACTTCCACCTCCAATCTATATAGGAGAAGTAGCATTGGTAGGAGCCTGCAACATGATATCTTCCACAAAGATCTCAGAAGACGATATCGACATGGATCATGCAATGGTTTTGCCCCCGAGCACTATAGAAATATTGTAGCAATCAATGTTTCGGGCATGGGAGGCGAACCCAAATCAACGCTCATCAAGCGTTTGGGTAGATAGGTCTAGAGAATATGGTACCCCATTAGATCCTTGGTCGAAAGTGCATGGGACTGACGAAGGAATCCTACAATCAATGTTGATTAAGGGGACACCATGGAATGATTGCCACCATCGTTCCCTTCTTCCAGATTATGAAGAAGATACTCAACATGACCTTTATCACCCTTCAGTTTTTGAATTCCTATCAAATATTGTAAATACGGTGGATTCCGAGCGAAACTTATCCAATATTGAAGAGACTATAGCCATAAATATCTCGACTAAAACAAATGTTGTAGAGAATATTTATGTCGGCAAAGGATGTTCTCCTTCAGAACTGGAAATATATAACGCTCTTTTTTGCGAGTTCAGAGATGTCTTTGCTTGGTCATATGATGAAATGCCAGGCATTGACTCGAGTATAGTTGAACATGAAATTAAGATGTATCCTGATGTCAAACCAGTAAGACAACGGCTTCGGCAGGTGCACCCCAAGAAAGCCGCTGCCATTAAGGCAGAAGTTGAAAAGCTTCTCCATGCTGGTTTCATCTACCCGGTTCCTCTAACCGATTGGGCATTGAATATTGTCCCTGTTATGAAGAAACAAGGGACAATTAGAGTGTGTGTCGATTATAGGGATGTAAATCAAGCTTGTCCAAAAGACAACTACCCTACACCCTTCATCGACCAGATAATTGATGAATGCGCCGGATGTGAAATCTTTTCATTTATGGATGGATTTTCCTGGTATAATCAAATAAATATCCGCCCACAGGACCAGTCAAAGACTGCATTCATTTGTCCGTGGGGCACATTCGCTTATCGAAAATTACCCTTTGGTTTAAAGAACGCAGGGGCGACATTTCAGAGGGCAATGAATTATGCCTTCCATGACATCAAGAACATCATTCAACCATACCTCGACGACCTTCCGGCTCATTCGCGAAAGCGGACTGATCATCCGCAGCATTTAAGAGCGATATTTCTACGTTGCCGACACAACAAGATAAGACTCAATCCGCACAAATGTGTATTTTGCGTCAGTTCTGGTTGTTTACTTGGCTTTGTAGTCTCCAAGGATGGGATTCGTCTCGACCCTTGCAAGGTTCAGGCAATCATCAATTTGCCTCCACCTTCAAATTTGCTTCAGATTCAGAAACTCCAAGGGAAAGCAAACTTTCTGAGGAGGTTCATTCCAAATTACGCAGAACTTGCTGAAGGTTATACTTGTCTTTTGAAAAAGGATGTACCTTTTGTCTGGGATTAGGTGGCGCAAGCTTCCTTTGACGCTCTGAAAGATTCTCTAGTAAAAGCATCATTAATGTATGCCCCGGACTATCAAAGAGATTTTAACCTGTATCTGGCTGTAGCGGATACGACCATTGCGATGGTTTTAGTTCAAGAGGTCGATGGAATTGAACATCCTATATATTATTTAAGTAAAAACTTGAATGATACAGAAAGCAAATATTCTTATGTTGAAAAACTAGCGCTTGCAGCTGTTCAAGCAATTCAAAGATTTCGACATTATGTCCTCTTTCGGAAAACTACCATTTTATCAGATTGCAACCCCATGACTTATATACTGTCGCGACAGTTGCTGGGGGGCAAATATTCAAAATGGATAGCGATCCTTCAAGAGTTTGATCTGGAATTTGTAAAATCCAAATCAAAGAAAGCTCTAGTTTTCGCAGAATTATTGTGTGATCTCCCATCGTCATCCAACGATGAAACATCCGAAGAATCAATTGTGGACGATAATTTGTTTCTGATATCTACAAGCAATGAGTGGTATGGAGATATAATAATTTATCTCCAAACCCAGAAATTCAGGCCTGACACCTCACACTCTGAACGAAAATGTATACGATACCAAGCAAAAGACTACATGATCGTCGATGATACACTTTACCGTCGTGGTATCGATACAGTTCTAAGGAGGTGCCTAACCCATGAGGAGGCCGAAAAAGCCCTAAATGAGTGTCATTCAGGCGCGTGTGGGGGGCATCAATATGGATATGCAACAGCACAAAAATTTTTACGAGCAGGATACTACTGGCCAACCATGTTCAAAGATTGCATAACCGCAGTCAGAAGTTGCCATGCTTGTCAAGTTTTTGATAGCAAAACCAGAAGACCACCCGCACCTTTACAGCCAATAGTTGCTGTTGGGCCTTTCGCCAAATGGGGCATTGATTTCATGACATGTAACCCCACCTCGACCGGGGGGCATGGGTATATTATAGTCGCCGTTGACTATTTTACCAAATGGGCCGAGGCGATGCCTACATTAGATAACACTGGTGAAATAGCTGCCCTTTTCTTTTTCAATCATGTAGTCGCCAGGTTCGGCGTACCACAGGCTATAGTTACAGATCATGGATCGCATTTTCGCAATCACATGATGGTTGAATTAGCTGCCAAGCTAGGGCTATCTCACGACAGCTCTACCCCGTATTATCCGCAAGCCAACGGACAAGTTGAAGCAATCAACAAGGTCCTGAAGCGTATGTTGCAAAGGATGATCGGAGTTCACAAAAGAAAGTGGCACCTAATCCTGTACTCAGCCTTGTGGGCCTACCGGACATCGGTAAGAAATGCGACCGGGTTCACACCTTTCCAACTGGTGTACGGTCTGGAAGCAGTCCTACCAATCCAGTGTGAAATCTCGTCTCTTAAACTCGCAATTGATCTCCTCCCCGGAACTTCAGAAGAAGAGGCCCGTTTCTTGGAATTAATCCAATTGGATGAAACCCGTCGTGACGCCGCTTTGGCTAACGAAGCCCATAAGAAACGAGTCAAGGCGCAGTTCGACAAAAATGTCAAACCCCGTGTCTTCTCAGAAGGTGACTTGGTCTTGCTTTATGACCAAGAATCTGATAAATTAGGAGCAGGTAAATTCAATTCTTTATGGATGGGCCCCTATATTGTTAAACGAGTGTTAGCAAAAGGAGCCTACGAGTTAATGGATTATGACGGAATTCCACTGGCGCAACCCCGTAATGGCTTGTACCTCAAGCGTTACTATGCTTAAATAGTAACCTGTATGCTTTTTTTGTATTTTGTTTTCACTAAAGTGTTTGTTTTGGTCGAGTAATCGACCTTTTTACATTTATTGCAGATGTCAAACCTTCTAGAGGCATGTGTTGGATATGCCGACGGAGCAAGTCGTAGTTCGCGGAACCTGTCCTCTGCAGCCTGGGCCATTTTTGATCCAAGCGGCGAGTTACTAAGTTTCAGAGGTGTATGTATCGGGCAATCAACGAATAACATCGCTGAATATAGCGCATTGATAGAACTACTCTCTGATGCCATCACCCATGGTATACGCCGACTAATCGTCAGGCTAGACTCACAACTCGTAATACTACAACTCAACGGTATATATTCCATCCGCAACCCAGCTATTTATCGCATGTTCCTAAGGGTTAAGATTTTGGAAAGACAATTTGATTTAATTCAATACCAACATGTTTCCAGAAACTTAAACACATTAACCGACTCATTAGCAAACTATGTGTTAGATAGACATTTGCGACATTTATAAAAAGAGACACATCATCAATGTTGTACATATGGATCATATAACTCAACCAGAATAAACCCCGAAAATCAAAATATATATATATATAAGTTGTTTATCGTTTATACATAATTTTCTGTAACCAAGACAAAAATCGGTCGCATGACCCAAAAACTCAAAAGTGCTAGGGGGCACCCTAGCCTAGTGATGCTCATGATAGCACGTCACGGCCTGTGCAATCATGCGTAAGAGACGAGTCCATCGTCTAGGCACACCAGTAGTATGCCGCTGCAACTGTAAAGGTAACTCATCAATCCTCACATCGGGAATGCCGAGAGTAAGGCTCTCAACCTGCTCCTGCACAGCTGTAAGGGTCTCGGCCACGTCAAGGTCGCAGAGAATAACCCTCCCAGCAGTCTCCCCTGCTGGGGCAGCGACTGGCGCTCTCGGGCGAACTGCTAGATGAACAGGACCAACATCTGCATGTGCACATGAGTTTGATTAAAGTCTTGACAGAATAAAGCACATGGACATTATAAATAAAAACAGTAAACAGTGATATGGTCGAAGATTTTACCAATAGCGCCACACTGTTCGCCATCCGGCAGCACTAAGTCCGGATCACCTCGGAAATCCATACCAACATATGGGTACTCAGAATAGACCATCTCCTGACGCTCGAACCACCTGAAGAAGGTATCAGTGAAAGAAATCTGAGATTGACCAGCATGCCTAGACGTGTGATCAACCCATCTCTGCATGCGTGGCTCGGTAGGAGAAGGCAAGTCGAGTGCGATATACTGAGGCTGCATTAGTGGTATTTTCTCCAAGGCAAAGACAGTCAGAATAGAACCAAATCCAAAGTTCTTCAGCTTCCCGTCCTTTACCTTGTTCAACTGACTCTTCATCTGGAGAAGTACTGCATCACACCAGTTGAATATTTTCGGTTGGAGGCACTCCAAGGCGTGCTGCACATAAGATCTGTTGGCAACATGAAGAGATGCGCTACCGGCCATCCTACCAATAGTATACAGAATGGAACTGAGAGATCTGTCAGCAATCTCCCGGATAACGACCTTGCCGTCTCTACTTGGCTGAGATCCTTCCCTGCAATACTGGCAGACATAATCTCTCACGGAATCATTCCCTCGGGCCGAACCTGACAAAGAAATGGGAGCACCCCGCCTCGACAAGCCAGTCAAGAAGTAAATGTCTACTACGGTCAGGGGGATAGATTTGCTCCTAATCTGAAATACTTGGTTGATAGGATCCCAAGCATCAAGCATATACTGTAGTAAAGAGATCTGTGCTCTCATACTAGAGATACGGAAGAACTTCAGCAGGCCACAGTTCCGCAACGCGTTCACCGTGACAGGGTCATGGAGGGCAATCATGTCCTCTTCTTCATGTTCTCGTTCTCGCCATGTAAGGGTCATTTTGCTCAAAAGTCCCTGCAAAACAAACAAGAGAAAGAGTAAGATCCTGGATTTGATGAGAAACTGGCAAAATTTTCATCAAAAACTGTGCATCAGAACCGTTTTTCTATGCCCAACGCAACTGGCTAGTGTTCCACCTACGTTGAAGGTCAAACTGCCTTCATGCAGCTTGACATTCAACGCAGGTTTCGAGTGAACTACCTGCTCTGATGGCAGAATGCCCTAGCAAAACCCTAGGGGGTCAGGGAGATAGGAAAACAGGCACAGAATGGGAAAAGGAAACCATGAAAAGAAAGAGCTAAGGTTTAGCTCCTACCTGGTCCAGACGGCGCCGAAAATCGTCCGCAGAATCTCCCGGAATCAGCTGATGAAAATCAAGGGGGAAGAGGCACCTCCAAAGCTCCAACAAACCAAGTTCAAGTGAAATGGTAAAATGAGAGTTAAAAACACCTTTTAATTGCTTTTTACGTAGTTCAAAGCGAAATATTAGGGTTCTAATCTCATTTTCAAGAAAATGTTATTCATTTCTAACTAGTTTGATGCAGCAATTGAAGATACAGTACTATCTTTGAAAAGGGCAAAGCTAGTTATGGTAAAAAACCAAAATTTGACCATATAATATCGAGCAGTTTTAGCACACAGTTCATGCTCGTTAAAAAATAAACGCAAGATCCGAGCAGTTTTAGCACATAGTTCATGCTCGTTAAAAAATAAACATAAGATCGAGCAAGTGTTTCAATCCGCGTTTAAGCTCGTTAAAAAATGAACTACCCGGTAAATAACCACTGTGAATGAAATATCATCAGCCATTAAAGCCTTGGTCGTGTTTGCACCGTCACCTCCACTTTTCCATTGGCCGATCATTCACCTCCATATGATTGTTTACCCATTTTGAGGGACAGCTGCAAAGAGTGATTTCACCTAGCCATCCTTGTGACACTGCCGTGATTGGAAAATTCCAACCTGTACCTGGAATCAGCTGCTAACCCTGTTTATCACTCGTTCCTCAAAAGACGAGTCTTCTTTAAGCTCTTTTCAACTGACTCGTAAAATATGAAAAGATTGCTGAGTCCTTGGTCTTCCAGCTCGTTAAAGGGACAGGAAGAGTTATCCCTCCTCTAAATTTTAATCTTTTTGGACCTGAGGGATTATTGCACAAAAAGATCGAGCGCTTGTTTTTCTTGGCTCGTTAAAACTATCGAAAACTCATCCCTTCTGTATTGTTTTATACTTTTTCGGACTTAAGGGATTAGATGACGAAAAAGGAACTTTGGAGTTATCTTTACGTACCTTTTTAGACTCTCTAAAAATGAAAAAGGACCAAGTTGTCTTTGTCGTTAGACTCGTTAAAATCATTAAATAGCGACAAACTTGTCTTTAGACAAGAACGAGTTTCACTATCGCTAGGCTCGTTAAAACATAGCGATGGGCTTGCCCGAAGGGCAAGTTATAGAACAAGCATATGTTATCCTCCTCAAGCTTGACAAAAATAAAGAGGTACTGGTCAGCAATGACTGGGGAAAAATTGGGAGAAACTCAAGAAAACTTTGATGGTAGCAAGTCGCTCTTGAACATGACACTTTTCCTTCGTACCACAATCGGGTTGGGTTGCTTCATTCACCGGTCACATCCACGGTCTCGCCATACCATCCATATTTGGGGTAATGCTACCAATCCATCGCATTAGTGTCGCCATATGTTCAAAAGAAGTCGTTCAGAAAAGTCAACCGTGTCCCATCCACTGCCGTACATTATCCTTCATCCTGTCATGACCGCCACCCTGAATCATATGTCACAGATCGTTTTCACCTCCATCAAAATCATTAGCTCTGTTCCGTGTCACTGATGTGGGATTCATTAAGGCCCTCTGACGGATCGCTTCTTGTCGACATCAGCTCATTATCCAAGAAGTTGATCTAGGAACAACCCCTTCAATACTTTGAAGCTTGCATGCCTCAATGGCAAGTTTCTCACTTCCGGCGACAGGTATACATCAATGACCTTCGACCGAAAGATTTTGCGTGGTGTTCGACGCCAAGTCCTTTATTCACACCACGTGAATTGTACTGTAGTACCTTGAGGGTCATTATCATTATCGGTGATTCCTCTCGCGCTTGTTAACGGTTTACCTCATTGACCGGTAATCAAGCGATGTCTTTCCATGTTCGACTTCAGAACAATTCTCACATGGATCGACTTGTACTTAGAGTGAAGAACAAATGAGTTTGAAGACCCCAGATCTAGTTTCATCCATCCGGGCTACGATATATATTCAGGAAAAATAAAGACATTATCATGTACATCATTGCAGCAGATAATCATCCTACTCAAAAGGATGATAATTTCATCAAAATTATCAGTCTACCATCAGACGATTGTCTGTTCTATGTACAGAAAAATGAATTTATAAAGCTAAGCATGGGAATGCCCACCTCAGCTAGATCATGAAAGCAGTATGAAAAATAATGTATTGTATTGTATCTTATTACAGGTCTCCTCCCAGCATTGGATGAACTTCAGATCCCCCTGATAAAGCATTTCACCCGATAAATGGCCTCATACTTTAGGGGGCAACTGTTATAGACATTTTTGTGCCTTACAGCATTGAGCATGAAATGTCCATAATCTAAGGGATCCAAAGTCCCTAAACATGTTGTTCCTACCCCTAGAGGAACAAGGCTAACAAACCACAGCAATTCACAGAAGTTCTCGACCAGAAACTGCTCAAAAACAAGTCAATTCAGGATCATTTCAGTGACTACACTAGCTGTTTGCGCTGAATGTCAAAGCCAACACTGGCTACCTACGCTGAATGTCAAAGGCAACACTTGCTACCTGCGTTGAGCGAGAGTGGACATGTGGAAAATTCATTTCTCAAGGTGTCAGAACCCAGGAAGCTTCCAAAATGACACTTGCCTCAGGGAATTCGACTGGTGATGAGTAAGAGGTTCCAAATCTCCAAGTGGAAGCAAGAACCTCCAAGTGGAATCAAGAACTGACAGAGGGAGAGGACACTAGTCAGATCTCAGGCTGACTCATCCTCTCTCCAAACATCTATATATGGATCTCTCCTCCATGAGATCTAGAGGCTGGAATTTTGTTATTGCAAAGAATTGCTGTTGGTTTGAGATTGGAATCATTGGGTGCTTAATGCTTTGAAAGGGGGTGAAGATAGGAATTCCATTTGCTGGGAAGGAGATGCTGGATTGGAGCCTTCTTGGTTGTATCTCTTCCTGAACCTTGTTATTCATCAATAAAGCTATCTTGGTTTCTCCTATATACTGATGTATCTTTGATGTATGATTGCATTAGTATGTTTAGCTTACTTCTAATCCTGAACTAGTTATGAATATGAATCTATGTCTTTGGGAAATCACTTGGGCTATGGGCCTGAAAAAGTGGCTCAAATCCTAGAGTCGCTGGCATAGCACTAACCACTTGGGTCTTTGGTCACTGGCAGGCAAGCCCGTGAGAGTGACTATAGGGCTACAGTCGCATGCACGCCTTTTCATGGGAGAAACTTTGGGTTTAATTCATCTAAATTCTAGGTTAGCTCAGGGGATGGGAACCTAGAGTGGTGGATTAGCTCTTGGGGGTCCGAAAGCACCTGAGAGATATCTCTGTGTTGTGTTTCCATAAATTCCATTTCCTTAAGGTTTCCTAGGAGGTTGAATCGTATCATAGTATCCTCTCATCACATGTTTACCTTGGTTAGCCGGTTGCTTGGGTAGATGTGGAAGGAGGGTGTTAGAGAGTGGTATCACATCATGGTTGAGCTCTCCTTGGGTTGTGTGTTGATCATGCATTCATGTTGGTTGCATATGTGTTTTGTATGCATGTATTCCATGTTATTGTTGCATTTCCATTGTGTTGATCATGGTTGTAGTGGTTTTTCCATGTGAAGGTTGAAGGTGTCGTGGTGGAGTATGTATTCCAGCGGGTATGGTTGATTATGTAGTTGTCATGCATGTATGGTCTTCATTATAGTTATGCATGAATAGTAGGTCAAACATACCTCGTGAAGTCATGGTATGCAATTTAGGTCATCATGATGCTATTGGTTATTATGATGCTAATGTGTTGGCTGAGATAGAGCACAAGATGCAAATTATCATAATGAGGCTACAACATTGGACATTGGGGTAAGAGCAGATCATCATACAAGTATTGTATGTTTGGCATGCAGGTATGTAAGCTAAAGATTGTGATATACATTAGGTTTATGTAGATGTCTTTTGACGTTATGTTTACATTCACAATAGATGTTAGTTGATTAGTGTAGTTATATGCACATCTGTCAGATAGTCAAGAATGATAGTAATATGTAGTTGTATGCATTGCTATTCTTGTTTTATATTAGATAACCTGATGATTATGTTATGTGTTGTTGATGAGTATGTTATAGTTTAACGTGTTTTTGTTATATGACAATTAGGTTGATGATTAGGCTATATGTTGTTGATGAACATGATATATAGCTTATGGTTGTTATATGCTAGTAACATGATGATTCAGGTTATTTCATTAAGATATCGATGTCATATGTATCATGCTAAGTTGGATTGGAATATGCAGATGGTTAGGGTTATGACCTTCAGGTACGGGTCGACTTATTGAGTTGCATTGTTTTTTACTAATCTAGATCGATCATACATATGTGATTTCTATCCACAACTGATAAATTCTTATGAGTTTATCATGTGAATGTGTTAGTTAGTTAGTGTTATAGATATCATGATATTATTTATGTTTGATTTGACATGCTGTAAAGTTGTATCTTGCTAACTAGATTGATTGTGCAGACAAGATGGCCTCCCATGAGATACATTAAGGTACAAACTTTCTTATGTCATTTACTTAGTGTTTTAATATTAGATTATGTTGTCTATTTGGTGTTTGAGTGTTTTGTGTCTATTATGTCACCTAGTTGATTTATTTAACATGGTATGTTTTCAAGTTGGTTGAATGTTTGATGAATTTCATAATATGAGTATGTGTTTATAAGGTTTATTTCCAAAACGATCTTGTTCTAAGAGGATTGTACTAAAACATATGTGTTCAGTCAGTTGATATATACTTGCGTATAGTAGGTGAAAGTTGTAGCATTGTGTATGAGGACTATGAGTTGACTATCAATTATGGCATGGTTGTTAGTCTTAGTAAAGGTTGATTTCAAATTCATAGATATGATTGTCTTGATATTTGGAAAATATGGTTGATATCTATAAACAATTGTAGGATAACATGTTAGGTATTAACGTGACAAGGTAAAATTTGATGTGTTTATATAGCGAAGAGTTTTGTAATGTGATATTACATAGTAAGCCTTGATTGGAACAAGGTAAAAAGGGTAAAATAAAGTAATTGGATAAGAATTCATCTGGCTATGTTTGGAAACCATAATTTGTAAAAAATGAGTGCCTTGCCTACAGCAAGTCTTCTTAAGTTTGATTTTGTGTGACATTATGTGGATATGTACTATAGTAATGAACATGTACTTGAGAGGTATATTAGTCAGTCTCTAGTTCCAGGAGGATTTCTCAAGGGAATTGGAGTCCCTTTAGAGATGGTGTGTATGTGTTCAGTTGCAAGAAATGTTCTTGGCACAACAAGGTAAGGTAACCAATGTACTATCATGTTTATTTATGCACTGACAGTTATGTGTTGATGGCAATATGATATAGGGGATTACATGGCAAAGAGATTGCCACGAGATCTTGAAGAAGGCTTAGGTTGAGCTTTCCTTGGGAACCATGGGGATTCAGTCATGGTATTTTTTGTCAGTCTTGTGATTTCTGTATTTTGTGACTTACTGTGCTTGATTGATGGTTTTGTTTATGTCTAGTGTATGGCCATACTACTTTGTTTGCGGAGTCATATTGTTATTGATTTTCATGGTTTCCTTCTCCGTTGTTTCTTTTCCCGCCTTCTATGTTTTGAGTGTCTTGGGAACTGGTTGGGGAAGAGGAAAGTTGATGGAGCTCGAGGAGAGATATGTGGCACCTAATAGGTAATGTAAGAACTCAGATGAAGCTTTGTGCATGAGTAAGCATAGCAGAAGGTAAGACTACGATAGTCGGTTTGATTGGTTGGGTCCATTGTGGTAAACAGATGATGGCAGTATGGACATGAGTAAGGTAACCAGAAAAGGTTAACTATATGGATCTATTGTGGGAGATGTATTCGCTATGTTGTGAAATGTTGTTCTCAATGTTTTGCATGTTGTACATGAATAAAGGGAGTTCTCTTAACATTGACCTTGATATCTAGTATTTATGTTGTGATCATGATTGCTTTATGCTAATGATTATATGAATATATATATATATATATATATATATGTATCTATGTTGTTATTTGACAACTTCATCATGGATCCTAATTGTTTTATGCTAATGTTTACGTATAGGTATGTATGTGTTTGTGTATCTATGTTATTGTTCGATAGGGTCATTAGGAATCATTCTTGTGGAGGAATGATTTCTTACGTAGACAAATGACATGAGTAGGTTCTTGGTGTTACTAGAAATCAATTGGGAAGAGTAGTAAGGAAAAATATATGAGGACAATATCGTGTGGATATGAATTGTTATTGTATTCTTGTATTACGCCTATGTTTATGTTATGACAGGTAATGCATCAAAGAAATGAAACCAGTGTGGTCTCTGACATGTTGGGACAAGCATGGATAAGACACCAAAAGAATGTTTTCTTGGTAGAGAGCGTGTGATTTTGGATGTGAGGTACTATTGTTGTGCCTATTTTGTGTATGTTGTAGATGTTGCATTTGTGATTACTTTTCACATGCAATATTGTGCATATGTAGTGTGTGTACATGTTGTTTATGCAATATTATGTACAAAGTGTTAGTACATATAGCATTGTATGAATGTTGTATATTCAATGCTTGGATATATAGTGCGGTGTACATATTTTACTATGTGCATGATGGATATGCAGTGTTGTAAGCATATGGTGCCCTTCATGTGTTGGATATGCGGTGTTGTGTACAAATGATGATATGTACATGTTCGATATGCATTTTTATGTATATGTAGTGTTGCATGCATGTTGTACATGTAGTGTTATGTACATATGATGTGGTGTGCATGATTGTACAAGTGGTGTTGTGTGCATGTGGTGCTAAAAAATGTTTCACAGGTGGCATTGTGTGTAGGTGTTGTTGTGTACATGTCGTGCATGTGGTGCTATCTACATTTCATGTTGTGTAAATATCGTGTATGTGGTACTATGTACATGTGGTATTGTGTACATTTCGTACAAGTGGTGTAGTGTACATGTGGCATTGTGTACACGTTGTGTAGGTGGGACCGTGCACATGTGATGTTTTGCACACATTGTGTAGGTGGTGTAGTGTACATATGGTACTATGTACATGTTGTACATATGGTAGTTGTGCATTTTTGATATTTTGTCCATGTCATACATGCAGTGTTGAGGGCATGTGGTACTAGGTATGTGCATTGTGTAGGTGGATGTATTGTGTGGTGTTGTACATAAGTTATAGATGTATTGTTTTATGTTGTACGCTAGGTGTAGGTTTATGTGTTATGCTATGCACTTGATCCAGATATTGGAGGGAGGCCCCCAAGATCTAAAAAATTGAAATGGATCTTAGGGTGAGAACCCCGAGATTTGAAAATTTGAAATGGAAGAATAAAAGTGGAGAACATCGGTAAACAAAACCACAAAAAAAAAATTTGTTTATTAAAACAGATAATAGTGTAAAGGCTACATTGTGGTGGACAATATGTCCTTTTACAAAATGTGACTTGTTACTTATAGCCTTTTCGGTTACAATACCATGGGTAAATTCCATGGGTGAATGAATACCATGGGTGGATGTCATAATACCATGGGAAAATACCATGGGTGAATGAATACCATGGGTGGATGACACTTACAATACAATGGGTGGATGCCATTTACAATACCATGGGTAAATTCTATGGGTGGATGAATACCATGGTTGATGCCAGCTTCTATTTGGATTATTCCACCCTCCTTAAGAAGCAATGGTCAATATTGTGTGAAGTTCCCTCCTACGAAAGCTTTGTAAAATATGAAGAGCCACTTAAGAGAAGGGTTTTATGTGGTTAACCCATAACCATGATGAATGGAGATCCGAGGATAGACATACCCTGTAATGCTTGTGACCAATAATGATACTGATAGCGTGTGGCCTAGAAAATGGACTTCGATGAAGTGTGGGTTTGTGGATCACTCATAACCATGATGTTAATTTATGATGAAGTAGCAGGTGCCTATATAGCCTGGGGTGGGAGGGCATGTCTCTAAGGGGAAACCACTCTAAATGATGCTCTAGATTTAAAATTGACATAACTCAATCATTATAACTCAGAATATTTATTATAACATGCTTTTGGAAATAGAATGAACATTATGCATCTTCCCATGTGTTGGAAATCCTTATCTGGACACTCGAGAATCTCATATTCGCGTTGCAATATTTTTGACGTCATCAAAATTATGAAAAAATAGCTTATTTGAAATCAGCAATATCTCCCACATCTGAAATCCGATTCAAAACAATTTTCTTTTAAATTGGGTGATTTTTCCAGAGGAGCTTAGAGCTACAATAATTATTCTAAAATTATGCACAAAAAATTCAAAAAATGATAGGAGATTCACCGTCCATGAATTGTCATCTGAAAATTTCTGCAATACAACTGATTTTAAATTAGCGATATCTCCCTCATACGGACTCCAGTTCAGCCATTTTTGTTTTTAAACTTGGGTATTTTTTAGCAAAGAATCTAGATCTAGAATTTATTTTTGTAAATTTTGCACCAAAAGTTTCATATCTAATATGCAAACTCACCGCTAAAAACAAATTCCACAAAAATATAAAAAAAACAAATTCTTCCCGTTGTGGAGGTCGTAGCATGTGGATGAAGTTTGTTCAAGATTGCTGCAAAAATTTGAAACTAAGATATACATCAAACCCTCATTCCCATGGAAATGTAACCTGAATCTGATACTACTAATCCAGATCTTGGGGGGGTCCCCAAGATCTAAAAAATTGAAATGGATCTTAGGGGGGAGGCCCCCAAGATCTGAAAATTTGAAATGGAAGAAGAAAAGTGGAGAACACCTGGTAAACAAAACAACATTTTTTTTAATTAAAATAGATAATGTTGTAAAGGCTACATTGTGGCGAACAATCTTTTCTTTTGCAAAATGTGATTTGTTACTTATAGCCTTTTTGGTTACAATACCACAGGTAAATTGCATGGGTGAATGAATACCATGTGTGGATGTCACAATACCATGGGAAAATGCCATGGGTGAATGAAACCATGGGTGGATGTCACAATACCATGGCGAAATGCCATGGGTGAATGAATACCATGGGTCGATGCCACTTACAATATATGGGTGGATAGATACCATGGGTGGATGACACTTACAATACCATTTGTAAATTCCATGGGTGGATGAATACCATGGGTTGATTCTATTTTCTATTCATATGAGCACTAGATGTAGGCATATGTATTCTATTGTATACACTAGGTGTAGGTGTATGTGTTGTATTTCAAGTGTAGGTGTATGTACTGTGTTATGCACTAGATGTAGGTGTATGTATTATATTGTATACACTGGGTTTAGGGGTGTGTGTTGTATGTCAGATGTAGGTGCATGTATTTCATGGAGTTGTATGTCATATGTGGTCATATGTGTGTGATGCACACTATGTATATGTGCACCTGCTAGAGGAGAAGGCACTGGGTGTTTGTCGATTGTGGAAATTGATCTGATGTTCATACGAAATAAGAACAAAAGCAGAAGTAATGGTCAATTAAAGGATACATATCGATATATTCTTTCAGTTTTATTATGGATGTGATTTATGATTCTGGTATATGATGATTACACATGAATTATGATTTTCGTTTATGATATTTATGATTTAAGGTTTTTTTTAATAATTCTAGGATACAATATACTTAATTGGAGAAAATCTTAGGGTGATCATATTTACTTTAACGATAGACTTTATTGAATCTACATTATAAGATTTAAGATTTCAATAAAGTTTATAAGAATGATTAGTGTTTTGTTCAAAGATGTTTCTACTCATTTGGAAGTTAATGACAAGTTATTGATAATGTTTATCTTCAAAGTTCAATCAAACAATGTTGTCTTATTATTTTAGTGTTTTGTTTCATATGTTGAAGCTCCACATTATGTCACAAGAGATATATTTTTAGGGCCCAAGTTTATTCTTACCTAATGAACTATTTTATTTAAAATTGGGTTGTTTTGTTCCAATTTTCTGGGTCTCGACCTTTCTCGAGAAAGGCTCTTGGATACTTGTTAGATTGGAAAGTTCACTAGGTGAGGTGAACAAATATCTATTTCTTGGGTCAAATGTCGAAGACCTAAGTCATGGTCACTTTGCAGATGATCCCCCTTCCTCACAAGAAAAAGGAGACTTCCTCACAAGAAAAAGGACACTGAGTGTTTAAAAAATGTGATGAAATTCCTAGATATCTTTCATATATCCCTAGGGTCTGAAGATTCCATGGACCAAAACTATGTCATATAAACAATGCTAACGAGATTCTAAATTAATTAATGTAAGTTGGTTGTAGATTCAATTTAGGTATATCTTTAAATTTCTAGGTATCCCTTTCTTTTTAGGCCCCAACAAAAGAGTTGTGGCAAGTTCTATTTCAATGAAAGGAACAAAATGTGACAAAATAGATTATGAAGCATATGTTCTCAGTAGTTAGACATCAAATTTATATGAATGTCCTGGCTTCCACACATGTTTATTATTCCCTATGCTAGTGTTCCAAGGCCTTGATTTATAGTATATTGGAAAAGGTTATGAGATATTTTACAATCTTAAGCCCAATGCATGCCTTGTCATATAACAATCACATTGCCCAAGATAAATCAACCTCTCAGATAAATTTTGTATCTTTTGGGTGAATTATGTTAGGGCATGTATAACTTGTCATGCATAGCTTCTCTTGAAATCTTCTACACACAACCTTAAATAACTAAGCTCGAAATATCGTCTATGTCAGTGTGATATGATCACATGATGTGTCACCATTGGCATACCACCTAACAACACTGCATTATGCAAATTGTTAGCAACACTATACTCAATGCAACCCCTATTACAAATCTTATAAATTTGTTCTGAAGCCAGCTCATAAATTACTGTGAATTGCATAGCCATTACGTTGCTTCATGTCATCTTATAAAATTTTAATATTCTATCAAAGAGGATATATTGAAATTCTAGGAAGATGCTATATTTGGTGGCGTTTTGACTAGAGGTTTTAATAAATATATTCCCAAGCCATATGATGGATTAGTTAATGTTTACAAATTTCAAGTGTGTAACCCTCAGTGATTTTTTTTGTCAAAGTGGCTTTGTGTTTATGAGATTATTCTTTTAGGAACTCTGATTCCTAGTTAAGAGGAAATGTATTAGGTGAAGAATTTTGATTACAATGTTGCTTTAGTATTGATAGATTTTGTCAAGAATTTTGATAGATTTTGAATAACGTTTTGATAAGATTAAATAAAGTTGTTTTTTAACAATGCTAGGATACAATATACTTAATTGGAGAAAGTTTTAGGGTGATCATATTTACTTTAAGGATAGACTTTATTGAATCTAAAATATAAGATTTAAGATTTGAAGAAATTTTATAAGAATGATTAGTGTTTTGTTCAAAGATGTTTCTACTCATTTGGAAAGTTAATGACAAGTTATTGATAATGTTTATCTTCAAAGTTCAATCAAACAATGATGTCTTCTTATTTTAGTGTTTTGTTTGAGGAACCAATTGTGCCACTTATCATTGACTTCTTAAATGATATTTTCACGAACAAGGATTATGATGCCAATATTTAGAATGGGGATTTCACAATTGTGAGGAACTAATTGTGCCACTTATCATTGACTTCCTAAATGATATTCTCACGAAAAGGATTATGATGCAAATATCATCATGGTCAAACAACAATTAGAATGGAGAATTTCATAAGTGGGGAGAAATTTAAAACTATTATCCATTGCATTGTGAATTAAGGTGATATGAGATTACTTTGTTATGAAATATTTGATTTAAATCATTTACTTATAAAGGTTCCAAAATCTTAATGAAGAGAATTTTCATAAATCCTTCACTTTGACCTTGAAACATAACATATGATTAAAAAGAAACACCAATAAATAAACAAAATTGCATAAAATTTTGACTTCTTTCTTCTATGCTATTGTTTCTTATGCCATTGCCTTACGGCGTTTCCTTTGCAACATGTGGTGCAAATGCTAGTTATAATTCCTTAAGAAAGAATAATAAAATGACTTCAACAAACAAATCTTTTCGTCTAATTCTGGGCCCCATAGTCACGAAAATCTATACTGGTCCATCAAGTCCATGTCTTCATTATTCCATTATAGTTGAATTGTTAGACTTGTGTGGAGCTTTTCACATAGCTCCACACAAGAAAATCTCCACACACTCTGAAACAACTAGCCTGCATAGAACCACATGTATAGGTTGTGACCATGGCTTCTTCCATACAACATTCATGCTCCAATACTTCAATGCTTAATGTGATCTCTTACCTCTAGACCATTAAATCCAAGAAGCATGCAACATGGTCACTACACCATGCAAAGTAATCCATGAAGGATATCATGAATGCAAGAACATTTCCGATGTCAAAGGTTAAATCGAATCTTTTTACAGGCTGGCCATCCATATCAGAAAATAAGAGTAGGTCTCCTCACAGCTTTATTACCAATTTTGACATGCATCTTAGATCTATAATGTCCATCAAAACTACATTTGTTTTATACAAAGTAAATAATACAATCTCTCTTTAAACCTAGCTGCCGTGAATATTTAATAAACTTAGTCAATATCCATGTAAGTAACATAAAAAGTGAATATCAAGTTCAAATAAATGAGATTGATTCACAGATTCATTAACATCTACCTGCACAATACGTCAAAACAAGGTTTGATTATAATTCATTGACATATCTACATTGTTCACTAACATGTTGTCTTCAATCACTTGTATCATCTACCTTTTGGATTGATGTGAGATATAATTTTTGTAGGAAATATGGATGAGTCGTTGCTACTTTCTAATCTATTTGTTTTGATTTTTCTTCTTACAACAATTGTGACCTCTGTGTTTCTATTTTACTCTCTCAAAAGGAAGAGAAACATTGTTGTTATTTACTCCAGGATTGTCAATGGTGATTACTACGTTAGTGTCTACAGTGATCGACAAAGCGGGCTATCAACAGATTAGAAGAATATTTAAGCATCACTAGATGTGAACTTACTCACACTCAAGTTGAAAATAATAATCACTTTTAAAAAAAAAATTACACTAGCCACATCATTTTAAGTGATCTCTTCATTCCTTAAATAAATTCGACATTTCCTTTATCATTGTTTTGTACTAAGAATAACTTTTTATTTTTTTTTTAATTTGTTTGTCTTACTATTTTTTATTTACATCTCAATATACCTAACATGTATTAGTTTCAATATATATGTATATATCGTATGGGAATTATTAACTGATGTTTCAATATATATGTATATGGAAATTATTAATTGATATTTGTGAGAATTAATGGAGGTTAGGTGAATATTGTTACTTAGTTATGATTAAGTTTTTTCTTAGACATTCAGTGCCTATAATTTAGGGATTTAATTTTGGAGTTTAATGTGAAGCCCAAGCGGGTGCATTTGCTTGTAGAAGCTCCTGGTGATCCGCACCTATGAGCTCCTCCTCTGTTGTTTGCCAAATTCCTGTCTTCCATGTGCAACTGTTGGGAGCTGCAGGAAAGAGAGGTCTCTACGCTGAATTTTGGGATGTTACATCGTCGCTAGGAAGCTGAAGAGTAATTGTGATGAGTCACTGAGAAACCGAAGAGGGATTGCGACGATACCCTTGGACACTCCACGTGAATTTTATTTTTTGCATCGTCGCAGGAATCAAATGTATCTCTGTGACTAGTCACAGATGCCTAGTTTAAGAGCTGCGACAATCTGAGTTGTTGCATTTTTCAAGGCTGCATGTGTGGAAAACGGTGAATTGCTGCGTTTTTTCTTTTGAGGAGGTTGCTTATAGAAGTGGGAGATCGTCCTAGTTTTTCCACGTGAAGAAGGTAGCTGAGACGGCTTGTGGTTGATCACTGAAGAGAAGTGCATGGAGATGGAATCTCTCAACCTTGCTGTGGGAAGGATCCCGTGAGCATGGTGGACGACATTGCCTATTGTCGTGAAAAGCAATGGTTGCACGTGAAGACTGCGGGTGCTCTGCTGTTTACACAAAGGAAGTGTATTGACCGAGAGAAGGTCGGTGACTGTGGCAGCGTTGAGTGAGAGGTTTGTTGTTTTTCATCCTCCCCATAGTGGGGAAGAAACAATATTCCCTCAGACTTTTTTTCTGTGGTGTGATCTAAAAGGAGATCTGGAATTGAAATTTGAGAAATTAGTACTATTGAGGGAATTTTTTTTTTGTGAAGAAAAATTCTCAGTGATTGGGGTATTTTTTTTAACATTTGAGGGTTTTTGAATATTTCATTCATCTAAGATGAATAATCAAATTGTCAAAGCTTATCTCAATGAGAGTAATAAACTTGATTGTTCCAATTACACAAATTGGAAATTTAAGCTCCAGACTCTGCTTGACGGACGGAATGCTTATAGCATTGCTACTGGTGATGAAGTCAAGTTGACTACTGCAATTGGTGGACCGAATACAACAATTCAAGACTGGGAGAAAAAGGAGATGAAGGCAAAGGTGCTACATGTATGAGACCAAGAACACCAGTCGAACCTAGCACTCAGGAAGAATATTCTCTCAATCAAGATGGAGGAGAATGAGTTTGTTTCTTCATTCATATCCCGGATAAAGGAATTTAAAGATAAACTATCTGATATCATTCAAACCATGGCAAATGATGATTTGGTGGCAATTACCATGAACAACATGATGGATGATTATAAAATGTTTATAACCGGATTGAATGCAAGAGAAAAGCCTCTAGTCTTTGAAGAGCTCACTGGGATTTTGCTAGAAGAAGAGGAAAGGAGGTTGCCTCTCAAACCTCAAAATTCAGATCTTGCGTTGATGACAAAGTTCAATCCAAAAGGGAAAGCAATGGCTGATCACAGGAGAGGCAGCGCATCAAGAAAAAAGACACCACAAGGTATGAGCTCGCATAAACATGACTCTACTCCTAAATTCTTTTATTATGGTAAAAGAGGCAATATTGCTAAATTTTTCCATAAGAAAAAGGCAGATGATGAAAGGTAGAAGCAGAGAAGACATGCAGGTCATTTGGCTGATGCAGATGCAGATCAAAATCAGGATGTCAGATTGTTTATCGTTGAGGTTGAGACTACTTTAGCTACTAAGCAGGATGAATGAGATATTTGGTTCGTAGATTCTGGAGCCTCCTCACATATGATAGGTAGAAAGCAATGGTTCAGAAATTTTAGAGAATCCAACACTGGAGTAAAAGTATACCTTGGAGATAATATAGGGTATGAGATCAAGGGACATGGAAATGTCCTTGTTACTCTACGTGATGGAAAGATCATGAATATATCTGATATGTGGTATATTCCTGCTATTAAGAAGAACCTTATTTTTGTGTCGAAGATTACATATTAGGATCTCAAGGTAGAATTTTTTAAATCTCATTGTATTATTAAATACTTGTTGGATCAGATGAAGCCTATTGCTACAAGTATTAGCATAGGAGGACTCTACAAATTGGATGTGAAGAGTACACTACAACAAGCCTTGATGTCATCAGAGAAGTCTGCTAAAAATTTGTGGCATCAGCGACTTGGGCATATCAATTTTAATGACCTCCTTTTGTTGCAGAACAAAGGTATGGAAAATTAATTGTGAAGCATGTGCATTCGGTAAGTAGCATAGAGATGAATTTCCTACCATTAAAGATAGAAAACGGAGGGACATACTCGAAATTGTACACACTGACTTTTGTGGCCCGATGCAGACAAGATCGTTAGGGGGCCTACTATTTTTTAATCTTTGTTGATGATTGTACAAGATTAACATGGGTATATTTTCTTAAACAGAAAATTCATGCTTTTGAATATTTCAAGCAATTTAGAAACATGATTGAGAAGAAGACAAGAAAGTTAATCAGGATTCTTCGATCAGATCAAGGCGGAGAATTCAAAAAAGGGATTTTCATCGAATACTGCAATGAGCATGGGATATAGCAGCAATTTACAACACCTTACACTCCTTAGCAGAATGGAGTAGACGAGAGGAAAAACAGAACACTGGTGGAGTGTGCTCGCAGTATGTTGAAAGGTAAGAATCTAACCAATGGTTTTTGGGAAGAAGCTGTTAATACTACAGTGTATTTAAAGAATAGGAGTCCTACTAAAATTCTTGAGTATAAAACTCCTTTTGAAGCATTGTTTGGCTTCAAGCCTGCAGTAAGTCGCCTTAGAGTATTTGGTTGTAAGGATTTTGCTCATGTTCCAAAAGAGAACAGGAAGAAGTTAGATTCTAAGGCCATTATATGTACCTTCATTGGAAACTACAGTGAGTATAAGGCTCATAAATTTTGTGACCCTTCTACTCATTGTCAGTAGAGATGTAATATTCCATGAATAGGTTGATGATGGAAATCCTATTCAAAACAATGAAGAATGGCATGTACCCTTACTTCCAGAAGAGGATAGTGAAACAAGAATCAGTCAGCATCATGAACATAAGTAGCAACAATAGCAGGAACAACAACAGTAACACGATAATGTGGAAGGAATCGAATTCAGTCGACCAAGAGAAGAAAGCAGCAGAATAATTGAACCCCCATCACTCAGGAGATCGAGCAGGCCAAAATAGTTACCAGCTTGATATAAGGATTGTGTGCTCATGACTGGTATGTTAAACATTGCAAAACCTTCTAATTTTTATGAAGTTAGTAAAAGTTCTTAATGGAAGGAAGCAATGAAAGAGGAATATGAATCAATCATTAAGAAAAATACTTGGGATTTAGAAAAACTTCCTAATGATAAACAACCCACAGGTTGCAGACGGTTATTTAAGTTGAAATTTAAAGCAGATGGGTCTATTGATAGGCATAAATCAAGATTGGTGGCAAAGGGGTATTCCTAGAAAGAAGGTATTGATTTTGAGGAAACATTTTCCCCTGTTGCAAAATTAAATACTATCAAAATGATTATTGCTTTAGCCACTAAGCACCATTGGAAAATATATCAATTAGATGTTAAATCTGATTTCTTAAATGGTGACTTAAAAGAAGAAGTATATTTAGTGCAGCTTGAGGGGTTTGTTAAAAAGGGACAAGAGAACTTAGCGTGTAGATTAAAGAAAGCTTTATATGGTTTAAAGCAGGCTCTCAGATCCTGGTATGAAAAACCTGACTCATTTTTCCTCATGCATGGTTATAAATGGAGCAAAAATGATCCCAATTTGTATACTGTGTTTAATGATGAGGGACAGATAGTGTTGATTTCTTTATATGTAGATGATCTGATCATGACAAGAAGTGCTGACAATCTCATTGAAGAAATCAAGAAACAATTAACAATAAAATTTGAGATGAAGGACCTTGTAGAAATGCATTACTGTTTGGGTCTAGAAGTTTGGAGAGATTCAAGCCAAACTTTCTTGTGCCAGGGTAAGTATGCAAAGAGTCTGTTGTCTAGGTTTAAGATGGATGAGTGTAACGTTGCATTTGTGCCTTTACAGTAGAATAACAAACTTCAGGTGAATGATGGTTTGAGATATGCAGGTGCAACACTGTACAGACAATTGGTTGGCAGTCTTATTTATTTGACTACAACAAGACCAGATTTAGCTTATGTAGTGAGTGTTTTGAGTCAGTTCATGACTCGACCTCATGAAAACCATTGGCTTGCAGTGAAAGGAGTATTAAGCTATCTGCAAGGAGCATTAGACTTTGGTATTTTGTCTTCTAACTCATTTAAAGTTAGTTTGATAGGTTATACAGACTCTGATTGGGCGGAAAATTTAGATGATAGAAGATCAATTGTAGGTTACACCTTCAGCATTGGTTATGGGGTCATCTCTTGGTGCAGCAAGAAGCAGCATATTGTTGCCTTATCCTCAGCAGAAGCAGAATATCAAGCTATGTGTGCAGCAACATGTGAGGCAGTTTGGTTGCGTAGACTTCTCCAAGATGTAGGAAAAGAATAGACAGAAGCTACGATTATCAATTGCGATAATCAGAGTTCCATCAAACTGGCTTACAATCCCGTGTTTCATAAAAACACCAAGCACATAGACACTCAATTTCATTTTGTCAGGGAGAAGGTACAGTCCAAAGAGATTTGTGTAAAGTATTGTAATTCTTGTGATAATAAGGCTGATATATTCACTAAGCCTATGGGAAGACTGAAGTTTAATTTGTTTAGGGATACATTAGGTGTGTTTAATAACCCCTTTCTCCATTAAGGGGGAGTGTTAGAATTAATGGAGATTAGGTGAATATTGTTACTTAGTTATGATTAAGTTTTTTTCTTAGTCATTCAGTTCCTATTAGTTAGGGATTTGTTTTAATATCCCTAACAAAAGGTATCTATTTATTATTGGTGTTTAATGTAAAGCCCACGCAGGTGCATTTGCTTGTAGGAGCTCCCGGTGATCCGTCCTTGTGAGCTCTTCTTGTGTTGTTTGCCAAATTCATGTCTTCCTGGTGCAACTGTTGACAATATTGCCTTAAATTTTTTGAGAAAGGACAATGGCATATAGTGTTGGTAACCAATGGCCAAATAGATCAAGTAACCCCAAAAATTAGAAAATGATGAGAATTATCTCTTTGTTATTTGTGTAACAACTTTGTGGAGGATCAAGATGAAAGGAGATGGTAAATCGTATTGAAAAATGGATCATTGGGATCAAAATTCGGCATTGTAAACTAGGCCCCAATATTAGCATCAAAACACACACCAGTTTATTACATGTAGGATTCTGCTCATGTGTGGAGAAAACTACAAAGTGGATGGTATGCATTGTTTACAATTCATAGAAATTCAAAGTCACAAATTCATCCCCACGGAACTTTAAATCAGTGGTCGTGGTTCTAGGAGGATTCAGGGATCTGTATGTCAAAAGGGTACTTTGTCATATGTGCGATGGTGGAAGCGTGTGCAGAGAAAGTTCTGTGGAGGTGATTGTGCAAAGAACTTATGTGGAGGTGGTTATGCGGAGAGGTGGTTGTGTATAGGAAATTATATAGAGGTAATTGTGCCGAGAACAAATTCCTTTGCAGAGAGCTTATACTATGCGGAAAGTTTTTACGAAGGTAGCTAAGTGGAAAACAAATGACTATCTGGAGAGCCTACAGGGTGCACAGAGCTTTGTGTAGAGAGAACTAATTAATTAGCGGTAGAGAACTATGCTCAGGAGCAATGTCCATATTGTGTTGTGTTCTATTCTACTCTATTATTTCACATTTCTATTGCTAATACCTCAATCACTGTGTTGGGATTAGATCTCTGTGCGTACGATACATGCATTGATTTTTAGGCCTATTCGCATGACTAATTCTACAATTTAATTATATATATATATATATATATATATGAATTGAGTTTACATCCATTTAAAAAATTTGCATAGCAAGCATATAATTTCATGTTACCATATGTCTTAAGGTGATGTGTACTGCAAGCTCTTAAACATCATTCATGCTTAGATGTGTCTTTGCATCTCGCTTTATAATACCACATCAATACTTATTATATATTCAGTCACATAGAACGATACGAAAAAAGCATATACATTGAGCGTAGAGGATCATATTATCGAGAAGCTCAAACGAGAATCCATCAAATGATGGCATCGTTCCCAAGTTGGAGCTCTCCGCTTTAACTACATATACAAATATTATCAATAGAGGCGTGTCCACCATAAACCACGAATATGATGAACTTCCACTAGTTTCGCGATGGCATGTCTATAGATTCTCCATCAATTTTTATATATGTAGAGGCCCAATGGTTGCATCGTAGTGCTAGAGTTCGCTTTAAGATTCATAATCTGCGCAAGTCATCTCCAAGCTCAATGTTCGGTGGGGAGGGAGAGAAGAGAGCCTCGGGAGAAGGGCTGACTATAATGGGATCTATTGAAAGCCGCCTCTCATCAGCGAGAGCTAGCAGAGAGATTAGTGGAGCATCGCTAGCAATAATTGGAAGCCCATTCGTTCCATCCCGTTAAGAGGTGGTTATCGGAAGGAGGAGATGTTGGTTTTTGTGATGGAAAAATCTTGACTGAACCCATTACTAATGTGTCAATCAAGTAATATGAGAATTACATGGTATATATGGGACCCAGACGAAGCCTACATTGAACACTTCTTGACATAAAATTAGGATAAATCTCCTGTTTCAATACACTGTGCAATAAATTAGCTAATCTGACGCAGAGCGAGAGCACAATGAAATCCATGGCAGAGGCAAGCGTACACCAGATACTTGAAGTGAATATGCATGGCCTGCCTAGTGATTGTTACCCGCATATTGGAAATCAACAAGCACTAAGCACGGGGTTGAACCCTTCTGTGGCCTCTGCATGGTCTGAGCCCTCCAATTACAAGGTAAAGCACCTTCTGTAGTATTAGTCCAAGAAAGTTCACATTTTGCTGTAGTTTGATCTTCTTGGTCCCCATGAGTGATAGCAACAGTGTCATTAATCGGGTGATTCCATACCCGTAGAGCTTGGGAACGATTAACTAACGGACTAGATAGAGTTAGGATTTTCTCGAGTCATTTTAGTTCCACGGACAATCTTGCAGGTCGGAAGTGACCTCCTTCCCCATCCTTGAAGTGTAAATGCGCCTGGGCGCGTCTCAAATCCAGTGGAACAGTCGAACCTGACTAGCCCTATTCCTCTCTTGGTCCTTCCTCAGCAAGTTACCCTACTCGCCTATACCGAGAAGGAAAACTTATTAGCTTATCTACCTCGAAAGCACGAGATAGAAAATAAGTTTCGAGTTTGCTTTTGTTGAAGAGGAACAGCAAATGGCAATCTCTATTGCAGTTTTGCCACTTTGGAAACCATGTTCCAAAAAGCATACGATTCTCAAGGGATATTAATGCACTCGCCCTTTACATATGTGCAGAAAGATTTAGACAGTAAACGCTCCGCACAAGTCTAGTTAAGGTTTCCAAATTTCGCACACTCAATTTCTTTGCCCTCGGGGTTTGATTTCACATGCATTAAACGACTATTTCTATATGTATAATGTACTTGCACATAGGTATTCTATAGTAATACATTTCCTATGTATTTCGCTTGTGTTTTGACAGTTGTGCGTAGTTTAAATATGTACTTTTATTACAATATGCGAAAATTTTAATCAAGGTGAAAAATGTTTGTGTGTACACATGTACATAGTGATTCTATAGTAATACTATTTCCTATGTATTCTTCTTATGTTTTGACTATTGTGTATAGTTTAGAGATGTATTTTTATTTCTATATGCGATTTTAATGAAGGTTAAAATGTTTGTGTCAAAATTGTCACGTGCGCCGAAGTATGCAGAGGCTTTGTTTGTGTGGAGATGCTTAGTGACTCTTCACCTCTGTACAATGAGAAAACCAAATAATTTGCATAATAATAAGCATGTGCGATGATGTGGTTGATTGTGAGAATCATTCAATGCCTGCTTCACTGCTCTAACTATTCTTACATGTCAACAAGGTTAATTCTATATTTTATATGTAGTTCACCCTAAAGTATACGTGTAAATTGAACTATCGTTGAAGGTTTAATGGAGAGCTTTGTGTGAAATGCTTTTACTGTGGGGGAGACAATTTTTTTTTATAGTGCAGAGTTTTTTTTTTTTAGCATTTTTGCATAATTTTTAATCAATTAATTAGTAATGGTAGTAGAGGTAAGTACTATGTTGCATTGCAACAATTAATCTTGTTGGTTATAACAAGGGTGTTGGTGGATAATAATGAAGATACTAGTATAGATCCATTTTAGCATATATTTAGTATGTGCTAGGAGGGACCAAATATCTTTAGGTGCAACCTCTTTTAGAGTACAAAATTTGAAAACAAAAATTGCAACCCTCTCATCCCTTGATAGATCCAAATGAATTTGTAATGGCTTTGTGTGTGTATAGTTTTTCATTTTTTAAGTTGTATTTTCAGATTCTATATAGAGTAGATAACTTAAACTTGTAGGTCCAAAATATTTTTATTGGATTTAAGGGAACGTTGACAAAAAAATATACCTAAAAAAGAACAAAATGTAAAATTTTAAAACTACTTCAAACATTTATAGTTGAACTACTTTGATTGTGTTATATGATATATACATATTTTTTTTAAACAATATAAATATATACATAGTTTACGACAAAATATTTTACATAACATGTGCATCTAGACATAAAATAGTTTTTTGGTTATTAATATATTTTTAAGTATATGTCAATATTAGTTAATTTTGCATATTAAAATATTTTATTGATTACCCACATTGAATTTTTTTATTATTATGAATATTTTTAAATGTCGCATATTAATTTTATATCAAGAACTAAATGAATTACACATCTCCCTCTTCTTATTATTAAAATGAGCGGATCTTTCTTATTTAATTTTTGTAGAATAGTTATTAAAGTGGAGCTCTAATGAGTGCAATAACACATCACCAACAACACCAATTAACTAGCAATCCATTGGTATAATGTTATTATATTATAATTTGAAAGGTGTATATTTTTACATTACAATAATGATAGATTTTAGTTTCCTTTTATTATAGGTTTATAATCATTTGTTTTTATATCTTCCCACACTATTGTAATTTCAATACGCACAAAATTAAAATGGATATAACCTGGTTTAATTATTAGTTATTATTATTAGTTATTAATGATTATAACTATTAATTTTTTATTTTTTTTCTATTTTTATGTAATTTCAAAAAGTCAACATTTTTAATTAGTAATTATAACTAATAATTTTGTTTTCTTAATTTGATTTTTATGTAATTTGAACCATGCGAAATGGTTAGATAACAGAGCATAATCAAATAAAATTATATATATGTATATGTATATGTATATATATAGATATATATAAGAAATGATCTTTGCGCATGTCGTATTGATGAGTCATGTTATTGGCCCATGATATTATAGCAAAGCCAATTTAAATGTTAATAATATCCATAGTAAATTGGCTTTGAATATCCATAATTAAAATTCCTATAATATTATAAGTGTTAAATTTTTATTTGCGTGTTAATGAAAATTACAAAATTATTATTTTAATTTATATGGTAAAATGGATCTTAATTGATAATTACAAATATTTTATATTTTAATGTAATATGGGGTTTATATATATCTCAAAAGTTATTATTATCATTTTTCTCTTATATTTAATTAAAAATGTTATAAAATTAAATTCAAATAAAATATATATAAAATATTTTGATCGTGAAATGAGAGATGATATTTTGGGATGTGGTACTAATGAGCCTTGGTATTGTAACAAATCTTATTTACAAATTAAAACTATTTATGGTAAAGTGGGCCTAAATATTCCTGGTTAAGAATATTGTTATATTGTAAGTATTAAATTTTTTATGTACTTATTAATTAAATTTTAATATTGTTACAAATTATTTTACATTAATAAAGTAAATTAGATCTACTACTTATATATTATAATAAAAAAAAAAAAATTCTTAAAAATATTTTAGTATCGATTTTAATGAAACAACCATTTAGCTAAAACATATTCATAATTTTATTAAAAATAAATGAAATTACAATATAAAAAATGAAATTTTATTATTTTAATTTTTTAGAGACACTATGTAATAGTTTTAACTTTTTGTTATTAATTGAAATTATATGTAAATGTTTACACATATTAATCCAATATATAAAAATATTTACATATTTTCCTACTTACACTTACATATTTCCTTTATACTAAACTATAAAAAGTGTAAAAAAATTATTTTTTACTATAAATATATGTCAAAATAAAACATATAATTATAAGTATTATGAATAAAACTTATTTTATACCTAAATCTGAAATCGTATATTAAATAATAAATTTTAGTGAACTATCTGGTATCGGATACCATCCAAAACTACTAATAAATCATCCTTAAGTTGTAATTATTTTTCATATTTCTTACATTATTAATAATCCAAAACTATTTATTATTTTATTGAACTATTAATTATCATTAAGTTGTAATTATTTTCTCATTTTTGATATATTATTAATCGAGTTCGTTGAACTGCTCTTCCAAATGATTGAAAAATAAGGAAACAAGAAAAGGGGCAATATTTTTTCTTTAAAGATAGAAAACTAAGATGTTCAAGGATTAAGGCATGAACCTTCTTATTATGAACCGAGGAAATATTCCCTAATAATGAAGTTTTTAGAACACTAAATAATCGGATGGCCATTATATTAAACGACAGTTCCAAACACGTGATTCATCGAATCCTTTTTCCCTAGAAAAGGCTGAGACAAAGCAAGAAGCTTTATAAAGGAAAAACAAAAAAGCCTTGATATAAAAGTATGAGGGCTTGGTACTAAATAAGGGTTTTGGTGACATTTTCAATCCATGCCTGAGAAAGAAAATTTAAAAATAAATAAAAATAATTTTTGGATATAAATTTCAAGAATTTTTGAAGTATAGATAAGTATTTAGTGGTAATATTATTAATTGATATCTAATTTTGAAAAGATGTAAATATGTCTGTTTTTAATAAACAAGAGATCAGATTTCTAAATTAGTATTTAGGTACAACATCACATTTCTAAATTAATATTTATGTATGTCCGTTTGAAGTTGATTTTTCCGTAGAAATTATGATGTAGGTAAGGAGTGGTAAAATTAGGGCTTTCCAGTATTAAAAATATAAAATTATAATTTTAAAAAATTATAATAAAATAATTTATAAATTTACCTAGTATTTAGTATTTTTGTAAATATAACGTTTATGTTTGTACGTTATTTTTTCATTATGAATAATTTAAAAGTCTAATTTTTATCTTAAGTGAGTTTTTAAGTTCAAATTCTATCATGAAAAATTTAAAAGCCTAATTCTTATTTTAAGAAAGTTTTTTAAATAGTTTATTTTTTTGTTTTGGCTGGTTAACATTTAGAATTTCGAGGCTCGGTGAAAGAGTTAAACACGTACTCTATATATATTTCGATGAAAGAGTTTTGATCCTCAGTGAAAGTGTTAAACACGTACTTTACATATTCTTCACATATATTCTTTGGTGAAAGAGTTTTGAGGCACGGTGAAAGAGGTAAAAACGTACTCTATATATTCTTCGGTCTGTGGGCTGCAGTGGGCACAAGCGATCTGCAGTCAGGTTTGCTAATATCAGGTGCACACATTCCTTATCTTTTTCTTTTTCGAATACATATTTGCTCATATAATTTCAAGTATGAATATTTCACCATAGTTACCAAAGATTATCAAGGGCAAACCTAGCATAGTTACTCTACAAGGCCTTTATGAGTATATAGAGTCTTTAGAGAAATGTAGAGAAGAAAGAAAAGCCAAGCTACAAAAAGAGTTAGAAGCCATGCCGAAAAATAAATTTTCATCTCTTGAAGACACAATCCAAAAACAAATAGAAAATAAAATAGAACTACTAGAGAATAAAATGAAGGCAATGGAGACTAGATTGTAGATTATAAAAAAACAAAATCAAGATACTAACCAACCATCCCAGCAAGGAGATGTTGATACCTTAGAGAGTCTTAAAATGAGAGACATGATTAAAGAACTAGAAGAAAAAGTTAATAGCCGCCTCACCCTAAATAATGTGGTAGATAAGTTAGATATCAAACGAATTAAAGATGAAATGAAAAAATGAATAGAATTAGACCATGAACGTAACAAAAGGGCCTTGAACCTTATAATCTTCGGTTTAAAAGAGGAAGTAGATGAGGATACTTTAGCCTTATCCCAGACAGAATTACATAATAGATTGCAAATTGAAACAGTGTGTCTCACAGAAGCAACAAGGTTGGGGAAATTAACTTAGAATAAAGAAAGACTAATCCGCATAAAGGTGAGCTCCACTTATCATAAGTACGACATACTTAGTAAAACCTCAAGTCTAAAAGGAATGGAATATTCATAAATGAAGATCTCATTCCAGAAGATCAAGCAAAATTAAGAAAGGAGGTTCAAAAGGTAAAAGAAGCTAGAAAGGAAGGAAAATGGGCAATAATCAGAAATACAAAAGCCTTTACTCGAGATCGAAACCAAAAAGATAGTAATCAATAGCAATTAAACATGCTTCAGATCCTTTCTTGGCACTGTTGGGGCTTCCCATGGAACAAAGGCCCCAAGCTAAGTTGGATTTCAAATGATGTTGATATTATTTTGCTTGTTGAAACTTGGGAGCACGAAGAATCTAAGGTCCCTAACATAGATGGCTTTACACTATGGTCTACCCGGATCAAGCAATCCTCCCGTAAAGGCATTGGGGGAATAGCTTGTTACATTAAGAAGAGCATCTCCCCCCATGCTAGGATTTATAAAAACAACCCTCACAACCAATATAGTTGGATAGTGATCAGAGACATTAATAATAAAAAGTTCTACATAGCAATATGTTATTTTCCCCCCATCAATTCTAACTTATATAAGAAGAAGAATCTAGATAAAACTAACCCTTACAATGGTTTAGAGAATGATATTTCTAGCCTAAAGAATGATAGTAATATCCTTTTAATAGGTGACTTTAATGCTCAAAATTCAAACAACCAAGCTATTATTCTAAGCAATCATTCCAACCCTAATCCTCTTTGGTTAGATGAAGACCCTACTCTAGCTAGCAGGTACAAAAGGAGCTCTGAAGACCTCAGGGAAAATTTGTTTGGGTCGGAGCTAGTCAAGATTTGTAGTGCTCAAGATCTCATAATTTGCAATGGTCTAAAGAAGTGGCCCAATTCCAGCAAGATGACATGCATCTATGGACTTGGTAGTAGCGTGGTAGACTACGTTATTTCCGATTTCCCATTATACAACGAAATAATAAATTTTGACAACTTAAATGACCACGAACCTAACTCTGATCATAGACCTTTACTTATAACTCTCAATTTTTTCATGCATAAAGCTCCCACAAAAAATAATACTTACAGCCAAAAAAAATTAATATTTGATGGAAAAAAAAATGATCTCTTTCTAAATGAATTAAAAACTAATTTGCTTCCCTTATCTAGTATAGACAACATAGAACACTTCTATCATAATTTTACTACGACCCTCTCATATTCTATTAACAAGTTCTCAATTGAAGTTTCAAATAATAAAAGAAATAGCAAAGCCAATCCATGGTATGACAAAGATCGTAAAAGTGCAAGGAGAGCAATTAAGGAATCTATTAATGAATCTCTTAAAATGGAGAAGATAAAAATATAGAAAGTCCTAACTAAAAGGAAAAAGAGGTAGTACATTCGTCAGAGATAGGAGAATCTCTTACACCTCTCTAAGGTAGCTCCTAAAAAATTTTGGAGGCAGATTCTGACTAGGAAGACTAAAGATAATAATAAAATTGCTCTCCACGATTGGAATTCTATCTTAAAAAGCTTTATGAATCTCCAAATGTCATGGATAATTTGGAAACCTTGCTCACAACGAAAGAAGTTTTTCTCTTTAGCAGACATTAAGTTTGGGGTTAATTGCCTTGCTAATGGGAAAGCTAAGGACATTGAAGGTTACTGGGTGGAAATCTTAAAAATTGGAGGTCTTGTCCTCATCCCCCACATTCACAAGCTTTTCAATCAAGCAGTCGAGTAAGGGTTCCCTAAACCTTGGACTGAGAGCCTCATTATCCCTATTTTTAAAAGTGGGGATATAAATAACCCCTCTAATTATCGGACAATTATGATCAACCCTCTCTAGCCAAGCTATATGGTATTATTTTGGAGAGAAAGTTAAGCATATGGCTAGAAAGTGAAGGTAAGAGGGCTAAAGGCCAATTAGGTTTTAGAAGGCATCACTCAACAATAGACCACCTCGTTACGCTTAGGATCATTGCGGAGGAATGTCGTAATGATAAATCCAATTTATTTTGTTGCTTTGTGGACTTTAGAAAGGATTTCGATACGGTTCCTAGATACAACCTTCAGAATAGATTAGAAGAGCTAAAGGTTCCTCTTGAGTTGAGAGCTGCCACTATAAGGTTATACGAGAATGTAATTGCCAAGCTAAAGAGCAACGAGGGGTGGTCGAAAGATATTAAGTGTAACATTGGAGTTAAACAAGGTTGCCCCCTCTCCCCTACCCTATTTGGCATTTACATCGATAAGCTTGAAGGCTGTTTAGAGGAAGCGGGATGTGATGGCACAATATTACTTGGGATAGTCGTCATCCTTCTTCTCTATGCCGATGATATTGTTCTTTTGGCAAGGTGCCCATCTGATCTTGATAAGCAACTCAGGCTTCTTAAATATTTCTGCTTTACCATGGGTATGACTGTTAACACTGACAAAAAAAAAGTTATGATTATCAAATCCAAGAAGGACACTTATGCTAATTTTATGTATGACAATAATAACTTGGAGGAAGCGTATTCTTACAAGTACCTAGGAATTGATATTCATCACAAGATCAACTAGAACCATAGCATTGAGAAAAGTATTAATGGGGGGTGGAAAGCTTATTTTGGTCTTGAAAATAATTGTAAAACAGCAAACCTCGTAATGTGGGATAAAAAGAAGTTCCTCTTTGAAACTTTAGTCACTCCTATTATCTTATATGGCTGTGAGGTTTGGGGTTGCAGCATCTCCAGAGAATCATGGAGAAAGATTGAGCAAATCCAGAAGTATTTAATAACTTATAACCTGAAAATTAAAAGTAATACACCCTATCCTATTCTCGTTATAGAAGCAGGTATTTCCCCTATTGAGAGCCTAGCTATGATTAGGTTTCTGCTGTACAAGCACAAACTCAATAACATAGATGATCATAGACTTCCTAAGCTAGCTTTAAATTCTAGCCAAAACCACCTAAGGCTTAATCGGGGGTGGCATAAAGACACAAGGGCCTGGTTAAACTATTGGGAGATCAACGAGAATGATGCATTACAAAACATAAATAACATTAAAGAAATTGTTACTTCTAAGTTCAAAGAAAAAATGTGGTGTGAGAAAGATTTAGCAGCTAAAAGAAAATTAAGTTATTATAAGAAGGTCATCAACTCCACCCTAGAAGATCAAAAGTATCTCTCTATTTTAACTAGCTCAAAGAAGAAAATTAATATAGCAAAGATTAGAATGAATTTTCATGAGCTCCATAGTGAAACAGGTCATTGGGTAGTTCCTAAAATGCCATGGATGGAAAGGATCTACCATATATGTGATAATAGGTACATCGAGGATGAAAACCACTTCCTCTTAGAGTGCCCTGTGTACAACCACATTAGATCTCAATTTCACAATCTTTGTTAGAATACTAACTCTCCTAGCCTTTTACAATGTCAAAATTATAGTGAGCTCGAGAGGCTTCTCTCCAAGCTTTTTGAACATAGGAATAAAATCTTAAATCAAAATAGATAATTTGTTTCTTTAGGTCCGATAGACCAATGTTTGGTCTGAGCGGACGTTAACCACCATCATCATCATCACTTATAGATTAGAATTATTAATTATTATAATTAGTTGAAAGGAAAAAGAAAAAGAGAAAAACAAAGTCCACTTTGAAATCTATATTTCTCCATTATAAACACATGAGAAGTAAAATATCATATAATTTATTTCATCAATAAAATAAATATTTATTTTTGCCGAAATACCTTATTTCTATTTCTTAAATCCATGACTCCACATCATAACGGAATTTTAAATAGGATTCTAAGAATATGATACATTTGGTTATAAATTTATTAGATGATCCATGAATTTGGAAACCCACAAAATTTTAGGTTGAAAAAATTTGTATTCAACCACATTAGATTTAGTTAATCCTTTTCGCATAGAGCACTTCCAATACAAGGCAATAACATAAATAATATTATTTAATAAGAAAAATGAAGAATAAATTATGAGTCCAATCAAAATGATTTTCAAACTATTTAAAAAGATCAACATATTATAAGAATTAGAAGTTATGTTAATGCTTTTCTTTTTACCATTCCTATACTCATCTTGAACTTGAATAAATATACTTTTTTTTCGTTCATACTAGATATGATTTCTAAATGGAAACCTACAACGATCCAGGTCGATGATATCAATAATCATAATAGACTAATAAAATTTGAACACAAAGGGAATGAATCTAATTTTTATAAGAATTTTAGTTATTTTGAAATTCTAATTTTATTATTTAATTTTAAATTTAATTAAATATGTATTATTTGTTAATATATGGAAGTTTAATGGGTTAATTTATGTGTCATTCTTGAGCAGGAGCCCTGGTAAGTTTCTCTGTATGGGTCCAAATTCATCCAATGTCTCTGAAGGGAAGATAAATGGTTACTGTACGATATCATTACAGTTCATTTTTCTTATTCTGATTTATATTCATTAGTTTTCCTTTCGGAAGCTCGGATTTACGAGCTACTGTTTGGAAGAACGATAGTGGTTATGCTCATGGAAATACGTATGCGAGCTACTGGAAGAGTGTTAGGTATGATCTGGTTAAGAATGCAGCGAATTCATGATTTAACACCTCTTGGCACTAAAACCGCATATCGACATAAAAATGAAATGAAAATGGAAAATTTCTAATAGAAATAAATAATTGCAAAAGTGCATTACATTCCTGAAATACATAAACTCCAAAAGATGGTGTGAAACTATAAAACCGTGAGATTCTCTTGGCTATATAAAATCATTTGTTTATGAAAAAAACGGTCCGATAATATAAAATCCTGAGACTTGCTTGATTGTATTCAGAACCATTTGTTGATCTCGTTAAAAAGTTGAGGTGATGTAAGGTTAAGGCCATGTAGGTTAGATGCCACAGTTAACCCTTCCAAAAATATATATTTTTTTAAAAGTATATACAGTGCTTTACTTCATATTTAATATTTTCAAACTTCTGTTATTTTAACATCAAAAAATCTCAGTATCAATAATGCTTGTCTTAACATGGTAAATAATTATTTTTTCTAAATCTAATTTTGTGTATGATACTTACAAATCATCATTGTCATAGTTTAGTTGTGCGTGCTTGAAATTTTGTATATAATGCTTACATATCATGATTGTCATAGTTTAGTTGCAAGCCCACTTTAAACAATTTTTTGTTAGATGATCCAAAAATAAAATATTATCATAGGTTATAAAGTTTGAATAAAATAATTATTAATTTAAGATATTAAATTAATAATTATTTTAGAATATCAAATTATTTAATGGAGATATTTAGAATTAGTATATTGTTGTAATAAGATATGACTGTACAAATATTTTGTATCTTAGGCTCTATTTTAGGAGATTTGTTTTTTTTTTCTAAGTAAAGTTAATCTATTGATATAGTACAAAAGTTACATAGTATCCCGGCCGTGGAGGGTTCCAGCCTTAGTTAGCATACAACCATGAGAAAAATCTGAGACTCCCCCAACAAAGGGGAAACCAGTCTATTAAGCGTCCAAAAATAGACCCACATGTTCTTGAGTAAACCAAACTATCAGCTAACAGCAAGACCATCCTGAAAACGAGCAAAAAACACACTGAAAAACCACAAAACCATCCAGAAAAACCACAAACCACCCAGAAAAACCGGCCTACCATCAAATTTCCCTAAGGACACAACATCAATACAGAAAAAGAAAACCAAAGCTAAGTGAATTGCCACCTGTCAGGGGAGATATATGGCGCAAAGTCCTTCAAAGCCAAGTCAGCCATGGAAATCTCCACGACAGGACATGCCCAAGTGTCCAGGTCGTCCGCCTCGCCACATCCCTCAGCCTGACAGTCTCCCTCCCCTCTACCACCTGCATCTTGCTGGCACGACGTGTTCTCTGGACGGCTGTCCATAGTCTGCATGTCACTAGGAATGTCTGAAGCATCATGCGAGCTGCCAGCAATGGCTTTTCCATGTCTTCTATTCCATCCTCCATTGCCATTCAGCTCATCATTGTTATCTCTGTGTTGGCTTGGACCGGCTCTGTTTCTCTCCTCCAGGGAAGTAGTCATGGGTATATGCGGCTCAGGCTCTTCAGAAATGCAGATGGAGATGGTGGTGACTATGACCGAGCAATTCATGGAGCTCCGAAATCGGAACTGCATCATGTGGAGGACATGGTTTAGAGGCAGAGGGAAGGTGGCAGTGCGCATTTCTACCTCGGTGTGTCTGGAGCAATTGAGGCAGGCTCTGCCTCTGCCACTTCTGGTGGAAGAAGAGTCAAATATGGAAAGTCAATCAATAAAACAGAGGATGTAAAGTTAAAGACTAAAATAGAAGATGATAATAATGAATGTCTCTAGCATATGGATGTTTATGGGGTAGTCAACAAGGAAGGAGCAAGGGCTGGTGTATATATCTTAGACACAAATTTAAGCAGATCACAGACATATTCCTACAAGCTTAATTTCTAATGTACCCACAATAATGTAGCTAAAATGAGGCTCTTATTATGGGCTTGCAGTTATTGAAGAGATTAGGAGCCAAAATAATTTCAATTCATAGAGATTCAGAACTCATCATTAATCAAATCAAAGGTGAGTATTTAGCTAAGAATCCTAGATTGAGGGAATACAGAAATGTTGTCTTAGATTTTTTGTAGTGTTTTCCAGAGTATCAGTTCACTTTGATTCCTAGAAATCAAAATGTGTTTGTCTATGCATTAGTTACCCCAACAAGTACATGTACAATTACTTTCCACCTAAATAAGAAGTATGAGATTGAGGTAAAACGTAGACCTATTTTCCTGGACATTAGAGAAATTCTGAGGTCTAAAATGGGCCTCCTAGGAAAATTGTACGACCAAAATAAACATTATAAGAACCAATAAGATTCAAGATGATGATGTCAACCATGGGGGATAACCACCATTTTTGGGGTAAAAAACTAAAAAGATTAAAAAATAATAAAATAATAAAACTACTTTTTTAACTTGTATTTTCAACTTATCTCCCTAACAATATAACCAAATTTCAAGTGGAAGTACTCATTGTACGCAAACCTTGATTTATTATCCAAGGAGTACCCATGTTGCATACTTTCGATGGACCTTGGTATGTGAAAATTGAGAAATACATGGAAAACATGATTACAATCACGTTTTTCATGTATGTTAGGTCCCTATAATACTAGTGATTCCCCCATTACTATTGTAATTGTAGCCCTCATTGTTATTTATGTGCCCCTATTTTCCCTATAAAGTTATTAGTGTGCCCCATAGAAGCCCACTATTATTATTGTTGTGCCCTTATATTATTATTGTTACGTCGCTTTAATTATATTGTGACCCCTTAGACTCCTATATATAGAAAGAAGGTTATGTCATTAGTAACATCCAAGAATTGTTTATATGTATAATGTAAAGGAGGTTTCCCCCTCAAAGAGGCTGATTTTGAAGTCATTGAAATATATTTTCTTCTATTTTGTGAGCTGGTTGCGTAACATTTGGTATGAGATCTTTCGATTCTAGGGTTTCGCCGCTCCAAACAGGTCATCGTGGAATTTTTTCTATAACTTTTTTCTATGATGTTTCAGTAGCTGAAATTAAAACCCATTTGATCCAAAATCGAGAGGAACCTCCGGTCCAAATTTTAGATATTTTCTTGCTATATTTTCCGAGATATCATCCAAGGAAGTTAGGGTTTCGAAGGCTCCCAAATTACATCCCAAATGAGTGGTCTTGGGAAAATCATCATAGATTTCTCTCTATGTTATAGAAATAAGACGGAATTTAGTTTTCTATGTATTATTTTTAGGTCCGAAGGGTGAAACAATGACATGTGGAGGGTCATACAATTTCGCTCTACTAAACCAATCTGTAATCCGATCATTGTAGGATATTTGACATAACTCTTTCTTGAAGAATACTATATTGATTAGACTAGTGAGGTTAGAAAGCAGAATCAGAGGGCTACCAGAGGATGTAATTTCAAACCATGGATATACTAAATTACAAATATAAAATAGATTCAATATTGAGCTCCTATAGAGTGAAAAAAGGTGTGTAGTTTTTTTAAAACAATTGCATAAGTTTGGTTTGAAAAATTAGTTTGAAGTGATTCAAATGGCATAATGAGGCATAATTTTCATTAATTGATGCCTCGAAGAAAGAAAATGGAAACACCTAGTAAGCAACCTGAAATCACTACCATGACTCATGAACAAGACGAATAAATGCAACATGATATATCAAAATTATGATATCAAGTGCAACAATTTTCACTCTCACAAAAAGTAACAAAAGCTAAGATGGATGGTTTAAAGAAAGGCATGGAAGCTAATATGAATGGTGTGAAATCTAATATGGATGGCATGGTAGCTAAGATGAATGGCGTGGAAGATAAGATGAATGGTATAGAATAAAAACTTGAAGGAAACATGGAAGATTTGAAGATAGATTTGACAAAGATGATATAAGAAACTCTTACTAATGGTGATAGGGTAGTAAAGGAAACTCATGATGAGAAAAAAGAAATGTTAATCATGATTTCATAGAATCTAATGTTGGATTAAAGACCCACCATGTTCCAAAGATCGATATGACGAAGTTTTATGGCAAGGATCCCATAACATGGAAAATACAGATGGAGCAATATTTCGATCTCCATAATGTGAAAAACACACAAAAGGTAGGCATTGCAACTTTATATTTGGAACTAAATCAGTTTGTATGGTATCAATTTCTTTTCTCTCGTAGACAAATTGTCACTTGGGCAATTTTTACGGAAGAAATGATAGCACATTATGAAGATACAAAAGGCAACACCTTTTTTTAGCCAATTAATAAATCTCAAACAAAAGGGTTCAATGATAGAGCACTTTGAGGACTTCCAAAGATTGAGTATAAGGGAAAAAGATATTCTATAGGAGCATAGGATTGATGTGTTCATAGGGACTCTAGAAGCAATGAAGGCCTTTGAACATATTAAAGAGGTAATGTCCAAGAACTAGTCTTAGCTACGTTGAACTTCACAAAAACCTTTATTACGGAATGTGATGCCTCAAGAAATGGAATTAATGTTGTTTTAATGCAAGAAGAAAGACCCATTGTTTCCGAAAGACATCCAATGAAAGGAAAGTATTTACACAGAGCTATTTATGAGAAAGAAATGTTGGCAATACTACATGTACTTAATAAATGGCGACCCTACCTAATGGGAAGATACTTCAAGATAAAAATGGATCATGATAGTCTTAAATAATTTTTAGAAAAAAGGTTATCTTCAGAAGAGCAACAAAAATGGGTCAAAAATAGGTTGGGTTATGAATTTGAAATCATCTACAAAAAAGGGAAGCAAAATGTTGTGGCAGATGCATTCTCAAGAAAGGATGAGAATGTGGAAGAATTTCTTTGTGCCACTTCTATTATCCAACTAGATTGGATAAATGAAGCAAGCGATGAATGGAAGAATGATGATGAAGTGTGGGAACTCATTCAAAAGTTACAACAAGATTCCCGTACATCCGATACTTTTAGCTGGAAAAATGATTCGTTATGGTACAAAAATTGCTTATACCTATGTAAGAATTCCCAACTCAAACAAAATATTCTTATGGAATTGCACACCTCTCCCTTAGGAAGCAACTCAAGATTTTTAGGAACTTACCACAGGGTTAAGAAGGAATTTTTTTGAGATGGACTTAAATCTGATATTCAAAAGTTTGTGGTAGAATGTTTGGTTTTCCAACAAAATAAAGTTGAAACAATTAAGACCCCAGGTCTATTACAACCATTATCCATTCCAAGTCAATGTTAAGAGGATGTTTCAATGGATTTTATCATAGGCTTACCCAAGTACGAAGGAAAGAGTGTCATCATGGTGGTAGTTGACAGACTTACCAAGTATGCACAGTTTTGTGCATTATCTCATCCATCTAAAGAGAGTACAGTTTCTACTGCATTTATGGAAACAATTCAAAAGCTACATGGAAACCAAAAAATTCTTGTGAGCGATAGAGATCCCATTTTCACTATAATTTTTTGGACAGGATTATTTTCTTGTGTTAGTACTCAATTAGCTCATAGCTCATCTCATCATCCTTAATCTGATGGGAAAACTGAGATAGTAAACAAATTGTTCGGAATGATATCTTTGTTTCTTTGTATCTGATCAAGAGGCACAATGGGTTAAATGGTTGCCTCTGGCTGAATGATGGTATGACACTTCCTTCCATACCGCAACAAAAATGACCCCCTTTATGGCACTTTATGGATACCATCCACCGTCCTTCACATCATATTTAAGAGAAAATTCTAAGGTTAAAGCAATGGAAGATCACATCGAGCATCAACAACAATTTCTCCAACTCTTAAAGGATAACCTCACTTTAACGTAAACTAGAATGAAATATCAAGAAAATCAACATCGCAACGAAAAAAGTTTTGATGTAGGTGACTAGGTATTTCTACAGCTACAATCATATAAAGAAATGTCCCTCGAGCAAGATAAGAAGGATAATAAATCATCACCAAAGTATTATTGTTCATACAAGGTGTTGCAAAAAATTCGTACTATGGCATACAAATTGGAGGTTCCTGTAGCTTCCCGAGCGTACCCAATTTTCCATGTTTGATGCTTAAAGAAGGTTATAGGTGACAAGCTCCCAGTTCAAATAATATTTCCAGAACCTGAAGAGGAAGGAAAAATTATATTGGAACCTAAAAAGGTCACAGAAAAAAGAAATCGACAAATATGAAATCGATCGATTTTGGAGTATCTCATCAAGTGGAAGAACTTACCTGCTGAAGGTTCCACATATGACGATGATAATTTTATACAGAAGCATCCAAAACTACTCAAGCATTGAGGGCAACACTTTTTTGAAGGAGAGGGGCATGTTAGGTCCCTATAATACTAGATATTCCTCCAATACTATTGTCATTTTATCCCTTATTGTTATTGTTGTGCCCTTATTCTCCCGATATTGTTATTATTGTGCCCCATAGAAGGCCACTATTGTTATTGTTGCTCCCTTATATTATTATTGTTATGTAAAACTTGATTATCTTTTGACCCTGATCTAAATGGAAAATGGAATCAACCTATGGTATTCATCCACCTATGTTATTCATCCACCAATGCAATTTACCCATGGTATTGTAAGTGACATCCACCAATGGAATTTACCCATGGTATTCTAAGTGGCATCCACCCATGGTATTTATCCACCCATGGTATTGTAAGTGACATCCACCCATGGTATTCATTCAACAATGGTATTTTCCCATGGTATTATGAATACCATCGGTGGATGTCACTTACAATACCATGGGTGGATGCACTTTCAATACCATGGGTAAATTCCATTGGTGGATGAATACCATAGGTGGATGAATACCATGGGTTGATGCCATTTCCCCTTCGGATCAGACCCCTTAGACTCTTATATATATAAAGGAGTTTCTGTCATTTTTTTCATCAAATAATTATTCATTTGTATAATGTAAAGGAGGTTTCGTCCTCAAAAAGGTTGATTTTGAAGTTGTTGATCTATCTTTTCTCCTATTTTGTAGTTGCATAACAATGTATTTCTCATTTTTTATGTAGTAGGGTCCATTAAAAGTATGAAAAATGGGTACTCATTGGATGAGGAATCAAATTTTACATCCAATGAGTGTTCCTACTCGAAATTTGAGTAAACCTATAGGGAGATAAGTTGAAAAAGAAATTTTCTCTTTTTCTCCCTCTAAAATTTGATGATGTAATATAATATTATTTTATTATTTCCACTATTATTTTAAAATTTCCTTAGGAGGTCCATTTTAGATCTCAAAATTCCCCTAATGTAACCTAAGGTACTGGAAAATGGTTGACAATGACAAACAGTTAAACAATTTTTTGCAGTTAAAGGGAGAGTTTGAAATTTTGCATATTGATATAAAAAGTATTGTTAAAGGTAATAAAAAACACACTATTTTGGATCAAACTAGTGAGAATTTTGATAAAGATGAAATAGAACTTGAAATATTACAATTAATCGACAATGTAATACCAAGAGGTTTAGTACCACTTGAAGAATTATTTGATTTCAATGATGTGGTTCAAAAACCCAAAATGCAGCTTGTGGGAGCCGAAGTAGAGGATTGTAACATAGGGACTAAATACAATCTAAAGATTGTGAATATTTCTAAGTCTTTACCTCAGGAAGAGAAATATAAATACATTCATCTATTGAAAAAATAGTTGGATTTTTATTGCATGGGGATACGAATATTTGAAGGCTTATGATACCAGTGTTATTCAACATATTATTCCTATCAAAAACAAACAAAAACCTTTCAAACAAAAGCTAAGAAGAGTGAATCCCCTTCTGCTACCTTTAATTGAAAAAGAGGTAAGGAAGCTTTTGGATGCCAAGATTATTGCACCTTTAAGATTTTCTAAATGGAAATCAAAACTAGTATCAGTGAGGAAAAGTACTAGAGAAATAAGGTTACGTGTGAATTTCTTAAACCTAAATAAAGTATCTTTTCAAAGATAATTACCTTTTAACAAACATGAAACATATTCTACATAGGGTTGTTGGTTCTAGCATAATTTCATTTCTTGATTGTTTTTCGGGATACAACCAAATTTTAGTTCATCCAGATTATCAAGACAAAAAAACCTTCACAACACCATGGGGAGATTTTCTGTATGTCAAGATGCCCTTTGGGCTTATGAATGCAGGAGAAAGTTTTCATGGAGAAATGGACATTTCTTTTGCAGATGAGAAGGATATATTTATTGTAATATATCTGGTGACATCACTATGCTTTTTAAAAGTGATGAAGATCATTTGTTTCATTTAAAAATTGTGTTTGAGAAATGTAGGAAATTTGGTATTTCCTTGAATCCCAGAAAGTCTTTGTTTAGTCTAGAAGAATGTAAACTTCTAGGTAATATAATTTCCATAGATGGTATTTGAATTGACCCAATCAGAATTGAAGCTATCATGAAAATTGATTCCCTGAGAAATAAAAAGGAAGTTCAGTCTTTCATTGGTAGAATTAATTTTCTGAGGAGGTTTATCCCAAATTTAGTTGAGATCTTAAGAGCTATCACCAACATGTTGAGAAAGGATGGTGTAATAAAATGGAATATATAATTAGACATATCATTTAGTGAGGTAGATTCAAGCTTGATTCATGCTCCTATCTTAGTGAGTGCTGATTTCACAAAGGATTTCATTATTTTTTCCTTTGCTTCAAAGCATACTATTGGAGTAGTACTAATGTAGAAGAACAAGGATGGATATGAAAATCCCATAGCCTTTTTCAGTACGGGATTAAGATATGCTCCTCTGAGGTACAATATTATGGAAAAGCAAGCTTTTTTCTTGGTAAAAGCTTTGAAAGATTTCATTGTGTATGTTTGGCATTCTCATATAATTGTATTTGTTCCTAATGTAGTAGTAAAGGATATCCTTACTCAAAATGATCCATATGGAAAAATGGGAAATGAATAACTGCTATTTTAGAATATGATATTGAATTTAATCCCCTACAAATATTATTTAGGGTCAAGGGTTAGCGAAATTAATGGATGAGTCAAATTTGCATGCATTGGACATCAATTTTATCACTGACCTGGATGATGATGAGTATTTTGTCTAGAAAATAGCAGCGAGGCTTGCTACTTCCCCCTGGTATATAGATATTGTTTATGTGTTGTAGAATTGACAAGCTCCACAAGGTATGACCAATACTAAACAAAGGTTTCTTAAATTAAAGGCTATCAAATTCTGTGTTCTAGATCAAGATTTATATTGGAAGGATGTTGGAGGGATTTTATTGAATTGTTTGTTACAAATTGAAATTGATAAGATAATGGAAAATTTTCATAAAGGTGACAGTGGAGGACACCTTTTCTAGAAGACTACAGTAAAAAAAAAACTTGAGAGTTGTCTTCTATTCGCCCACTTTATTTTCTTATGTACACAAAAATGTTTTTACTTGTCACAAATGTTAGAATTTTGAAGGAAAAAAAAACTCTTACCTTTGCCTTTGAATCCTATTTCAGTAGAAGTACCTTTTCAGCAGTGGGGTTTGGATTTTATTGGGAGATTCATCCTAGTCCTTTGGCTCAACACAAATGAATTCTGATAGCTACAAATTAGTTCACTAAATGGATAGAATTAGTTCCAACTAGGCAGGCCACAGACTTAGCAATTATCCAATTCATGGAGGGAAATATTATTTCTAATTTTGATTGTCCTCACAAAATCATCACTAGTAATGTTGCTTCTTTTAAATCTAAAAGGATCCTATATTTCTCCCATAAATATCACATATTTTTAGAACATTCTACTACCTATTATCATCAAGGAAATGGGTTAGAAAAATATTCTAACAAGATCTTGGTAAACATAATAAAGGAGTTGTGAGAGGAGAATAAGAAGTCTTCGCACAAAAAGTTGATAAATGCTCTATGGGATGATAGGGTAATCACTGAGAAATCAACTGGAGTGTCACTCTTTCAACTGGTTTATGGAGTTGATGCATTTTTCCCTACCTCGCTAGGAATTCTAGTTTTGAAATTATTACAGGAATTATAATTTGAAACAAGTGATGGGCATAGAAGGATAAATAAAATGGTCCAATTAAACAAACCCGAGAAGAAGCCTAAAACAACAATACGGAGATAATTTAGGATAGGATAAAAAGGATTCATGACAGAAGGTGAAAGCATATGATTTTTAGGTGAAAACATGGAAAGTTTGACATCTTATGGAAAGGTTCTTAGAAGACTGAAGCTTTCTATGGAACCAATGCATTTCTATTAGAATATTTAACAATAGAATCACTTGCTAGAGGGCTTGTCAATGGAAGGTTACTCAAATATTACTTTACGTGAATTCAGTTGATCTAAACCAACATCATTGTATATACCATTTTATTGTTTCAAGTACCGTAGGTGTGGGTGGTTGTCATCAGAAATTGAAGTCCGGAGTGAAGGCCCTAAGCTTCAAATTAATTGCTACTATATGTAATAATTTTTCAGTTAATCAAGTTAGTCTCAATTGTTTGAAGATTAAATAAATACCCAATGGAGAAGGCTACTAGTCTACAGTGTTCTTGACACCTCAGAGAGAGGATTTCATCCCCATTGGATTCATTGTTAGGGTAATATAAATATAGAAGTCAAGGTGTGGTTATCTAGCCATATATCCCATTGAAATATTGTTAATTAATTTTCATTTTATTACTATCTAGTATATAAAAGGAAAAATAGAAAAGAAAAAATAAAAGTAGAAAAGAAAAAGAAAAATAGAAAAAAAAAAGATTAAAGGGGAAAAGAAAAATGAATAAATAAAATAATAAAACCTCAAAAATTGTGTGCTAGTTCAAATGTCGCCAATATTTAAAGTGTATTAAATTTTGTTTTAAATCTCTAAATAAATGTTACTTGATGTTTTTTTTCTCTTTCCATAAATCGTTTTCAATTTTGAAGGGTCGAGATCATCCCCTCCGGGATCAATGGTGGGGGCCGATGTTCCCCCAACCTTCCCCCCCCCCCAACACCAACATTTCAGGACTTAACGAGGGGGCTAGGGGTTGGGTTCTAAAAAATGGTTTACAATAACAATAAACTGGATAATGTGTTGGATCCTCATTCATTTTAGGGGGTCCCTTCCTTTACCGCCTACCACTCCTACCACCTGTTAGTCCTTACAATCTCCTAGGTTGAGAAGGAAATGAACAAGGGTAACCTCAAACCACTTCAGCTCAGTAGCTAGCCCTACTGAGCATGAGAGGGATCTCTCTAGTCTAGATATGTTTTTTTGTTTGTTTGTTTGTGAAAATTTGGTTTTTTAAGGATTTGTTGAACTTAGGGTTTGGAGCAACAAGTAGGTCTAGGCTGTGGGAATACAGGAGCAAACATAATAAGGAGCTAGATTTCATAATCCATGGTGTAATTTTAGTATTTTTTAGTGTAGTATAAAGGATATAGTGTGGAAGAAACTAATGCACATAAATAAACATGATTTCATTAGCTTAGGAAGACAAAACAGATAACTATGAAAACCAGATAACAGAGCTTGAAAAACAAGAATTCTGAGTATTTTATCACAAGGTATTCACAGAAAGAAGAGATATAATGTAGAAAAAAGATGTTATACCATGAGAAAACAAAAATAATGAATTACAAGCACCATGAACTCACTGGGCTAGAGTTCCTTGAAAATAGCTGCAACCTATATTTGTATTAGTTGAAAGATGATTACAATGTAAGCCTCCTTCGCGAAAAGTTCAACCCTCTTCTCTTGAGGAAAAATGATATATATAGACTCTCATAGACCACTTGCCCACCTTCATGAATTGAATTCCTTGGTGGAGGAACTGACTCCAAGATTCTCTCAACCAATAGGTGAGAGTGAGAAGGTGAAACTCAAACACTTCATGAAGAGTTCGTTTATGAGTTTGCTTCTTTTATGAGGCCTAATAAACATAAAAAATAACTTATGATGTACATTTATTCATGCCTACACCACCTAGCCTTGCAACTAGTGCCATTACATAGATAATGTTGACTTTGACCAAGTCAGACTAGAAACTGGAAATATTACAGAGTGAAATTTTCCAAATAAAAACATAGAAAGTGTAGAAGCACAATGCCAATTTTGAGCTGATGTTTAGGTGCCTTCCATAGGTCAAAATGAAAAACTGAGTGAATGGTAAACTAGCCCTTAAAGTCTAATCTCTAGAGCAGTTTGAATTTCTGAATTTGGAGAATGGAAAGACCTTAAAAAATTCATTCTCCAAAGCTCACTCTAGAAGCACAACGCTTGTCAAAAAAAGGTCCAGAATGCTAGTTTTTTGCCACTTTTTTGCATTTTTATCCAAAACTAAGCCACCTCTGCAAAATATGGGCAAATGGGTTTTTAGAGGTTGACAAGAAATTTCCAAAAATGTATACCTTCCTCAAATGCAGGCTTGAGGAAAAAGCGCAGGGCCAAGGCGCTGCGCTTCTAGAGCAGTTGAATTTCTGAACTTAGACGAAAAATTCTCAAAAAAATCAAAATGCTCAGAATTTGCTCAAAATTGGAGGGAAGGTGTAAAAATAGGTTTTTTATAGCTTCATGGATGGTTTAGAAAGCATCTCCAAGTTTCCCTCATCCTTTTCATATTTTTTGGCCTCCTTGAGCTTGTTTTCAAGTTCTTTTACCTTGACATTGGTGATCATGTTTTGAGCTTGATAGTGATGTGCCATGTGTCTGAGAAATTGACTGTCTCTGTTTTCCTTCTCAAGGATCTCCTCCAAGTGTTCATTCACCCTATTAATCCAATATTCTTTATCTTGATGAACCTCTAGGCCGATCCTATCTTCTAGGTCAAGATCCTCATTAAGTAGAATTTGTTCTTGGTCCTCTTGTAAAGATTTCTTGAGGCCTCTTTTTATTGGTTTTTTCCTTTTTCCCCTTACCTATGATGATTCAGGCTCTCTTGATGTCTTGATCTCCTTAACTTTGTCGATTTTTTTCATTAACTTGGCTTTTTCCTTTGCTTTGAGATGATTGATTTCCTGTTCAAGGAATGATATAACATACTTTGCCCTTTCCAAATTGATCACCAGCTCCCTGATTTGGTAGTCCTTGTCCCTGATAATCTACCTCATGTTTCTGTTTTGATTCTCAGTCTCTAGATCAATTAGTTCAAATTCATGTTCAACTGTGTCTTTATCCTTTGTTGTTGATTCCTGCTTTGTTGATGAAGAAGGCTTGGCCCCTTTCTCTTTGTGAGAAGAAAACATAAGCCTTTACCCTTTGTTATACACTTTAGTCACCTCTTTCTTAGATAGTTGAGTCTTCTCCATTGTTTTTCTAGATTAATCCACCTCTATTTGTTGTTTTGGTGCAGTTGGAGACTGAGATGCTGCATTTTCCTCATGCCATTTGAAGGCTACTTCGAAAAAGGCTTCCCAAGACATACCTCTCTCTTCCAGTTGGTGAAGGACAATGGTTTTGATGAGACTGTGATGGAACAAGCTTGGGGACTACTCTTTGTCCTTTAATTGTATCTTTTAAAACATTTGGGAAATGCTCCTAAATAGATAATTACACATGTTGAGTGGATTTCGAGATGTGAAATGCATCAGGAGGTGAATATGATAGGCATACAACCTAGAGAATCTACCTTCGCAAGTGAAGAACCTCATGACAATTTTCATTAAAGCGACATAGTTCTCTAGTAAATATCTGAGAGGCAAGAGGTCAGTATGTGTATCTCTATATGGTATCCTTAAGAAGGGTTTGTAGCTTTCAAGATCTAGGTTCATTACTTTGAACTAGTATTCTCCATTGTCTCGTAAATCAGTTGCTATTGAAATGAAGGCCACTGAGAAACTGAACTCAATACTAGCAATGACAACAGTATTTGCTTTCAGTTGTTTTGCTACCCAATCTGTTAGTTGCTGATGAAATGATGTAGGAACATGAGGCTTAAAGAGAAAAAGCTTCATATTATTCCAAAAAAAATAGAAAAAAATGTTTTCAAGCAAAGGAGTGGGCTCCTTTACTCATCAAAATACAAAGCCTTCTAGTTAGGATTTGAACTAGAATCTAAGATTTGGATTATCATGTAATAAATTCAAGTAGTTAAATGTAGTGGAGATTCTTGAGGATAATATCATGGAGATTAGATAGGAATAGTTAGTTTGATCCTTTGATTTAGGATCTGGTTGTTAAATGAACCAGTACTTATGTAAGTTCTGAATCATTGTAAGGGGATTTTGACTTATTCGGCTTGTTTTGGCCATATAAGATTTAGTTGCAAAAATTATATCTCTCTATATTTTTGTGGTATAATTGGTAAATCCTAGAGTTGTTGCATCCCTCCATAGTATCTCTGTGTGCTATTGAACTTCTAGTTTGGCCTGAGAATTTAGAGTTCTATGTAATCACATCTAATTTCTTTTCGCCATGTATTAGTGACTGCGGGGGTAGAAGTATACGAATTCTTGATCCAGGACTGAAGTCCCGCACTCATTCCTAACCGTTGATTTCATTTTCAACGTCTTACGTCACCGTCAACAATGGGGGTTAGGCCTGTTTTAATCTCTGTGTTAATCGAAGTCCTGTGAGTTGTAGATCTAATGGCCTCTATCGTCCAACGGATATCGGGACATCAAGTGTTTGGACTTTAATCCAAAACCAGACCTGAACTTCTATAGATCAAGGATTTATATTCCCTATTAGCTCCGTAAGGGTGGTAATCGTCGTGCAATACTTCCCAGTGATATCACTACTGACCATTGGATCAACTGTGCCTTGATCAAATGGTGGAGACTAGTCAAGTTAAGTCGTAAACAAAACGGTTATCGCAATTTCTCTTATCAAAATCATGGCTTCCTTTGCAATATGCCGTAGAGACTCGAAACTGAATTGCGATCTACAATTTGTGATGTGCGATGATCATCGATTAACATTGCATCACATGGTTCAAGAGTGAATAACCGTACCTGGAGAAATTGTGATTGCAATATGCGATGATTAAGGGACTTGTAAAGCACTTGTCATTGTGGATAAATTAATCAATTCTACTACTTTAGCATAATAGATAACTTTGGAGGTATATGACTGATACTCAGCAGGAAATCCAAGAAGAAGTCCCACCCGAACTTGGAGAAATTATTTCCAGATTTGAACGTGTTAAAATTGGAAACTAGGGCAAAATTTCATGTGGGTCATCTTATTCATGGCTGATAATATTTTTGTTAGATTCCTCTCATCGAGAGGCGTAGGAGTGATATAAATATCATCCGATTCAAATAAGTATTCATGGAGATATGGATTTATTTTGATTATGGAATTATTATCAAGCTGACCTACAACTCATGTAGGCTCAGAAGCCAAAAAATCGCATCGATCCAAACACCAACATTGTGTATAAATACAGGAGAAAATTTCCTCATTTGGACTCACTCATCTCATCACATCTCTCCCTCTCTACTATGCAGAAAAGAATCGTTTCTCTACTACGCAAAAAAGGGTCTCTCCCTCACACATGTGAAGCCGAAAGCAACTGAAACTAAAGCTGCAACTGCAGAAGTAAAGATTGACCTACGTGGACTAGAAGATCTCCTCGTCTAAACTCAATTATAGCTTCATCTAAACCTCCTCTAAAAGCTACAACTTTTGGTGGTGGAATCAAGTCAATCTGGCAGACAGTTTGCAAGATATTGATTGCCGTATTTTGAAGCCAGAAGCTTCCGAAACTAAAGCTGCAACTACAGAAGTAAAGTTTCACCTACATGGACTAGAAGATCTCCTCACCTAAACAGCACTATAGCTTTGTCTGAACCTCCTCTAAAAGCCACAACTTTTGGTGGTGGAATCAAGTCAATTCGATAGATGGTTTGCAAGATATCGACTACCCTAGTTTGAAGCCAGAAGCTGCCGAAACGGAAGTTGCAACTACAGAAGTAAAGTTTGACATACGTGGACTAGAAGATCTCCTCATGTGAACTGCATTGTGGGTTCATCTAAACCTCCTCTAGAAGCTTCAACTTTTGGTGGTGGAATCAAGCCGATCTGACAGTTGGTTTGTGAGATATCGTCTGCCCTAGTTTGATGATGAAGCCACTAATGTTGATGTTGCTGATCTAGGGTTTGCTACTACTGATATGAATCAGATTTATTGTACTATTTCTCTTTGCTGAATTATTGAAGAGAAAAGAAGATTTGATCAAAGGGTTTCCCCACACATTGTGGGGTTTGTCCCTGGCCAGCTGCCACATCTTATGTCTCTTGTTTTGGCTTGTTTTCTATCGATCGTTTAATGTTCTATCTACACTTTACTTTATGTACATGTGATTTCTAATCTATGGAATATAATAAGGAAAATAAGTAAATGGTTTTAAGCATAGAACATACCATAACTTAACATGGTATTAGAGCTGAGGTGAAGACAAAGCCCGAGAAAGAGCAAGAGCAATCACCGAAGACAAGATTGGAAAAGCTATCCTAAAAGAACGATGGGGTCGTCAACACTCTTTCCTGCCAAAGACAAGCTCCGTGAGAAATCCGACTATCACGGATGGAAGATGTTTATCGATCTAACCCTTGAGGATCAAGGAGTGTTGGATCATGTGAGAGGCAATATTGTTGAGCCTCCATCAAATGCACCTCATGCTGCCGGGAACAAATGGAAGAATGGAGAAATTAAAGTGAAGAAGATCATTCAGGACTCTATTGACAAGCACTTGATGGCCTACATCTCTAAACTAGACACCTCCAAGGAAATCTACGATACACTGGTGAGTTTATTTAAAGTTAATGATGCAAATCAAGTTTTGTTTCTTAGAAATAAGCTGAGGGAAATCAACAAGGGTAAAGATGAGAGTATGCAAGCATACCTCTTAAGAATCACCAAGATCAAGAACGATCTCCTATCTATTGGGGAGACTATTATTGACAGAGTAATGGAACTCACGACTCTTGGAGGATTACCATCCGAATGCTACGTGTTCAAGACTACCCTTCTGAACAATAATGTAATTCCTGGTTTTGAGGAATTAATGACTAGATGAATTCAAGAAGAAACAAGGGTAGAAGAGCAATAAATGCCCAAGCCTAAAGGTCCTCCTACTGCCTTTTCTTCTCATGCTAAGAAAAGAAATAATTCTGGGACTAAATTAAAAGTAAACGCTGGACCTAAGGGTGGAAGAAAAGGACTCACACTAGGATGATGATCAAAATCCCTTTGATGGCAATCAAAGGAATGACAAATTCATAGCAAAGGTAAGAGGAGAGTTGGGAATCAAGGAAGAGGACAACCATTCAAAAAGGCTAGAAATTCCAGGAAGTATTAAATGCACCTGACCTCAAAAAGAACCTGGTGTCCATCTCGACGATAGAAGACAAAGGTTACAAGGTAACCTTCAGTGATGGCAAGGTACGTATATGGAAAAATAATGCTAAAGATGCCTTCACTCTTGGGTTTCGTGTTGATTCATTATATCAGGTCGATGGAAGTCTACTAGGTGTCATGTCCTATGACACATCTCTTCAGTCCAAACTTTGGCATCGAAGGTTTGCCCCCGCTTCATTATAAAGCTCTACCGGATGTAATACAAATGGTGACAAAGATGCCTGAATTCTGAGTAGAGAAAGAAGGTGTATGTCTAGGAGGTGCCGAAGGAAAGCTCAAAAGGGGACCATTCCCCTCAGGCCTAAGCAAGACCTCCAATATATTACAGTTGGTTCACTCAGGCATAGTTGAGGCTAGCATTAAGAGGGAGACTACTACACCACATACTCTAGAGTAGAATGGTGTGGCACTGTACAATTGTGGAAGCTATCTTTATGGGTAGATGATGTAACAATGCCTGATGTGGAAGAACCCATGGACCTTATTTATCCACCTGAGCCTTCCTCTTCTAGGAAGAGGCCTTCATGGCTTAGGGGGATACTTGATGATGCTGAAAGACATGCTGCACCCCAAGGAACCTTCCATGAAAGTAAGAAACCTAATAGGTATCAGGGATACCTGACCATCATGAGCACGATCATACAAAATGAGCCTTCATCATTCTCATATTTTGTCAAGCATCAAGTATGGAAGGATGCTATGACCATTATGGAGAATGATGCCTAGGAAGTAGTTCCTAGACCCCAGGATAAGACAATTGTTACCTCAAAATGGCTTTACAAGGTAAAGCTACAACAGATGGAAGTACGGAATAGTATAAGGCTCATTTTGTTTCTCATGGTTTCTCCCAAAAGGAAGTTATAGACTATGATGTGATATTGCACCTGTTGCCAGATATACGACCATCCGCTTGATCATAGCGCTTGTGGCTTCATGAGGATGGAACCTACATCAGATGGATGTCAAGGCCGTGTTCTTGCATGGTTCAATCAAAGAAGAGGTCTATGTGGAGCAACTCAAAGGATTTGAGATTTATGATTGAAAATAGCATGTATGCAGGTTGAAGAAGGCTCTCTATGGGCTGAAGCAAGCACCCTGAGCATGGTATGATAGGATCGATAGCCACTTGATGATGTTGGGATTCACTAGGAGTGAAGCCTATCCTAACCGTTACTTTAAGGTTGAAGATGACAAGCCTCTCATACTGGTGTTGTATGTGTATGACCTCTTTCTAATAGGTGCATACCCTCTAATTCAAAAATGTAAGAGGGAGTTGGCTTCCGAATTTTAAATGAAGAACCAAGGACTTGAAGTGTGGCAGAAGCCAAGGGAAATTTTCCTATCTCAAGGAAAATATATGTTGAAGATTTTGAAAAGATTTGGTATGGTGGACTGCAAGCCTGTGACTACCTCGAGGATCTTAACTTTCAGAATTTATATGGTAGTGATGTCAGACCAGATTTGGGAAATGCCTCTGAGTTTCAAAAAAAAACTCATTCATGTTGATGTTCTTCGTGAACCTCCGTCCGCACATATGTCTTGCAGTTAGCATTGTTAGCTCATATTTGGTTGAGGCTCACTAGATTGGTGCCAAGAATCTTTTGAGATGTCTTCAGGACACAATCTCTCATGGATTGAGATACATTGTTGGAAATATGAAACTGCATGATTATTTGAATGTTTATTAGGCAAGTAGTGTGGAGGATCACTGGAGAATTCTTTTAGTGTTGTTTCTCTTTGGATTCTGCTTCGATATAATGAATGAGTAGGAAGCAGAAGTCAGTTTCCATAAGCACCACCGAGACTAGACACATATCTATGAGTATGATCTCATATGAAGTTGCCTAGTTGGGGAAGCTCTTCAATGAGCTGTTTGAACACATACCACTATGATTCTTTGTAACAATTAGAGGTGGGGATAAATTATCGAGGAATCTCGTATTCATAGATTGCTCTGGTAGATAGACATCATTTGGGATATGGTAAGTTGATGAGCAAGGAGGCTCCATCACATTAAGATGATGTACAGGTCCATACGCCTTGTCAAAGCCCAGAGGAAAAATCTAATCTATGATTTTCCCAAACGACTTGGAGTCATCAAGAAACCCTTGTACAAGGCTCCTGCGTGTTGCATACATTGAACTCTGGGAGATCTGAGGGCTTGCAGTTCTTACTGGAGCAACATACTACCACAGGGTGACTCACCCTCCCTTGGTGGTGTGCACTAGAACAAGATGTTTCACTCTCTTGAGGGACAAGATGATTCGCACTCTTGTGGAACATGATGATTCACTCTCCTATGTAGCACGATTGATGTGTTCTCCTGTGAGGCCTAGATTGATTTGTTCTACATGGCGGCCTAGATTGATGTGTTCTCCTATGAGGACAAGATTGATTAGTTCTCTTGTCGAGGGATCCTACCCATGCAGTCTGGGACTCATGGAAAATACCTCTCATCTGATCAATGACCAGGGAAATGAAGTTAGGGACCATAGTAGTACCGATGGACGCATCATTGTATCTACCATACTCCCTATTCTAGGATGACCTCCATTGATCTGGGATTAATGATACCGGTCTGGGACCAATGGTAGGAGTTGTACCATATTATGACACTGACTTTGGGTCAGTTGAGACTAGTCTGGGACCAGTGTCACATACTCTGAGACTAAGTTCATGTCAGTGTAGTACTGGTCTAGGACTAGTGAGAGTGGTACATACTATGACATTAACTTCAGGTCGGTTGAGATTGGTCTAGGACAAGTGGTACACTCTCTAAGACTGTGATACTAGTATGGGACCAGTGGTAGGAGTGGTACTTACTATGAAGCTAACTTCGGGTCAGTTGAGACTGGTTTGGGACCAATGGTACGCACTCTGAGACTGACTTTGAGTCAGTGTAAGATGATATTGGTCTGGGACCAGTGGAGTTGTACTTACTATGACGCTGACTTTGGGTTGTTTGAGATTGGTCTGGCACCAGTGGTACATACTCTGAGACTGACTTTGAGTCAGTATGATACATCCTCGATCATTTCTTCTTCTTCGTAATTCAGACAAAAGCAGAGTAGATCAGGACAATGCAAGAGCAGAGTTGAACAGAGTAGAACAATACAGATCAGTACAGGGCAGAACAAGACAAAGAAGAATAGGCAGAATAGAGTAGAGCAGGACAAGGGTCAGGCTATACAGGGCAGTGCATTTGATGGATGAATAGTAACGACTGATAGATAGATTGCAGATGAAGTTCTCCCTAGTTGGGAGGGAGTGTTAAAATTGTCAACTAGGGAAAAACTTCATGTGGGTCATCTTATTCATGGCTGATAATAATTTTATTAGTTTCCTCTCATTGAGAGGTGTAGGATTGATATAAATATCATCCGATTCCGATAAGTATTCATGGAGATATGAATTTATTTTCATTATGGAATTATTATCAAGCCAACCTACAACTCATGTAGGCTCAGAAGCCCAACAATCACATTTATTCAAACAAAAACGTTGTGTATAAATATAGGAGGACATTTCCTCATTTTGACTCACTCATCTCATCACATCTCTCTCTCTCTGCTGCACAGAAAAGAGTCTCTTCTCTACTACGCAGAAAAGGGTCTCTCCCTCAAACATGTGAAGCCAGAAGTTGTTGAAACTGAAGCTGCAACTGTAGAAGTAAAGATTGACCTAGGTGGACTAGAAGCTATCCTCATTTTAACTTTTCTATAGGTTCATCTTAACCCCCTCTAAAAGCCACAACTTTTGGTGGTGGAATCAAGTCAATCCGACAGACTGTTTGCAAGATATCGACTACCCTAGTTTGAAGCCAGAAGCTGCCGAACCCGAAGCTGAAACTACAGAAGTAAAGTTTGACCTACGTGGACTAGAATATATCCTCATTTGAACTATGCTATAGGTTCATCTAAACCTCCTCTGAAAGCCGCAACTTTTTTTCGTGGAATCAAGTCAATCTGACAGACGGTTTGCAAGATATCGACTGCCCTAGTTTGAAGCTGGAAGCTGCTGAAACTAAAGCTACAACTACAGAAGCAAAGCTTGACCTACGTGGACTAGAACATCTCCTCATATGAACTACACTGTAGGTTCATCTGAACCTCCTCTAGAAGCCACAACTTTTGGTGGTGGAATCAAGCCAATCTGATAGTCGGTTTGTGAGATATCGTCTGCCGTAGTTTGATGATGAAGTTGCTAATGCTGATGCTGCTGATCTAGGGTTTGCTACTATTGATATGAATAAGATTTATTGTACTATTTCTCTCTGCTGAATTTTTGAAGATAAAAGAAGATTTTGTCAAGGGGTTTCCCCACACATTGTGGGGTTTGTCCCTGGCTAGCTGCCACATCTTGTGTCTCTTGTCTTGGCTTGTTTTTTGTCGATTTTTTAATGTTCTATCTACACTTTACTTTATGTACATGTGATTGCTAATCTGTGGAATATAATAAGGAAAATAAGTAAATTGTTATAAGCATAGAACATACCATAACTTAATAGAACGATTGCCCATTACACCTGCACCTAAGCTGCCATTTGTGGTATCAGAGCAGCTTAAAGACACTAAACAAGATCTGAAGGATTAGAGAAAGAAATCGACCATGGATTTCAGAGTTAGAAGAGGACATGGTAGAAGAGGAAGACCTGTTGGAAATGCAGAGGTAGTGGAAGCTATGCAACAGATGAAAGATAGATTAGAAGCAATGGAAACAGAGAGAGATGAAAATGCTGGAGATGTCAGTGAGTTTGAAGTTGAAGCTGTAGAAGAGGAGGAACCTGTAGAAGTTACTCCTGAGATGAGATTCTTTAAGTCAGTGTTGAGATCCACATCTAGTCCCAAAACTGAGGTTTCAATTTATGCAGGAGGATTAAATCCTGAGGAGTTTATAGACTGGATTAATGACATGGAGAAATTCTTCAATTATGAAGGAATAGAGGATGAAAAGAAGGTGATGTTTATTGTCACAAACTGGAAAGGACATGCAGCACTTTGGTGGGATGGATTGCAAGCAATAAGAAAGAGAATTAGTAAGCATCCAATTAAAAATTGAAACAGAATGGTGGTAAAATTGAAAAGTAATTATTTTCCAAGTAATTATCAACATAAATTATTTAGACGGATGCAAAATCTTAGACAGAGGTCTTTAATAGTGAAAGAATACACAGAGGAGTTCTACAAGGTGAGCATAAGATCTGAACAAATTCAAGATACATATGAGAAGGTGGCAAGATATGTGAATGGTCTTAGAATGGACATTCAAGATGAGATAACTGTACTGTCCCTGTTATAGACATATTTGGGCACTGCAACCCCAAACTCATATGTCCATAAACTAATGGCTCGTTAAGTCCCTAAAAGTGTTGTTTCACACCCTAAAAGATCATGGTCAACTGATTACATCATTCCTTAGAAGTTCCACATGAAAAACTACTCAGAACTAGCCAAAATGGGGCCATACAGACTACTCCATGGGCAAGGTGTGATGGATACTGTCTGCCTAACTGGCTAGGTGCGATGCATACTCAAATGGCCTTCTGTGGGGTGCGATGAGTGAGAATAGACAAATGGCAGAGATAGTTGGCAAGGTGGATGATCATGGAATCTTCTAAAAATTTCTCTTGTGACACTTGCCTCTCTAAATTCATCCAGGGATGAGTAAGATATCATGAAATCTCGAAGTGGAACCAAGAACTATCAATGGAATGACACTAATAAAAAACCCAGAGCTGACTCACACCCTTGCAAGACATCTATAAATGGATCCCTCATCTGAGAGATCTAGAGGTTGTAATTTTGTATTTTGTAAGGAAGTGTTGTTGGTTTGCTAAGAAGAGACATTACATTGTTGGGTGATTTGCTTGTTCATAAGGTGAACAGGGCTTCTACAACTAGGAGGATGGTGCTAGATCAGACAACTGGGTTGTAATCCTCTCTTACATTACTATTAATAAAGTTCTTTGAGTTTTCCTCCATATGATATTGTATTTGTCAATCTTATTGTTTATGAATGCAATTGTATGGTCAATGTGTTTCTAATTCCGCATTGTTTATAACGTTTTAGATAGAGATGCTTTGATAATTTACTATTACTTTGACTCTACAGGTACTCTTTGAAGCAGGAAGAGTAAGAGAGCAGTGGCAAATTCTATCAAGGAAAGCAGAAATCAAGCTAGGATCAAAGCGGAAGATCCAAGTTGGTCCTCTCTTCTTCTCTTCCATATATCACACTTAGAGGAACTCTTGAAAAGCTTTCATTGTTTGTTTCTAAGATAGCTACCCGTCTTAGCGGGACTAGCAATTCGAATCGACACTAGTTTTCCCTGAAACATTCCCCTAAAATAGTACAAGAAGGTTATCAGATGGTCCTGAAGGTTGATGAAAAACCCATGAGGAAGCTGTCTACCAGAAATAGAGGTGCTTTTTGAGGAAGGGGTAGTCAAGGTGGTAGAGGAAGGTCTACAACACCTAGAGATGGAGCTAGCAGCAGTTCAAGTTAGCATACACCCACAGGAGGTGATGCAAGTGACAGAGGAATTTTTTCCAGGGGAGGAGGAGGTAGAGGTAGAGGAAGAGAAATTAGATGTTACAGATGTAACAAGCTGGGAGACAGAGCCTATGAGTGCCCAGAAAATGTAGGAAAACCTCAAAGAAATGAAATTGTTGGTTAGATTGAAGAGGAAGTAGCAACGATGATAGAAGAAGAAAATGTACTAGAGAGAGGAGAATATTTGGTAGTTAACAAAGTATTGCTAAAGCCAACAAATGAAGTTGTTGAACCAACACAAAGGAAGACTTTGTTCAGGACTGTGTGCAAGGTTCAAGGAAAATGTTGTCAGAGGATAATTGATAGTGGCAGAACTGATAATTTGGTCTCTATAGAAGTGGCGGAGAAGTTGAAATTGACGACAAAGAAACATCCAACACCTTACAAGGTGTCATGGCTACAAAAGGGACATCAATTATTAGTGAATGAACAATGTGAAGTGGAGCTGTAGTTGGGCAAGTAGAAAGATAAAATTTTGTGTGATGTGATGCCTATGGATGTATGTCACATATTGTTTGGAAGACCTTGGTAATATGACAGAGGAGATATGCATGATGGAAAAAGAAACACGTACAAATTTGGTAAAGATTGTGTCAATCATACATTACTCCCTATTAGAGCTCGAAACTGCCTTAGGCTAAAGGAAGGCGAGGTTCAAGGTAACATCAAACCAAACTCAGCCTCGTAGCTAGCCCTACGAGGATAGGAGAGGGCTCCCTCAGGGTCTATCTCATCAAAAGATGTCCAATAGGGCCTGAGATGACCTAAATGCAAAACTGATAATGATTTTAGGCTAGTAAATAAATAGGAAAGAGGTACTTGATAAATGTCTGGATTTCCTGGGCTGTATGAGACAAGGAATAGTAAGAGCAGAGAAATTAAATTGAAGACACAGATTAGTTCATGAGGCAAGATAGGCAAGAGGTTTAGCAATCAGTTTTGAAATAATATGGGGTGGAAAGACTGTTGAGAGGTTTGAAAAGGGCATATATAATGAATCCTTATCAAACAGAAGAAGATACACAGAAACATGAACACTTTCCCAAGGCATAGCAATAAATTGGATTCTACCCTTCTTACTTAAAAGCATTCAACTGGAAATGAACGGTAAAACATAACAAGATACATATGAAACAGAAAGAAGAAACATATGCTAAACTCACACCGCATGAATCGCATGAATCAGAGCTGCATCATTTCATTAATTCTCTGTCAAAACTGTACAGTGAAGCTTAGATTTTTTCTCCCACACGTTTCCCCCATTTCTTTTTCCTTACAAATGATTTACAAGAATAAATAAACTCAAAGGTATGATAACAAATTGATGAAAATAGGGTGTTGTTTAACATCAATAACAAACAAGAAGCAACCATCTGTTCTAAAGAAAAGCAGTGTTACATGTTGTTTGTTGATAGCCAATAAGAATGCGGAACCTGTGGCGTAAACCCTTTGAATTCCAACTGAAGACAAAAAATAGACCATCCAATCCGATTGCTCTGCTGTGATAGACTTATTCACTCTATTTTAAGTTTTGGTCTTTCACTTTCACTTTACATTTGCCGTTTGAAAAAAAAAACATTTTCTTAATAAAAATAGCTTTTTAAACTAAAATTTCACCTTTAATAAAGGGAAAAATGAATGATCTCAGATGTAAATTTTCTAATCTCGACAATACCTCCTTCACTACCAGTGAACACATAGCTATTTGCCAAAAATACCTATCTTTTTGTAATAATGGCAAGCTCCACATGCTTTCAATTGAAGAAACGATTTTACCTTTATAACAAAGACGCTATTTCCCACACCATGTTTTTGCACCCTAGCAAACTCCTTTCTTGTTTAATGATTTATAGATTTCACTGACTGTATCGACTATCTTTACCAGCGCATTTACCATCTGAAGTAATTAGTCACTAATACGAGAAATTCAATGCCTCTTCTTCAAATCAGAACATGAGCTAACATCATTGGCAAGGACGCATAAATTTTACTCGGAGCAAAAGAGTGAATCGACTTAGAAATTCGATGAAAAATTGATGAAATTTGGTCTTTTGGCTCCGTGTGTCACACTCCAGCCCAACGCACCGCACAGGATGGATGTGCCGCGCAAGTGCAATTTTGCACTGTGCATTTCGGCTCTACGCACCGCGCTCAGTGGGTGCTCCGCGCCTTCTTCCAGTGCGCCATACAGGTGACCTTCATCACAATTCGACCTTTCAAACACTGTTTTCACTCTTTGACAATATAAATCGGTTTTCTTTGATGCCTTTTGATGCAAATGGATTGTCAAAGACAGCAACAAAATTCATTAGTCACGTTTCAAGAATTTCACCTTCCACCTGTAGTGCCTTTGCAAATACAAGCCTAATTAGACACGTGAATGTCGATAGAAATACACCTTCACAGCTTTTAAATTTTGCAATTTCTGAGGTACTTTTTAAAACATTCTTGATCGAAGCAGTGTTGAGAAAAAACTTTGTATACTTCTTGGAAATCTGCTCCTAAAAAGTTTTCGAACCCCTCAGGAATGGTACCAAGCAGTTTCCTATACAAAGTTTAGGAGCGGTTTCTTTGGATGCAAAGGAAAAACATCAAAATGTCTTATATGATCAAGACCTCAAATTTTGTGTTTAGAAACCCATTAACTAATTGGCACCTTTTAGTTTTAATGCAAGCTCTATTCCTTTTATTTCCTCCTTGATTTTGTGACTTAAATGACGGTTATTTTTGGCTATTTTTGTAGAGATGACTGATGTTGAATTCGGAAAAGGATCATGGAGAGACTGCATGTGAAAATATTCAACTGAAAAACTTTGAATAATTACATATTTGAAAGCAAATTTAATGATTTCTTCTTCAAAACAGAGTTTTGAAGAAGAATCTCTTTAGCATTATTTGATGATGAAATTTTGTAATGGAAACTGATTTGGAACCTCTCATGTAGACTCAGTCGACAAAACCCTAGACCTAAAAACTCTAAAAGACTCTTTGCTGACCAAAGACCATCCATGACTATAAATGACTGAAACATTGAGTTTGATGAATTCTGATGAACTTTAATGATCAATCACAAGCCAGCAGATACAAACATGAGGGGAATGAGAAAACCACGCCCTTCCGTCAGACAATGGCATGCCCCTAGCGGAATGCAACTGAGTGAATCAAGAGAGACACCTAAAAATAAAATGCAATAAAGAGATTTTGATCTCTGACAGAGGGCTGAACAAACCGACTCTAACACTCCCTATGGAAGAAGAGGATGCATCAAGAAAGTTTGATCTGAAGACTCTATTGCTAAGTGGAAAATAATACTTGCAGCAGATTGAAGAGAATGAGGTGAATTTTTCATTGATTTGCAAGCCCAAGATAATAATTACTTCCACTAAAGTTTTTGATTTACCAATTGAAATACAAGAGATGTTGGATAGTTATTGTGATATCATTGTAGATGACTTGCCTAATGAGTTACCAACCATTAGAAAAATCAGTCATCATATAGATTTGATTCCAAGAGAAAATCTACCAAATAAAGCAGCTTACAGGATGACTCCCACAGATAATGAAGAAATCATAAAAGATGTTCAAGAACTGTTAGATAAAGGATTGATTAGAGAGAGTTTGAGTCGTTGTGCAGTGCCAACAATGTTTAGCCCAAAGAAATATGGAGGTTGGAGAACGTGCATTGATTCAAGAGCAATAAATAAAATAACCATCAGGTACAGATTTCCTTTACCTAGAATTGAAGATTTGATGGATTGTTCGGGTGCAGCAAGATATTTTAGAAAGCTAGATTTAAAGAGTGGGTATCATCAAATAAGGATTAGAAAAGGGGATGAATGGAAAATTTCTTTTAAAACAAATGAAGGATTGTATGAATGGATGGTAATGCCTTTTGTGTTATCAAATGCACCTAGTACATTCATCAGTCTTATGAATGAAGTTTTGAAGGAATTTATTGGTAAATTTGTAATAGTATATTTGGACGATATATTAGTTTACAGCAGGTCTAAGGACAAACACACGAGACATCTGAATTATGTCTTACAAAGGTTGCAACAAGAGAAGTTACTGCTAAATTTAAAGAAGTTTTCATTCATGAAGGAAGAATTAGTGTATTTGGGTTTTGTTATTTCTACTGATGGATTAAAGATGGATCCAAAGAAGATCAAGGCAATCATAGAGTGGCCTTCGCAAAAAAGTGTTTTGGAGGTAAGAAGTTTTCATGTTCTTGCTAGTTTTTATAGAAAATTCATAAGGAACATTAGTAAGATCAATGCTTCTATTATCGACACTATACAGAAAGATAGAAAACCATTTAAATGGACTGCTGAAGCAAAAAGGAACTTCCAGCTGTTGAAAAGGAAGATCACTGAAAAAACTATTTTGATTTTTAACCTTTCCAAGTTAAATGTGATGCCAGTGAAGAAGCCATTGGAGGTGTTTTAAGTTAGGAGGACAGATCTATAGGTTATTTCAGTGAGAAACTGAATGAATCAGAGAACAAATATTCTTCTTATGATAAGGAATTTTATCCAGTTGTGTAGTCATTGAAGAAGTGGATACATTACCTGATATCTAAAGAGTTTATAGTTTATTCAGATAACCATACATTGCAATACATTATGCAAGAGCCAAATCTTAATCAGAAATATGCCAAATGGGTAGAGTATCTTCAAGGTTTTAATTTTGTCTTGAAGCATATAAATGGCCAATCAAATAAACTAGCAGATGCCTTAAGTAGAAGAAACATACTACTTCAATAAAGTCAAATTCAAGTGTTGGGTTTTGATTTTCTTAAGGAATTGTATGAAAAAGACTTAGAGGCATTTGAAGCTTGTAAAAATCTTGTTTTGTTAGACAGAAGTAAGTGGCTTGATTATTTCTTTCAAGATGGATTTTTGTTTAAAAGAAACCAGTTGTGCACACCAAATTGTTCTATGAGGGAAAATTTAATCAAGGAGAAACATAGTGGTGGACTTGCAAGACATTTTCATGTAGACAAGACTTATGAGTAGTTGAATAGGTTTTATTCCTGGCTGAAGATGAGGACTGAAGTGGAGAAGTATGTGAAAAATTGTAAAGTCTGTCAATATGCAAAAGAAAGAAGCCTTGTATGTTCCATTACCTATTCCAGATAGACCTTGGGATGTGGTAAGCATGGAATTTGTTTTGGGCTTACCAAAGACTCAAAGAGGAAATGATTCAATTTAGTTTGTGGTTGATAGATTTTAAAAAATGGCACATTTTATTCCATGTTATAAAATTAGTGATGCTACTCACATTTCTAATCTATTTTTTAAAGAGATTGTAAGATTGCATGGGTTACATAAGAGTATTGTTTCAGACAGAGACTCCAAATTTGTTGGACTTTTTTGGAGGACATTGTGGAAGAAGCTTGGAACTAAACTGATTTTCAGTTTTTCTGATCATCTTCAAATGGATGGATAGACTGAAGTTGTAAACAGAAGCTTGGGTAATCTTCTGAGAAGTGTTATAGGTGAACATCCAAAACAATGGGATCAAGTATTGGAACAGGCTGAATATGCATATAATGACTCTCCTAACAAGATTATAGGGGAGATTCCATTCCATATAGTTTATGGAATGCACCCAAGAGGAGTGTCTGAATTAAGAAATCTGGGAAAAACTGAGATGAGAAGTGCTGAAGGGGAAGATTTTTCTTCAGAGATGCAATAAATACATGAACAGGTAAAACAACAGTTACAGGACAGTAACATAAAGTACAATAGCATAGCAGACTTGAGAAGGAGAGAAGTTAACAAAGTACAAGAGCAGAGCAGACTCTAGAAGGAGAGAAGTTAACTTTGAAGTTGGAGATTTAGTTTTAGCACACCCGATTTAGATTTAGATTTGAAATTGAATTACACCTTGATATTGGAATATCTCTAATTTTCAATGTTACTGATTTGTACAAGTATGAAGGTGAAAATGCAGATGACACAGCAAAAGACCAAGATAAACAAGAAATTTATTGGGTAAAACAGTTACCTACAACAAAGGAATTGCACCAAGAGAGGATTTTGGACAAGAAATTGTTGAAGAAGACAAGGGGACAGGAGTATTTTCAGTATTTGGTAAAGTGGAAATATCAAACAATTGCTAATGCTACTTGCATGACAGATGCCATGCTACAGAAATTGGGTAGTTCTATAGAAGAGCTCATGGATAGGAGCCCATGAAGAATTTTATCCATAGGAGTCTGATGTAGGAGCATGAGGCTTAAAGGCAAAAGGCTTCATATTATTCCAAAAAAAAAAATACAAAAAAAAGTTTAAAAGCAAAGGAGTAGAGTCCTTTAGCTGGCAATTTACAAAGCTTTCTAGTTAGGATTTGAAATAGAATCTAGGATTTGGATTATCGTGTAATAAATTCAAGTAGTTAGATGTAGTGGATATTATTGAGGAGAATATCATGCAGATTAGATAGGATTAGTTAGTTTGATCCTTTGATTTAGGATCTGGTTGTTAAATGAACCAATAATTATGTAAGTTCTAAATCATTGTAAGGGGATTTTGACTAATTCAGCTTGTTTTGGCCATATAAGATTTAGTTGCAGAAATTATATCTCTGTGTATTTTTGTGTATAATTGGTCAATCCTGAAGGTGTTGCATCCCTCTGTAGTATCTATGTGTGCTATTGAACTTCCTGTTTGGCCTGAGAATTTAGAGTTCTATGTAATCGCACCTAATTTCTTTTCGTCGTGTATAGCCACTTTGGGGGTAGAAGTGTACGAATTCTTGATCCAGGACTAAAGTCCCACACTAATTCCTAATCGTTGATTTCATTTTCAATTTCTTACATCACTGTCAATAGCGGGGGTTAGGCTTGTTTTAATCTGTGTGTTAATCGAAGTCTCACGAGCCATAGATCTGATCGCCTCTGTCATCCAATGGATATTGGGTCATCAAACATTCAGACTTTAATTCCAAAACCGAACCCGAACTTCTATAGATCGAGGACTTATATTCCCTATCGGCTCCATAAGGGAGGTAAGCGTCGTGCAAGATTTTCGGGTGATATCACTATTGACCGTTGGATCAAGTGTGCCTTGATCAAATGGTGGAGATTGGTCGCTAAGTTGTAAACAAAAGGGTTATCACAATTTCACTTATCGCAATCACGACTTCCTTTGCAATATGCGATAGAGACTCGGAATTGAATTGTGATCCATGATTTGCGATGTGAGATGATCACCAATTAATATTGCATCGCATGGTTCAAGAGTGAATAACCTTGCCTGGAGAAATTGTGATTACGATGTGCAATGTTTAAGGGACTTCTTCGTAGGAAATCCGAGAAGAAGTCCTCCCCAAACTTGTAGAAATTGTTTCTGGATTTGAATGATTATCCATTAAACCTGCACCCAGGCCACCATGAAATCTTGTCTCAATCACCCTTTTGCAAAATTCCAAGTAGCGGACATCCTCAAAGCATTGTTTGATGAAAGGATAGGAGTTGATTGTGTTGTAGTTTGATGATTCATATCTAAGGATCCTCCCTCCTTTGTGTTTTCCCTTTCCTTTTGGTGAAGATTCTACCTCCATGATGACACAAAGTCCAAGCAATAGGAAGTGAAAATAAGATGTGGGCTGTGAATGGAAATGAAGTGATATGTAGGTGATTTTGAAAAAATGATGGAAGCGGTCTTGGGAAAGGTGAAATGACTTTGAGATTTGATGAAACTGAGTGGAGAAATAGTGGAAATATGCTTTGATTGTAGGTGGAAACAAGAGGGTTTACGATGAAATTTGCTAGAAATCCTCTACGAATGAGCTAGGGTTTTGCTTTTTGAATGTTTAAGCTTTGATTTGAGGTGGGTCAAATGGTCAAAATGGCTCATTAAACATGTATGTGGGTGTAGGATGTCATTTCATATGTTTTGGAAATTAAAAATAATGATGGCCATTTTTACCCTAACATTTCCCATTAAAAATTTGCTATAAACCTTAACTTGAAGAATATTTGATATGAGATGAAATTGGGAAAGAAAAAGATAGAGCGTGATGGTGTACTTGTTCCTTAGATTAGAAGTCATTAAAACCAAGCTTGAAAGTGAAACTTTGAAGTTTAGGAGAGTTTTGGTGAATTTTGGGGCACTCTGTCTTGTGCATCACACAGTGTTCCTACGTGCAGCGCCAAAGCATAGCGTAGTGCTTCTACGCACAATGCTTATCTCCTAAGCATAATGCATTTCTTCTACATACAAAGCCTTCAAATCTTTGGTAGTTTCTCCTAGGAATACAAATTGTTTTCTCTTTTGGGTGAGAAAGATTGATGATAAGGGGTGAATAGGATATGAATGAAGGAGTTTTGTGGATTTTTGAGTTTATATAGGGAAAATTCCCTCACTTTTTCAAAAATAAATGGGACCTACCCTCCTTTAGAAACTGATTTTCACTTTATGAAGACAAATTTTACCTTTACCATTGCAAACTTGAGATGTCCTTTGCTTTCCTGAGAGTATGAGGAGTGTGTGAAAAATCAAGATCAATTCTCCAAAAGTTGCTTTGTCATGTTTTACTCACTGCTGGTTTTATTCCTGGAAATGATGGACCTTGGAAACCCTAGTGACCTAATGGAATGATGATGATGAAAAACCCATTTTCATTGTGACACCTTCCTAAAATGCGATAGGCAGCTAGCATAAGTGAATTTTCAAACAATGACTTCATCTTTTGACTGACCATACAATGACCAAATTTGTTGTGTTAATCTAGTAACAGAAAAAAATTATTTTGAAGGTCTGGAAAAACATAGTAAAGGTATTTTTTATCCAAGTGATAGGCTAACAAGACTGACACTAACATTGGCTCCAACTAGGGATGGCAGCTCCCTGGAGGTGTCAAGAGCACCATAGACCAAGTAGCCTTATTCATTGGGCAATGGAGTTGACCTGCATAAAACTTGTCTTTTGACTTAAGACTCATTGACCTATTGACATGAAAAAAACTAAATAAGAATAATGAAAACTGAATAAACTTAAAGAGCCTTAGGGCCTTCACCTCGAGCTTCAAACTCTTATGACAACTATCTAAAACACTAGAAGTAAAATACACACTAGTATGTATAATGATGATGACTATTCAGGATTTTTTAGACATAGTAGTGCTTGGGAAGCCTACCATTAGTCGCCCCTCCTGAATAAGCTCTTCCATCCATTTCTTCCAATAAGAAAGCATTCTTTCCTCTTAAGGCAGAAATTTTGTAGGTTCCCTTCCATAAGTTTTCAAACTTACCATGTTTTCCTTTGTCTTCATTTCTAGCATCCCACCAAAGGACTACATCTCCCAGATTGAAATTTCTTCCTTGGTTTTGCGGTTATAAATCATTTTAATCTTTTCCTGGAGTTTGGTTGTGTTATGAAAAACATCTTCTCTTGTCTGCTGTAAATGAATCATCTGGTTTATTCTCCTTTGTATGTCATTAGTTTCACTATCCAAATCCTATAGGATTTTCATTACTGGGACAACAGCAGATGAAGGAAATACTGTATCAACTCCATATACCAGGTGAAAAGGAGACATACCTATTGATTTTTTGGTGCTGACCCTATCCGCCCATAAGGCATTAATGAGTCTTTTATGCCAATTCTTTTTGTTTACCTCTAGGACCTTTTTGATGATGTTAACCAAAGATGTATTGTAAGATTCGGAAAGGTCGTTCCCTTGTGGATGATAAGTAATAGAATTTCCTAGAACATTATGATATTTGGCACAAAAATACACCATTCTTTTTTATTTCAAAGCAACAACATTGTCTGTTATTATTTTCTATGGGTAGCCAAATCTAGACAAAATATTAGACTCCAGAAATTGAATGATGACAGAATCAGTAGCTTGCCTAGTTGGGATAGCTTCAATGCACTTTGTAAAGTAGTTAGTGGCTGTTAATATCTGTTTATGTTGTGTTGAAGATGAAGGATGGATTTCACCAATGAAATCAAGACCCCACTATTAGAAAGGAGCTGAAATCAAAATTCCTTGTAGTGTTAATGGAAAAAGTTTCCTCCTTCCTTGAAAAATTTGACATTCATGGCAGCTCATGATTGTTTTGTATGTATCAGAAAAGAGGGTGGGCCAATAGAAACTAGCTCTTAAGATCTGGTTTACTATAGTTTTCAAAAATGATGACCACCACAATCTCATTTATAAAAATCCTTCATTATATCTTTAGCTTCATTTTCTATCAAACAATTCAGCAGCACACCTCCAGGATCTTTCCAAAATAAAACACCATCTAGAATACAATATTTTGAAGATTTGACTTTCAGTGATCTAGCTTTACCTTTGGGGACTTCCGAAGGAGGATTCAAGTGTTTCAAGACATAGGCAATATCGAAGTACCAAGGTGAGGACATGAACATGTCGGCCACCTGCAAGAAAGGGTCGTCTTCTTTTGGTTCTTCTGATAGTGTAGAAATCAAATTCATATCTAGTGCATGTATATTTGGTTCCGACATAAGTTTGGTTAGCCCTTGTCCTTTGATGAGGTTTGTAGGTTTCATCTCCAAGTCATACTCTAGCATGGCTGCAATCCACTTTCCTCTTCTGCCTTCAGGATCTGTTTGCATAAGAATTTCTTTTACTACTGTAGTAGGGACATAAGCAATGGTATGTGAATGTAGAATATAAACTTGGAAATCCTTGAGGGATTTTACCAATTCCCATGCTCGTTTCTCAATGGTATTGTATCTCAATGCTGCATCACTTATAGTGCGACTGAAGAATTCTATAGGTTGCTCATTTTTCTAATCTTTTTTCTGCATTAGGACTGCTACTAACATATGCTCAGAAGCAAAAGAAAAATGATGAAATTCGAAGTTTAATCTGGGCTAACCAAAATAGGAGAAATAGATAGTGAAAATTTTACCGCATGAAATGATTTCTTAAACTCCAAAGACCACTTTAACTCGTTGTCCTTCTTTAACATGTTTGTCATTTATTTCAAGTGCTCAGCTAGATTAGGAATAAATCTCCTCAAAAAAATAATTTTCCCATCGAATGACAGAATATCTTTCTTGTTCCTATAGAAGTATAGTTTTTGAATGGCCTCCACTCTGGTAGGATCAATGCGGATGCCATCTTTAGAGATGATGTGTCCTAGTAGCCTACTTTCTTCCATGGTGAACAAGCTCTTCTTTGGGTTATGTGAGATGACAACTTTTCCGCATTTCTAAAAAAAAAATCCTTAAGTGATGCAAGTGATCTTGATCATATTTTGAAAATATTGTTAGATCATCTAGATAGATAACCAAAAATACATCTTTTTCATTTGCAAGTGCTATTTCCATAGCCCATTGAAAGGTATCTCATGCATTCTTTAGCCCAAAAGGCATCTTGGTATACATGAATGTACCCCATGGCATTGTGAAGGCTATCTTGAGCTGATCATCTTTGTGTACCAGAATTTGATTGTACCCAAAGTATCCATCTAGCAGTGACATATTAGAGGATTCGACCACCCTCTCTGGTATGTGATCCTGTTATAGACATTTTTGGGCCCTACAACCCCAAGCATGAAATGTCCATAAACCAAGGGCTCCTAAGTCCCTAGAAGTGTTGTTCTAACCCCTAAAGGAACAAGGTCAACAGATTACAGCTTCTCCCAGAAGTTCTCCATGAAAAACCGCTCAGAATTGGTCAAAACAGGATCATTTCAGCTACTCCACTGGCTAAGTGCGTTGCATCTCACCTAAATACACTATGAGGGTGCGTTTCATTTCAAAAATCCCTTCTATGGGGTGTGATGGGCGAGAAATGACAAATGGTAGTGTCATTCCACGAGGTGGAGAGGCAATGGAAGCTTCCAGAAACTTCTCCTATGACACTTGCCTCACTGAATTCAACCAAGGATGAGTAAGAGATCATCAATCTCCAAGTGGAAGCAAGAACTATCAGAGGGAAGACACTAATCAAATCATTAGATGACTCATCTCCATTACAGATATCTATATATGGATCCCTCATCCCAGAGATCCAGAGGCTGGAATTTTGCATATTATAAGGAATTGTTGTTGGTTTCTTGAGACAAATATCAGATTGTTGGGTGATCTAAGCTTTGTTTGAGGTGAAGAGGGGCTTCTTTGCTGGGAGGTTGATGTTGGGTCAGAACAACTGGTTGTAACTCCTCTTGGCTCTTTCTTGTTTATCAATAAAAGATATTCAAGTTTTCCTCCATGCTCTTGTATCATTGATGCTTGCTACATTTGTATGGTCAATTTACATCTGATCCTACATTTTTTATGATTATAGATCCATGTCTTTGTATAGTGCTATGCTACTGTGATCTTGCAGGTACTTTGTGAAGTTGGGCGTGCAAGGGAGCAGGTAGCTAAAGACTATCAAAGAAGAGGGGAATCAAATCAGGAGATTAGCGCAAGACAGAGGTTGGTCTTTCTGTTCCCCTCTATCTATAATTCATAAAGGAAAAACGAAAGTAGCTTTTCTCTGTTTGTTTCTAAGGCAGCTGTCACACCTTAGTGGGATAGAGTAGTTCTATATAGACACATTTCCCTATAACAAAATGGCAACTCCACTGGGGAAGTATTAGTTTGTTTGTTTATCATTTTTTGTTGTCTATTTCATAAACTTACAGGTAGCATTCGAACTGCATTTGCCATAGCAAATGCAAAGTACATAACTGCTACTTCAATCCATCTACTGGATCTGTTTATGATTTAAACAACTGATTCACAAACTATCTGATTGCCCTTATGATAGCTCTTAGATCCTCCTTAGATTTACCCATGATTGTTGCATTACTGATTGCTTTTTGCTCGGCCAAAACCCAAGAACTGAACTGCAAACTGTGACCCGGAACCCAAACAGAGTCTCACTTCTGGCCCAGCGCAAGTACTATTCAGATAATCTGAACTTCAGCGCACTTCCCGAGTGGACAAGGTGCGCTACATTTGAAATTCTCTGTGTTATAGGTGTGCTGATCAGACTAGGCCCTGTGCAGTTTTGGTTTCTGTGATTCATTCTTTCCAGTTCTATTCCTGAATTTTGCTGCCTGTGATCAGTATATGTCTGTTTGAAACCCCTTTTCCTTGCTGTTATTCTGCCTCCTTTGTACAAAATAATTGTAGATGTTTTTGTGTGTTTGTTTAGTCATTTTCAGTTCTCCTTTGCAAAAGTAGCATAATCGTACTGTCGTCTTTTGATTCGAAACTGTCACAAGTGTCGATTTCAATCGTAGGAAGAGTTTGATTGTTGTTGATGGTCGATTATCTTGTTACTATTGCTTTTGGTCTGAATTTGTAATTTTCTAGTGTCAAGAACAAGTATTCATTTCAAAATCGTAAGGTGTTGTGATCGTCTCCATTTTTTATTTCGAGAAGAAACTTGTTGATATTTGTCGCTTGAAAAGAAATTCAGATTTGTGCATCAACTTTCTACTAGCATTCATATACTAAGAAAGTCGAAAACAAATACATGCATGTGCATTTGCATATAGACAGTCTGATTGGCTTGATTTAGGAAAGTGCATTTAGAGTGTGCTCTTTGCTCTTTGTGAAAAGATTCTGTCTCTCTTTTCCTTAGTAGCTAGGATTTTCCTTGCACAAAGACGATAAAAAGTTTGTTTATCATCTTAGATTGCATTTTAGGAATTACATCTACATCTCGCGGTGAACTTGAAAGGAAAACTTCATAAACAATATCAACTTAAAATAAATTCAATGAATCTAACAACGCTTTGGAACTTAATGCACAACATTTAGAAGTCTAGGCTAGAGACGTATTCGAGCGTCATAAAGCCTGGTAACTGTTATTCTCACTAATGGTTGGGTGATTCCTCCACTTTGAGACGATAAGTGCCAGTACGGACTTGTGCTCCCACGTACCGTCGAGTATATTTTGGGAGACCCCAATAGGCTTAATCCTTTATCCATAGGAAGCCGTGTCTGCCGCCCTATCGATACAATGCACTAAACACAGCATTCGGGAAGATTGACTGTCGTACCGTAAAAAGTATTCTGCAGTTTTGCGATTGGTTTGGTAATCCCTCTACCTAGATTTACAGAGTAGTCCCTTTCGTTCCTTTTCAGACACCTTAACAGAAAAGGTCCATCTGAGCACTTGTCACATCATGCTCATTAAAAATCGAAGGAGACTAGAGTCATCTTTTGTTTTTCTCGACTCTTAAAAATTGAAAAAACAAGTTGTGTCAAAGCGTCTAAAATTTATTTTAAACGGAATATTCATTACCCTTTCCTACATTGATATGGGGTTGAGAAAATGGAATCCACCAACCAAGGAATTCCCCTTGGAGGAAATCCTAACCTTTCTCCTATTGGGGAGATGTTGGTGCACCCCATATGGCAACATTGTCACTTCCAGGACTGACAATTGGTTTTCCTATATGGCTCTTCTCAACCTCTGTCGTTCAGAACACCACAATTCCTAAACAATCGAATCAGCAACTAGACAAGTCCAGAGTTACCCACGACCTTCTACTTCCTCTAATTCTTCCTCTCCTCCTTCCTCTTCGCTTGACAGGACTGGTAAAGCCAAAAGTCAAGTACCCGAGAAGAAGAAGGAAAAGAAGAAGAAAGAGAAGAAGAAGAAGGAGCCAAAAGCGAATGGGGGCAAACGAGCGTCCTCTAGCGAAAATCCACACACTACACCGACCAGGCCTAAATCACCATGTGTCATTTGCAAAGGAGACCACTGTCATAGATATTTTCCTTACATCCCTCAGATCTTAAGGGACTGGTCTCCTCGTTTGCACAACCCGGTGTCGTCAACCTCTGATGGTCATGTTGAAAACACACAGTCAACTAGTGAAAGTGAAGCCCCAGGACAAAAAGGAAAATATAGATTTCCTTGTAAACTGTGCGAAGGCGATCATGCTGTCCACCATTGTCCCTTCTTAGAAGAAGCTAAAAGAGTTTTGGACGATCATCTGGTTTCACCGTCACGACTTCCTCCTGGATATAAAAAACTCTTGCCGAGTCCGTCACTGGTTGAAAATCCAACTGGTCCGCTCAAGTGGTCGGCTGAAGCATCTACCATTGAAGACAAACCATCTGAACCCATACCAGACGAAATTCAAAAGGTCAAGGCGGCAATTGACCCAGTCTTGCCTTCAGAGGTTCAATCTTCAGATGATACAGTCACCGAAGAGAACAAGGATTCGTAACTGGCCATCTATTCGGTCCCACCTCCAAGAAACCGCGTTGTCTCCTTCGACTGGAATCAACTAGGAAGACCCCATTTACCAACTATTATATCATTCTGAATCATTGTTCAAATATATAGAATGGTTATGGCCGGTACTGTCATAGATGAAGGGGCTTCTGTGAGTATCCTTTCCTCAACTGCTTGGAAAGCGCTTGGTTCGCTATCGCTTTTGCCTGAGATGAGAAATCTAATAGGCTTTGATAAAGGAACCAGTCGACCGTTAGGGATCCTTCCCAATGTGCCCATAACATTGAGAGGGAAAACCGTTCACATGAACGTAATGGTAGTTCAAGGACCCTTGGATCACAATCTACTCCTTGGATGAGACTATATTTATTGCATGGGAGCAATTGTCTCTTCACTCTTTAGAGTAATGTGTTTTCCACACGAAGGAAGAGTGGTCAAGCTCGTAGACCAGCTTTCATTCCCCGGTTCACGCATAGCAAATAGTCATATACCATCCCTAAATGGTCTTTTCACGCAATAAATGTCTCAATCCCCATTCCGCCCACCCGATGAGCGCGAGTGATTCGAGGGACATGACTGAAACCCAGGGGGCATGCACCCTAGTCTGCTTCGGCAGGAAAACTTTGGGTATAGGGTAGGTTTCCGCGACAAAATATGACTAGTCTATACTCCCGTCCGTGATTGGAAGAGGGGGTTATTCTAGAACAAGATTCTCTTGTCAAAGTTACGTGAGTGGAGTAGCCTCCTTCACTCACCTTTGTCTATTTCAGTAAACATCACCGAAGAAGTGCTTTATTTGCACTGTGAATAAAACAAGCTTTGGGTAACCTGTAAGAGGTAGGACTCTCCCGGTAAAACAAATGTTTTAACGAAATAAAGAAGGGGTAACCTTGAAACTCTGTTTTATACCTGGGGGCATGCAAGCTTTTTGGCGTGCAAGCGAAGAGAGACTATTTATTTTTTAAATTTGTAGGTCCTCTAACCCTTTAAACTCGTAGGATTGGTCATTTCCTAACTTGCATAAAGAAAGGATGTGGGGCAAAACTCTAAAAATTGTTGTTTTATATATGAGACACTCTTATCACACGACTGGATTAATCGAGCAGCTTTAGCACATAGTTCAAGCTCATTAAAAAGTAAACATAAGACATGAGCAAATGTTTCCCTCCGCATTTAAGCTCATTAAAAAATGAACTGTTCACCGGTAACCATCGTGAATGTAGTACTTCAACCATTAAAGCCTTGGTCGTCTTTGCACCATCACCTCCACTTTTGCATTGGCCGATCATTCACCTCCATTTGATTGTTTACCCATTTTGAGGAACAGCTGCGAAGAGTGATCTCACTAGCCATCCTTGTAACACTGCCGTGATTGGAAAATTCCAAACCTTACCTGGAATCAGTTGCTACCCATTTTATCACTCATTCCTCAAAAGACGAGTCTCCTTTAAGCTCTTTTCAACTGACTCGTAAAATATGAAAATATTGTCGAGCCATTGGCCTTTCCAGCTCGTTAAAGGGACCGGAAGTGCTATCTCTCCTCTAGATTTTAATCTTTTTGGACCTGAGATATTATTACACAAAAAGATCGAGCGCTTGTTTTGTTCAGCTCGTTAAAAGTATCGAAAATTCATCCGTTCTGTATTGTTTTATACTTTTTCGAACTTAAGGGATTAGATGACGAAAAAGGAATTTTGGTGTTACCTTTACGTTCCTTTTCAAACTCTCTAAAATTGAAAAGGACCGAGTTATCTTTGTCGTTAAACTAGTTAAAAGTATAATAGCGATAAACTTGTCTATAGATGAGAATGAGTTTCACTATCGCTAGGCTCGTTAAAACATAGCGATGGGTTTGCCCGAAGGGAAAATTATAGAACGAGCATATGTTATCCTCCTCAAGCTTGAAAAAAATAAATAGGTACTGGTCAGCAATGACTGGGGAAAATTGGGAAGAAAACTTGAAGAAACTTTGTTGGTAGCAAGTCGCTCTTGAACATGACACTTCCACTCCGTGTCCGAGTCGGGTTGGGTTGTTTCATTCACCGGTCACATCACCATGGTCCCATCATACCATCCACATTTGGGGTTAATGCTACCAATCCATCACATTAGTGTCGCCGATATGTTCAAGAGAAGTCATTCAGAGAATTCACCTGTGTCTCACCCACTACCATACATTTATACTCCATTCTTTCATGACCGCCACCCTGAACCTTATATCACCAGATCATTTTCACCTCCATTAAAGTCATTTGCTCCGTTCCGTGTCATTGATGTGGGATTCATTAAGGCCCTCATGTGATGGATCGCTTCTTGTCGACATTAGCTCATTATCCAAGAAGTTGATCTAGGAACACCCCATTCAGTACTTTGAAGCTTGCATGCCTCAATGGCAAGTTTCTCACTTCCGGCGACAGGTTTACATCAATGGCCTTCGACCGAAAGATTTTGCGTGGTGTTCGATGCCAAGTCCTTTATTCACACCACGTGAATTGTATTGCAATACCTTGAGGGTCATTATCATTATCGGTGATTCCTCTCGTGCCTGTTAACAGCTTACATCATTGGCTGGTAATCAGGCAATGTCTTTCCATGTTCAAATCCATAACAGCTTTCACATGGATCGACTTGTACCTCGAGTGAAGATCGAACGAGATTGAAGAACCCGGATCTAGTTTCGTCCATCCGGGCTGCGATATATATTCAGGGAAATAAAGACATCAAATGTACATCATTGCTGCACCGATAATCATCCAATCAAAAGGATGATGGCTCTATCAGAATCATCAGTCTACACTCAGACGATTGTATGTCCTATGTACATGAAAATGAATTTATATAGCTGAGCATGGGAATGCTCGCCTAAGCTAGATCATGAAAATATTATTAAGATAATGTATTGTATTGTATCTTATTACAGGTCTCCTCCCAGCTTGAAATAACTTCGGATCCTCATAATAAAGCATTTCACCCGACATCAAAAGATTAACGACCTCATGCTTTAGGGGGCAACTGTTATAGACATTTTTGGGCCTTACAACCCCAAGCATGAAATTTCCATAAACCAAGGGCTCCTAAGTCCCTAAAAGTGTTGTTCTAACCCCTAAAGGAACAAGGTCAACAGATTACAGCTTCTCCCAGAAGTTCTCCATGAAAAACTGCTCAAAATTGGTCAAAACTAGATCATTTCAACTGCTCCACTGGCTAAGTGCATTGAATCTCACCTAAATACACTGTGAGGGTGCGTTGCATTTCAAAAATCCCTTCTATGGGGTGCGATGGGTGAGAAATGACAAATTGCAGTGTCATTCCGTGAGGTGGAGAGGCAATGAAAGCTTCCAGAAACTTCTCCTATGACACTTGCCTCACTGAATTCGACCAAGGATGAGTAAGAGATCATCAATCTCCAAGTGGAAGCAAGAACTATCAGAGGGAAGACACTAATAAAATCATAAGCTAACTCATCTCCATTACAGATATCTATATATGGATCCCTCATCCCAGAGATCCAGAGGCTGGAATTTTGCATATTGTAAGGAATTGTTGTTGGTTTCTTGAGACAAACATCAGATTGTTGGGTGATCTAAGCTTTGTTTGAGGTGAAGAGGGGCTTCTTTGCTGGGAGGTTGGTGTTGGGTCAGAACAACTGGTTGTAACTCCTCTTGGCTCTTTCTTGTTTATTAATAAAAGCTATTCAAGTTTTCCTCCATGCTCTTGTATCTTGATGCTTGCTACATTTGTATGGTCAATTTACATCTGATCCTAGATTGTTTATGATTATAGATCCATGTCTTTGTATAGTGCTATGCTACTGTGATCTTACAAGTACTTTGTGAAGCTGGGCGTGCAAGGGAGCAAGTAGCTAAAGACTATCAAAGAAGAGGGGAATCAAATCAGGAGATTAGCGCAAGACAGAGGTTGGTCTTTCTGTTCCTCTCTATCCATATTTCATAAAGGAAAAACGAAATTAGCTTTTCTCTGTTTGTTTCTAAGGCAGTTGTCACACCTTAGTGGGATAGAGCAGTTCTATATAGACACTTTTCCCTGTAACAGATCAATATTATCCAAGGGATAGTTATCTTTTAGGAACACCTTATTGAGACTTTTGAAATCAATACATAGACAAATTTCCCTGGTCTTCTTCCTCGCAAGTGCTAGTGTTGGGTCCCTATAATGTTGGCATTATCGCTAAAGTGTTGTCCTTGATGGCAACCCATTCAGGTGATAGATCACAGTACTTCAAGTTAGCAGCAGAGATTGATGATCAGCTATCAAATATTGAAGAAAATAAGGGGTACGCAGGTACACCTTGCATAAGGTGCGTACACGCAGGTCAGTGTTACATAAAGTGCGTACATACCCGCAGTTATCCCGTTCAGGAGGTGTGTACCCCCAGTGCACACATTTCAAGGCAAAGAAATTCACATGTGGGGTTTTCTTATGTTTTACTCTTGGTATTTAGCCGACGGTATTGTGTTATTATGGTGTCGGCTCGTGGTATTGATCCATGATTTAAGGAAGAGCTTTCCTATATAAAGCAAAGGAGATCATTTGGCTTGAGTATGCTTTTGGTTGAATATCTTATGAGGGCTAGATCTGGTCTAGATCTAAATAAGGCGAATCTACTGATGGACCGAGATCTCTTTGGCGCATGTTCAGATCTGTAGATCTGACTGTCTGGGTTATTTCTGAAATCTTGAAATCATCTATGCCCGAAGGTACACAGGTACAGTGAGAGAAAAGTGCGTACATATGCAGGAACGAAGCGTTTCAGGTGCGCCGGTACGCAGGCACAGAAGGGTTTCAGGTGCGACGATACGCAGGCACAGAAGGGTTTCAGGTGCGCCGGTACGCAGGCACAGAAGGGTTTTAGGTGCGCCGGTACGCAGGCACAGAAGGGTTTCAGGTGCGCCGGTACGCAGGCACAGAAGGATTGCAGGTGCGGAGGTCTGCAGGCAATTCAATGGACTCAGAGCGAGGTACGCAGGCTAGCAGTTGAGCAGGGTGCGTACGTAAGCAGGCGAGCAGTTGAGTAGGGTGCGTACTGTAAGCAGGTAAGCAGTTGAGCAGAGTGTGTACTGTAAGCAGGCCAGCAGTTGAGCAGGGTGCTTACGTAAGCAGGCGAGTAGTTGAGCAGGGTGCTTACTTCTCTTAAATCTTTGTTTATCATTGTTGTGTTCTGGGTTTGGTCCTATTATTGTTGATCTGGTTACTACAGTTGACTGGGTGATTCTCTTATACTTGATGATTATTTGATGCTTATGGATCCAGTTTGAAAATTTATGAAAAGTGGTCCTTGTAAGAAAAGAAGTAGGGGGTTGTAGCTCCCTTCCAGGAGAGACTGGAAAACGAGAGAGAGAGTTGTAGCTCTCTGCAGGTTGCAGCCTGCGTACTGGTAAAGGACTGCACCAGTACAAAACCATTGTAAAAGGAGTTTCTAATTTGAAAGAAGATAGAGACATATTGCAGCAGGTGGTTTTCACCCACATTGGGTTTCCACCTTACATCTTGTGTTCTTTGGTGTGACTATCTGTTTTCTTTTGTTCATGCTCATTATTTTATGGTACTGACATGCAAAAATAATTCAAAGAACAAATAAAGAAGATTTATTAAAAGAATTAGATAATACTGATTCACCCCCCCTCTCAGTATTATTTCCAACAATTGGTATCAGAGCAGGTCCTTCAGAGAAGCTTGATCGCTTGAAGGTAGATCGTTCATCATGAGCAACTACGAGAGAGAAGCATCAATCAGGCCACCAGTTTTTGATGGGACAAACTTCAATTATTGGAAGGTAAGAGTTACTGCCTATCTTCAATCTCTTGGTACAGAAGTTTGGGACATCGTAGAAACAAGCTACGCTTTTCCTTCAGCTACTCCTACAGATGCAGCCGAGAAAAAGAAGTATGAAACAAATGCGAAAGCAGTCAGTACTCTATTAGGATGTATATCTCAATCAGAATTCATGAAGGTAATGCACTATAAATCCGCAAAAGAGATATGGGACAAAATTGTCACGAGCTATGAAGGAGATGAACAGGTAAAGCGTGCTAAACTTCAAACTCTCAGAATTCAGTATGAGACTCTCAAAATGTATAATGATGAAAGTGTGGCTAACTATTTTCTTCGGGTAGATGAGGTTGTTAACTGTATGAAAAATTTGGGTGAAGAAATAAAAGAGGCTATTGTGGTTGAAAAGGTTCTAAGATCATTGTCCCCCAAGTTTGAATCTAAAGTATCTGCAATAGAAGAAAAGGAAAATCTACGAATTCTTACTATGTCTCAGCTACATGGAATTCTAACTGCTTATGAAATGAGAAAGGGAGGTCCATCAGACAGAAGAGAAGCTGCTTTCAAGGCATCAGGCAAAGGAGATTATTATGAAGCGAGCCACGTCCCAGAAGAAGAGGAAGAAGAATCAAATTTTGTCAGAAATCTTCAAAGGGGTTCTGGAAGGTTCAGAGGTAAGTTACCTTTTAAATGCTTTGCTTGTGGAAGAGTAGGTCATTATGCTGCAAAATGTCCTTATAAGGATAAAGGAAAGGAACCTGCTAGATGGAACAAGAAACAGAATGCAAATAAGAAAAGCTACTACACTCATGAAGATAGTGATGGTCTATCAAACAGTGATGAAGATGAACAAGGTAATGAATATAAGTTGTTAATGGCATTTGAAGATGATGATTATATGGATGCTATAGATGTGGATAACCTTTATGATGAAATTACTAGACTCAAGAGATGTATAGAAGAAAAGAACATGATCATTGATACTCTACAATTTCAAATTGATGAAAAGGAAAAACATCTTGAAAAATTAGAAGGTGAAATTGTTGGTCTTAGAAAAGAGATTGAGAAAACAAAAGCTATTAATCTCAAGTTTGTCAAAGGATCTGAAACTTTGGATGAGATTATCAATGTGCAGCGGTCTCCACTAAACAAGACAGGTCTGGGCTATAATGGAGAAACTTCTCAAGCATCCACCTCAAAAAGTTATCTTGATGCAGCAAGAAGAAATGAGCAAAAGCACAATGAAGATCATCAGGTAAAGCAGGGACGAATTACAAACAGAAACTATCAGGGGCAATCCATCTTAAGGGTGAACAAAAGCTACAACCAGCCACAGGTAAAATCTTCTCAATTTGGTTCAAGAATAGATGACAATAGAAATTACAATCAATTGGCTGGTAGATTCGATAACCGCAGAAGTTTCTTCAATGGACAATGCTTTTCTTGCCATAACTTTGGTCACAAAGCAGCTCAATGTGTTGCATATAAAACGATCATGACTAGGGAAGCTCAAAAACAAAGAAGTATGACGGGGATTACAAAAAGGACCTATAACAACTTTTCGGTTCTTGAAAATGAAGTTGAATGTTCTATTTGCAATAACTTTGGTCATGAAGACTTTGAATGCAGGAGCAGGTTTCAGCAGAAAAAGGAACAAGCCTCAAGCACCAAAACATGGAGAATAAAGGAACCTCAAACAGAAAGATGTGGGATAGCATTTTATGCAGAGGGACAGGAAAATCTATGGTACATTGACAGTGGATGTTCGAAGCATATGACAGGTGATAAAGAAAAACTTGAGTCTTATTCTACTCTAGAAAAGAGAAAGAAAGTCTCTTTTGGAAATGATACTCCTGCAACTATAAAAGGAAAAGGCATTGCTCAGTTAAAAGAAAAGGTCAAGGCTGGAAATGTTTTGTATGTTGATGGATTGAAGCATAATCTTCTAAGTGTCAGCCAGATGTGTGATCAAAGAACCGAGGTTATATTCAGATCAAATGGATGTCTTGTTCGTGATCTTGATACAGGTAAAACAGTGATCAAAGGCAAAAGAACTCCAAATAATCTGTACATATTTGAAGAAGGACAACAACAATGCTATCTGAGCAAGGATGATGAGCACTGGTTATGGCATCGGAGGTTGGGACATCTAAGCTTTTCACAAATAAGGAAAGCATGCAAATATCAGGCAGTTCGCGATCTTCCAGATATCAAAATTCCTGACAACACCATATGCAAATCATGTCAGTTTGGAAAACAAACCAGAACTAACTTTCCAGAGAAAGAAGGATCAGCTAGCATGCCTCTTGAGCTAGTACATACAGATACATGCGGTCCTTTCAGGAAAAGAACACCTCGAGGAGAAGAATACTTGATATTATTCATTGACGATTTCTCCAGGTTTGTCTGGTTAGGACTTATGAAGCACAAAGATGAAGCATTCGAAAAATTCAAATCCTTCAAAGCCTTGGTTGAAAATGAATCAGGTCACAAAATTAAGTGCCTCAGATCCGACAGAGGTGGGGAATTTACTTCAAATGAATTTTTCGATTTCTGTGAAGAACATGGGATAAGAAGAGAATTCTCTACAGCAAGAACTCCTCAGCAAAATGGAGTTGTGGAAAGAATGAACAGAACAGTCCAACAAATGGCTCGTGCTATGCTTGATGAGTCAGGAACTCCCGCAACTTTCTGGGGTGAAGCTGCACATGCTGCAGTTGTTATTCTCAACAAAACAAATGTCGGGTGAACAGCACTCAAACTCCTCATGAGCTCTGGAGTGGTAGGACTCCTTCAGTAAAGCACTTCAAAATCTTTGGGAGCAAATGCTATATCAAGAATACTGATGAGCAGCTTGGCAAACTTGAACCTAGAGCAGATGAAGGCATTCTTCTTGGTTACTCTCCACATAGCAAAGCATACAAATGCTACAATAAAAGACTTGGCAGAATTGTTGACAACATTGATGTAGTGGTTGATGAGAAGGGATACATTCCTAGGCAAGTACATCATGAAGACATCGAAGAAGATGAAGGCTACCCCCAACGACAGAATGATGAAGAAGAAGAACCTCAAGAAGAACCAGAGGAGAAAACAAGAATAGAAGAAAAGACTCCATCCAGATATGTTCAGAAGAACCATCCAGAATCTCAGATTATGGGGCAGAAAGAAGCAGGTGTACAAACAAGAAGAACAGTTGCAGAAGCTTCAAGCTATTTGGCATTACTCTCCTCTACTGAACCACAAAATGTGAAAGAGGCATGCAAAGATGAATGTTGGGTGAAAGCAATGGATGAAGAACTTGAGCAGATCGAAAAGAACAACACTTGGGAGCTGGTTCCTAGACCAAAAGATAAGAATGTTATCGGGACAAAATGGGTCTTCAAAAACAAATTGAATGAAAATGGAGAAGTAATTAGAAACAAAGCCAGACTTGTTTGTAAAGGGTATGCGCAGCAAGAAGGAATAGACTTTGAAGAAACCTTTGCTCCTTTGCAAGACTTGAGGCCATCCGAATGTTCCTTGCTCTCTCAAGTTTTCAAAACTTCAAAGTATTTCAAATGGACGTGAAATCAGCCTTTCTGAATGGAGACTTGGAAGAAGAAGTGTACATTGAACAGCCAGATGGGTTCATTCTTGGAAATGATCCAAATCTTGTATGCAGATTGAAAAAGGCTCTCTATGGTCTCAAACAAGCTCCAAGGGCTTGGTACTACCATTTGGACAAATATCTTCATCAACAAGGCTTTTCAAAAGGATCGGCAGATAGCAATCTTTATATAAAAGTTGAAAATGACAAATTGCTAATACTTGTTGTGTATGTAGATGACATTATTTTTGGGAGCAATGAAGAAGCTATGAGTCAAAACTTTGCCTTGGTCATGCAGAAAGAATTTGAAATGTCCTTGCTAGGAGAACTGACATATTTCCTTGGTTTGCAAATCCAACAAAAAGAAGGAGGAATCTTTTTATCTCAAACCAAGTATCTCAAACAGATTTTGAAGAAATATGGTATGGAAGATGCAAAACCAGTATGTACACCCATGGTCACAGGATGTAGCCTCAGTGCAAATGATGAATCTGCAGCAGTACATCAACCAACCTACAGATCTATGATTGGAAGTTTACTTTATTTGACAGGTACCCGACCAGACATCATGCATGCAGTTGGAATAGTTGGAAGATTTCAGGCAAATCCGAAGGAGACTCATCTTCAGGCAGTGAAGAGAATTTTCAAATATCTTCAAGGGACTCAAAATTATGGCTTATGGTATCCTAGAGATACAGATCTTACACTTCATGCTTATACAGATGCAGATTGGGCCGGAAGCGTGGATGACAGGAAAAGCACAAGTGGTGGTGCGTTCTTTATGGGTTCCAGACTGGTATCTTGGTTCAGCAAGAAACAGAGTTCGATTGCCTTGTCTACAGCTGAAGCGGAATATGTTGCTGCTGCATCTTGTTGCACCCAACTCCTTTGGATGATGCAGACTTTGCAGGATTTTCAAATCACTTGTACACCACCAATCCCCATCTTATGTGATAACACAAGTGCAATCAGCATCTCAAAGAATCCTGTTATGCATTCAAAAACCAAGCACATACCAATCAAGTATCATTTTCTCCGGGAACAAGTGCTTGAACAGAAGGTCAAGTTGGAGTATGTTCCTTCTAAGGAACAAGTTGCTGATATTCTCACCAAACCATTGCCCAGGGACACTTTTGAATACCTCAGGAAAAAGCTGGGGGTTGTTGATGCATCATCTTATTGCTGAACCTCTTCTGATTGATGGTACAGGTTCAGGGGGAGCATATAATGCATTGTTGGCATTATGGAGGATGTGAAGAAGGAGATCTTGGAAGTAGCTGCAATATGTCTCTATCTCTTTCATGGTGGATTATGGTTCTTCGTTGCAGATCTGGTTCATATTCAGGGGGAGCATGTTCTTAGGGGGAGCATAACCCTTTGCCCTTGATGTCAAAGGGGGAGAATGAAGCTGAAGCTTTGAGGTTGCCATCAAGTCCAAAGGGGGAGATTGTTGGCATTATGGCTAAAGTGTTGTCCTTGATGGCAACCCATTCAGGTGATAGATCACAGTACTTCAAGTCAGCAGCAGAGATTGATGATCAGCTATCAAATATTGAAGAAAATAAGGGGTACGCAGGTACACCTTGCATAAGGTGCGTACACGCAGGTCAGTGTTACATAAAGTGCGTACATACCCACAGTTATCCCGTTCAGGAGGTGCGTACCCCCAGTGCACACATTTCAAGGCAAAGAAATTCACATGTGGGGTTTTCTTATGTTTTACTCTTGGTATTTAGCCGACGGTATTGTGTTATTATGGTGTCGGCTCGTGGTATTGATCCATGATTTAAGGAAGAGCTTTCCTATATAAAGCAAAGGAGATCATTTGGCTTGAGTATGTTTTTGGTTGAATATCTTATGAGGGCTAGATCTGGTCTAGATCTAAATAAGGCGAATCTACTGATGGACCGAGATCTCTTCGGCGCATGTTCAGATCTGTAGATCTGACTGTCTGGGTTATTTCTGAAATCTTGAAATCATCTATGCCCGAAGGTACACAGGTACAGTGAGAGAAAAGTGCGTACATATGCAGGAACGAAGCGTTTCAGGTGCGTCGGTACGCAGGCACAGAAGGGTTTCAGGTGCGACGGTACGTAGGCACAGAAGGGTTTCAGGTGCGCCGGTACGCAGGCACAGAAGGGTTTTAGGTGCGCCGGTATGCAGGCACAGAAGGGTTTCAGGTGCGCCGGTACGCAGGCACAGAAGGATTGCAGGTGCGGAGGTCTGCATGCAATTCAATGGACTCAGAGCGAGGTACGCAGGCTAGCAGTTGAGCAGGGTGCGTACGTAAGCAGGCGAGCAGTTGAGCAGGGTGCGTACTGTAAGCAGGTAAGCAGTTGAGCAGGGTGTGTACTGTAAGCAGGCCAGCAGTTGAGCAGGGTGCTTACGTAAGCAGGCGAGCAGTTGAGCAGGGTGCTTACTTCTCTTAAATCTTTGTTTATCATTGTTGTGTTCTGGGTTTGGTCCTATTATTGTTGATCTGGTTACTACAGTTGACTGGGTGATTCTCTTATACTTGATGATTATTTGATGCTTATGGATCCAGTTTGAAAATTTATGAAAAGTGGTCCTTGTAAGAAAAGAAGTAGGGGGTTGTAGCTCCCTTCCAGGAGAGACTGGAAAACGAGAGAGAGAGTTGTAGCTCTCTGCAGGTTGCAGCCTGCGTACTGGTAAAGGACTGCACCAGTACAAAACCATTGTAAAAGGAGTTTCTAATTTGAAAGAAGATAGAGACATATTGCAGCAGGTGGTTTTCACCCACATTGGGTTTCCACCTTACATGTTGTGTTCTTTGGTGTGACTATCTGTTTTATTTTGTTCATGCTCATTATTTTATGGTACTGACATGCAAAAATAATTCAAAGAACAAATAAAGAAGATTTATTAAAAGAATTAGATAATACTGATTCACCCCCCCTCTCAGTATTATTTCCAACATATAATACTAGTGATTACCCCATTACTATTGTAGTTGTATCCCTTATTAATTTTGTTGTGCCCCTATTGTCCCCATAGAATCCCTTTATTGTTATTTTTGTGGCTTTATATTATTATTGTTAGCTCAGCTGGGTTATATTTTGACTCCTTAGACTCTTATATATAGAAAGGAGGTTTTGTCATTTGAATCATCCAAGAATTGATCATTTATGCAATGTAAAGGAGGTTGCCTCTCAAAGAGGCTGAATTCTATGGTGTGGATCTCTCTTTTCTATCTTTTTCTGAGCTAGTTTCATAACATTTGGTATCAGAGCTTTGGATTCTAGGGTTTCGTTGCTCCAAAGAGGTCATCGTGGCATTTTCACTATAAATTTTTTTCTGCGACGTTTCAGAAGCTAAAGAAAAGACCCATTTGATAAGAAATCTTGTTGAATGTCAAGTCTGAATTTCAAAGAATTTAGTGCTATATTTGCGAAGATATGATCTGAAGAAATTGATCTTTTTGTAGACCCCTGAATTACATTCCAAACAGGTGACCTGGGGAAAATGGTCATCACTTTCTCTATGAGCATCAGATAGAAATTCTGTAAGAAGGTACAGAAAGAGAACGGACTGTAGTTTCTTTTATATCCTTTTCAGATCCAAAGGTTGAAACAGTGACTCGTGGCACGTATTACAAGTTTGCTCTACTGAACTAGTCTATAATTAGGTCATCATGGGAGATTGTGCATAACTCTTCCTTGGAGAATCCAACATGCATCAGACTAGTGGCATTAGAAAGATGACATAGAGGGCTACTAGAGTTCACAATTTTAGAACTGGATGATCTGAAATTGCAGAGATATATCAGATTCAATATCAAGCTTCTACGAAGTGAAAAAAGGTGTGTAGTTTTTTTTAATTTTTGCATAAGCTTGGTTTGAAAAATTAGTTTGAATTGCTAATTGATGCTCTGAGGAAAGAAAATGCAAACACCTATTAAGCAACCTGAAATCTCTAGCATGACTTATGAAGAAGAGGAAGAAATGCAACATGATATATCAAAATTACAAGACCAAGTGCAACAAGTGTCACCTGCAGAAAAAACAACAAAATCTAAGATGGATGGTTTAAGGAAAGATGTAGAAGCTAAGATGGATGGTTTAAAGAAAGGTGTAGAAGCTAAGATGGATTGTTTAAAGAAAGGTGTAGAAGCTAAGATGGATTATTTAAAGAAAGGTGTAGAAGCTAAGATGGATGGCATGGAAGCTAAGATGAATGGCATGGACGCTAGAATTGATGGCATGGATGATAAGATGGAAGAATTGAAGATAAATATGAATAAGTTGCTACAAGAAATGGTCACTAATGGTGAAAGAGTAGTAAGGGAAACTCATGGTGAGAAAAAAAGAAATGTTAATCATGATTCCATAGACTCTAATGTTGGATCGAAGACCCACCATATTCCAAAAATCGATATGAGGAAGTTTGATGGCAAGGACCCCGCAACATGGATATTACAAATGGAGCAATTTTTCGATCTCAATAATGTGGCAAACACACAAAAGGTACATATTTAAACTTTATATTTGGAACCAAATCAGTTTGTATGGCATCAATGGCTTTGCTCTGGTAAAAAAATTATCACTTGGGCAACTTTTACGGAAGAATTGACAGCACATTATGAGGGTACAAAAAGCAACACTTTTTTTAGCTAATTGATAAGTCTCGAACAAAAGGGTTCAATAATGGAGCACATTGAGGAGTTCCAAAAATTGAACATAAGGGTAAAAAGTATTCCAGAGGAGCATAGGATTGATGTGTTCATAGGGACTTTAAAGGATAATATCCAACATGATTTTCACCTTTGGGAACCTGATTCATTAGAGAACGCATTCAAGTTAGCAAGAAAAATGGAAAGCAAAATTATGGCAACCACGAAGCATACCACTCACAACTATAAACATGGAAGTGTTGTTTCCCCTAGTCTTTCACAACCTATAAGGTTGACACCACAACAATTGAAAGAAAAACGAGTAAAAGGGCTTTTTTATAGTTGTGATAGCAAATACACTAAAGGTCATAAGTGTGCTGAGAAGAAATTATTCTACATTAGATTGTGAAGAGGAAGAAGAAAAGGAGAAAGAAAGGTCAAAAGAAGAGGATATACTCCAGGAACAAAGCCTAGATAAAGAAGAAATGAATCTGACCATCTCTTGTAATGTATTGGCAGGAATTACCACTCCTCAAACCATCAAGATAGAAGGACAAATCAAGAAGAAAAAGGTAATAGTATTGATTGATTCAGGAAGTACCCACAATTTTGTTCATTGTAAGGTAGAAAAAGAATTGAATTACTTCTTATATCCAGAACCAGAGTGTCAAGTGATGGTTGCAAATGGAGGAATAATAAATTGCTGTGGAAAGCACCATAATATCAAGCTATCCATGGGAGAATATGTATTGACTAGCCCAATTCTTTCCATTCCAATGGAAGGTGCCGATGTTGTACTAGGAGTCCAATGGATACAATCCTTGGGTACAATAGCTTTTAATTTTCAAGAACTTTTCATGAAATTTTCTGTGGAAAGAAAGGAAGTTGAATTAAGGGGTATTGTAGGGAAACCGGGAAAGATAATCAACTCTAACGGTATGACAAAGCTTCTAGAAAAGGAACAAAGAGGTGTAATTGCACAATTATGTTTGCTAGATGTTTTGGCATTGGAATCATCTATTTCTCCAGATCTCCAAAAAGTCTTGGACAATCATTCCAAGGTCTTTGAGACCCCCAAAGGTTTCCTGCCTACTTGTGATCATGATCATGCTATTCATCTGATTCCAGGAAGTTTTCCTCCAAACATCAGGCCGTACAGATATCCCTATGCCCAAAAGAGTGAAAATGAATGTATGGTTGTAGAAGTGCTAGAGGCTGGTATAGTTCAAACCTGTCAAGTTCTTTCTCTGCTCCAGTAGTATTGGTGCACAAGAAGGATGGATCATGGTGCATGTGTCTGGATTATAGGGAGCTCAACAAGATCACTATTAAAGATAAGTTTCCCATTCCAGTCATTGATGAGTTACTGGATGAATTGCATGGATCAATTTACTTCACCAAGTTGGATCTTCATTCAGGATATCATTAAATCAGAATGAAGGCTGAAGTCATTCCGAAAACAACATTTAGAACTGATGAGGGTCATTATGAATTTTTGGTCATGCCTTTTGGCCTTACCAATGCACCTTCAACATTTCAAGGTTTGATGAATTCCATTTTCAAACCATTCCTTAGAAAATTTGAGTTAGTATTTTTTGATGATATACTAATCTATAGCAAGTCTAGGAAGGATCATGTTGAGCATGTTGATAGGGTGCTACAATTATTGGAGGAGAAACAATTATATGCAAAAAGATCCAAATGTTTCTTTGGAGTACAAGAGGTGGAATATCTGGGTCATATTGTATCTCATGAAGGAGTTAAGGTAGACCCTAGCAAAATTAAAGCCATTAAGGAATGGAAAATCCCCACATCCATAAAGCATCTGTGAGGATTCCTCAGGTTGACAAGGTATTATTGCATGTTTTTTAAGAATTATGGGAGAATAGCAACACCTCTAACAACATTATTGAAGAAATATGCATTTTCGTGGACTCCAGAAGCAACAGAGGCCTTCGAGCATCTTAAAGAGGCAATGTGCCAAGAACTAGTCTTAGCTACATCAGACTTCACAAAAACCTTTATTGTGGAATATGATGCTTTAGGAAATGGAATTGGTGTTGTTTTAATGGAAGATGAAAGACCCATTGCTTTCGAAAGTCGTCCAATCAAGGGAAAGTTTTTACACAAAGCTATTTATGAGAAGGAAATGTTGGAAATACTCCATGCACTTAAGAAATGGAAACTCTACCTAATGGGAAGACACTTCAAGGTAAAAACGGATCATGATAGCCTTAAATACATTTTAGAACAAATATTATCCTCTGAAGAGCAACAAAAGTGCGTCACAAAGATGATGGGTTATGACTTTGAAATCATCTACAAAAAGGGAAGAAAAATGTGGTGGCAGATGCACTCTCAAGAAAGGATGAGGATGTGGAAGCCTTGTTGTGCGCCATTTCTATTATCCAACCAGATTGGATAAACGAAGCAAGGAAGGAATGGAAGAATGACGAAGAAATGTGGGCACTTATTCAAAAGTTACAACAAGACTCCAGTACGTCTGATACATTTAGCTGGAATAATGATTCGTTATGGTACAAAGATCGCTTATACCTCTGTAAGAATTCCCAGCTAAAACAAAAGATTCTTATGGAATTGCACACTTCTCCCTTAGGAGGGAACTCAAGATTTTTAAAAACTACCACAAGGTTAAGAACGAATATTTTTGGGAGGGCCTTAAATCAGATATTCAAAAGTTTGTGGCGGAATGTTTGGTTTTCCAACAAAATAAAGTTGAAACAATTAAGGCAATGGGTCTATTACAACCTTTATCTATTCCAAGCCAACGTTGGGAGGAGGTTTCAATGGATTTTATCACAGGTTTACCCAAGTCTGAGGGAAATATTCTCATCATGGTGGTAGTTGACAGAATTACCAAGTATGCACACTTTTCTGCATTATCACATCCATTTAAAGCCAATATAGTTTCTACTGTGTTTATGGAAACAATTCAAAAGCTACATGGAAACCCAAAGATTATTGTAAGTGACAAAGATCCCATTTTCAATGGAAATTTTTGGACATAATTATTTTCTGTCTTGGTACTCAGTTAGCTCATAGCTCATCTTATCATCCTCAATCTGATGGGCAAACTAAGATAGTAAAAAAATGTTTGGAAGGACATCTTCGTTGCTTTGTATATGATAAATAGACACAATGGGTCAAATGGTTGCCTTTGGCTGGATGGTGGTATAACACTTCCTTCCATACATCAACAAAAATTACCCCATTTATGGCACTTTATGGATATTAGACACCATCCATCACATCATATTTAAGAGAAAATTCTAAGGTTCAAGCAGTGGAACATCACATCGAACATCAACAACATGTCCTCCAACTCTTAAAGGATAACCTTCTGTTGTCACAGAATAGAATGAAACAACAGGCATATCAACATCGCAGCAAAAGAAGTTTTGATGTAGGTGATTAGGTATTCCTATGGCTACAACCATATAAGAAAATTTCCCACAAGCAAGCTAAGAAGGATAATAAATTATCACCAAAGTATTATGGTCCATACAAGGTGTTGCAAAAGATTGGTACTATGGCATACAAATTGGAACTTCCTGCAGCTTCTCGATTACACCCAGTTTTCCATGTTTCATGTTTAAAGAAGGTTATAGGCGACAAGCTCCGAGTTCAAACAATATTTCCAGAACTTGACGAGGAAGGAAAAATTATATTGGAACCAGAAGCAGTCACAGAAACAAGAACTCAACAGTTATGAAATCGATCAATTTCGGAGTATCTTATCAAGTGGAAGAACTTATCCGCTGATGATTCCACATGGGAGGATGAGAATTTTATATAGAAGCATGCAGAACTACTAAAGCATTGAGGACAACACTTTTTTGAAGGAGAGGGGCATGTTGTGTCCCTATAATACTAGTGATTACCCCATTACTATTGTAGTTGTATCCCTTATTAATATTGTTGTGCCTCTATTGTCCCCATATTGTTATTACTGTGCCCCATAGAATCCATCTATTGTTATTTTTGTGGCTTTATATTATTATCGTTAGGTCGGTTGGGTTATATTGTGACTCCTTAGAATCCTATATATGGAAAGGAGGTTTTGTCATTTGAATCATCCAAGAATTGCTCATTTATGTAATGTAAAGGAGGTTGCCCCCTCGAAGAGGCTGAATTCTAAGGCATGGATCTCTCTTTTCTATCTTTTTGTGAGTTGGTTTCATAACAACTAGATTATACATCCATTCAGAAAACTAAATGGGAACTATAGTTCCAAAATTATAAAGTCTATTTACCTCTTTTTAAATTGATGGTAACAACTTGGAATTGATTCTTCTCAATTTATGGTGAAATGGCTTCTAATTGGGCTTAATAGGAATGGTGTGCTGAATGATAATTTTGTCATAAACTTTCATATCTAAGTAATCCCAAGAAAATTCATCAGAAACTTCCTTCATTAAAGACATACACTTACCCTTCGCTTCAGGTGATAAAGACTTTGATAATTTGACCAATTTAGGATTTTCAGCTGTGCCAATGTTTACATCTTCAACTCCCTTTTCTGTAGCAACCATGGTGGGCTTCTTGGCGATATCATCTCTATCAAATAACTCTTGTAAAGGAACCAAGCCTCTTGGAATGTTGTTGTTCTTGAGCTATAATACTTTAGTGTCAACTGAATGAATGTTGGGATCATCAAAGTTGTATGCATCATCAATGTGAGAATTCTAAAATTCCCCCTCCAACTGCAGAAAATTGTTTATTTTCTTATCATCACCAAACACTTTCCAAAACCTCATATTATCAGGGATAGCTAGGACATGGATGGAGTACTTATGATTAGGATGAATAGGGATCTTCACCATACTTGTTGTAGTGGCAAGTGAATCAGCAATGACATTCTAAGTTCTAGGAATAAGAGATAAAGTATATTCTAAAAGTTTTGATAATATTGAGTACAACATTGTGATAAGCTCTCATTCTTGGGTGTTTGACCTAGTGTTCGCCCTGGACTTGCTTGATTAGTAATTCAGAATTGCCATAAAGATAAATCTTTTTTTTCTCCCAATTTTTTCAGAATTTTGAGGCCTTGAATCAATGCCTCATACTCCGCCTCATTGTTTGAACATTCGAAAGCCAACTTGTAAGAGCTCATTATCACATTTAGAGGGACTTTATTTTACTAATGTAATGGACCATGTATCCAAAGGGTTGTCGTGCACTTCAAACAGAGATAATATGACCAAGTCACGACCCTGGGAAGTTGGCTGTCCAAGTCACCCCAATAAGGTCGATGAAATCTTGGTGTTACATCTCCTCGGGTTAGGGTTTTGGTTATTTATGGTTTTCTCTTATTGTTCAATAATAAGAAGGTCCTTGAGCCTCATTGTAAGGCAGTTCAGAGGCATGTAGCCACCACATATATTCCCATAGATAAGCTACCATTGCCCTAGCTGGTTTATATCCATTTCTCTTTGTAAGCATATTTTAGTATTTTATGTTAATGAAATGAAGTATTATTTCCATTGCATCTTTATGTTTATGGTTATATTTGTAATTTTTTGTGTTCCTGTTTAAATCCAGATTAGTGGTATCAGAGCGGTTTTATTTCTTTTCTCTATTTTTATGTGCATGTCCCCAACAAGATCGGGATATAAGGAATTAGGGCGTGAACTGGTCAAACCTTTGCAAGACCAGCCTTGCAAATATCGACAGCCTCCCATGGTGGATGAAAAGAAAGATAGGGGGGCAGAAGATCCTATCAAAATATTGCTCGAAGAATCCCTCGAGCGACAAAGGAATGCGGTGATGGACAACTTTTCCCAGATCCTTTAGGGGCTACCCAGGGGAAATGCATCAGCTGCCAACAGCTACTCTGGAAATGCCACACCATTTAAGGTACAAGTTAGTTTTGAAATACCCATATTTGAGGGTCAGATAGACGCAGATTCCATTGATAAATGGTTAAATCTGCTAGAGGGTTATTTTTCTGTTCACGATTTTTCTAGTCGACAAAAGATTATTTTCTCTCTTCTCAAAGCAGCCCCCCACGTCAAGGACTAGTGGGAAACCTACTGTGAGCAGAAGGATGAAATTACAGGTTCACTGTTTTCATCCACACCCACTTGGAATTCATTCTGGGATGCCATGAAGGAGCAGTACTACCCTGTTGGAAGCTATGAGGATCAATACATACAGTGGACCACACTGCGGCAAGGAAGGGACCAAGACGTGTCGGAGTTTACCAATATTTTCCATACCCTTAGCACAAAGTTGGGTATCAAGGATTCAAAGAAGCATTTGGTACTCAAATATGATGACTGCCTACACAAGTCATCCAGGAAGAAATAGAATTCCTGAACATCTCCTCGCTCGGGACAACATACTGATATGACATCAAGGTCGAGAAAAAGTTTAAAAAGAAGAAGAAAGACTTTGGATCTATGAATCTGAAGCAAGTGAAAGGTGCCCCAAAATGCAGAATAAAGGAAAAAGCTAGGGCAGGGCAACCCAAGAAAACCCGCCAAAGATGCAAGCAAATAACAACACCGCGAAGTCGAAAAAGGACACGGGAAAGTGGTGTGAGTTCCATAAGAGCTCCACTTAGAACACAAGTGAGTGTTGGGCCAAGTAGTCACTGGTGGCCGAGTTAAAGGTTTCAGAATCATGTGCATGTTTTGACTCTGAGTTAGAAGCTCACAAGGGGAATGACAAAGGGAAGAAGATTGTTGATGCGGAGCCCAATGCCACCATTGCCACCATGAAGATCTAGAAGGAGGAACCCGAAGATCTACAAGAGGAGGAGTGTCACTTCCACTCATAGATGTGGGTAAAGGGCTCCCCACTACAGTTCATTATTGACAGCAGGAGCCAAAAGAACCTTATTTCAGCAGAGATCGTCAAGTGGCTAGGCTTACTGACCACAACATATCCACAACCGTAAGCCATCGGGTGGCTTCACCAAGGATGAGATCTTCGCGTGATCTAGTAGTGTCGCCTTCCATACAACATGAAGCCCTTCATGGATGAGGTATTGTGTGACATTGCTCCCCTTGAATTTTGTGATATATTATTAGGACAACCATACTTATGGAAGCGACATGTTTGTATGAATCAAGGCCCTGTGTTGTTATTTTTACTTTGGGAAATAAGTTGTAAAGGACATTGGAGGTAGCACGACCTACTGCCATCTCTTTGGTTATTTCAAAGAAATGCAATAAGCTCATTTCCAAAGCTAGGAAATTTTTTTTCCTAATGATACAGCCTCAAGGAAAGAAGAAGACGGCGGCCACAACCTCCAAACAGGGCCCCTCCACATGACAACTACAGATGGACAAAGTCGTGGAGGAGTACAAGGACATCTTCACCTCCTCCATAGGGGTTCCTCTGCACTGTAATGGTCAAGCACTTCATTGATCTAACCCCAGGTGCGCCACTACCCAATGGACCAATCTATTGGCACTCTGTTTTGGCGAACGATGAAATCAAGAGGCAGATTCAAGAGCTGCTGCAGAAAGGTCACATATGTCCGAGTTCATCATCCTGTGGGAGCCTGATCGTGTTGTTATAGAAGAAGGGTGGGACTTGGAGACTCCGTATTGACTATCGGGCATTGAAAAAGATCACAGTTTATAATAGGTACAAGATCCCATGGATTGATGACCTCCTGGACCAATTGAAGGGGGAAAAATATTTCACAAGATTAATTTGAAGTTAGGAAATCACCAGGTACCAATCGAACCCTCTGATGTGTGGAAGACTACCTTCAATGCCAAGGAGGGCCTTTTTGAATGGTTGGTTATGCCTTTCGGATTGATGAATGCTATTGCAACCTTCATGAGGCTAATGGATGACATCTTGCGGCCATTCACCAACTCATTTGTAGTGGTATACTTAGATGACATCCTGATCTTCAACCATAGTTGGGAAGAGCACCTCCACCACATCTGATAGGTTCTCCAAACATTGCGACAACACAAGTTATGTGTCAAATTGGAGAAATGCACTTTTGGCATGACCCAGGTTTAGTATCTAGGATACATTATTGATGAATAGGGGGTGCATGTGGGTCTAGCCAATATCCAAGTCATTCAAGATTGGCCATCTCCAACCACTCTGACAAAGCTTCACAGCTTTCTAGCTCTTGCCAACTTCTACCGTAGGTTTGTGTTGGGATTTTCTCATATCACTTGGCCCTTGAGTCAAGTCACCAAGGAAGGAGCAAAAGAAAAATTCTTTTGGTCTCAATCTTAATAGAAGGCATTCACAAAGTTGAAAGATCGCCTTTTCCCAACACCAGTGCTCACATTACCAGACTTGCAACAATCATTTGAGGTCGAGACAGATGCCTTTGACTATGCTATTGGGGCAATCATTATTCAACACGGGAATCTAGTGGCATATCACAATGAGACACTTTCAAAAACTGTCTGAAAGTATCCCACATATGATAGAGAGATGTATTCCATTGTGCAGGCATGCCGATAATGGAAGCATTACATTTAGGGAAAGGAAACGGTCATCCACACAGACCACCGACCCTTGCAGTTCATACAAACCCAAGAGAAATTGCAGAATGATCACCATCAGAAGTGGTCCACATACCTGCAATAGTTCCATTGGAATATCAAGTATAAAAGGGCAGCACCAATAATGTTGTAGATTGCCTCAGTCGACCACCGATCATGGTGTTAACCACTGTGCTCAACACTTGTGGGCATGAGACTTCTGATTGGCCACTTCTCTACAAAAGTGACCCATAATTCTGCCACACATACCAGGCACTCTTGGAGGGTCAAAATATTCCAAATTTTCACCTCTAGGATACCTTGTTATGCCACTTGGGTCACCTTTGTGTTCCTTCAAGCGAGCATGCCAAGATGATTTGCGAAGCACACTACATTCGGACTGTTGGGTGTTTCAGGGTCGAGAAAATGGTGGCAGTACTGTAGAAGTATTTTTATTGGTCAAGTCTTCGACAATATGTTGAGAAGTGCATCAGATCATGCACTGCCCGTGCCATTGCCAAATCGACCATCAAGAAGAAAATCCTCTATACCCTACTGCCTACCCCTAGTCAACCTTGGGAATACATCTCCATGGATTACGTGTCAGGCCTTCCTTCCACTAAGCATGGAAATGATTGCGTTTTTGTTGTCGTCGAGAGGTTCTCGAGAATGGCCATTATGGCAACCTACAAGAACAATATCACAATAGAAGCCACTACTAACTCTTCTTTTAACAAGTGTGGGTACACTTTCGGATCCCACAGTATATCATCTTAGATCGAGACAACAGGTTCCTTAGTACATTTTGGTCTAGTCTCTGGTTGACGTTGGACACCAAATTCACTAAGTCCACAGCCTTCCATCCTCAAACTGATGGCTAGACAGAGGTTGTCAACAGGATGATCGTACACATTCTATGCATGTAAAACTCAAAGAATCCATGCACATGGGAGGAGAGCCTCCCCTATGTTTAGCACAGCTACAACTGGGCTCTCAATAGCTCGAATTACCACAATCCTTTTTAAGTGGGCTTGGGATTCCAGCCACTATGTCCCATTGATGTGGTCATGCCATTTGCAGCTACTCAAGAAGATTCGGCTCATGTCCAATCCAAAATAGATAAGGCAAACAGCTTCATTGAGCACATCCAACATATTCTCTAGCGGGTCCATGACATTTTGGAGAAATCAAATGCCAAGTATAAGTAGCGACATGATCAACATAGGGTGCCACACAAGTTTTAGGTGGGCAACAAAGTCTGGTTGAATTTGCAAAAGGAACGCCTTACCAGAGCTTATCGGAAACTCATACCACTCTGATATGGTCCTTACACCATTACCAAGGTTGTGGAAGATAATGCATTTGAGCTCAGCATTCCCCCATTCCTTGGCCTGCAGCCAGTGTTCAATGTGGATCACCTTCGGCCATAATTTCCACCATTACTAGACACATCCAACATTGTAGAACATCTCACATCTATAGATTTAAATGCAGATTGCATGGAACAAGTTGCAACTGATCAGATCATGGAGACACATATCAAGCACACTCGCCACGAGAATATCCAACTGTATCAAGTTGTCAAAGCAGGCCAACTCCTTCACTAGGGTAAGTGGCTCACCAGGGACCAAGTTTAGTAGAAGTTTCTTCATCTCATGGAGGAACTCAATGCAATGGGGACCATTGCTTCCTAAGGGGGAGGAATGATCCAGGTGGAAATTGGTGGCCACCCACCAATTCCACTTGGACCCCCACAATTGCTTCCTTTAGTTTTTCAGTTGACTTAATTGTAGCACAATTTACTACTTTTAGAAAAATTGTGGGTCCTAAACTCCTGGAGTTGTTTTGAGGCCCTAAATGAAGTTTTTTGGAAATCTAGCGCTAGTGATTTTGTTATCTAAAACTGTCTTTTCTGTCATAGTCCTCAGAGAGATATTTCCAATGGGTTATCATGCACATCAAATGGAGATAATATGACCAAGTCACAACCCTAGAAAGTTGGTTGTCCAAGTCACTCCAACGAGGCAAATAAACTCTTGGTGTAACATCTCCTCGGTTTAGGGTTTTGGTTGTTTAGGGTTTGCTCTTATTGTTCAATAATAGAAAGGCCCTTGAGCCTCATTGTAAGTAGTTCAGAGGCATGTAGCCGCCACATCTCTTCTCAGAGATAAGCTACCATCGCCCTAGGTGGTGTATGTCCATTTCTATTTGTAAGCATATTTCAATATTTTACATTAATGAAATAAAGTATTGTTTTTGTTGCATCATTGTGTTTATGGTTGTCTCTGTAATTTGTTGCATTACTGTTTAAATCTGGATCAAGAAGTGGTTTCCTTGCTTGGTGCATCCCTTTGTAGATTTTGTCTTTTCTAAGCTAAAGTGACAGGTACATTTGTATTCCTAAAATTTTACTGCTTTTGGAAATGACTGAGGGAATTCTAATATCCTCTTTGGTACTCTACAATCCTACCAACCCAATGTAGTGGCCACAACCACCACCCTATCAAAACTTGCTTTGGCAGCAATTTCGAATGGGTCCCCTAAAATTGATCTCTCACCTCTCTAAATGATCTGTTTTAGCCTAGAGACTTTAATTCGTTAACGAGTGAAACCTTCAATTCCTAATGGTGAAATCCTCCATTCATTTCCTCCATTGTAACCCTTCCTAACCCTCCAAAAACCTTCTATCACACCTCATTCCCATTATAACTCTTTATAATGAAAATCCTTCGTCAATATGCATAAATCACCCATTTTCGCCTACCGCAATCAACATTAAGACACAACACATACATGGCTTCCAGACCCAATAGTTTTATTAACCAAAATGCATATATTTCAGGTCTAGAGCCCCATTGCTTATCGCTATCGGTGGGGTCTTGGGCTTTTATATAAGGTGCTCCACTGTCTTCCGGACCCGATGGCATTATCAATCATATTACACATATATATCGGGTACGAAGCTAAATCACTTATCGCTATTGGGAGGTCTCGGGCTTATATATATATAGATATATATACAACGTGCCACTATCTACTAGACTCGATGGTTTTATTAGCCATTATGTATATGTTTTGGGTCTGGATCCCCATCTCTTATTGCTATTGGGAGGGTCCAGGGCCTATATATAGGGCACACCGCTATCACTCGGACCCGACGATGATTATTGACCAGGGCATATAATATTTCAGGTTCGACCTTATGGCTGGACATGGGGTTTTCTCATATACTCTTGTGTTTTTGAAAAACATTAAAGTTGGGGCATTTCAAAGGGAAATCATACATTGTGGACCCGCTAGGATTATTAAGTGCCATATACATATATTTCGGGTCTGCCTACCCTGAACCTCCACCATTGATCTACCCCTCATGGATTAAATGGTTAGAACAGATTTCAGGTGAACAAGTTTCTCGGGGAATACCCACCCGAAATGTGGTATCCTCTTTCCTCCTAGCTGCTACGTGTCGTTTGAAGAATGGAATGGGGGTCGTCCTCGCAATACCAGTTACCACTTAGACCCCTTCCGAAATACCATCTGGTTCTGTGTTTTACGGTGATTTTCAATGTAAACCGAGTTTTTTCTTGCGGGACTTAATCAATGCGTGAATTAAAAAAAGAGGGAACCAATTCTTTCACATTTATTCCTTCTGATGTTATAAACACTTCATGAAGGCAAGATTGGTGTTTTTAAGCATTTTTATCATATTTATATGAGTATGACTGATGTTGGTTATCTCTACAGGTGAAGACCGAGAGAAGGCAAGCAAGGTCGAAGGACAGGTGCATAGGCATCAAGTATGGCTCCAGATGAAAGATGCATGAGCAGATGTGCCCCATTCAAAGAAGCAACCTTAGGTGTTGTCAGTCGAGTTCCACGCATTTCCTGTATATTCCTAAAGCGAAAATGTCGTAGATCTCATCATGAAGATATGACACACAATCATTATCCTCTAATCAACATCTATTTATTTCACCAGGAAATGAAGCACTGTAGTGATAGGAAAATGCCTTCTACGTGTCAGCAGTGATACCGATGGCTCTACATTTGTTTATTCAGATCAGTATATTGAAAAGAATAGGGGAAGATGAAGGGTTGAGGCCTGAGGAATAAATATTACTTTCATATAGGAGAGAAGGACTTTTTGTTTGGAGAAAACAACTTTGATTTATTATGAATAAAGGAGATTGTTTGTTTTAATGAGAAGCCTTTTGTTTTAGATTTAAGATCCTTTGCTTTTATGTATTTTGAGACAGGGTGTTATTGCTAGCATAAATACAAATGTGTTTTTTTTTTTGTACATATTGATAATGATACAACTTATAATTAGCCTTGGTTGTTTGAATGTAATTCTTCATCATAGTTAATTCATAAGCAGTCCCTGATTTGAAACTATGTTAGACATCAGTTGCAAGCCTTACTTCTACGAAAAGGAATGTATATTCTTGTATAAATGATTGGATTGCGATTAAGGATTGATTCAACCTTGTTCTTATGTGGACCAGTAATTGATTCATTTAGACTTGGAATTCATATATGATGTTTAGCCTCTCTTTTGTCATGCTATTGCTGGATAGATTAGGATAGTTAGGACATAAACTAGAGTAGATAGAAGAAGTATAGATAGGATTCAATACATAGAGGTTAGTTATTTTATTTTGTTGATGTAATTGAAGTCTTCTTCCCAGAAGCAATATTTCAATGCATTTAACATTTTACGGGGTCCCTTAAAACCTGTTGAAACTAGCCATTCCAAATGAAAGCAGGTCTAATTGGTGTCTGTGATCGGGTTAGTTCCCCTTATTGACATAGCAAAAATCTGCCCTTTCAACAAATTGATGCTAGAAGGAGAGCCTGAACCACTATGCATAGATTTTGATGATTTCATCTATAAATGTCGCATATGGACTTGAAAATATTAATGCGTGGACTGTGAAGGTCAAAAAGACCCTTCCTCTCATTCAGAAAAGCCTCATTTCAAAGAAGAGACACTGTGGGAGTATCCTGTCACTCAGTAACAACCAGTCAGAATGCTTACTTGGGCTTATGCTCGTTCCCTCCCTCAGCTCCCCATCTTTCACTCGTTACCTTCGACAACTAAAAGAAAGCCAAGGATCTATTCCATAAACGAAGAGATATCTGAAGCCCCGTCTCTTGAAGATATTGTGCTTGAATCCTTGCAAAGTATTGACACTCCCTAGGAAGAAATTCTTTAATATCCACTCTCTGTAGGTAATCCCTGGCCCGATTTGGGAAGTCTTAATAAACAAAGCCTTGAAGAAACCTTCAACCAAAACCTCACTATCCTCGATATGACTAATATTCCTCAACTCGGTGGGAACCAACTCCCACCTCCTCTGGGAGCACTTCCTCCCTGGCTCGCTTAGGACACCATAGTGGTACCCAGGAAATAACATCCCTTACCCAAGAATGTAGAAAGAGTACTGCCTAAATTCAACTCAAAGCAGGGAGAAACTGTTGATAACTATATTAATTCTCTAGTCCTAGCCATGTGCGTGCTGGGGGTAGCGGATGAAGATATAGTATGTCGCATATTCCCTTTTACCCTGACTAGTGCAACTTCCACATGGTACTTTAGCTTTAGAACAGGATCAATCACCTCATGGGCTACCTTTCAACAGGCCTTTTTAGATAATTATGGCAATGAAAAAAAACCTGCAGCCTTAGTTCTAGAACTATCCTGTTTGAAAATGGAAACCAAAGAAAAGGTCAAAGATTTTAACATCTGGCTCAACACCCTATTTAACAGAATCCCAGATAACACTAGACCTGCTAAGGAGGTGCTGATGGAATTATACATCACTGCTCTTCCCGTCGCTACTGCGATGTGGGTCAAAAGGAGTAATGTATAGACCTTACAAGGTGTCATCGATGAAGTGGTAAAAGTCGAGAATGAAATGCTTAGTCTCACAGCATGCCATCATACAACCGGAGAAAATAAATCCTCTCAGCCATCCAATAAGAATAATGGGAGTGATAACAAAATGGCTAAGGGAAAAGAGAGGGACACCACAGAAGTGGAAGGTTTTCATCAAATCGTTAATTAGTTGACAAACACAGTCATTGATATGAAAAGGAATTCTAGAGAGAGTACAAGTGAGAGTGGAGGACAATATAACAACATAAAACCTTTTAATCCATTCTACCACAAAAGGATAGGAGGTGGTCATGGCCCACTTGAATTGTATTGTTGCTTAACCAAGAAGAAACTATAGTGGAGCTAGAGCTAGAACTAGAAGATGAGGAAGGATACCAAGTACAAGAGCCCTTGGATGAAGAATCTCAAATCAACTTACTATGGGGTGTCTATACAAATGAGAATGATGATGACCAAGGACACAATATGGCAGAAATCCACACTAATGAAATCCATACATGAAGTAAAGGGCCACTTGTAGGTGTGATGAAGCTTGTAGACCATACAAAGAAAGATGTCCACCCTTTGAAGGCACCTGCTCCCAATGTTCGTGTTGACAAGGGTAGACCTAGTGGTCAGTCCAAGAATACTCCTATTGCAAAATTTCAAGAAAAAGAGAATACATCTCCGACTGCAATGAAGGCGACTCAAAACGGTAAACCCCCAGCTAAGAGTAGAAAAACCAGTATGTTTACTCTGTCCTACCCTGTTTATAACATTGATTACAACATTGTGGATGATCTTAAGAAATCTAGGGCTAATATCACATACTTTGATTTGCTAAAATTAACACAGCAAAGAGATTTTCTCTTGAAAGCTATGAATGAGTGGAACTACAAAACTCCCACCATCCCAAGTAGCCAAACCAAGAAGTTAGTGTCCAAACCTATTAGCACCTCAAGCACATCCCAAAAGCCACCAGTCATGGAAGCCACTCTATCAAAAATGAATCGAACCCCCCAAGATGTTAGTGTGACCATGATAGGAAGGAAATCCAAATCCATGACTCCCCCTTTCCTTATCACATTTGAAATCTTCAACATGAACGTACATAATTGCTTGGTAGACTCAGGTGCATCATCCACTGTGATGCCTTATGTTGTTGCTAAAAGATTTCATGTGATACCTGAGAAAACTAGAACCCAAATCATGCAATTAGACATGAAAAACATGAAAGTAATTGGGGAACTGAAAGATGTATTGATTCGTATGGTTGCTAAACCACAATACACACAAGTCATTGATATAGTGGTAGTTGATATACCTAAGGCTTACGCAATTCTGCTTAGTAGGGACTGGTCAGCAAAACTCAAAGGATATTTCTCAACTAATTGGTCCCATATCTTGCTGCCTCAGAAAGGAAAGGATGATATGCTCAGTGTTGATCATGAAAGATACATGAAGTATATGGTGAAGGAATTAAATGGCCCCAATGAACCTGTAATGTTTACCAACTCTATCCGTGGGAATTATAGTTTCAATGTTTGTGCCACAGAAACCTATTTTGGAGACTTCCATGCAAAAACAATTGAAGAAACTGCAATAAACACATGGTTGGAAGCTCTCCCCCGTAGTCCAACTAACGAACCAACCTATAATATAGTATATGATAGAATTAGTCTCGTAGGAAGCAATTTATTTGATGTAACATTAGATTCTATGTTGTGGACAATCTATTTTAATGGCTTTCACTATCTTGAAGGTGCAAGTGCTGGGAGCATTCTTACTGACCCACAAGGGAACCAACATCTGATGGCTAGCTGGTTGGAGCTCGCGTGCACTGACAACATGGAAGAATACAAAGGATTGCTACAGGGTCTAAAAAAGGCCATCGATCTGAAGGTAAAAATTTCTAAAGTTTTTGGTGATTCACGGATAATTGTGGACCAGGTAAGGGAAAGGATACACCGCAATGTGCCACACATGGTAAGGTACCGGCATGAGGTATGGAGCTTAACTGATAGTCTTGATTCTTTTAATATCACATACATACCTCAGGAGCAAAACCCAGATGCTGACCTAATGGCTGGTATGGTTGCAAAACTTGTGCCTATTTTTAGATTAAAGAAGAATAAACGCTATGTTGAATTGATTTTCAGACCTTCCATACCTGATAACATCTCAAATTGGTAGGCATTCGAAGGTGATGAGATCCTTGAGCTCTTGCATTGTGAGAGGACATTCAAAAATGCACTCATTAATGAAAAAGAGCATGACAAGCCTATGAATGAGAGTGAAGATGAGGTAATATCTTACATGGAGAAATTTAATGTCAACAGGTTTAGCATCCTTGACGTTCTCATGTTTGATAACGCTTCTTATTTCTCATCACTAAATTTGACCGAATTTGCTATCGATAAATCAATTCACATAAGGCATTAATCAAGCTATTACCCCAGGGAAATGGAGTTGCAGAGTCCTCAAATAAAAACCTCATCCGTGTAATCCATGCATCTCTCACCAACAACCATAGGAAGTGGCACAACACTCTAGCAAATGTTCTCTGGGCTGATAGGGCCACCCCAAAGGGTAAGCACGCAAAATTTCAACACTTATGGCTGGGCCCATTCCAAGTTGAGGAAAAAATTGGTCAGGGGACTTACAGATCGAAAACTTTATAGGGAGACACTGAGAAACTCCTTGTTAATGACCAACCTCTTAAGAAATACTTCCAGTAGCCACCACAGGGTGGTTATCTCCTGAGTATGTTAGAATTCATTTCATTCTACTGTTAGTTTAGTCATATTTCCACCTTTTCCTTTCTCGTTTTTTTGCAAAATTCATTTTCCTTCTGTTTTGAATCACAGTGCTTTTCAACGAACTAATTCCAGTCCTCTAGTCTCACTTTTACCTTTTTAGATTGCACTTACTCACCACCATTAGCCTTTACTTTCCTCATTAACGTAATAGTGAGTGCACTGATTTTAAATCTATCATTAGCTTGTAAATTAAACAAATTTTCAATGAGCCTATGAGAACTTGTAAATCAGCGATGGAATTCAAATCAAGGCCACTCATTAGCATCTATTGGGAACTAAGTGAGATCTATTGATAACTTGGATATCTGGAGCATGTGGGGGCATCTTTATAAAACAAAAAATGTGTAACTATAGGTGGACTGGCATGGAGAAACGCAACATTTTAAATAATTCCCACTCAGACGTAGCCTATACTTGTCTGTAAGGTTTACAATCATTCTCCATTGGTCCCATCCATTACACTAAATTGTCCAATACCTATTATCTACAAGTAAACCTCCTTTGATGGGCTAAGCTCACTATCATATACCCTGTGGAAAATCCAATTGTGCTCTAGTCCTTATGCCTAAAACTGGAAGGACTTATTTAAAAGAAAATGAAATGTCAAGTCCTTATGCCAATCTAGAAGGATAGGTTGTTTGGGAAGCTGGTTAGAGTAAGGACTGTTGCTAGGCTCAGAGTACTGGTTGACACAACAAGCCCAACCTTTCTTAAGTTGTTTAAAAATATGGCGAGATCCATGACTTCGCCCCATTCAATCGTGTGAAAATATAGCACTGAATTTTTATATAAAGTGCAGATAAACATATCTACATCATGTTTGATGAGCAATAAAGAGATGAGGTACACATGTAAATAGGTATTAACAGACTAGTGTTGTCCCCAAAAGGATTTTTGAAAGTGGGAAATAGTTAAAGGAAGGCCAATAAATCTCTTAACACTACCGTTGGAGAATGCCTCTCAAAAGCCTATCAGTAAGTAGAAGTTATTTGTCTCTATCCCACCTAAATCAATTAATGTTGAAGTGGAACCCATACCTATTCATCTATACAGTTTGCATTACAAGTTTATCTCAACACCCTGATGTTCTATTGATCCAAGGTTTCTTTGGAAACAGAGATAACTAGTTCACCCGATGATTTGCCATTTGTTGTGGCCACAACCACCACCCTATAAAAACTTGCCTTGGCAGCAATTTTGAAAATGTCCCCTACAGTTGATCTCTCACCTCTCTGAATGATTTGTTTTAGCATAGAGACTTTAACTCGTTACCAAGTCAAACCTTCAATTCCTAATGGTTAAATCCTCCATCCATTTCCTCCTTTGTAACCCTTCCTAACCCTCCAAAAACCTCCTATCGCACCTCATTCCAATTATAACTCTTTATAATGAAAATCCTTCATCAATATGCATAAATCAACCCTTTTCGCCTACCGCAATCAACATTAAAACACAACACATACATGGCTTTTGGACCCGATGGCATTATCAATCATATTACACATATATATCAGGTCTGGAGCTAAATCGTTTATCACTATCGAGAGGTCTAGGGCTTATCTATATATATATATATATATATATATATATATATATATATATATATATATATATATATATATATATATATATATATATATATATATATATATATATATATATATATATACAACATACCACTATCTACTGGACCCGATGGTTTTATTAACCACGATGTATATGTTTCGGGTCTAGAGCCCCATTGATTATCGCTATTGGGAGGGTATGGGGCCTATATATAAGGCACACCACTATCACCCAGATCCGATGATGATTATTGACTAAGGAATATAATATTTCAGGTCCAGCCTTATGGCCAAACACGAGGTTTTCCCATATATTCTTGTGTTTTTTAAAAACATTGAAGTTAGGGATTTTGAAAGAGAAAGCATACATTGTGGACCCACCAAGATTATTAAGTGACACATACATATATTTCGGGTCTGACTACCCTGATCCTCCACCGTTGATCTACCAATCATGGATCCAATGGTCCACGCAGATTTCAGCTGAACAAGTTGCTCGAGGAATACCCGCCTGAAAAGTAGTATCCTCTTTCCTCCTAGTTGTTATGTGTTGTTTGAAGAAAAAAATCGGAGTCGTCCTTGAAATACTAGTTACCACTTAAAACCCTTCCGAAATACCATCCAATTCTGTGTTTTACAGTGATTTTCAATGTAAACCAAGTTTTTTCTTGTGAGACTTAATCGATGCGTGAATTAAAAAAAAAGGAGCCAATTATTTCACATTTATTTCTTCTGATGTTATAAACGCTTCATGAAGGCAAGATGGTGTTTTTAAGAATAATTATCATATTTATATGAGTATGACTGATGTCAGCTATCTCTACAGGTGAAGAGTGAGAGAAGGCAGGCAAGGTCGAAGGGCAGGTGCATAGGCATCAAGTATGGCTCCAGATGAAAGATGCATTAATGGATGTGCCCCATTCAAAGAAGCAGCCTTAGGCATTGTTGGTCAAGTTCCACGCGTTGCCTGTGTATTCCTAATGTGAAACTGCCCTAGATCTCATCATGAAGAGATGACACATAGTCATCATCCTCTAATCAACATCTATGCATTTCACGAGGAAATGAAGCACTCCAGTGATAAGAAAATTCCTTCTACGTGTTAATAGTGATACTGATGCCTCTACATCTATTTATTCAGATTGGTATATTGAAAAGAATAGGGGAAGATGAAGGGTTGGGGACTGAGACATAAATATTACTTCCATATAGGAGAGAAGGGCTTTTTGTTTGGAGAAAATACCTTTGATTTATTATGAATAAAGGAGACTATTTGTTTCAATGAGGAGCCTGTTGTTTTAGATTTAAGATACTTTGCTTTTATGTGTTTTGAGATAGGTTGTTGTTGCTAGAATAAATACAAATGTGTTTTGCTTTTGTGCATATTGATAATGATACAACTTGTAATTAGCCTTGGTTTGTTTGAATGTAATTCTTCATCATAGTTAACTCATAAGCAGTCCCTGATTTGAAACTATGTTAAACATTAGTTGCAAGCCTTACTTCTACCGAAAGGAATTTATATTCCTGTATGAGTGATTGGATTGTGATTAAGAATTGATGTAGCCTTATTCTTATGTGGAACAGTAATTGGTTCATTTAGACTTGGAATTCATATATGATGTTTAACCTCTCTTTTGTCATGCTCCTGCTGGATAGACTAGGATAGTTAGGACATAGACTAGAGTAGTTAGAAGAAGTATAGATAGGATTCAATACATAGAGGTTAGCTATTTTATTTTGTTGATGTAACTGAAGTCTTGTTCCTAGAAGCAATCTTTCAACGCATTTAAGAGTTTACGGGGTCCCTTAAAACTCGTTGGAACTAGCCATTCCAAACGAAAGTAGGTCTAATTGAGGTATATGATCAGGTTAGTTCCCCTTGTTGACATAGCGAAAATATGCCATATTGACACCCACAAATCATTGCTTGCGAACATAAATGGTTGATCATTTGGCATGAGAGAGTCTTTGGAAAATTGATCTTCCTCTATTAGGAAATTAGGCAGTTCATCTTCTTGAAAGAAGTGATTTGCTTCTACAATTTCTTCTTCATCTTCTTCCTAACCTTCAATGTAATTTTGTTGGAATGGAGCTCTTTCTTGACCTTGAGGATGTTGGTTTCGATGCTTTTTCTATCGATTTCTGAACTGTTGTTGTTGCTGTTTGCGAAAGTTAGGATTCCTCATTGAAGGTTCAGCTTGTTGACTAGTTATGGATATTCTATCCATCATCCTCTCCATAGTTTTTATTAGATTCTCAAGCTTTGCATTAGAAGATGATGTAGGCTCTTCTTTGAAGATAACTTTCTTCTCTACTCTCTCTAGCTTTGATTTTGACTTCTTAATGAGAAAATCGGCTTCAACACTAATTGCATTCCATTGCATCTCTTCAAGAGTAGTGGGGTCTCTTTCTCTGAGTTGGTAGGCCATGTCTAGATCGAAAGCATCAGGATAATAAAGAAGAGCCTAACCAGGAGGAGGCTTCATATCATCAGGTATAGAATTTTACACTGTATTAAAACCTGATGTGAATTCTTGAACTGTTTCATTTGGGTTCCTTTTCATTGAATTATACTCAACCAATATCTATAATTGATTTTTCTTATCTTGCCAATGAGCTAGGAATAATTCAATCAATCTTTGAGAATTTTTAATACAATTAGAAGCCATACTTCGAAACCATTTCTTAACATCTCCTGAGTAACTCTAAGCTATAATCCTTATTTTGGCATTCTCCTCATCAATTTCTTCTAAATCAATGGAGTCTATTAACTTGTCAACATGTTGTTGAGCTGTAATTTCTACACTTGCGTCAAACGAAGGGAGTCTTTGACCATAGTTCTGAGGCAAAGAAGCAAGCTAAGCAGGAGTAAAAGAGGCGCAAATATTGCCATGACTACTAAAGAAAGTGAAGGTGTTACAATGGATTGTGTAAGTAAGGGTGGTGATGTTGATGAGGATGATGGAACTACTAAAATGGGTTGTGGAGTCAAAGTTGGAAAGAACGGGGGAGGTACGAAGGATGATGAAACTGAAGCTTTGGGAGATGTGGTAGATGTGCTTGGAGGTTAAAGAGTGGATAAAGTTGTGGCTAGGTATTCAAGTTGGTATTGAATAAAATCTTTTTCAGTAGTGATCTGGAGTTGGTCAGCAAGGATTTGAAGCTTATCAAAATTTAACCACAGTTCATGATCAGTCTTAGCAGACAAATATTCTGAAGAAACAGAGTGAGCTTCAACCTTTAAAGGTTCATGTTATATCATAGATACATGAGTCAGACTTGGACCTTGTAAGTGATAATTATATCTACTCTTCAAAAGGCATTTGCTCAAAGGTGAACAGGTGTTTAGGTAGAGAAGTTATTCTTTTAATTTTATGAATTGCACTTTTAGTGATGGGTAGTCTAAGTTTTCTAAGTAGTCTTTCTGAATATTCAACAATAAAGGGTGGATTTGGGTCAGGGTTTGACCTGATATGTCTTTTGGAAGCTAGAATGTATACACCGTAAACTAATGAGATTTATGAATTCAGCCTAACTTCGAATACAAGAAATTGAGAGGTACATAACCAGTTCTCTGAAATCTCTTAGATATTTCCCAGGAATACATTAACAGTCGTTCCCTGGCAACGACGCCAAAAACATTTTTCCTTACAATCTCCCAGTATGAAAAGGAAATGGACAAGGGTAACCACAAACCACTTTAGCTCGGTAGCTAGCCCTACTGAGCATGAGATGCGTCTCTATAAGTCTCTTATGAGTGATATGACTTTAAAGAAAATGAATTTTAGCCTAGATATGTGTATTTGTTTGTTCTTTTGTGAAAAATTGTTTTTTAAGGATTTGTTGAACTTAGAGTTTTGAGCCACAAGTAGGTCTAGGCTGTGGGAATGCAGGAGAAAACATAAGAAGGAGCTAGATATTAGAAACCATGGCGTAATTTTAGTATTTTTCAGTGTATTATAGAGTATATAGTGTGTAAGAAACTAATGAGCATAAATAAACATGATTTCATTAGCTTAGGAAGACAAAACACATGACTACGAAAACCAGATAATAGAGCTTGAAAAACAATAATTCTGAGTATTTTATCAGAAGGTATTCATAGAAAGAAGAGATATAATGTCGATAAATATGTTTAGACCATGAGAAAAAAAAAAGAATGAAGTACAACCACCATGAACTCACTGGGCTAGAGTTCCTTGAAAATAGTTGCAACCTATATTTGTATTAGCTGAAAGATGATTACAATGAAAGCCTCCTTCACAAAAAGTTCAACCCTCTTCTCCTGAGGAAAAATGATACATATATACTCTCATAGACCACTTTCCCACCTTCAGGAGTTGAATTTCTTGGTGGAGGAACTGACTCCAAGATTCTCTCAACCAATAGGTGAGAGTGAGAAGGTGAAACTCAAATACTTCATGAAGAGTTTGTTTAGGAGTTTTCTTCTTTTATGAGGCCTAATAAACATCAAGAACAACCTATGATGTACATTTATTCATGCCTACATCACCTATGCTTGTAACTAGTGCCATTACATAGAGAATATTGACTTTGACCAAGTTAGACTAGAAACTAGAAATTATTACATAGTTACATTTTCCAAATACAAACACAGAAAGTGCAGAAGCGTAACACCACCATGGAGTTGATTTGAGGTTCCTTCTAGGGGTCCAAATGAAAAATAGAGAGAACGGTCAACTATAACTTCAAGTCTATCTTCCATAACAGTTTGTATTTTTGAATTTGGAGCACTAGAAGAACCTCAAAAATCCATTCTCCCAAGGTCACTCTAGAAGTGTAGTGCCTGTCAAAAGATGGTCCAGAATGCTAGTTTTTTGCCACGTTTTTTGCATTTTTCTCCAAAACTAGGCCACCTCTGCAAAATTTGGGCAAATATATTTTTATAGGATTACAATACCTTTCTAAAAATGTAGACCTTTCCTCAAATGGAGTCCTGAGGAAAAAGCGCAACGCCTTGTAGCTGAATTTCTGAACTTAGACAAAAAATTCTCAAAAAACTCAAAATGCTCAGAATTTGCTCAAAATTGGAGGGAAGGTATAAATATAGGTTTTTTATAGCTTCATGGATGCTTCAGAAATCATCTAGAAGTTTCCCTTATCCTTTTGGTCTTTTTTGGCCCCCCTTGAGATTGTTTTCAAGTTGTTTTACCTTGACATTGGCGATCATGTTTTGAGCTTGATAGTGATGTGCCATGTGTCTGAGCAATTGATTGTCTCTATGTTCGTTTTCAAGGAGATTCTCTAAGTGTTCATTCACCCTATTAAGCCAATATTATTTATCTTTATGAACCTCTAGGGTGATCCTATCTTCTAGGTCAAGATCCTCATTAAGCAGAATTTGTTCTTATTCCTCTTGTAAAGCTTTCTTGAGGCCTCTTGTTCTTGGTCTTTTCCTTTTTCTCCTTACCTGTGATGCTTCAGGCTCACTTGATGTCTTGATCTCCTTACCTTTGCCAATTTTTCTTCATTAACTTGGCTTTTTCCTTTTCTAGTATCAACTCCTTTACTTTGAGTTGACTGTTTTCCTGTTCAAGGAATGATATAACATACTTTTCCCTTTCCAAATTGATCACCAGCTCCTTGATTTTCTAGTCCTTGTCCTTGATAGTCTGTCTCATGTTTATGGTTTGATGCTCAATCTCTGGATCAATTAGATCAAACTCATGTTCAACTGTGTCTTTATCCTTTACTCTGAATTCCTACTTTGTTGATGAAGAAGGCTTGGCCCTTTTCTCTTTGTGAGAAGAAAACACAAGCCTCTACTCTTTCTTATACACTTTAGTCACCTCCATCTTATTTAGCTGAGTCTTCTCCATTATTTTGCTAGATGAGCCCACCTATGTTTTTTTTTTTGGTGCACTTGGAGACTGAGATAATGCATTTTCCTCATGCAATTTCAAGGCTGCCTCTAAAAAGGCTTCCCAAGCCATACCTCTCTCTGCCAACTGGTGAAGGACAATGGTTTTGTAGGAATTTATAGGTTAAGTTCCTCAAACAAAACACCAAAGGACGCCGCTCACAAATAGATCACAGATCAATACTCCAGTATTGTTGACGTGGTTAAAACCCTCAAAGAGGGAAATAGTCCACAGCTTGAGCCAACGAGGCCATGTTAGGAAATTTATTAATAAAATAATGAAAATTTACGTAAGCTTCTCTCATTAATGATTACCCTATAAATGACCCTCCATTCTTTTTAAATAGAGATCATGGATCAATTGGGTTTTAAGCCATGGATCAAGTGTTGTTAATACCAAGGAGAGAATGAACCGTTGGATCACTACATACCGTGACTGTTGGATTGTAAGTTACAAAAGTACATAGTAAAGAAACACACTTTACCTAACTCTACACTAGACCAAGTTATACTTAACTATTTCCTATGTGTCAGAATATCCTAACATCACCCCTTAAGAACAACTTGGGATATAATTGAAGGATGTACAAATATGACACAATGGGAGAAGGAAGGAGGCATTAGAGCCTATCGGCACATTCCTCAGATAGAACACCAAAGGACACTACTCAGAAACAGATCACAGATCAATACACCAATATTATTGACATGGTTAAAACCCTCAAAGAAGGAAACAGTCCACGACCTGAGCCAATGCGACCACTTCAAGCAATTTATTAATAAAAGAATGAAAATTTACATAAGCTTCTCCCATTAATGGTTACCTTACAAATGACCCTCCATGCTCTTTAAATAGAGATCATGGACCAATCGGGTGCTAAGCCACGGATTAAGTGTCAGTAATATCAAGGAGAGAATGAACCATCGGATCACTACATATCGTGATCATCGAATTGTAAATTACAAAAGTATATAGTAAAGAACCATACTTTACCTAAATCTACACTAGAACAAGTTATACTTAACTATTTCCTATGTGTTGGAATATCCTAACATCCCCCCTAAAGAACAACTTGAGATAGGATTGAAGGATGTAAAAATATGACACAATAGGAGATGAAAGGAGGAATTAGAGCCTATCCCCCCTTAGTGACAACTTCTTGAACTCCAACCATAAATCGAAGTTTAGTAAACTTCGCCTCTGTGAGAGCCTTTGTAAAGATGTCTCCAACTTGATCATTTGTTGAACAATATTGCACTTCAAGAACATGGTCATGAATGAACTTTCTGATGAAGTACATGTGGAGTTCAATGTGTTTGCTGCGCTGATGTTGGATTGGATCTTTGCATATTTGAATGGAAATTTGATTATCACACCAAAGTGTAGTCAAATGTTGTTGATGAAAGCCAAACTCTGATAGGATCTAATGAAGCCACGGGGCTTCCTTACTAGCTTCTATGGCACCACGATACTTTGCTTCTACTGAAGAAAGAGAAATGGCACTTTGTTTCTTGCAAGCCCATGTAATAAGTGATGAGCCCCAAATTTGGTAACATTTTGGGCTCATTTGGTCTAATTATCCCTGTTCAATCCTTCATTTTTCATAACTTATGCATTATTTTTTAGTATGTTTATGTCATTTGTACGAATAAGGGTAGTCACTATTCCTAGGTGGCTAACACGTGCTCATTTCAGGATTTTTTGACACATGTTGGAGCAAAACCGAGCAAACATGGGCTAGGAGACAGCCAAGCTTGGGTTGAGGATTCGTAGGGGGGTTGTATATGGCATTAAATGGCCTCCCTTGGGATATTCACCCCCAAATCCGAGCTCCAAAGGCCACCAAAACCGGATCTAGAAGGCAGCCAAATAGATTTTTTGGAAGGAGTTGTTCACTCACAGTTTGGGCAGCCAAGTCCCATGGATTTAGGAGGCCAGCTAGGCCCTCGTGGTGTATAAATGTTAAGGCCTCAGCCTTTGTGAGGGAATTTTGGAAAAACTCTTGCATATTTTGCACTACATTGCTGCAAGCTCTGTTTTGTTCTTTTGTAGCCATTGTTGGCATAACTCTTGACTTATGATTATTTTTTGATAATGAGAAGCAGTCAGATTTGATATCAGCTCTGAGTTTTTTATAGGATCCATAGCTCTCGAGGTTGGGCCCAACCTAAGAGCCTAGGGCCTCCTTCTTTGTATTGTTATCTTTCCTTTAAGCACTGTGATTTTCCTTTTATGCATTTGAAACGTGGTTTTGTTGAGCAAGATTTAGTTGTGTTGGTTAAATAGGTCACTGTTGAGAAATAGAATTGCTTCAGATGTGTAGAATAGATTGATAGGATAATAATTGATAAAGTGCAAGAAAAATGGGTTGTCTTCACTCTCAGTTTCACCTCTCCCTTATTGGATCAGGGGCTGGAATTGCAGAAACAATGTTGCCCAACAAAAACACTAGTTTGCTTGACCATGCAATCTTTGGTGTAATGTCTTCATTTATAGAAGTTAGTCATGCGTTCAGAACTTTGGATATGTTTCTTTGATTAAGTGTTGTACATGGTTAAAAATGAAGCTGCTGTTCATTTGCTTCGGTGACAGTTAGGATAGATTAGCTAAGATTTTGATTGTGTGCAGGACTTGGTTGAATTGGTTAAGTGTACACCGTGTAGGGCATCTCCATCACTCTCTCATCCACCTAAGCTTCGTCCAGGCTAGCTGCTCCATCTCCTAGTTAGGTTCCTCATCTCACAACTACTCTTCTGCCCACGTAACCCTACCTTCTTGCTCTTCCATTACCTTAGCCTTATTTAAGTCAAGTTAGCTTTCCACACCCTCTCATCACTTCATCCATTAGTCACTGGGTCATTTCAGACCCCTACCCTACCACCCTATCCATTCATGCATCCTCTCTCACTCACCCATCCTCCAAAATCTAATTTTAGAACATCGTGTAGAAATTTCTGAACATCTTGTAGAAATCCCTGAAACATCCTGTAGAACCCTTGCAGACTTCCTGTAGAAGCTCACAAGTGAGGTTGCTGGATAGCCAAACTTTGTGAAACTCTCCGGAAGGGTGTTAGTGACTCCTTCGACCCTCTCTGAACCGTTCCAACCTTTTCCAAGCATTCCTCTTCCTTGATCCACCCCTGCACAGTAAAAATCCAGTTAAAACACATGCATGATAATTCTGATAACTTATTTGAAAAGAAAAAAAGATGTTTCCGTTAGATAGAGGTAGCCTAGGCATGTGCATTTTACCTTCATAGAAGTAATGGCATCTCTTTAATAGTTTGCATTCTCTCCTCTGCATTAGTAGGACTAGTTGGTAGAATTAGGGTTTGCTAGGGTTTATGTTACTTTTTGGCTTTCAGTTTCTTTCTGCAAGTAGATCAGCTTCCTCTGAGTTAGCTTCCATCCATCAGTTAAAAAGATTCTTCTAAGAGCTCATAGAAGTTGGCTTGAGCCCCTAGTGGACTTGTGCTAGCTAACCAAGTGACAGCTGCGGCAAGAGCTAGTACTTGTGCATACAACACCGTCGCTTCCAAGTTTGTTACGAACTACTGGGTTGATAAAAGTGAAGAAGGGAGTCCCGGGAGTTAGAGCATTATTGCTGCAATACTGGAGCCCACCATCTTTTTGGCGCCATTGCTAGGGAAGCTTCAGAGTATTGGTGATTGTTGCTTTTCTTCTATTTTTCTACACTCGCCTTCTGCTAAATAGTTTATTTCATTTCCATTCTGCAATTTCATTTGCGCAAAAGTAAAATAGATATTTCCTGCTTTCATAAATTAGCATTTCAATTCTGCAAGCGTAGATTAGCAATTTCAATTCTGCAAGCGTAGATTAGCAATTTCATTTCTTCAAACGTATATTAGCATTTCAATTCTGCAAGCGTAGACTAGCATTTCATTCCTGCAATTTCATTTGAGAAAAATATATTAGTCATTTCCTGCTTTCATTTTCATTTCAGCAAGATAGTTAGTTGCAGTTCAATCTATTTTCAGTTTTGCAGGTGCCAGAAACAAAGCAAAAAGAAATCAAAAGCCTTTTCATTTCATGCCTCGTAGGAACAGAGATAAAACCGGCAAATTCTTACCCAACACCCCCACCACTTCACTGAGTCACCCTTCTCTCTTCTTTGGTGACAATGATCCAGAAGAACCTATAGGCGAGCCTCCTGAGATATACGAAGATCCTATACCAGAAGAAGAGTTAGAGAACACTCCACCTCAAGCCATGGCTGAGAATAGAAGAGAAGATGAGAGAATAGAAGGTGCCTTTCCCATCCGAGAGACTAATGGAGACATGAAAATGAAAAAACATAAGCCCCTCCACTATACATCACTTCCATGGATTGGCTATTGAAGACCCTGATACCTTCCTGTTTGAGTTTTCTGTCCTTTGTCAAACCTATGACTATACAGAAGATGAGAAAAAATTGAAACTCTTTCCCTCTACCCTCAAGGATGCAGCATTACGCTGGTTCATGGGCTTACCTGGAAATAGTATCACCACTTGGGCTCAGATGCAGCAAGCTTTCAATACCAAATACCGGGACTATTGTAGGTCCAAGGAAGCCAAGGGAGAAATCTTTCGGATGACCATGGGAAATGATGAGTCTTTAGAAGATTATGAGGAAAGGTTCCAACTTAGCTATAAACGGGCGAGGTGCACACTTGACCCTGAATCTCTCAAGTTGGTCCTGCTCCGAGGAGTCCCTGAAGACCTTCTAGATACCCTTCACAGCTAGCTGGAGGAGATATTTACCAACTACCTTATGAGGATATAAAGACTGTGTTTAGAAACAACTCTACGGCAGCCCGGAAAAGAGTTAGGGGAAACCCCCTTTCAGCTAGTACTACTTTCTCCAAGCATGATTTTGTTAATCAGCTGGAGGACCTCAAAAGTGAGGTGAGACAGACCATTGCCATGCAACTTGATACATTTCGAATCCAACAAAAGAAAGAGGAAGCTGAGAGGGCTTTGGCAATATTCTGTCCTAGGTGTACAAGGAAGAACCCTAAGAACGAGTGTCCATTACACTCGGTAGAGGTATGTTTCGTTTGTGAGGAGGACCACCCCACAAACCAATGCCCAACCTTACCTAGGTTTAAGGCTATGTACCAAGGAACTGAGGCACCCACTGAACCTCTCTACTTCCTCAACCAAAGGAGGCCGCACGGACTAGACCCTACCAGCAGGGGATGCAAGGGACATCCCAAGCTTATTATAGCCCCAACCAATCTGCTCCTATGCCTTCTTGGGGTCCCCCTACTCATCCTTCCTGCTCTATGCCTCCTCCATGGTCTTACCCACCTCAATACCATACTCAGCCCACTACTCATTCGTTTCACTCCCATGTCCAGCCACAGCCTCAGTGGAATGCACCTCAACCGGCGTGAAGGCCCCAGTACAACACTCCTCCCGCCATTTTGCCTCCACCACCAGCTCAACCACAACCATTACCTCCTGCTTGTCCAAGACAACCCCAAATTCCTGCTCAACCGTACCCGAACCCTAAAAACCGACAGGCCCAGCAGGTATATATACCAGGGAAACAACATGCCCTACCTATGTTGTGGAGATCCAAGAGATCAACCTGCGATCTGGGAAGACTCTTCTGGATCGCCAACCTCCTCCCCCAGAGGACGAGGAAGATAAATAGGAAAGTGAACCCAAGACCACTCCACCCTTTCCTGAGAGACTAACAGTCACCACATGACCCAACCCAGAGGATAATGAGCTTCTGGGAGAACTCAAACAGTTGTCTGTGAGAATACCACTTCTCCAAGCCATCAAAGATGTACCGATATACAACAAATTGGTTAAGGAAAAGTGTTTCAAGCACCTAGGCAGGTGAAAAAGAGATGCCTCAACCATCAATGTCATAGGACAACTGTCTGATCTTATGTTGGGGCAAGTAATCTGTCCAAAGTATTTGGATCCTGGGAGTCCCGTAGTTGATGTCCACATCAATGGCACCATCATACCCCACACTTTGATTGATTTAGGGGCTGCCATTAATGTGATGACCAGGGATACCATGCTCAAACTCAACCTTCAAGGTTCCTTAAGGGACATCTCGAAGGTCCTGCAGTTGGCAGATTGCTCCACCATGACTCCTGAAGGGATTGTGGAGGATGTCTTGGTCTTTGTTGACTCTTGGGAGTATCCTGTGGACTTCTTGGTTCTTCAACCAAAGGAAAAGCTTACTGGATACCCCCTTATTTTGCGAAGACCTTGGTTAGCCACTGCGGATTCTTACATAAGCTGCCGAGTAGGAAACATGACCGTCAAAAATGGTCCTATGTCCAAGCAGCTAGTCCTATACCCTCCTGTCCAACCTCTATTAGAGCATGACTTACCACTTTGGTTGGAAGAAGGAGAAGAGGATGAGGTGTACTGTGCACCCTTGTGCACCTTAGAAACCACTAGGGGAGGTCCTCAAACCGAGGATGATTTGATTGAGACCTTGATTCAGAATCTGCCTCCCAGTGCATTTTCCTTAGAGAAATTGGTGGAGGATACTCAAGCCAGCACCTTAGTGGACCTTTGTATGACCGATCCAATCTCTCCCAAAGTAAAAAATGTGGAGTTTGGCCCCGAGAGAACGTTAAAGATCAGCTCCTCCCTATCTCCTTCCCAGGAAAAGGAGCTATATAATTTGTTGGCCAGTCATCTAGATGCTTTCACTTGGAACTATAAGGAGATGAAAGGAGTCCATCCTTCGGTCTATACCCATCATATCTACATCAAAGAATATTGTAAACCGGTCAAGCAACCTCAGAGGAGAATGAATCCAGCCCTTAAGGACATTGTCAAAGAAGAATTGTAAAAACTGTTGGATGCAGGATTCATCTACCCCATCTCAGATAGTGAGTGGGTGTCCCCTCTGGTGTTGGTACCCAAGAAAAATGGAAAGTGGAGAATCTGTGTGGACTACCAAGAACTGAACAAAGCCACCAAGAAAGACCACTTTCCTCTGCCTTTCATAGATCAAGTGTTGGATGGACTGGCGGGGAAGAAGTTCTTCTCTTTCCTAGATGGGTTCAGCGGGTATAACCAGATCCATATCATCCCAGAAGACCAAGATAAGACCACCTTCACTTGTCCTTGGGGTGCCTTTGCTTACTGAGTCCTTCCCTTTGGGCTATGCAATGCTCCTGCCACTTTCCAAAGGGTAGTATTGAGCATCTTCTCTGAGCTGGTCCATGATTCGGTGGAAATCTATATGGATGACTTCACTCCTTATGGGTCCAACTTCCAGGAAGCATTGTCCAATTTGGGAAAAGTTCTAACCAAGTGCATTGAGATGAACCTGTCCCTTAGTCCTGAAAAATGTGAATTCCTGATGACTGAAGGAACCATGCTAGGACATACCATTTCTCACCAAGGATTGCAGGTGGATCCTAATAAAATTGCTTTCATCAAAAAGGTTCCACCTCCTCAGAAGCTAAGAGATGTTCGGAGTTTCTTAGGCTTAGCAGGATATTACAGAAGATTTATTAAACACTTCAGTAAGTTAGCCTCGCCACTATTTGGCCTCTTAGCAAAAGATGTTGAGTTCAAATGGACGAACGACTGCCAAAGGGCTCTGAATGAATTAAAGGATAAGTTGGTGTCTGCCCCGATATTGAGAGGTCCAAATTGGGCCCTACCTTTCCACATCCACACTGATGCCTCGAACAAAGCTATAGGGGCAACGTTAGGACAGGTTGAACAAAAACTCCCATATGCCATATACTTTGTCAGCAAAAACTTTTCCAAGGCAAAAATGAATTATACTGTAACCGAGAAAGAGTTCTTGGCCGTGGTCCATGCCCTGAACAAGTTCTGACACTACATCACTGGCTATCAAACATTTGTACATACTGATCATGCTGTAATTAGATATTTAATGAATAAACCATATGTGAATGCTCGTATTATTATATGGTTACTTCTGTTGCAGTGGTTTGATTTGACTGTCGTTGATAAACCAGGTAAAGAAAATGTTGTTGTTGACTTCTTGTCTAGACTGGATTTACCTCCAGGTGAAGATGGAACAGTGGACAACCAGATGCTAGATGAACATCTATTGGCTATCTCATTACCCTCTCCATGGTTTGCTGATATAGCAAACTATCTGGTCTCAGCACAGTTCCCTCCGCATCTATCTTCAAAAGAGAAAAGCAGAATTGTAAGGAAGAGTGCTTCATTCACTTGGATCGGGGGCAACCTGTTCAAACTTGGCCCTGATCAGATCTTAAGGTGTTGTGTAAGGGAGGAGGAAGTCTTTGACATCCTCCTAACCTATCATGATGGGCCTTGTGGAGGACATTTTGTAGCCAAGAGGACTGCCTTCAAAATTCTACAAGCAGGCTACTATTGGCCCACGCTTCATCAAGATGCCAAGAGATATATTAGCCAATGTGACCGATGCCAAAGGATGGGGAAGCTAATTCCAAGTCACGAAATGCCTCTCCAACCTCAAGTGACTCTTGAACCATTTGAGAAGTGGGGTATGGATTTTGTGGGTCCTATCAATCCTCCTTCAAGGCAAAGGTATTACATCATTATGTGCACAGACTATCTGACAAAGTGGGTGGAAACCAAGGCAATCAAAGTAGCAATAGAAGAAAAGGTGGCTGAGTTTTTAAGAGAAAACATCTTCTACAAATTTGGCTACCCAAGAGAGTTAGTCACCGATCAAGGAAGCCAGTTCACCTCCAACTTAATTGAAGACTTGCTTGCTCATCACAAGATCAAGCATAGGACTTCCACCCGCTATCATCCTCAAGCAAATGGGCAGGTGGAAGTCATCAATAGAGCATTAGAATGGATTTTGACTAAGGTAGTGAGCAGCAGTAGAAAGGATTGTGCAGATTGCCTGGTTGAGGCCACTTGGGCTTACAACACCACTTGGAAGACCACAACCAGTTTCACACCTTATGAACTGGTCTATGGGAAGAGAGCATTGCTGTCAATTGAGTTCGAGTATAACACATTGAGGATGGCAGCTCAGCTGGACCTAGATCTCATCCATGCCCAACAAGAAAGGTTATTGCAGCTGAATGGGCTAGATGAACACCGAATGCAGGCCCTTCTCCACTCAGAAGTGGTTCAACATCAGAGGAAGATATGGCATGACCGGCACCTCAATGACAAGAAATTCCAACCAGAAGATTGGGCACTGCTGTATGATTCCAGACATAAGGATTTCAAGGGGAAGCTGAGGACAAGATGGCTAGGACCATATGCAGTGGAGAAGTGTAATAACAATGGGTCTGTTCTTATTCGGACCATTGATGAGGAAGCCATCCCCATGCTCGTCAATGGGCATCGACTAAAGATCTACAAGAAACCTCTTTCGAGGAAAGAGTTCATCAAAACTGTGGAAAAATCAGTGCTGGTCATAGAGAAGGGCTCTGCCTCTGTCTTGGGCATGCCCTGAGCATCATAAAAAAAAAACAATAATAATAATAATAATAATAACAAAGATCCTTGGGTGAAAACCTTTCTGAGGCTCTCAAGGTAGATGGTAGGGGTGAAAACCTCATTGAGGCACCCCTGCTGTCTCTCTGAAAAGAGAATTGGAATAAAAAATACCCTTGGGTGAAAACCTCTCTAAGGCACCCAAGGTAGATAGTAGGGGTGAAAACCTCATTGAGGCGCCCCTGCTATCTCCTAAAAAAAGAAAAAACAAAAAAACAAGAAAAAGAAAAGAAAAAACAAAGAAAAAGAAAAAGGAGGCAGCAATAGAAAAACAGGCTCAATCTTTGGAAATTAATGCAAGTTGCAGGTATTCCATGCAAAAAAGGAGGCCTCTCAACTCAAGGACAAGGGTCCCTACCATGCTACCAGGCGACCTCACCAGCACTCCCTCCATAAACACTCATCTCTTCCAAGGTTTGGGCACGATCTGGTCATAGTTTAGCCTTCTACAGGAAGCTACAGGACTTTCTACAGGAAGTTCTGTATTTCTATAGGAAACTTCCTGTAGAATCTTTGGACGGGCCAGGACTGACTATGTAGAAGAATTTGAAGCTCAAAGTCCAATAAGGGGGCATGCAACCAATTCTTTTCTCCATCCCCCATTGTTGTCACCTCCCTTTACCACCATTGCTGCCATATGATTGAAACACCGGCACAGTCATACCAGAACGTTGGACTCTCAGAAGAAATAATTTTAAGTGGAAAATAAAGCATGCGGAGGCCCAATGCGCTACTAGTCAAGGTGATCTGAGGACCCTGCACCTGTGAACGTGACTCCACCATTTCAGCATGCACCCTAGGAGGAGAAACGGCTACAGGATGTCCTACAGGAATCCTGTAATAGTTGATTCGGCTAGAGCATGTTGGATACCTATACCGATAGGTTTCATATTTCATGATTGGCAAGAGAAAGTCCAAATATGCTCTGCTTTGAGTTCACAAAGATCCCATATTTCCTAGAGAGCAAGAGGTGTGTAAAGTGTTTCAAATGTTGATGACCTTGTTTAAATTTTGATGGATGATCCAACAGTTTAACCTGGATCATGCCATGTTTCAATTTTGAGTTATAGAATAGAGAAAGAAGTCTGTCCAAACTGTTCAATCTTGGCAGACAAGTAGTTCAGGTAGAGAAGAAAAGGCTCCCAACAGCTTAATCTGGGACCTTGGAAGAAATAAGGGTAGAAGTAGATAGAAAAAGCAAAAGAAAAAGCCAAAGAAAAGAAAAGGCAAGTAAGGGTTTGCAAGTCCAAATGCACCCTCCAAGAAGAAATAAAAATGCTAGGTAAGTAGCTGGGTAGGTAGTTGGGGTTGCAGAAAGGTTATCCCTATCATTGCAAGAATGGTGATGGTGGGCAGCAAAGCAAAAGATTACAGCAAGGACCATGACTAATTTCCCTCATTCCCCCCCAATTTCATTTCTAACATTCCCCCCATCAGCTAAGATTCATGGAAAAGACTAAGGTTTCATGGTGGTTCTTAATCTTTAGAAGCCACATTTCTTGTCTAAAAATCTTTTCATTTTGATATACTCTCAAAACCAAGTTTGTTTCACATAAACTTAAATGGTTTCCCCTCCACTCACCCCCTCATCCATATTAACTCTAATTCTACTATATAAATCCCTTATAACACCTTTTTCCCTATTATTACTAACACCACGGTGTATAAACCCCAAAATCTTATAAATATTTCCCCTTTTGGTATTATAGCCAATAAAGTCTCGAGTCAGGAATCAAATGACACCAGGTCATGTTGATGAACCTATGCCAACTACCCCTTCCCTTTCATGAGCTGATTCCTCTATTTTTACCCCTTTTTGCACATAAAAAACCCCTAAAGGGCTTAAATTCCACCTTTACCCGCTTCAAAGGGCAAAAAACATGAAAAAACCCACTTTCCGCCGTATAACCAAGGTTAAGCGCATGCAAATCGTTTTTTGGAAATACATTAGAAATGCGTGCAAAACACCTATTTTATGCCTCCGCCCGCTTCCGTATACACTGCCCATGTCACCGCCCCGATAACCGTTAGATCAGGCCCTCCAGATCCGACGGCCCTGATCGCGTCGGAGTCCTTCCGACGTCCGACAGTTATGCGTACTATCCTCCCGTCATATCAGCCATCCGATCACCGTCCGATCAACCTCCGTAGATCTAACGATCGCCATGACGTCGGAGCTCATCCGTTGCCCGAAACTTATCGCCCGACGTCCGTATTTTGAGTACGTCACTCCGCTGCCACGCGCCCTCACCACAATGCGTCGGAGGTACAACTGACAAATACCGCCCCCGTACAAGAAGCGGTGCGATACGAAACCACTGCCGGTTTCCGGGTTCCCCATCCCGCCTGCTCACGTCATCGCCGTGTCATCAACATGTCATCGCTCCGTCACCCAGGTACGCTGTCCCGTCAGTCTCTTGCCCTGCCATTGGTCCACCTGTCCTGCCATCTCACTGCCCCTGTGGACCAACCAGACCCCGCCACGTCACCCGATGACGTCAGCATGACGTCATCCGACCTTGACCCCACCAATGACGTCATGCTGACGTCATCACGGATTCGCGCCAAAAGCACCAAAAGGCCTATTTTAGCCAAAAATTCGTGTTTTTTACCATTTTTTGTGCATTCGTCGTTGTTGTGTTCTGCATGCAAAACTACGTTTAAACCTGCACCAGCCGCGGAAAAGAGTTTCCTGACCACCGGAACGTCAATTTCCTCAATGCCAACAAGCTCTGACCGGTCCAAATCTACAGGTATTCCTCAATTGAGCTCTGAAACTCCATTTTCACTGCATTTCGCATGTCAATGAGTAAGAAACCTTAAGACTCCAATTTCACCGTTAAATACCATCAAGTTGACATTTAAATTGAACCAGAGCCGTCACTAAGCTACTGTCAAAGCCAATTGTAGGCAATTCGAAAGAAAAACTGTCACTGGTTCGCGCAATCGTGAACCCGTCACCTGCAGGAGACAAATACACCGCAAAAGAGTATCCTCTGAACATTTCCGCCACCCACCTAATCACACAGAGGCAGTATTTCAACTGCTGCAGCCTTACTTCCACCTTTCACTTGCAAAATCAACATTCTCTGCAAAGAAACCTTGATTGGTGTTACTCTGCATAGTAACACAGTCCTTGAGCAAGCAGAAATCCTAAAGAAGAGCCATGGACCCCCCTGTAGCCCCTATAGCCCTCAATGTAGCTCCCCTGAATGCCCCTCACAGAGCATTGGACTGGAAAGCACTAGCTGACTTAGATTGTAAGATATCAGAAGAAATGCTAAGCAGGAGCAGGTTTCATCTCCAAATCCTAAATGAAATAAAGATCAAACATCAGAATGGGACAGACATCCTGGGAATTTGGGATTCATTTCTCCCAATATTCAAGCTTCCTCAGGTTAATCAATTCCCTGAGCTTATCCACTTACTTGCTGACCACTATGATGCATCCCAAAGGGCAGTGCTGGACTCTTCAGGCTCAATTTTGTTTTTCATTACCCCTGAAGCCATCAGGGAGATGCTGCAGTTCAAAACAGATAAGAAGTTGGTCCCCCTATCACTAGCAGATTTGATTATGGAGGGAGCCAGAATGACAGAGGCTCAGATTACAAAACTTAACCAGTTATTCATCAAAGCTAACACTGTGCAAGTCCCTCCCATCAACTATGTCTACCTCAACCAATTGGGCCTGGACCTTGTTGACATGATCAGTCCCATCCTGGGATATGATTCAGTGGAGTATGTGGATGAAACAGTTATGCACATAATGCTCATGTTTTCTCCAGGAAGAAAACCAGTCTGTTATGACTATGCCACATACATCTCAGACAAGATGCATGAGCAGTTGATGAACCTATCAAGAGAAAGGGTATTTAAATATACTTCTTACATATATCATTTGCTCTTATACTTCCAGCATGAGAAGTTCTCCTTCCCAATAAAAAGAGAAGATGCACAGGGAAATTTGAGGTCGGTGGTGTACTGGACATCTGCTTTCCACCTCAATTTCTATTCTCCATACACCTACTGTGAGTTCATTGATAACTTCATTCATCCAGCCATGACTCTACTTTTGGGCTCACCTCCTCCCAGATTGACAGATGATATGCAAAGACTCCTGCATTTATCAAAAGCATACAGCATTGGGGATTGGTACTTCTACCAACACCACACCGTTATTAGAATATATGGGTGTGAGTTGCCCCCATTTAGACTACCCAGGTTTGTGCCCATGAGACTATTTGCCTTAGAATACTTCAGGCAGTTTGGCTTTGTGGACATGTTCCACTTTTCAGGCAAAGGTAAGAAGGCACAGTTGAAAGTCAGAAGTCAACTTGGCCATTTCCTCTATAACGAAAGGGATGAAGGGTGGAAGGAGGCAGATAGAATACTTGGGGGCCTTGGTCTCAAATACAGCTTCCTATGGAAACCTTATGACCCTAACAACTTCATTACCATGAGGAGACTTAAATACAAGTTGTCTGCTTATGATCATTGCAGCCTTCCTCACATAGAAAAATATGCCAATCAAAGTAAATGGAGGAGAGGGACTTTAGAGGAGGCTGTTACTCAAGAAGAGCTTAATCAAAGAGCTCAAAGAAACATAAAGAAAATGGCTGACCTTGAGTTTTATTCACAGGTCAGCTCACTACCAAGCATACAAATTGGAGCAGCAGCATCCTCCTCAACTGCCCAACAGCAAGCCACGAGAGTTGCTGGAAATATATCAGAGAAGGGAAAAGAAAAGGTGATGGAGATAGAGCCAGAGCAGCAAGAGCAGGAACAGCAACTAAAACAACAGCAGCAAGCAGAAGGGCTGCAGCAAGGGCAGCAAGAAGAATCAGAACAGCAGGATCAACAACACCAAGAAGAACAAAGGCAGGAACAGTCTGCCCAGCAAAAGAAAACAGTGGAGACTCCTCAGACCACTGAAAAAACGGTGCCTGCAAGACAAGACACTACCTTTGATGCCTCGGTCCTCCAAACCCCTCAGAAGGAGGATACATTTATCTTTAGAAAAAGAGACAGAGAGACTCCCCTGACATCCTCTGTAGACCAGGGAGAGAAAAGGCAGAGACTCAATGATTTTCCAGAGGAGGATATAGCAATAAGAGAGGCATTGGGCATGGGCCCACCCAGCAGAGAAACTTCAGCAAGTTCCTTCCAGCAGGAACAGGACAGGACCATGGGAGGGGAGGTCAGCTCCTCCAGCCAGCAGAAAGAAGGACAAGTAAGCATCAAGCAGCAATTTATAGACATCAAGAGGAGGAGTGATCCTATCAAAGTGCAACTGTACAATCACCTGCTAAACATGGCTCCTTCCAATCAGCAGAGACTTATGTCTGCTTTTGATGTAAGTGAAGGCAAAATGATAATGAGTCACTTTATGCCTACGGCGCTCCAGCCACAATCTACTGCTGACTATCTTAGGACTAACCTAGAGGTCCTCGCCAAGGACATACACCCTATGGACAAAATTGAGCTGCATAAGCAAACTGGCGAAATGGTGTATGCTTCATTGGCTGACAAAACTTTGGAGAATTATAAATTGACAAGCAGTCTGAATGCCACAGCTTCCCAGCTAGAATTGGAGAGGGCCTCTTCTCAGGCCAAAGACAACAGGATAAAATCCCTGGAGGAAATCATTATAGAAATTGGGCACAATCCCAATGACATCAAAGGGATACAAGAGATCCTGAAACTTAGAGATGCTGACATGGCTGCATTGAGGAAGAAAGTCAAGCTCCCAGCTACCATTCACCCCCAAACAGATGAGGTAGCCCAACAGAGGATGGAAAAGGATGCCACAGACCTACTAATATCTATATATAAGCAGCTCCTGCAGACACAAGAGAAATTAGGAGAGTCTGAGGCCGCACAGGTGGCACTGCAAGCAGCACTAAAGCAAAGGGAAGAGGGCCAGACCTCTCAGCCTTCCCCGGTCATCAATCTGGAGAAAACTGCTCCTACCACTGTGCCTCCACCTCAGCAAACTGAGCAAACAGCTACATCCACTTCAGCAGCACCTACAAGTACAGAACAGGCACATAGCCTAGACATGCAAAAGCTAAAGAATGAAATACAAGTTTTGGAAGCCCAGATGACAGAGCTGCATGAGACCAAGGAACAGCTGGCCAAGGTAAATGAAAGGCATGATAAATCAAAAAGAGAAGTGGCAGAAAAGGGCAGGGAGATCAAAGCCCTTAAAGACAGGATCAAGGAGCTTGAGAATGAGCTCAAGCTAGACAAAATCATAGCTGAGATCAGAGCAATGATATGGTCCAATATTGGTCAATCCATCAACAACCAATGGCCATACATCGAGACAATCCACGAGCAACTAGAGCTCATTCCAAAGGCACAGAGGGAAATCCGAACATCAAGGGCCTTATTGGGAAATATGCCTGAAATTGCTACAAGAATGATCAATGTGCTCAATCACAGAACAAGTTCTCAGTTGGCCACCATGGGGATTGCAAATAGAACTGAAACTATTCAAATGATCAAGAGGGTTCTTACTCTTAGAAATCTGGTGCAGACATTGGACAGAAGAACCCAGGATATGCAAACAGAGGTAAACAGGTTCATGGAGAGATTCCAGATATTGCAGAATAGAGGACTCCCTAGCTTGCTGAACAGCGGAGGGAAATTATTCACCCATGAACAGTATGCTAAAAGAGTGAATGTTTTTGCCACAGCACAGGTCAATGAGAAGGCCAGCACTTCAGAAGACACAGGGCCTATTACAGGGCAGATTTTCTATGGTAAGATAGAAAATCTATTTTATATAATGAATGAAATTAATCACTTATTTAATGTGGCCCCAGATTTTTTCAAATATACTGAAGCAGAAGAGACAATGGAGGCCATCCTCAGGCACCAGCTCCCTACACAGGAATGGTGGGCAGATGCAATCCAGAGAATATTGTAAACAGTAACTCATGCACCAACTTCTATTTTTCCTACAAATTTTGATGAAAAGAAAAGTCAACAAAGTCAGCAGGCATCATAAAATCAAAGCTGAGCCAACTCAGCGGATGTAGCGGCCAACAGAGCAGAAAAAGAGAACCACAGCTGGCAAATCCGAAAGCTCACTGCGCAGGCAAAAGTAAATGCGTACCTCCAGAATTAATACAGAGTAATGCAACTGACTCAGTGACTCCTGAAAGTCAAACAATCCTCTGACAGACATAAAGGGCATTTACGCTGCATTTAACATTATAATAACTTCTTGCCTACTTTCTGAACACTACTGAAGATATTTTCTCTCTCTCAGATGACTCAATACCTGAGATATTTTGTATACATATTTCTATATAAACCCCTTCGCATGAGATAGCAAGGGTTGTTGTGAATTTCTCTTGAAGAGTCTCTTATGCTGTAATTGTTTTCTGAAAGTTAATAAAGGAAGCAATGGAATTTCATGGATGCTTGATGTGTTGAAGATGTTCTGTTCCTGTTCGTGACTACTGGATCCCTGCGTATCAAACATGCAATAAGTCTCTGTAACTTTCTCCATGTCTAGTTTGTTTTGTTATAAATCCATATACGCTATCTGATTTCCAATATTAAGCAACAGAGAAAAAGAATAACTCCCAGGATTTGCTTACTGAGCACCCTGAGTTCAGTCTGTGTTGTTTATAAATGTTTTCTTCAGGTGTAATCTATATAAAGTGTGATTCTTAAGCTGCTGCACTTTCAGAATACATCTTTCACATTGACCACTGTCACAGGAATTCATACTTTGCTCCTGTGCTCTGCGTTCATTTTCATTTCACCAACATAACAGAAAATTCTTAACAGATTTCTGCTGGTTGACATATATCATCACTTAAGTCTAAACTTGTCTGTTAAATACACAATAGGCCTTGCAGTTAGAACACTACTCAGCATATAAGATCATCTCACAGCATCTAGACTCCATTGCCCAATGGAAACTCACCATCAAAGTATTACATCATAAGACCTGAAAGAGATCCTTCAACCAAAACATAAACAAGATTTAAGCATCATAGCTAGCCTAAAACACCATCATAGCAAAGACAAATCATAAAGAGAGAGCCCTCTCTGGTTACAGTTAGGCTAGGAACTGTAACCCAAAGATTGGTTAGTGGTTACCCCGGCCGTATTCCCTTGGGAGTCATAGGGAACAACCTGGGTGTTAACAGAGCACACACCATGAAGATACCTGCAACTCCTGAAGCCGGTGCATGCACCATCCATAGCCAGGAAATCGGTCTCGCAACTGGCAGCAGTCAATAAAAAGGAGCTCTCATGCCTGTGCACGAAGCAGCAGCAAGCGGATCCATCACCCCTCGTCCTGAAGCATGTGAAAAATCACGTCCACGGCCGCACAGGTAAGTGTCTCACCCTATTTCGTCAAATTACATAAAGGATGCTCTAAAATGTGTGTAAATATGAAAATGAATGGATTGAACAAGTCAGGTAGCCATTCAATTGGCCACCACAACTAGCTCGACGGGCTCGTCCAATCCGAAAAGCTTTGGTTGTGTTAACGAGATAGGAAATGGACACGTGGGAAGCATCCAGTCAGAGAGAAGCGGCGATCTAATAGGAGTGGTGGCGGTAGCTATACAGGGAATGATTCGGCGGTTAGGCATACATGTAGCGGAATGATAGCAGGTGACGTCGGCCAATGGGCCGACGAGGACAGCTCACCCCTGCGCCACGAATTCCGCAGAATTCAAATCCGCCGGCTAGATCTCGTATGGCGCAATGCACTCATTTATTCCCAACCGTTTCGCAACCGAGTACACATCCTAAATTTTCTGAAGGCTGTTACTCTGAGTTCTCAGCCTGTTCCAACGTCCTGTTGCTGCACAGAAGGCCCAGAACCACTGAAGCGCTCCCCAGAACCCGTGCACGACTTCTACAGGAAGTTGCGCTACAGGAAGCTCAACGTTACAGAGGAATTTGAACTGTTCACATCGAAGGTGGAAATTCTAGAATGTGGTAAGCTTGAGCATAGTTCTCCCATGCAATTGGTTCGAAAGGTGGTGAAGTCGACATGTTAAAGGGGTAGGAAACCGTGAATTACATTCTGTGCATGAATTTACAAGCGTCTTCTTATTGCTACATGAGAATTGTCATCATAGTGTGTATGTGGGATTTTCTCCAGGATTTGATTCATAATTGAGCCACTGTCAAGGCTCACTTGTAGACAGTCGTAAATTTTATAAACTGTGTGCATAACAGGGACATAGCTATGTGCTCTGTCTAAGGAAATCCCAAAGATCCACTTCTATATACGAGTAGGCAAGCTCAGGCCAACCCAGCAAGTGTTTACCATGCTGGGAGGGTTCATTAGAAAAGAGCCTACAGATTCAAAGAAGTTACGGGAAACCCCTGAGGTGGTGGACCTATTTTCTCGTGCACGACAAATGTCATTCTATGACAAGCTTCAAGGTCACGATGACGAGGTTGCAGAAGAATTCCTGCGATCCTTGCAGCCAAAGTCAAAGACGTTGGCCGTTGTGAACTTCAGAGGATTGACCCTCAGACTCACCCCACAGTTCATTAGCAGAGTCACTGATCTACCGATGGGGGTAGCTTGGGATAAAGAGGAGAGAAAACTGGGTTGGAAAGCTAAGACGGAGTTCTTCTTGCCAGAGGAACAATTCTCAGAAGACAAGAATGGAGTTCGAAGAACCAGCCTACAGCCATTCTGGAGTGAGGTCAGCCTCCAAATTATGAAGTATATCACGTGCGAGGGGCGATTCAGCATCGTGTATGGATATCATTTCCGGTTGCTCACAGAACTTAGGCACCAAATGGACCTACCCTCAGAGAAAAAGTTGAGCATTCCTTACTTCCTCCTGCAGTCCATGACTGAGTGTGCCACCAAATTGAGAGAGGGAACGCCAGACCGGATAGCACATCATGGGCTCATTAAGCTCCTCGTGGAAGATGCACTCTACACGTACACCGTCCCTCTCTCCTGGGAAACCTTTCGAAATTTGACTAACGATGATGACATCCAAATGTTGGCTGAGGAGCTCACCTCCTCCAGTAGCGAGGAGAAGGAACACACTCAAGCAGAGAAGAAAGGTAAAGGCCAAGAAACTCTGGCCAAAACACCAAAGAAAGAACAGAAGGGAAAACAAGAGAAAAATCAAGCTGCCAAAACAGAGGGTGACAAAACCACACTAACACCCAGGGAGAAAAGACTACAGAGCAGGGTGGAAAGGACTGAAAAAGTCCACATTAGTGAGGGCACCTCTAAGGCAGCCTCAGCAAAGTTAAAAGAAAAAGCACCCTCAGCCAAGCAGGCTAAAATGGTGCCGCCTGTTTCTACAGGAAAGTTAAAAACGGCTTCTACAGGAAGCCAGAAATCAGCCACTACAGGGCTTTCTACAGGAAGTCTTGAGAAAGGAAAATAGAGGTGGAGAAGAAGGCCGGATTCCATGACAGTGAGGAGGATACTACTTCAAAAGCCTGGGATGTGAGAGAGGCGATTAAAGCAATGAAAGACGAGGAGCTGGACTAGTTTCTCAAGGATGAGCAATCATTTTAGTAGGGGGTGATGATAAGCCCCAAATTTGGTAACATTTTGGGCTCATTTGCCCTAATTATCCCTGTTCAATCCTTCATTTTTTATAACTTATGCATTATTTTTTAGTATGTTTATGTCATTTGTACGAATAAGGGTAGTCACTATTCCTAGGTGGCTAACACGTGCTCATTTCAGGATTTTTTGACACATGTTGGGGCAAAATCAAGCAGACATGGGCTAGGAGATAGCCAAGCTTGGGTTGAGGATTCGTATGGGGGTTTTCTATGGCATTAAATAGCCTCCCTTGGGATCTTCACCCCCAACTCTGAGCTCCAAAGGCCACCAAAACCGGATCTAGAAGGCAGCCAAACAGATTTTTTGGAAGGAGCTGTTCACTCACAGTTTGGGCAGCCAAGTCCCATGGATTTAGGAGGCCAGCTAGGGTCTCGTGGTGTATAAATGTTAAGGCTTCAGCCTTCATGAGGGACTCTTGGAAAAACTCTTGCATATTTTGCACTACAGTGCTGCTAGCTCTGTTTTTTTCTTTTGTAGCCATTGTTGGCATAACTCTTGACTTATGATTATTTTTTGATAATGAGAAGCAGTCGGATTTGATATCAGCTCTGAGTTTTTTATAGGAGCCATAGCTCTCAGGGTTGGGCCCAACCTGAGATCCTAGGGCCTCCTTCTTTGTATTGTTATCTTTCCTGTAAGCACAGTGATTTTCCTTTTATGCATTTGAAACGTGGTTTTGTTGAGCAAGATTTAGTTGTGTTGGTTAAATAGGTCACTATTGAGGAATAGAATTGCTTCAAATGTGTAGAATAGATTGATAGGATAATAATTTATAAAGCTCCAGAAAAAGGGGTTGTATGCACTCTCAGTTTCACCTCTCCCTTATTGGATCAGGGACTGGAATTGCAGAAACAGTGCTGCCCAACAAAAACACTAGTTTGATTGACCATGCAATCTTTGGTGTAATGTCTTCATTTGTAGAACTTAGTCATGCGTTCAGACCTTTGGAGATGTTTCTTTGATTAAGTGTTCTACATGGTTCTATTTAAGAAATAAAGCTGTTGTTCATTTGCTTCAGTGATAGTTAGGATAGATTAGATAAGATTTTGATTGTGTGGAGGACTTGGTTGAATTGGTTAAGTGTACACCTTGTAGGGCATCTCCATCACTCCCTCATCCACCTAAGCTTCGTCCAGGCCAACTGCTACATCTCCTAGTTAGGTTCCTCATCTCACAACTACTCTTCTACCCACGTAACCCTACCTTCTTGCTCTTCCATTACCTTAGCCTCCTTTAAGTCAAGTTATCTTTCCACACCCTCTCATCACTTCATCCATCAGTCACTGGGTCATTTTAGACCCCTACCCTACCGCCCTATCCATTCATGCATCCTCTCTAACTCACCCATCCTCCAAAATCCAATTTTAGAACATCCTGTAGAAATTTCTGAACATCCTGTATAAATCCCTAAAACATCCTGTAGAACCCCTGCAGACTTCCAGTAGAAGCTCACAAGTGAGGTTGCTGGATAGCCAAACTTTGTGAAACTCTTCGGAAGGGTGTTAGGGACTCCTTAGACCATCTCTGAAGCGTCCTAACCTTTTCCAAGCATTCCTCTTCCTTGATCCACCCCTGCACAGTAAAAATCTAGTTAAAACACATGCATGATAATTCTGATAACTTATTTGAAAAGACAAAAAGATGTTTCCGTCAGATAGAGGTAGCCTAGGCATGTTCATTTTACCTTCATAGAAGTAATGGCATCTCTTTTAATAGTTTGCATTCTCTCCTCTGCATTAGTAGGATTAGCTGGTAGAATTAGGGTTTGCTAGGGTTTATGTTACTTTTTGGCTTTCAGTTTCTTTCTGCAAGTAGATCAGCTTCCTCTTAGTTAGCTTCCATCCATCAGTTAAAAGTCTTCTTCTAAGAGCTCATAGTAGTTGGCTTGAGCCCCTAGCGGACTTGTGCTAGCTGAACAAGTGACAGCTGCGGCAAGAGCTAGTACTTGTGCATACAACATCGTCGCTTCCAAGTTTGTTACGAACTACCGGGTTGATAAAAGTGAAGAAGGGAGTCCCAGGAGTTGCAGCATTATTGCTGCAATAATGGAGCCCACCAATAAGTCCTGAACCGAGAGTGAACACAAAACCTGCAGTAGACTTTTCATAATCATGATCACCAGCCTAATCGGAATCAATGAAACCAACCATTAGAGGAGATGCTTTGGCACTGTAATGAATCCCAAACTAAATTGTACCTCAAACATAACAAAGTATTCTTTTAGCTGACTTCCAATGACTTTCATGTGGGTTTTGCATAAAATAAGCAATAAGGCCAACAACAAAGGAAAGGTCAGGACGAGTATGTGTCAGATAGAAAAGTTTTCCTGCAAGTTGACGGTATAAGGTAGCATCAACTTCAGGTGAAGTTCAAGTGAATGAAATTTTGTCTCCAAACTAAAAGGGAGAAGGGGTTGTCTTACAGTCTTCCATGTTAAAATTGCGTAGAAGATCACATGCATACTTGGATTGGGAAAGGGAAATACCTTCCTTGGATTGCAAGACTTGAAGACAAAGAAAATAATGCAAGTTTCCTAAGTTTGTCATTTCAAACTTCTTTTTAAGACTGGACTTCACATGGTTTATAAGGTTGGGATCACTACCAGTAAGGATAAGATCATCAACATAAAGAACAAGAATGATAAGGAGCTTGCCCACTTTCTTGGTGTCGACAGTACTGTTAGAATGACACCTAGAAAAGCCAGTTTCTAAAAGAAAGCTATCCATTTTGGCATACCAAGCTCAAGGGGCTTGCTTGAGACCATAAATGGATTTCTTAAGCTGACATACAAGGCTAGAGTCTGTTTGTATAAAGCTAGTAGGTTGTCCCATATAGATTTCTTCATGCAAGTCCCAATGCAAGAAGGTAGATTTAACATCCATCTGATGGACTTCCCATTTGAAAGAGGTAGAAAGGGAAAGAAAAAGGCGGATAGAGTTTATTTTGGTAATAGTGGAGAAGGTTGTAGTATAGTCAATGCCTTCTACTTGTGAAAAACCCTTAGCAACAAGACGAGCTTTATGTTTATCAACTTTTCCATCTAGTCCATACTTGGTTCTGTAAATCCATTTGCATCTAACAAGTTTTTGTCCCTTTGGTAGAGGAACAAGATCCGATGTATCATTTGCCAATAATGAATGATATTCTTCACTCATTATTGCATCCCAATCTGGATGGCCTGAAGCTTCTGCAAAGGTGTCAGGGTCATAATTAGATGAAGCTTGAGCCAGTAAAGAAGAGGCTCTATTGAACTGAGAATGTGTACTTGGCTGATCTGTAGGATCACCGACAAGGGCACCTACTACATCCCGAGTAGCATGGACCCATTTTGGAAGCTGAGGAACTAAAGGAGGATCCTGAGAAGGTGGGGGAGGATTGTCATCCTCGCTGTCATCATTTGAAGAAGAAATTTTTTCAAAAGTAGAAGGGGTAGAGAGAGGTGGCACATCTAACAAACTAGGCTCGTAGGCTGATATATTTTCAGAAAAATTTACATCTCTTCTAATGATAACATTTTTGGAATTAAGTGGAATAATTCTGTAACCTTTGACATATTTAGAATATCCAACGAAAATACATTTTTCACTCTTAGGTTCTAAAGCTTTATGTTTCTCATCTGGAATATGGGCGCATGTTTCCCTTCCAAAAACACGAAAGTGACTTACATATAGTTTAATTGAGCTCCATGCTTCTTTTGGAGTGATATTCTTTAAAACCTTTATGGGGGTGCGATTTATTATGTAACTTGCATATTTAATTGCTTCTTCCCAAAAATTAAGACTAAATCCTTTAGATTGAAGTATACAATTAGCCATTTCCTTTAAGGTGTGATTCTTCCTTTCAGCTACACCATTTTGTTGTGGAGTATATGGAATAGTATGTTGCATTTGAATTCCATTATCAATGCAAACGTTGATGGATTTCTTGTTAACATATTCTCCGCCATTATCAGATCTTAGCTTAAGAATTTTATGTCCAGATTGTTTTTCAACAAAGGCCTTAAAGGCCAAGAACATGTTAAATACTTCACTCTTGAGTTTTAAGAAGTATACCCAAGTGCGTCTGGAGAAATTATCAATGAAAGTTAAGAAATACTTGTAGCCAGAGAATGAAACAACTAGAAGTGTTCCACATAAATCACTATGCACAATCTGTAAAGGGGTTGAGGCATGCCAAGGGGCACGTTTTTCAAAACTATCCTGATGTTGTATTTTGAGTACAGATCCGGTACAAACACCATATCTACAACATACGATGGGAAGACCTGTCACCATATTTTATTTACATAGAATCTGAAGGGAGCGATAGTTTAAGTGACCAAATCACTCACGCCAAAGTTTACTCACTTCATCATTATGAGCAAAAAATACCGAGGGAAGATTTGATGACCCAAAGTTTTTAAACTTATACAACCTTGTAGAATCATCAACAATGCAAGTAGCTAAAATCTATCTAGGATCTCTTAGGTCCTTAATTACAACATCGTGAGGTGAAAACTCATCGATTATACCTTCACCTGAATGAGTTATCTGATATACAGATAGAAGGTTGTAGGATAAGGTTGGAACACATAATACATCATAAAATTTACCATTTTCTATATGAACATTTCCAGTCCCTATAACATTAAGAGATCTATCATCACCAACATATACATTTTTGGTGTTACAATCATTTAAAGAAGAAAACATGGCTTTGCTTTTAGCCATGTGATAAGAAGCTCTAGAATCAATGAGCCACTCATGAGAATTAGAAGAAGAAGATACATTTAGTGCATATCCAGACCGAGATGTTTGAAAACCACACGTGGAAAGTGTTATTCCTGAAGATGAAGTTGAAGTTGAAGAGTGCTCCAAATGGATGTTATGCTTCTTCATTGTTGCTTGTAAGGCTTCCATCTTCTTAAAGCATTTGGATTCTAAGTGGCCATCTCGATTACAAAAGTGGCAATGTCTATCAATCTTCTTCCATTTATTTTTATTTGCATTATCATTTTGTTGAAATGATTTTTCATTTTGAGGCTGAAATTGCTTAGGACCCTTATTTGGTTTAGGAACATTCTTTTTAGGATACGACTTCTTAGGATTCTTTGAATTTGGTTGCTGTTGGGTGGCTAAGGCTTTCTTAGAAGAGTTTCCAAGATTAAGAAGACCAATGTGTAAGAGTTTTTCTTGTTCTCTAATTAAAGAATCACAAAGGGAATCAAAGGAAGGCTTCACTTGTAGAATGGAAGGTGGAAACAAACACAAAGTAGGCTGGTCCCAACCTAGTAAGAATTGAATAGATAAGGTTACCATCTTCTTTCTTAACCTTAACACCTTCCAAGAGAAGTCTTAGGGTCTTGAACTTGGAAAAATAATCTTCAATGGAAGAAAAATTATTGGGGTCGAACGTAAGAAAGTCATTTTCGATTTGATGGGCTCTAAGTTCATTTTTAATTCCAAAAACTTTAGTGATCTATTTCATTCCTTCACTAGGAGTATCAAGTTCTGCTATATGGAATCTAAGGTATGGAGAAGTAGACATCCCTGTCAACCCACGTGCTTGATCTTTCCTATTTTCTCATTTGGTTGCCTTATCTTCATCTTTCGGTTTGGTTTCTTGGCCTGAGGCTATTTTATAAAGACCTTTACTTCTAACTAAATTCACAATGTAGGACCACCATTGGAAGTAGTTGGTGCTGTCAAGAATACCATGGCATGGATTTTCCATTTTAATAGAAAATTAAGCTATAGATGTTGAAACTAAGTGTTCCAATGGAATGATCTCAAAAAATTAGGCTGATTAAAAAAAACGGCTCTGAAAACAGCTTCCGGATGAAGAAGTTATGGATTTTTGAAGAAAAGTTGTTGAAGATGCCGACGAAGTGCGGGAATGTACAGAAATGAATGATAATGTTATATTTAAAAAAAATTCGCTCCCTTTCCAAACTTAATCTAATTAGCTCAACAAAGAGAAAGTCTTGAACTGAGGACCTCTATTCTCATAAAGTAACTTTGGACCAAGTGAGCTAGTTTAAAAGGTTAGTAAGTTTTGGAAAAGAGGAAGGGTTTTTTTTTTTTTTTTTTTTTTTTTTTTTTTTTTTTTTTTTTTAAGTCACTGAAGCTTTGGGGTGCATGTTTACATGAGAAAGCTCTTTTTTGTCCTGTAAAACAAAAGCCACAAAACCAAAAATAGACATACAAAAAAAAAACAAACCTTATGGTTTGAAGTTAGATTTACCTGGAAACTAACAATTTTTGTCAATGTTTTTGACTTTCCAAGATCACACTAAGGCACGGTGGAAAAGAGCATACGCATGAGAAAAAAAAACTTCCTTTCTGTTTCTGATTTTCCTAGATTGCATAGAGTTGCAGGGAAAAGAGCATATGCAGAAATGAAAGGTGTAGATCTAGTGATGAAAAAACAAGGAGATAAACAAACTGAAATAAACAGAGAGAAAAAAACTAGAAACTGCAAATAAACATTGTATACCTCCAGATATTAAAAATGACATAGCTAGAGCTATCGGAAACCTTTTCATGTGAAAAAAAGGGGTTCCTCACTGGAACAGATGCTTCTAACACAATAGAGCAATACTCTTAGCTTGAAAGCAGTCAGAAGCAATAGATGTAGGAAACAATAGTCGGATGTAGTTCTATTGGCATCAGATTTGGATCACCAATGGATGCGGCCCTCAAATAGCTCTCATACCATGTAGGAATTTACAGGGTAAGTTCCTCAGATAGAACACCAAAGGACACTGCTCACAAACAGATCACATATCAATACACCAGTATTGTTGACGTGGTTAAAACCCTCAAAGAGGGAAATAGTCCAGGGCCTGAGCCAACACGGCCACTTCAGGAAATTTATTAATAAAAGAATTAAAATTTACATAAGCTTCTATCATTAACTGTTACCCTACAAATGACCCTCCATGCTATTTAAATAGAGATCATGGATCGATTGGGTGTTAAACCATGGATCAGGTGTCGGTAATACCGAGGAGAGAATCAACCATCAGAGCACTACATATCGTGACCATCGGATTGTAAGTTACTAAACTACATAGTAAAGAAACACACTTTACCTAACTCTACACTAGACCAAGTTATACTTAACTATTTCCTTTGTGTCAAAATATCCTAACAGGTTTTGATGAGACTGTGATGGAAAAATCTTGGGGACTTCTCTTTGTCCTTTAATTGTATCCTTTTAGACATTATTGGAAATGCTCCTGAATAGATAATTGCACATGTTGAGTGGCTTTTGAGATGTGAGATGCATCAGGAGGTGAATATGATAGGCATATAACCTAGAGAATATACCTTCACAAGTGAAGAACCTCATGACAGTTTTCAATAAAGGGGCATATTTCTCTAGTAAATATCTAAAAGGAAAGAGGTGAGTATGTGTATCTCTGTCTAGCATCTTTAAGAAGGGCTTGTAGTTTTCAAGATCTAGGTTTATTGCTTTGAACTAGTATTCACCATTGTCTAGTAAACTAGTTTCTATTGAGATGGAGGCCACTATGAAACTGAACTCAATACCAACAATGACAACAGTCTCTCCTTTCAGTTGTGTTGCTATCCAATCTGTTAGTTTCTCATGAAATCCTGTCTTGCTCACTCTTTTTCAAAATTCCAAGTAGTGGAAATCCTCAAAGCATTGTTTGATGAAAGGATAAGAGTTGATTGTGGTATAGTTTGATGGCTTATATCTGAGGATCCTCCCTCCTTTTTGTTTTCACATTCCTTCTGGTGAATATTCTGCCTCCATGATGACACAAAGTCCTAGCAGTAGGAAGCGAAAATAAGATGTGAGGTGTGAATCAAAATGAAGTGATATGTAGGTGATTTTGACAAAATGATGGAAGGGTATTGGGAAAGATGAAATAACTTTGAGAGCTAATGAAACTGAGTGGAGAAATAGTGGAAATATTGTTTGCTTGCAGGTGGAAACAAGAGAGTTTATGATGAAATTTGCCAAAGAACCTCTAGGAATGAGCTAGGGTTTTTATTTTTAAGTGTTTAAACTTTGTTTTAAGGTGGGTGAAATGTTCAAAATGGCTCATTAAACATGTATGTAGGTGTAGGATGTCATTTCACATGTTTTGGAAATTAAAAATAATGATGGCCATTTTTACCCTAACATTTCCCATGCAAACTTTGATATAAACCCTAACTTGAAGAATATTTGATATGAGATGAAATTGGGAAAGCAAAAGATAGAGGGTGATGGTATACTTACTTATTCCTTAGCTTAGAAGTTAGTAAAACCAAGCTTGCAAGTGAAAATTTGAAGTTTGGGAGAGTTTTGGTGATTTTCGGGGCATTATGTCCTACGCGCAGCGCCAAAGTGTAGCGCAGTGCTTCTACGTGCAACACCTATCTCCTAAGCACAACATAGTTTTTCTACACACAGTGCCTTCAATTTTTGCTAATTTCTCATAGGAAGACAAGTTTTTTTCTTTTTTGGTCAAGAGAGCTTGATGATGAGGAGTGAATAGGATATGAATGAAGGAGTTATGGGGCTTTTTGAGTTTATATAGGGAAAATTCCGTCATTTTTTCAAAAACAAATGGGACCCACCCTCCTTTAGAAACTGATTTTCACTTTATGAAGACAAATTTTACCTTTACCATTAAAAACCTGAGATGTCCTTTGCTTTCCTAAGAGTATGAGGAGTGTGTGAAAAATCAAGATCAATTTTCCAAAAGTTGCTTTGTCATGTTTTACTCACTGTTGGTTTTATTCATGGAAATGATGGACCTTGGAAACACTAGTGACCTAATGGAATGATGATGATGACTGACCCATTTTCATTGTGACACCTTCATAAAATGTGATAGGCAACCATCATGAGTGAATTTTCAAAAAATGACTTCATCTTTAGACTAACCATACAATGACCAAATTTGTTGTGTTAACCTAGTAACAGAAAAATTTGATTTTGAAAGCCTAGAAAAACATAGTAGAAGCATTTTTTATCCAGGTGACAGGCTAACAAGACTGACACTAACACCACCCTCCCCCCTGCCCCACAAAAAAAACCACCTTTCAACCCTTTTCACCCATTTTCTCCAGCTACATCCTTGCCACCCTTCATCCACTACTCCATCCATGTCACCCATCCTCCATGTAATGCAACCGTTAGCATTCAAATCTCCTGCCAACATTCATATAGTCGTTAGCCATTAAATTTTCTCCCGCCAACATCTAAAATTCATAAATGCTATGCTCCAAAACAGTAATAATCTCGTTGATCACCCTCAATTCCCATTTTATATATATATATATATAGAGAGAGAGAGAGAGAGAGAGATATCTATATATATATATATATATATATATATATATATATATATATATATATATATATATATATATATATCTATATCTATATATATATATATATATAGCTATGTATGTATTATCACATTTTTGTTGTTACTTTATCCATGCAGGTTCAAATTGAAATATTTTCAAGGTCATCGTCACCATCTGCAAAGTTTTCCCCTTCTACAACCAATCAAACTACGACCTGGTAATACTATTTTTATGATATTCCCATTGAAATTAAAATGTATTTGCATAAGGGAAATGGAAATATGTCTGATGAGAATCCTACGATACCTCTTTTCCCTGATTTAGATAGGTCCCCTTTGATTGATACCCAGTAAAAGATAATAGAAACACAATGCGAATTTGATCTGTATGAATTTCATAATTTGGCAAAGGAGAAGAATTTAGACCATATTGATGATTTAAATATCTAGGAATCATTTCTACCTCAATTTACCTTTCCCCATACTCATATATTCCCATAGTTTACTACCTAGTGTTATCACCAAAAAATTGATCATCTAGCCTAATTTACTAGATGGATCGAAGTACACCACGTAAACCCAATTTTACCATAGTAATATTGCTTTCACTATGAGAAATTACTTAACAAACCACCTTTGTTAAGTAATTTATAGTTAAACTTGTGAAGAATATTTAAGTAAATCATTATTTATTTGATTTTCTTCTAGGAATAATTAATTAAACCATTTCTTGATTAGTATTCCTTGTCAAATTTGACGCAATCATGAAAAATAAATAGATAAATCATCATTTATCTTATTTTTCCCTAAGAATAATTAATTAATCACTAATTAATTATTATTCTTTGTTAAATTTGACTAAATCCCTTAGGAATAATTAAATAAATCCTTATTTGTTTATTATTCCTTAACTAATTCCTTGAGATGATAAATAAATCATTTATTTATTTGTTATTTCTAAATAAAAGTTTAAATACTTTTTCCCTCCTAACCAAATATAATAAAATATTCCAAGTGCTTATTCCAAGAATGGGATAAATAATTTTCTTTTATTGCTCATTATTCGAGGATAACTCAATATTTTGTTATAAATAGAAGGGTTTTCCATTCATTATTCCGTTTTGATTATTTTCATTGTTTCACTCATTGTTGTAACTCTGATTTATTTCATTGTCGCACACCATATTTTTGTTGGGTTTACACATTATAGAGGAGAGAGACTCTACACAGGCTGAAGACATTTGAGGATAGCCATGAACCCATCCCATAGAGGGGAATTGGTAACATTTATCTGTTCTCTTCATAGGTGTTACAATAAAATTATTCTTTACATCTCTGGTTTCCATTGGATGATTGGAGTTATTACTCTTTCTTTTTACTGTTTAACTATGATTGTGGCATAGATCCATATTTTGGCAGGTTTTTTTCTATCAGTTGTCACAGATCTACAATGTTTAGCAGCCCTTTATATTGTTGAGATTGTTTGTCATCCAAAATCTTAAGTGGGTTCTTTTCGTACATCTTTGAGAAGAAAACACTACAAAAAAATTGGCAACTCCACTAGGGAATAATTATGATTCAGAAACCTAGGTCTCTAATACAAAAATTGGCGACTACACTAGGTTTTTTATACTTCAGATCCAGAAACCTTGGTGACCTTTGCCTTTCAGCTTAGGGTTTCTTATTTTTTCAATTTTCTTAATGTTTCCTATTTTTTTACCCTAGATCTAATAAATTTCTGACTTCCGCAAGTTTTTTGGTCATTTTTGTAGGTCACAGGAACCTGCCGCGACAAAGGTGGCACTCTTTTCCATGATTTTCCAACCAGGATCCACAGAATATAAATTTCAATTTTTAGCCCAAATAGTGTGATCTGGGCTTTAGAACACACCTTTTAGCCCAAAAAGTGTGATCCCTACAGAGAACCAGGTTAATACCTATGAATTATGGGTTTTAGGGTTTTTCTCAAATCAGTTTTTGGGTTTTGTAGAGAGTTTTATGCTGGGTGTCTGACCTTTGTCTCATCCCACTTAGGCCTTGATCCACTGTGTTTTACTCGTTGAAGTTTAATTTAGTGTCCCCTAGGGCTTCTAGTACATTTCCACCTTTCTAGGTGGAGTTTAGCTGAGTGAGTAGTCTAAGTTTCTGTAGCGCTTTTAGTGACATTTTCTAGATCTGTACCATTTCATTACAGATCTATTAAGATAGCTTGTTACCATCCAAGTGTCATATTTCCACTTGTTTGGTCATTTTCCTTAGGGTCCCATCGGTTTCCCTAGGTGCTACACCAATCTCCTGATCTTTTTGCGATGATATTCCCCATGGTTTTTTGTTGTTGCTGCACCACTTTCTAGCACCTTAGTGTCACTTGATCCCAGTCACACTAACATTCATATCTCTTGACCGTTTTAGTGTATTACCCATTGGTTTAGCCACCAAAGAAGTATAGTGTTTGAAAACCCAGTTTGGGGGGGGGTTAGTTAATTGTTTTGTTGTTCATCGTCTATTATTTATTTCAGTTTATTTTCAGCAAGCTCTTTTGTTTTTTACAAACATGATTTGGCCTTAATCAATTAATACACTTACAAACACAAGCACACCTTAAGCGAAGGGAACTTGGTTTACACTGCCAAGCCAAGACTTAACAAAACAAATTTATCTCCCGGCATCGAGATAACAATCTATTGCTAATCTCCCTTCACCATTCCTGTGTTCTTTGTGTCTTATCATCATTGCACCACCAAGGTTTGTGTCACGATGACTATTAGGCCATCACACCCAATTTCCGCTTGGGCGTATTACCTGTCCATGTTGGATTCAAATTTGTAGCCCTCCGAGTCCCCATACCGACTCTTCTCCTGGTTCTTTGGATTCCTCATATGATTCTGAGCCTCCTTCACCACATATTGTAACCCTGTCTGGACCCATAGCTGGTGCAGGAACCCAACCTAATGTTGGCTCTACTTCTATACCAGTGGTGACATCAAGCAGAACAATATCAGGAACCGTTTGGGCATCCCCCATGCTCCCCTTAATGGTTGGGTTAAGTCCACCAGATATTAACTAGTTAATAAACAATGCCATACATCATGATGCTAGTTGTCCCTTTATGCCGACTAAGATTCCCTTAGACATCCAAAAATTTGGGGGTGTTACGGGAGAGGATCCTAACAACCATGTTCGGTCCTTCCACATGTGGTGTTTGTCCAACTCCATAACTGATGACTCCATTCATCTTCGACTCTTCTAACGCACGCTCAATGGAGATGCCACAAAATGGTATGTAGACGATCCCTCTGCAAGTCATTTTGTGTTTGCAATGCTTGCTAAAGCGTTCCTTTCATATTTCTAGTTACATCTCTGGTATGACGCTAGTACAGATCTATTAACCACATTTCGTCAGTGCTTCCCCACTCACCTTTCTGGCCATGTTAAAGAGCAGTGTCAACAAATTAGCACATGTCATGCCCCACCTTTCAAAGACCATGTATTTCTAGATTGGTTTCTTAAGAGCCTTTTATCCCGCATTTTGAAAGATGTTGCATCTCCTTTTCCTCAGACCGAGGAAGAAGCTCTCTAGACTTATTTGAGATATGATCTGATTTATGCACAATCTGGTTATATCTATACCATCATTCTAGATCTCCCTCATCCTGGAAGTGTTAATGAACCGGGGGCATCTCATGCTGCTGATGGTATCATTGGATCCCTCTCACACTCTTCGCCATATACTCAGTAGATTTATGCCTACCCGTAGGGGGCACCAGTTCCTCCAACACTTATGCCCCTCCCAATATCAACATCTTTCCTGGACCCCAACCCGTCTACCAAATTGTTGCTCCTCCTTACACGCAACCGATTGCTCCAACCCCTCAAGCATTAGCACCACAACCTCCCATGCATTCTCAACCCTAGCAGCCACCATCCCCTTAGGAGCAGGTGTTTGCGCAGAAGAGTGCTACCAATCCCCAGAATTTGAAGAAAAATAATAAGGGGAAGGGTAACAAGGGTAACTAGGGTCATTAAGGTAACTAGCCTAGTGAACCCCAAGGGAACTAGCCTAACACCAACAACTAGAAACAAGCCATCCAGCCCAGGCAGAACAAGGTTATTCATACGAACAATCCTTGTAAAGGTTGTGGTGTACATGGCCACTACACACATAAGTGTCCCCTCTTACCAAAGATGCGCCAAGTGTTGGAAGCTCAAGCAGCTTCTAGAAGTCAATAATCGCCTTAGATTCCTGAACCAGCCCAATTGACAATGCTCAAAAACCATTTCCCTTGGTAAGGTTTTGTTGGTTATCAACCCTAGTCAGGTCAAGGAGCCCACCTTCTGTTGGGTCCCTATAATACTAGTGATTACCCCATTACTATTGTAGTTATACCCCTTATTTATATTGTTGTGCCCCCATTGCCCCCATATTGTTATTAATGTGCCCATAGAATCCCTCTATTGTTATTTTTGTGGCTTTATATTATTATTGTTAGGTCGGCTGGATTATATTGTGACTCCTTAGACTCCTATATATAGAAAGGAGGTTTTGTCATTTGAATCATCGAAGAATTGTTCATTTATGTAATGTAAAGGAGGTTGCCCCCTTGAAGAGGCTGAATTCTAAGACGTTGATCTACCTTTTGTATCTTTTCTTGAGTTGGTTTCATAACATTTGGTATCAGAGCTTTGGATTCTAGGGTTTCACTGCTCCAAACAGGTCATCATGGAATTTTTGCTATAACTTTGTATCTGTGACGTTTCAAAAGTCGCAAAGAAAACACATTTGAGAAGGAATCACGCTTAACCTTAGGTCCGAATTTCAGAGATTTTTGCGTGATATTTTCGGAGATATGATCTGAGGAAGTTGGTCTTTTTGCAGACTCCTGAATTACATTCAAAACAGGTGACCTGGGGAAAATCTTCATAACTTTCTCTCTAAGGATTGGATTGAAATTTCATAAGAAGTTAAAGAAAGAGGATGGACTGTAGTTTCTTGTATGCATTTTTCAGATCCGTAGGTCAAAACAATGACTCATGGCATGTCGTACAAGTTTGCTCTACTGAACTAGTCTATAAGCAAGTCACTGTGGGAGATTTCGTATAACTATTCCTTGGAGAAACCAATTTGGGTCAGACTTATGGCATTAGAAAGAGGACTGAGAAGGCTACTACAGGACAAAACTTTAGAACTAGATGATCCGAAATTACAGAGATACATCAGATTCAATATCAGGCTTCTACAAAGTGAAAAAAGGTGTGTAGTTTTTTTTTTAAATATTTGCATAAGCTTGGTTTGAAGGAATTCAAAGGGCATAGTAAAGCATTATTATCGGTAACTAATGCCCCAAGAAAATAAAATTCAAAAACCTAGTAAGGAACCTGAAGGCTATAGCATGACTCATGAAGAAGAGGAAGAAATGCTACATGATATATCAAAATTACAAGAACAAGTGCAACAAATGTCACTCTCACAAAAGCTAACGGAAGCTAAGATAAATGGTGTGAAATCTAAGATAAATGGAATGGAATCTAAGATAAAGGGCATGGAAGCTAAGATGGATGATTTGAAGACAAAAATTTGAGGACAGATTTGAAGACAGACATGGCAGATTTGAAGACAGATTTGACAAATTTTCTACAAGAAATACTTACTAATGGTGAAAAGGTTGTAAAGGAAACTCATGATGTGAACAAAATAAATGTTAATCATGATTCCATAGACTCTAATGTTGGATCGAAGACCCACCATATTCCAAAAATCGATATGAGGAAGTTTGATGGCAAGGATCCCGCCACATGGATATTACAGATGGAGCAGTTCTTCGATCTCAATAATGTGCAAAACACACAAAAGGTACATATGGCAAATTTATATTTGGAACCAAATATGTTTGTATGGTATCAATGGCTTTACTCTCGTAAACAATTTATCACTTGGGCAATTTTTACGGAAGAATTGATAGCACATTATGAGGATACAAAAAGCAACATTTTTTTTAGCCAATTGATAAGTCTCAAACAAAAGGGTTCAATAATGGAGCACATTGAGGAGTTCCAAAAATTGAACATAAGGGTAAAAGATATTCCAGAGGAGCATAGGATTGATGTGTTCATAGGGTCTTTAAAGGATAATATCCAACATGATGTTCGCCTTTGGGAACCTGATTCATTAGAGAAGGCATTCAGGTTAGCAAGAAAAATGGAAAGCAAAATTATGGCAACCAGGAAGCATACCACTCACAACTATAAAGACGGAAGTGTTGTTGCCCCTAGTCTTCCACAACCTATAAGGTTGACACCACAACAATTGGAAGAAAAAAGAGCAAAAGGGCTTTGTTACAGTTGTGATAGAAAATACACTAAAGGTCATAAGTGTGCTGAGAAGAAATTATTCTACATAGATTGTGAAGAGGAAGAAGAAAAGGAGCAAGAAAGGTCAAAAGAAGAGGATATACTCCAGGAACAAAGCCTAGATGAAGAAAAAATAAATCCGACCATATCTTGTAATGCATTGGCGGGAATTACCACTCCTCAAACCATCAAGATAGAAGGACAAATCAAGAAGAAAAAGGTAATAGTGTTGATTGATTCAGGAAGCACCCACAATTTTATTCATTGTAGGGTAGCAAAAGAATTGAATTGCTTCCTATATCCAGCACCAGAGTGTCAAGTGATGATTGCAAATGGAGGAACAATAAATTGCTCTGGAAAGTGCCATAATATCAAGCTATCCATGGGAGAATATGTATTGACTAGCCCAATGCTTTCCATTCCAATGGAGGTGTTGATGTTGTACTAGGAGTCCAATGGCTACAATCCTTGGGTACAATAGCTTTTAATTTTCAAGAACTTTTCATCAAATTTTCTATGGAAGGAAAGGAAGTTGAATTAAGGGGTATTGCAGGGAAACCAGGAAAGATAATCAGCTCTAATGGTATGACAAAGCTTCTAAAAAAGGAGCAAAGGGTGTAATTGCACAATTATGTTCGCTAGATGTTTCCACATTAGAATCATCTATTTCTCCAGATCTCCAAAAAGTCCTGGACAATCATTCCAAGGTATTTGAGACTCCCAAAGGTCTCCCACCTATGCGTGATCATGATCATGCTATTCATCTGATTCCAGGAAGTGTTCCTCCAAACATCAGGCCGTACAGATATCCCTATGTCCAAAAAAGTGAAATTGAACGTATGGTTGCAGAAATGCTAGAGGCTGGTATAATTCAACCGAGTCAAAGTTCTTTCTCTGCTCCAGTAGTATTGGTGCACAAGAAGGATGGATCATGGTGCATGTGTCTGGATTATAGGGAGCTCAACAAGCTCACTATTAAAGATAAGTTCCCCATTCCTGTCATTGATGAATTACTGGATGAATTGCATGGATCAATTTACTTCACCAAGTTGGATCTTCGTTCAGGATATCATCAAATCAGAATGAAGATTGAAGACATTCCGAAAACGGCATTTAGAACTCATGAGGGTCATTATGAATTTTTGGTCATGCCTTTTGGCCTTACCAATGCACCTTCAACATTTCAAGGTTTGATGAATTCAATTTTCAAACCATTCCTTAGAAAATTTGTGTTAGTATTTTTTGATGATATACTAATCTACAACAAGTCTTGGAAGGATCATGTTGAACATGTTGACAGGGTGCTACAACTATTGGAGGAGAAACAATTATATGCAAAAAGATCCAAATGTTTCTTTGGAGTCCAGGAGGTGGAATATTTGGGTCATATTGTATCTCATGAAGGAGTTAAGGTAGACCCTAGCAAAATTAAAGCCATTAAGGAATGGAAAATCCCCACATCCATAAAGCATCTGCGAGGATTTCTTGGGTTGACAGGGTATTATCGCAAGTTTGTTAAGAATTATGGGAGAATAGCAGCACCTCTAACAACATTATTGAAGAAAGATGCATTTTCATGGACTCCGGAAGCAACAAAGGCCTTTGAACATCTTAAAGAGGCAATGTGCCAAGCACCGGTCTTAGCTACACCGGACTTCACAAAAACCTTTATTGTGGAATGTGATGCTTCAGGAAATGGAATTGGTGTTGTTCTAATGCAAGATGAAAGACCCATTGCTTTTGAAAGTCGTCCAATCAAGGGAAAGTTTTTAATCAAAGCTATTTATGAGAAGGAAATGTTGGCAATACTCCATGCACTTAAGAAATGGTGACCCTACCTAATGGGAAGACACTTCAAGGTAAAAGCAGATCATGATAGCCTTAAATACTTTTTAGAACAAAGATTATCCTCTGAAGAGCAAAAAAAGTGGGTCACAAAGATGTTGGGTTATGACTTTGAAATCATCTACAAAAAAGGGAAGCAAAATGTGGTGGCAGATGCACTCTCAAGAAAGGATGAGGATGTGGAAGCATTGTTGTGCGCCATTTCTATCATCCAACCAGATTGGATAAATGAAGCAAGGGAGGAATGGAAGAATGACAAAGAAGTGTGGGCACTTATTCAAAAGCTACAACAAGATTCCAGTACGTCTGATACATTTAGCTTGCAAAATGATTCGTTATGGTACAAAGATCGCTTATACCTCTGTAAGAATTCCCAGCTAAAACAAAAGATTCTTATGGAATTGCACACTTCTCCCTTAGGAGGGCACTCAGGATTTTTAAAAACTTACCACAGGGTTAAGAAGGAATTTTTTTGGGATGGCCTTAAATCAGATATTCAAAAGTTTGTGGAAGAATGTTTGGTTTGCCAACAAAATAAAGTTGAAACAATTAAGAGACCGGGTCTATTACAACCTTTATCCATTCCATGCCAACGTTGGGAGGAGGTATCAATGGATTTTATCACAGGTTTACCCAAGTCTGAGGGAAAGAGTGTCATCATGGTGGTAGTTAACAGGCTTATCAAGTATGCACACTTTTGTGCATTATCACATCCATTTAAAGCCAGTACAGTTTCTACTGCATTTATGGAAACAATTCAAAAGCTACATGGAAACTCAAAAATAAATGTAAGTGACAGAGATCCCATTTTCATTGGAAATGTTTGGACAGAATTATTTTCTTGTCTTGGTACTCAGTTAGCTCATAGCTCATCTTATCATCCTCAATCTGATGGGAAAACTGAGATAGTAAACAGATATTTGGAAGGATATCTTCATTGCTTTGTATCTGATAAACAGACACAATGGGTCAAATGGTTGCCTCTGGATGAATGGTGGTATAACACTTCCTTTCATACAACAACAAAAATGACCCCATTTATGGCACTTTATGGGTATCAACCACCATCCATCACATCATATTTAAGAGAAAATTCTAAGGTTCAGGCAGTGGAACATCACATCGAACATCAACAATAAGTCCTCCAACTCTTAAAGGATAACCTCGTGTTGGCACAGAATAGAATGAAACAACAGGTAGATCAACATCGCAGTGAAAGAAGTTTGATGTAGGTGATTGGGTATTCCTACAGCTACAACCATATAAGCAAATGTCCCTCAAGAAAGCTAAGAAGGATAATAAATTATCACCAAAGTATTATGGTCCGTACAAGGTGTTGAAAAAGATTGGTACTATGGCATAAAAATTGGAGCTTCCTGCAGCTTCTCGATTGCACCCAGTTTTCCATGTTTCATGCTTAAAGAAGGTTATAGGCGACAAGCTCCGAGTTCAAACAATATTGCCAGAACTTGATGAGGAAGGAAAACTTATATTGGAACTAGAAGTAGTTATAGAAACAAGAACTCGACAACTACGAAATCGATCAATTTCAGAGTACCTTATCAAGTGGAAGAACTTATCCGCTGAAGATTCCACATGGGAGGATGAGAATTTTATGCAGAAGTATCCAAAACTACTCAAGCATTGAGGACAACACTTTTTTGAAGGCGAGGGGCATGTTGGGTCCCTATAATACTAGTGATTACCCCATTACTATTGTAGTTATACCCCTTATTTATATTGTTGTGCTCCCATTGCCCCCATATTGTTATTAATGTGCCCATAGAATCCCTCTATTGTTATTTTTGTGGCTTTATATTATCATTGTTAGGTCGGCTGGATTATATTGTGACTCCTTAGACTCCTATATATAGAAAGGAGGTTTTGTCATTTGAATCATCGAAGAATTGTTCATTTATGTAACGTAAAGGAGGTTTCCCCCTCGAAGAGGCTGAATTCTAAGGCGTTGATCTATCTTTTCTATCTTTTCTTGAGCTGGTTTCATAACACCTTCCCCAACCTTTTGGTCCTGGTCACTACCAGATCGTTATGATGAAATTTGATGAGGTTAACCCCTCCAATATCAGCGTACAAACTCGGTCGCGTCAATATGACAAGCCCTCCATTTTGTCAGCTACCGAGTCCAAATCCAAAGTATTGATTGAGCCTCTTACAACACCAACTGGTCCTTTAAAAATCCCTCAACCTAAAGTTGAGGGCATTCCTAAGATCATAAAGGGACCATTACGGTGTAATGCAACTTCTAATAGAGTTGCCCATATATACAGTATAGTAGACGACTTGGTGCAATCACCTACTACCATGTAGACACTGGAAGTCCTCCAGTTGTGCCATTCACAAAAGAAGGCTCTACTAATAGCCTTGGGTGTAGTGGATCCTTCCAACGATTGTTTGATTGTCTTCCTGGTCGATACATCAGAGAAACCCCCATTTCCTTCATTTGTTTCTTTCCAAATACCAATTAGAGTATGTAATGCCATCATCTCTAGATGCATTATTTGTTGGCATTATGATATGAGTATTGTCCTTGATGGAAACTCACTCACAGGTCAATTCAGAGTTGACAAAAGGAAACTCACAGTGTAACTGGTCAATTCAGAGGTAACAGGGCATTCGTACAGGAGAACAAGAAGTTGGAACAAAGGTCTATTTATCAGAATCAAGAAGTTGAAGGAAAAGGATGTTTTCAGATAGTTTAAGTTGTATATGCATGTTCACCTTATCAAAACACTGTATACATGTAGGTTCACATAACAAAAAGAGCGTATACATATGCATGCACTTTCACAAGAGGAAAAGCACGTATGGGTTGAAAATCAAGGAAATTAAATTTTAGAGAATACTAAGGGTCAATACCATCGTATGAGCCCACTATATTGAGCAGAGTAATGGTTATTTGATCTTGTCCAAGAATACCAAAGGTTCTAACTGTTGTTTTGATCCGAGGTATTGAGGAAGGCCAAAAACAATATAAGGAGGAGAAGACCAAAGGACCAGTTGTGGAAGTGAAAGGGTTTCTCACGAATACTTATATATGAAGTATATTTTATGTTGCAGGGGCTATGATTATGATATGACCTGAAATATTTTGTGCGCCGTGGATACAATGTTGGATCAGGATCATGAGACTTGAAATGCCATATCATTGTATGATCTGATATTGGTTGGGCTAGATCTAGTTGCTTACGCATGTTTTATTCTTTAAATTTCATGATCTGGGTATGTCTAAAGTCTGGAATAGCAAAAAAGTTGGAAGTTAATTTTTGCAGGTCTATACACTGATTCACCTCAGTAAAGGTGCATTTACATGCAGGTTCAACTCTTCCAAGTAGCATATACAAAAGAAAATCATGTTATTTAGAAATTATTGATTTATCTGATCAATTCTATTGTTTTACGGTTGTCTGTCAATGAAGTCTTCTTAGATATGAAAGTAAAACTTAATGGATAAGAAGTTTGTGTCTGATTGATTGATTAAGTAAGTGAGAAGTGTTATCATTGTTGTTGACTGTCTACATCTCTGTAAATTAACAGTAGATGTTCAGAATATAACTAGTTGGTACATATTTGATTCAGAAGTTTGCATGGCTCAGTAGTTTGAAAGGTGCAGGTATTGTTATAGGAAGTAGCGTATACACTTACGTTGGGTTCATTAAAGTAGCATATACATTTTGATGTATAATTTCTGAGGTTGCAGCTGGTTCTGAATGATGATGCAGGTTTCTGGGTTCATCACAATTTTCTGGTGATAGTGATATGACTGTTTAGATTAACTGAATGTTGGTTGATGCAATTTGAGTTTCAAAGTTCTGATGGGTCCAATGTGAAAATTTGATGAAACGAGGCCTTCATATTGTGTTGTTGTGTACCAGGAGCATCCAGTCTAAAAATTAGTGAAATGTGGTCCCTGGAAGAAGAAATAAGTTCATATCCTTTTGTAGGTTGACGCCTACATACTAGTAAACATATTGGCTAGTACAAGAGCTAGGGGGTTGTAGCTCCCTTCTAGTAGAAGCTGGAAAATGAGAGAAGGTTGTAGCATTCTGCAGGTGGGTGCCTGCGTACTGGTATGAGTCTGCACCAGTACAACATTGTAAACTGATTTTCTTTATATTAAGAACAAAGAGATGACAACAGCAGCTCGTTTTTCTCCCACATTGGGTTTCCACCTTAAATCTTGGTGTTCATGTGTGTTTCTTATGTGTGATGGTTTATTTTCCTATTATTGCACATAGTTACTATATAATAAGATATTGATGCACTGATTTAAGATCAACACATGATAAATTAACTACATCATAAGTTATCTACGTATACATTGGTTTCCTTAATCACAGTAGTGTGCACACGCAAGTTCACTTCACTAAAGTAGCATATATAAATCTGATTGGGAAATGAAATATTATTGAATTGTAAATACTGATTCACCCCCCTCTCAGTATTATTTCCAACAATTGGTATCAGAGAAGGTTCTTTAGAACAAGCTTGATCGCTTGAAGGGAGATCTTTCAAGATGAATAATCATGAAGGCATGGGATCTGTCAAACCACCAATCTTCAATGGGAACAACTAGGTATATTGGAAAATAAAAACCAAATCCCATCTTTAGTCGCTTGGATCCGATGTTTGGGAAATTTTGGAAGGCGGATACGAATTTCCAGCAGTAATACCTACAGATACAACAGGTAAGAATTTATATGAAACAAAAGCCAAAGTAATCAATAGTTTATTGGAAAGTCTATCAAAATCAAAATTCATCAAAGTCATGCAACTCAAGACAACCAAAGAGATATGGGAGAAAACCATTCAGAGCTATGAAGGAGACTCCCAGGTAAAATGTGCTAAGATCCAAACTCTCAGAATTCAGTATGAAACTTTTAAGATGGATAGTGATGAAAGTATTGCTTGTTATTTTTTACTTGTAGATGAGATTGTTAATTGTATGAAGAATCTAGGTGAAGAGATAAAGGAGGCTACTTTAGTAGAGAAAATTTTTAGATCCTTGTCTTCTAAATTGGACTCAAAAGTATCTGCCATAGAAGAAAAGTAGGATCTTCAATCTATTACTGTCATTCAACTTCATGTAATTCTAACTTCATTTGAAATGAAGAAAGGAGGTACATCAAATATGAGAGAAGCTTCTTTCAAAGCTTTTGCTAAAGGAAAATAAAAGGAAGAGAAGAATGAATCACGATATATTTAAGAAGAAGAAGATGAGGTAAACTTTGTCAAGTAGCTTCAATGGGGCTCCAGAAGATTTAGAGGTAAGCTACCATTCAAATGCTTTGCTTGTGGTAGAGTTGGTCATTATGCTGCAAAAAGTAATCATAAAGATAATCATGAAAAAGGAAAGGAATCTGCAAAAGGCTATAGAAAATAGGTTTTTAATAGATGAAGTTATTATACTCATGAAGATAGTAATGGATTATCTAATAGTGATGAAGATGAAACTGAACAAGATTATAAACTACTCATGGCTTATGACAATGATGATTTTTTGGATACATTAGAAGAGGAAGAATTTCTTGAAGAAATCACTAAACTCAAAATCTGTTTGGAAGAAAAGAATATGATCATAGACATGTTGACACATGAACTACTAAAAGAGAAAAGCACAATGAAAAACTAGAATGTGAACTTATGGATCTAGGAAAAGAACTTGAGAAGACAAAAACTCTTAATCTTAGATTTGCTAAAGGATCATAAACTTTAAATGAAATCATCAAGGTTCAAAATTCTCCTCTTATAAAGATAACTCTTAGATATACTGAAGAATCATCCCAATCACAAAAGTCATCAGCCTCCACCAGAAGCTATCTTGATGTAGCAAAGACCAGTGAGCAGTATGTCAAGCATCAACAAAAGCCTAAAAGTACTCATCAGGTAAATCATGCTCAATTTACTCCAAGGATGAACATCAATAGAAGAATCAACCAAAAGGTAAACAATACTAAAATATTGTATGATCACAAAAACTTCTTTAATGGACAATGTTTTTCATGCCATAACTTTGGGCATAAGGTTGCTCAATGTGTTTCTTACAAAACTGTCGTGACTAGAGAAGCATGAAATCAAAGGGGCATAACAGGAATCAAGAAAAGTTATTATAATAACTTTTCTCCTCTTGAAGATGAAATTGAATGTTTTTTTGTAATAAATTTGGTCATGAAGAATCTGAACACAGGAGACAATTTTGGCCAACACTTCAAAAGGAGAAAACATCATTAAATTCCAGGGTTTGCAGAAAGAAGGAATTTCAATCATAAAGATGTGGCATAACTCTGTTGGCAGAAAGACAATAAAATTAGTGATACATTGACAGTAGATGCTCTAAAGACATGATAGGTGATAAAGAGAAACTTCATTCATATAATGCTTTAGAAAAAGAAAAGAATGTCTCCTTTGGAAATGACACACTAGCTGTCATTAAAGGTAAAGGTTCTATTTATTTGAAATAAAAGGATAAAGGTAGAAATGTCATGTATGTTGATGGTTTAAAACACAACTTGTTGAGTGTCAGTCAAATTTGTGGTCAATGAGATGAAGATGCGTTTTGATCTAATAGATGTGTGTTTCATGAGCTTGATACAGGAAAGACTGTAATCAAAGGTACAAGAACTCCAAAAAATCTATACATAATGAAAGGAGGACAAAAAATGCTATCTAAGAAAAACAAATGAAAACTCGTTATGGAAATGAAGATTGGGGCATCTAATGTTTTCTCAAATAAGAAAAGCATGAAGGCTCAAGGTGGTTTGTGATCTTCCAGATATTAGCATCTGAGAAAATACCATATGAAAACCATATCAAGCCAGTAAGCAAACCAGAGTTCATTTCATTGAAAAAGAAGGATCAATAAGTAAGCCTCTTGAACTCATCCATACTGATCTGTGTGGACCAATAAGGAAAAATTCACCTTGTGGAGAAGAACACTTTATTTTATGCATTGATGATTTCTATAGAATGTGTTGGATAGGTCTACTAAAGCATAAAGATGAAGAATTTGAAAATTTTAAAGCCTTCAAAGCTTTAGTTGAAAATGAATCAAATCAAAAAATCAAATGTCTCAGATCTGATTGAGGGGGAGAATTCATATCAGATGATTTTTTTTATTTTTGTGAACAACATGGAATAAAAAGGCGATTCTATGTTTCCAGAACTCCTCAAAAAAATGGTGTAAGTGGAAAGAATGAACAGAATAGTTCAACAAATGGCTTGGGCTATGCTTGATGAATTTGGAACTCCTTCCACGTTTTGGGTGAAGTTGCATTTACTATTGTGACTATTCTCAGCAAAGCTAATGTTTGGGTAAATAGTGATCAAACTCCATATTAACTTTTGAAACACTTTAGAGCTTTTTGAAGAAAATATTTCATCAAAAATATTGATGAAAAACTTGGTAAGTTTGAACCCAGAGTAGATGAAGGAATTCTTCTTGGTTATTCATCGATAAGTAAAGGATACAAATGCTATAACAAGAGACTTTGGAAAATTGTTGAATGCATTGATGTAGTAATTGATGAAGCATGCAGAAATCCAGAATAGACAAAGGATGATGACAATGAGGAACATGGTGAATTCCTTATTGTATCAAATAAAAATGATATAGAGGAAGAAACCAATGAAGCATCAGAAGAAGATACAACTGGCAAGGAACAAACTCCATCCAGGTATGTTCAAGAGAACCATCCAGAATCTCAAATTCTAGGAGAAAAAGGGTCTGGAGTACAGAAAAGAATAAATCTTGTAGGATCTTCCAGTTATCTAGCATTACTATCCTCCATAGAACCACATAATGTTAATGAAGCTAAAAAATATGAATGTTTGGTTAAGGAAATGAATGAAGAACTTCACAAAATTGAAAAAAATGATACTTGGGAACTAGTTCCTAGACCTCTTGATAAACATGTGATAGGAACAAAATGGATATTCTCAACAAGAAGCTATAGACTTTGAAGAAATAGTTGCACCTGTTGCCAAACTTGAAGCCATAAGAATGTTTCTTCCTCTTTCAAGTTTTCATAAATTCAAGTGTATCAAATGGATGTAAAATATGCTTTCCTTAATGGAGAGTTAGAAGAAGAAGTCTATATTGAACAACTAGGACGATTCATTCTAGGAAATGATGCAAAGTTTGTATGGAAACTCAAAAAGGCTCATTATGGACTGAAACAAGCTCCAAGGGCCTGGTATTATCACTTTGACAAATATCTACAAAAACAAGGGTTCACAAAAGGATATGCGGAAAACAACTTATACACCAAGATTGAGAATGATAAACTACTAATTATTGTTTTTTATGTTGACGATATCATCTTTGGTATAAATGAAGAATCTATGAGTCAGATATTTGCTTCGATTATGCAACAAGAATTTGAAATGTCCTTACTTGGTGAGCTACTTATTTTCTTGGTATACAAGTACAACAAACAAAATATGGTATTTTTCTTTTGCAAACCAAATATCTCAAGCAGATTCTGAAGAAATACAGAATGGAAGATTCTAAACCATATGTACTCCAATGGTAATAGGATGTAATCTCAACTCTAATGATGAATCACCTATAGTGAATCAACCAACCTACATATCTATGATCGGAAGTTTGCTCTATCTAACCAGTACTAGACCTGATATCATGCATGTAGTAAGAATTTTTCGAAGGTTCCAAGAAAATCCAAAGGAGTCACATCCTCAGGTTATAAAAAGAATACTCAGATTGTAGATTTTAACCCCGTATAGAAATTACTTGCATACGAATTCTAAAACACAGAAAATAAACAATGTGAGACCATAACACATAAAACACATATACAAAAATATTTTCCCCTTGATCCCAAAACCGAGACTACAAGCTTGATTTTTCATAATGTTCCTTTCAATGTTACAATACATAGTTATAAATTCTGAAGCATCCAATACCATGGACCGAAAACCATAGGTAGGTCTGCCCAACCTAATATAGTGTCCAAAATTTTTTTCCTGAGGCACTGCCCTAGACCCCGTAGAGGGGGGCTACATGGCCCCCTCAAACACCCTAGACTAGGGGGCTACTGCCCCCCCATAAGCCCCCTGTTGCATAATTGATGCAATGAAGGGGGGGCTCTGCCCCCCATCTAACCCCCTAGTTCACTACGTAGGTTAGTCGTGGAAAGAATATAACACAACCCAACATTCTCCCACTTGTTGTTTTCTTTTGACAAGGGGCCAGAGGAGAGCTTAGTCATTTTTCTACCCCTGAAATGCCCATTGTTTCTCTACACCAGGAGAAATTCTCAGAGCTCATAGATTTTTGTCAATGTATTTGCAGTATTCTTCAAAGTGTCCACCTTTACCAGCGACACCTTTTTGTCTTCTATCATATCCCTCACAAAGTGATACTGAACATCAATGTGCTTTGTCTTTGAATGATGAGCAGGGTTATTTGCCAAGAAAATTGCACTTTGGCTGTCACAATCTATCCTTATAGCTCTCTGTACTAACCCCATACTTGAACACAATCTCTACAACCAAACTGCTTCCTTGCTTGCATGAGTAGCATTTTGAAAATAAGACCAGTCTTTCAATATTCTTTCACATCCTGAAGATGAACCACCGTTGTTGGTTCAAAACATCGATGAAAAGGAATCCTTATGTGATGTATCCGGAATATAATCTAAACAATAATGAGACTTGCAGAAACCTTAAAGACAAGATAGCTACCATGTATTCTGCCTCTGTAGTTAATAGTGCCACTACAAATTGTTTCTTACTCATCCAACTGACTGCACCTCCAAATAGGTTAAACACATACCCACTTGTAGATCTACTCTGATCCAAATCTCTAGCCCAGTCTACATCACCAAAGACACGGATATCCAAAAATCTATCCAATCCTAGTCTTCCTTGGTAGCACAAACCATAATCACTAGTGCCATGCAAATACTTGAAAAACCGCTTCACTGTTGTCCAATGCTTCTTCCCTGGTTTTGACATAAACTTGCTCAATACTCCCACTGCATGTGCAATGTATGGTCTATTACATACCATTGCATACATCAGGCTACCAGTTGCACTTGCATATGGAACATGGGACATATCCTCTTCCTCTTCGTGTTTCTTGGGACACTGTTCAACAGATAACTTTACACCTATACGAATAGGAACCTTCACTGGTTTACTATTCTGCATATTAAACCTCTGCAGTATTTTCTTGACATACTTCCTTTGGTTTAACGAGAGCTTCCTCTTTTCCTGATCTCTTTTAATTTCCATGCCGAAAATATAGTTTGCAGCACCAAGATCTTTCATGTCGAATTTGGAGGACAATTTGGTCTTCAAATCTTGGATAATTTCTTTGTCATTTCCAACCAGCAACATATAATCCACATACAAGACCAGATAAATAACATGGTCACCAATTAATTTAAAATACACACAGTGATCTGCTTTGCTTCTGGTGAAGCCAAGTCCCCGTAAAAATGTATCAAATTTTTGATACCACATCCTTGGTGACTGTTTTAACCCATCCACAAACTTCTTTAACTTGCATACCAGTTCTTTCTTATCCTTCACCACAAATCCTTCAGGTTGCTTCATGTATATCTCCTCTTCTAGATCCCCATGAAGATATGTTTTCTTCACATCCATCTATTCTACCTCAAAATCAAAAGCGACAACAACAGATCAAAGTAATCTAATAGAAGTTACCTTGGCAACAAGAGAAAAAATATCACCAAAATCAATTCTCGGCACTTGGGAATAACCTTTTGCTACCAACCGAGCTTTGTATTTCTCCACCTTTCCTTCTACATTTGTCTTCTTCTTGAAGACTCATTTGCTGCCAATGGGTTTCCTTCCAGCTGGCAACTCCACCAGATCTCAAGTCCCATTTTTGTGCAAAGATTCCATTTCATCAACCATGGCCTCTTTCCAGAGTTTTCCATCCTCTGAATCTACTACTTCCTCCACAGTTCTGGGATCATCATCAGTAATAGATAAAGTAAAATTTGAACAGAAAGTAGATGGACTATACCTCTCTGGCTGCCCTCTTTCTCGAACTGATCTTCTTACACCCAGAGTTTGTGGCTCTTCATTTTCTGATTCCTCCTCTGTTGTAGAGTCTGATTATTCCTCCTTTAGCTCAAACTATATCTTCTCAGGTTCCTTTGGTTGGACTTGATTTTTAATAACATATTTCAACTCTTTGAACACCACATCTTGGTTATACACAAACTTCCTTGTTGTTGGGTTCCAAAGATTATAACCCTTTAAACCATCCTTATACCTAATGAAGATGCACTTTTTAGGTTTACTATCCAACTTGGTTCATTTCTCCTTTGGAACATGTACATATGCATCACATCCAAATATCCTCAGATGTGAAAGAGAGGGTTTCTTACCATTCCATTCCTCTTGTGGAGTCTTATCCTCAAACGCTGATGAAGGTTATCTATTGACCAGGTAACATGTTGTCTCCATTGCCTCTGCTGAGAATTCTTGTCCTAAATCGGCACCATTGAGCATGCCTCTTGCCCTTTCCATCAACATCTTGTTCATTCCCTCTGCAGCTCCATTTTGTTGATGTGTATATGGAGTATTCTTTTGTTGTGCTATACCACACTTCTTATAGAATTCTTCAAATTCCTTACTACAAAAATCTCCACCATTATCGGTCCTCAACACCTATATCTTCTTCTCTGTCTGGTTTTCCACAAGAGCCTTAAATTATTTAAACATGTCAAAGATTTCAGATTTCTTATTAAGGAAATATATGCTTGTATTCCTTGAGAAGTCATCTATAAATGATACATAGTACACAGACTTACCCAGTGATGGAACCTTCATAGGTCCAAACACATCACTGTGCACAAGCTCTAATATCTACTTCGCCCACTTAACACCAGAGTAGAAGCTCACCTGATTCTTCTTCCCATATACACAATTTTCACAGAAATCAAAATCCAGAGAGCTATTACTCATACCTTCTACCATACATTTACCATGAAGTATTTGAAGGCCCTTCTTTCCAATATCTCCAAGCCTTTGATGCCACAACATGGTCTTCTCTCCAAAGACCATTATATTTTCCGCTCTAGTTTCAGGAACCAGATAACTATTGCACCCATCGACAACAATGCTACCTTGTAGCTTGTATAGAGTTCTAGTCTGAACGCCCTGGATCAATACCAGTGCTGCTTGAACCATCTTGCTGGTATCCATCTCGAATAGTATTTTTACACCTGCATCATCTAGCTTGCTTACAGAAATCCGATTTCTGGCTAATGGAGGAATATGCAAAACACCCGGAAGTGTTCTAACCCTTCCACCTTGAAACTTCAACTTTACTTTTCTACAACCAACGATCATAGCCTTCCTATCATCCCCTAATAAGACATCATCACCATCATATTTATCATACTTGCAGAACCACTCTCTATGGGGAGTGAAGTGAAAGGATGCACCTAAGTCAATCAACCATGCCTCATGATCAACATGTGTACTTGAAGAAGCCATGTACACATCCCCACCTTCATCTAAGGTGGTTTTTGCCTATGAAAAAGAAGCATCATCAGTTCCCTTACCTTTGTCAGGAGCTTTAGATTTACAGTCCTTTTTGTATTGCCCTTCCTTTCCGAATTTCCAGCACACCACCTTTACAGGTTTTCCTAGAGATTTAGATCTCCTTCTAGATTTAGATCTCGCACTCGATGACTTATTTTTGTTTCTTTTGTAGGACTGTCCTCGTACAGACAAGGCATCACCATTATGGCTCTCCATATTTTTCCGTCTCATCTCCTCTATTAGCAAGGATGAGACTATTTCATAAAACTGCAAGGCAGTTGCATTGCTACCTATTGCAATACCTAGACTATCCCATGAATCTAGTAGAGAACACAACAAATGGATGCACTTATCTTCATCTGAAATTTTAATATCAACAGATAATGATTGACTTACCATTGTATTAAATGTGTTCAGATGATATGTCACCAAGTCTCCATATTTCATCCTCAGGTTATACAACCTTTTTAGTAGGAACATTTTATTCACGAGATACTTAGATTGGTACAAAGTCCCTTACTTATCCCACAAAGACTTCGCCGTAGCTTCCCCTGATACATTTAGCAACACTGAATCTAAGACACACAATAGTATTGTACTCTTAGCCTTTCAATCCAACTTCTTCCATTCTTCATCATACACTCCCATTGGTTTACTACCCATATCTACCACGATCCACTAATCTTTATCCACCAATTGATCCTCCATCTTGAGTTTCCACAACTCAAAACACTGACCATTAAATTTCTCGCTCTATATCTTTCCACTGCTTGCCATCTTCTTTCACCACCAGAATCGATCCCACAAATCTTCCACTGAACAGGGTCTACCATAGGCCCGAGTAAAACCCCTGAGTAACAAAGGCGTCCCCTTGAAGCCAAAATAGCTCTAACACCAAATGTAGGTTTTAACCCCGTACGTAAATTACCTACATACGATTCTAAAACACAAAAAATAAACAATGCGAGAGCATAACTCATAAAACACATATACACAGAGATTTTCCCCTGGATCCCAAAACCGGGACTACCAGCTTGATTTTTCATTATGTTCCTTTCAATGTCACAATACAAATTTATAAATGCTGAAGCATCTAATACCATGGACCGAAAACCATCACATCCAAAACCATGGACAAAAAACCATAGGTAGGTCTGCCCAACCTGATATAGGGTCTAAAAAATATTTCCCGGGGCACCACCCCAAACCCTGTAGAGGGGGGCTACCCAACTTCCCCCCTGCTGTGCAATCGAGACAGCGAAGGGGGGGCTCTGCTGCCCCTCTAACACCCTGGTTCACTACATAGGTTAGTTGTGGAAAGAATAGAGCACAACCGAACACAGATATCTTCAATGAACTCAAGACTTTGGTCTATGGTATCCTAAAGATATAGATCCTACTCTTCATGCATATACAAATGCAGATTGGGCAGGAAATATTCATCATAACAAAAGCACCAGTGGAGGTGCATTCTATATGGGATCATGGTTAGTATCTTGGTTCAGCAAGAAACAATGTTTGATTACATTGTCTACAACTGAAAAGGAATATGTGGCTATTGCATCTTGCTGCACACAACTACTATGGATGGTCCAAACATTGCATGACATTGAAATCATATGTTCTCCACCCATCTCCATTTTATGTGATAATACAAGTGCCACCAGTATTTTGAAAAATCTTTCCAAGCACTCCAAGACGAAGCACATACCCATTAAGTACCATTTTCTGCTAGAAGAAGTTCTTGAACAAAAGGTTAAATTGGAGTATGTTCCCTGCAAAGAATAGATTGTTGATATATTTACCAAACTGCTTCCTAGAGAAACATTTGAATATCTCAGACAAAATTTGGGAGTAGTTTCTACATCATCTTGCTATTAAATCCAATTTCAAGAAGAAGGTTCCTATACGTGGATTTCATGAAGGATAGTCACGTATGTACGCATGTTTCTATGGCTAAAGGAGCATGTATGTTTTTCTGATAGAAAAACAATGGGTCAGACTCTAAGACGGGTGCTCAGTATGATTTTGATGATTAATGTCTACTAATATGCTTTGTTCATTAATTTTTATCTGACTGTTGAAGATGCCTTGATGAATGGTTTGTTGACAATGCACAGGTAGCACAGGTTCAGGGGGAGCATTAGCATTCACAAACATTCCGCATTGTGGGAATTATGGTTGTTGATTTCAGATATGGTTTCAGATATTCATTATTGCATAGTTCATGTAAAGATCTAGGGTTTAATATGTCACATTATGTCATAGTCTATTTTCAAATGAGTCGTATTAGACGTATGATGTAATTCATTTCCCCACTATGCATGGGAAGGATGATGTAATAATTGTTATATTTCGGCCATGTATAAACAATGATATATCCCCACTTGGTTGGGTGGATGAGTCCAATTTGGTGTATCCCCACTTATTTGGGTGAACCATTGGTGATAGGAAGGTCATACTCACATAGTGCAGTTATAGAGTCATGTTATTCTTTGAAAAATATCTCTTTAGACTATGCATGTACTTAGTGGGAGCATGGACACCATAATTTATATCAAGGGAGAATATCTTGGTCTGCCATTATTGGCATGGAATGCCCCCAAGGCATGTTTTGGGGCTTAAAACCTAAGTTTTGACTAAATCTTCTTGTACAGTTCCGCGAATTGCAGGTGAGGGGCGCAGAAGTGTGATAGATTCATAATGTTGTCTGCCCTAGTTTTGTAATGCAATATTGGCTAGATAGACCTACCCATGGTCTGATGACCATGAGATTGTGTAAATAGAGTGAGGCTCTAAGTGTATAACAAGGATCTAAGAATCGAAGAAAGAGCATGAGAAGTCTAAGTGATTGAGTTGCAGTGTGAAGTGTGGCTTTGGGTCGTAGAGTAGGAGAAGGCTCTGCAGCTGAGTGCGTAGAGGCCAAGTAGTCCACAGCTGAGTGTGTGGACCCTTGCAGCTGAGTGTGTAGGGTGGAGTTGAGTCTGTAACCAAGGAACGAATTAATAAAGAGACGTTTTATCACTATTATGTGTCTCTGTTCTTGGGGTAATACATGTCTGATATAATGGGCAATTATAATGTTTATTTACTGCATGCACATGTATGAATGATTTATGTTGTTAAGTATAACTTAAAGCATGGAAGTAGGCTAAAATAATCAACTAACATTGGAATATCAGTAAGGTCTTGGGTAATAACACAAGAGCACGACATTCAGTCCCTAGGTAGGGTTGCACGAAGACAGTATATCAGGCTGTGAGGTACGAGAAACTACGCAAAGAAACCTATGCACAGGGTCAAACCACAGACCAATCAAACTCATCAAACATCTCCAGGGTGTGGAAACCTGGTTCTAGCACCCTCCCATACTACCTTGGGTGAGACCTCAGTCCGCACTCCATGGACTGTTGCTGAAAGGGCTAGTAGTACCATGATTTGTTTGGCTAACTAACTTTGAATCTAGGTCAAGCCCCAATAAGCTAACAAATGGTTCTATTGTCAAGACCGGGATCTGCATAGAGATGCTAGATGTCACATCACTGGAATCCAACAAAGAAATGAATTGAAGAGTGGTTGGATAGAAATATTCATGAGTTCGCGGTGCAGGAAAACAAGAATCCACGACTATTTAAGGAAGAGTAGTTAGATTACTACTTATATATGAAAATCTGCAAAATTTTCTTTGCATCCTTCCCTACTGAGTTTTAGGAGTGGATCACGAAGCTAGCAGACAAGCAAGGATAGTGTAGGCTCAAAAAACCCATTATGTGGACTCCAGAGTTAGTGTGCAGACTGGAAGCATCAAAAGACAAGATCGCGTGCACTGTCAATCACTGGTTAGATAGGATCATAAGGGGGTTTATCACCAAATTCGAAGTAGATACTTCAGTCAGCGATAGCGAGGTAGAGTGACACTTCCTCAAGGGATAGCGAGGTAAGTACGTAAAATATTTGAACACTTGGATTAAAATGATACTGTGTGAAAAGAGGGTTATGCAAATAAATTGATGTTTGGGGCTACGTGGAGTGGGAGGATCTACAAAAATGAAGGTAGCATAGAACTCAAAACTAGCTCCTTGATATCACCTCCATGAGGGGGCAACGAAGTGGTAGCAAAGGTTTCACCAAGAAGTTCTATCAATCTGATAAGGTAGAGAATTCCGCGCATACCACCCCCGCCCGCACCACCACCGGTTTCACTATCCTCACCCCTGACTTCGCCCACACCACCTCCGCCACCATCGCGAAGCAGTATGGAAAGCGCGATAAAGCTACCAGTGTTCAAGGGAGTAGGGAATGAAGATCCAGACCAATTTTGGTTCATGGTAAAAGCGGTATGGGAAACACAAGGTGTCATAGATGACAATATAAAGAAGGTAACATTGGTCAGTGCTCTGCAGGATCGCACGCTGACTTGGTACATTAAACATTCCAATGACCATCCAAATGCAGGGATAGCAGATATCCAGATTGCACTAAACAAAGAATTTAACAAGCTGAAATCAAAGGCGCAGTCGATTATTGGATTCAAGGAGATCACCATGATACTAGGCGAAACCTCATGGGAGTTGGATCAAAGAATAAAGTGCATAATTAGCGAAGCGGACATGACCTTAACATATGGGCAATGTCGTGAATGGTTTGTAGCATCGTTAACAACGCATCTACGGAATGCGCTGTTGCAAAAAAGGCTAACCACTAATGCTGAAGGTTTGGAGGTTGCGATGAGATTGCATGAGACTCCTATACAAGATCCAAACCTAGGAGTCCAACAGATTCATGCATAGTTAAAGAAATTGTTCCTTGAGCTACAGAGTTTGAAACAAGACAGGACAGCTCACCCAAAAGCATGCGAGGTGGTATGGTGCATAAAGTGCAAAGGCCAAGGACATGACAAGGACCATTGTCCAATCTTCATGAACTATCTGGTGGGTGGAGCACCAATGCCCTTGAGACTGGAGGCACAAGTAGGAACAAGTGCAGTGCCTGCATTGTGGTGTGTGATTTTTCAGATAGGAGGGAAGCATGCTACAAATAATTGCCATCTATTACAGAAGTATATGCAGAATTCCCAGTAGTTGTTCTGTAATTTCTGTAGGTCAGTAGCCCATGATGAGCGCACCTGTAGAAGTTACGAATTGATGATGGATATAACTCCTACCTATAGAGTTCAGACCAAGACACAGCCCCTCGATTAGAATGCAGGAATGGCTCGTGCTATAACTTAGGGGTGCAGATGAGGCCGAGGAGGAATGGGACCAGGAAGAGGTCACGGCCTACTGATATGTTACAATTCTGGAGGACTGGGGCATTATGCCCACGATTGTACAAATCTAATAAGACAATCATGCTTATATTGTATGCAATTTGATCATGACACGGAGGCCTGTCCCACACTGATAGCAAGGTTGCATGATAAAGGAGCACTCCAACCTCCCCTGACTCAGAGCCTACAAATGATAAGGTCTAAGCTGCGCGAGGAAGACCTAAATGTAAATATCCTGCTCTGGAGCGGTATCACAACGGGGGATGACAAAGGTAAGTAGCCCAAAGAAAGTGCCTGGGCTCGCAAGGCTCTGACAAAGAAACCTGAATTTGATCTGGAGTGTGCTAAAGAGACATTCATGGAAGCTAAGAAGAGTTTCGCAGATGCCTCTAGTTCAGGAAGTAAAGACATACTAGAACCGAAAATGGACCCATAAATGCTCACTACATTTTTGGAGACATGCATGAAACTGTTGCGTGACAGCAAGGTTATCAAAGGGTTGCAAGAACTCATAACTAGATGTTTTGGGATTGTGCCAGGAGAACCGCGTGTAGTCTGGAAGCTTGGAAAGCACACGACGTGAACAAGAAGGGAGATGAGATTGAGCGTGCAAATCGAGGAATATGAATTGGATCAGGTGATTCTGGATCTAGGATCGAACATGAATGTCCTGCCAAACCAGACATGGGAGGGCATGGGAAAGCCTGTGCTGCAATGGTCTCCTAACTAACTATGAATGGAAAACCAGCAGAAGATCCTACCCACGAGGAGATTACAGGGAGTCACAATAGATATCGAAGGAGCGAGCACGATGGTGGATTTCAAAGTGATAGATATTTTTGATGATAGTAATCCATATCCTACACTACTGGGAATAGATTGGGCCACCGACATGAATGGAGTGATAAATTTAAAGAAGCACAAGATGATTTTTGAGAAAAAATCATTATGCATAGTGGTACCTTTAGACCATGCGGAAGGATCACGCTACACAGAACTAGTGCGCAACAATGATAGAAATGATGATTTAGACTATATCTACAAGATAACTTCATGGGAGAAGGGCTGGGTAAATGCAATAGTAGATGGTAAGATTTCGTGGGAACGTGAAAGCTCCTACACCTCATATTTAGACAAGGAAATAGAACGATGGTAGAATCGATTACACGAGGTAACCACACTCAACTTTAACATCATGACCAGGTCGCTATGCTACGTGGCAACAAAAGCAAGAGATGTTCCTATGTATGACAGGTTGAGTGAGGTGGATGATTTCTTGAACAAATTTGAAAGAGAGGTACCAGAACAATAATGTTTCGACGCTCTAAAATGGGTACTGTGTGTTACACCCGCAAGGTGGTCGGGTATGCAACGACAGAGTTTTGAGGACTGGCGTGAATGCAAAAGGGTGATGTGCCTACAATTTTTGGAAGCCTAAGATGTGGATAAAAGCCAAGTATCATGGACAAAATGGTTTGCGCGCCCACCCTTCCAAAGGGATACACATGTATGCTGCGTAATTTTCACGAACGCACATGATCCTCACGATAAGAAACATGATTGGCAAGCAGGAGCGAGCAAGACAATGGCATGATCAACCCCTTCACCTAGGGCCAGGAGCAATGATAAGACCAAGCCCGCAAAAGGTTATCTGTGTGGAAGCCTTTGATAGAGTGTGTGAAGTACTGAATAAGGTCCAAAATACGAAACGGACTAACTGGGACTTGTACGTACCAGCGATTCTATGGGCATATAGGACCACATGGAAGAACCTGACCATGCAGGCAATGCCAAGGCTCGAGTACGAAGCGAATGTTGTAATCCCTATGGAGCATGCAAAGCCTAGCCCGCACATAGTAGCACCGGTAGATATAAGCGTTCATGAAGCCCAGAAAGAAGGGATCACATAGCCGCAATGCATGGGACTTGAGGAAGAAATCCAACAGGGAAATTTTAGGCTCCAAGAACTTGAAAAAGAAAGCGTGTGATTAATGAAGAAAAGAGCTTTGGTATAAGTGGAAGTCAAGAAGCTGGAAGACGAGATAAGGGATAAGTTTCTCGATAAGAAGACCATGGTGATAAAACATGGTGCACACAATCATGTTGACAAGCTTGAGGAATATCACTGTGAATTGATCAGTCTAATGCCTTGGCTCGGACAGCATATTACTAGGAGAATTAATCAGGTTGATGTGCTGCAGAGGATAAGGTGGGCGATGTGGTAAAAGGTAGGCATTTCCCAAAAGAAATGTTGGATGATTGGAGGAAACCACACATAGGTGGCGTGACCACCTAACTAGACGAGGAAGGAACAATTTACCACTCTAGGTAGTTGGAAGGTAGCCCAGGACTATAAACTATTTTGCCTGAGAGTTACATGAGGTTGGAGCTGTGCACAAAAACAAAGAGTCACAAGGTCTACGACCACACACGGGGGGCTGTGCTGCTGCGTGGGTTGGCCAAAAAGTGACCGTTGAAGTCATTGATCATGATGTGATTCTCTACTTGAGGCCAAATGGAGTGGGCAACATGAATTTAAGACACAATTTATGGGCAAGATCTGGAAAAATCTGCCACCAAGAAAGCATTAATGAACTGGAATTGGGGGGAACATTTGAATTCAAATTCAAAAAGTGCTATAAAATACAAAGGGCTTCCTAGCAAAAAAAAACTTGGTCATTTGTGAATTGAGTGATTAAGAAAATCGTCGAGTGTTATGAGCCGAGTGTTGATTGAGCTCCTAAGTTCATAAGTGCTAGATTTTTAGATGAGGACGATGGAAACTGCTTAGAATGTTATGGACATAACATAAATGGCCGCTTAGGAGGTCACGCATACCCTAACTGTGGGGGATGTTCTAGAAGATGTCTGGATTGTGGTAGAAATCCTGAAGTCACTACGCATGCCAGGACCCAAGAAGGAAAAACAAACAATGGCTCCCATATGCATGTCCCCGCGGAACCCACTACGTAGAAAACTATCGATGGAGGAGAAGGGGAAAGTCGTCGCTATAGAAACAAATGGAGAAGAAGATATGGAGGATCTTATCATCTTGGAGGAGGAGGTTCAAGGCATGGAGGAGGACACTCAGCCTACGTGCTCTACAACAAAATTTCCTGCCTATGTCCCCCCGTGAAAAGGGAAGGTGAAAGTGCCTAAGGACCTAGATGAAACCAAGAGCTCGCTCCAGACCCTGCTCCTCCCAGATAACATTATAATTAATGACACAAACCTGGGACACATGCCAAGCCTAAAATTTGAAGATTAGGACCACGCTGACTAGGAGAATTTTCCTCACCTGGAGACAAGGAACCTCATGAGGCCCAAGAAAAACACCACACTGGGGGTTACAGAGCTAGAGCCGCGGAAGTGGTTGTGCGGAGTGGAGAAGGTTAGACTACTGAATTTTCCTTGGGTGTCGCACTTTCACTGTGCCTGATAACTATTTTCGTCATCAGGCAATTGCTCTGCCTGGTACATGATTGGTGTTTGTGGCTGGAGGAGCCAATCCCCATCATGACAGACCTGATTCACTATGTCTCCCAGCTTCCATGTAAAGGAGAGGACCCCGCGGACATATTAGAAGGGAAGGGCAGTGATTTGGCCATCGTGAAGGCCATGAAGAAGAAGTATAAGATGGAAAAGAAGAAGAGGGGCTATGCCATCTCTAGCATCAAGGACAAAGAAGTGCACGCAGTGACCCAAATCTTGGTTGGAAAGGTCATGTAGAAGTGTCACGCAAACGATGTACCTAGGCTGGTGGTTGCACTGCCCGAGTAGTGCGTAGAGGGGGTCCAGTTTAACCAGTCTGAATTCCTCTGCACAAAATTTTTAGAGAATTGTCGCGAATCCCAGGAACAGGGGAAAATGTTCCACTATGCATGGTTGTTGCTATTCATTGTACTCGTGGTTGGAGAGTTGCTAGAGGATAGTCAATTCAACATAATCGACGGGGACCTGCTAGAGGGAGCGAAGTATGCTTCGCTCTAGGCCACGAGGGATACTAAGTGGATACACAAAAGAAAAATCTTCTGGGTGTTCATGGTAATGAACGTCAAAATGGGGATGAATTATAAACCAAAGTTGTCACCCACTATTTACAATAATTTGCAGGGTTTTGTAGAATTTAAGGTAAACATGCATAACATCTATATCAGGGCGCACAAGGACCCGACCAATCAGTGGGTAAATCTACCTTTGTAGCCATCGATGACATCATTTTCAATGTCCTGGAGGCATAGCCGCCGGAGTGGTGTGCCCCAAACATCACAGAGCTCAAGAAGTCGGTGGCATAATGAAAGAAGGATGAGACCAAGCTACACGTCATACAATTGGTCAAAAGATGAAGGGAGCAAGTAGAGACAACATAGGTATGGGCAGTGTAGGATGCGGCAAAAAAATCAGCTGAGCAGGAAAATATCGTAGCAGCAGTAGTGGCATGGGAAGAAACCATAAAGGTGAGCGAGGGCGAAAAAACACCTTTGCAGGGGAAGGAAGCAGTGAAAGTAGGAGCAAAAGGAGGAAGTGCAAACCCACAAACCGCGCCAACATAGCTAAAGTGCCAACACCCGACCGAGTGGGTAGGGCTCTGGAAGAAGGTCAAAGCCTCAAAATTTTCCATTGACCCAATCACCCTCACTGAGGGTGATCTGTACAACATCAGTGAAGCGGTGCATGATGTAACCACCAAGGCTTTCTAAGATTTCCTGCAGGAGAACCAGATTGTGTTGGGGCCATCGGAGGGTAGTTGTAGGAATTACAGGTGCACCCGCCTTAGGTTCGTATAGTTGGATCCTCAACAATAGAGCAGTTGTTGTGCACGTTGATAAAAAACACCATAGTGTTTCCAGACGGAGCACTAGTGCTAGCAAGTGAGGCTGATAGGTCTTTGGTTAGCACGTTGAAAGGTCTCGGTATCAATCTCCTTGCACTCCCGCATGAGAACTTATATGTATTGTAGGATGGGATAACGGCATAGCCGTGAGCCAAGGAGATCCACGCACTCCAAGTCATTAGTGAGAAGAAAATAAACATGGAGAAACTAAGCTTACAGCATGACGAATTGGTGTCACAAAATCAGTAGCTAGTACAAATGATAAATGATGCTTGTCAAAGCATCCCGAAGCTGGCCATCCTAGCAGACATGCCAACAGAGGTGCGGATCCAAAGGTTTGTAGCAGGGATCCACAAGGCGAGGGAATAAATGATGAAGGGTCAGCGGGAGATGAACCTTCAGATCACAGAGCTACTATTAAAGGTGCAACCATCCACTCGCTTGGAAGTTAGAGAATAATGTGCTAGCACTATCACAGCGGGATTGGAATAAATGGAGGGTGCAGTGCGAGACTACACTAACATGTTGAAAGAATCGCTTGAGGTCCTCACAACTCTGTAGGAGGACCCCAACATCCTGCACTTAGAGATAGAGATGCGAGAACTCCAACAACAGTATGAGAGTGTCCAAGGAACTGTACAAATGGTGGTCCTCACCCAGTGGCTTGTGTGAATGTAGTAGGCTAAAGCACTGAAGGAGCAGGTGGACGTGGCTCGACATAAGGAACTAGTCCTCAAAGTGCACATTCAACCTTGGATGGATGAGGCCTTCACCATTAGAGCAGACATTGAAGGCAAGCTTGCACACATGCAAGGGATGCACACATTGATGCAAAGAAGCACTCCTAACACAGAGGTCTCATAATAATGTATGCAGTAGATCCAGCAAGTAGTAGCTCAGTGTGCTACTGACCTCTACGCAGTTCGAGAATATTTGGAGGAACTCCATGCAAAGGTCACCGCACTGACAGAGTGGCTCGAGGGCAAGTCATGATATTTATGTTGGGGGCTTGCTGGGCATGGAATCCCCCCAAGGCATCTTTTGGGGCTTAAAGCCCAAGTTTGGACATAATCTTGTTGTAAAGCTCCACGAATTGCGGGTGCGGGTGCGAAAGTATGATAGAGTCACAGGGTTGTTCGCCCTAATTTTTTAATGTAATGTCGGTTGGATAGACCTACCCATGGTCTAGAGACCATGGGATTCTATAAATAGAGCAAGGCTCTAAGTGTATAAGAAGGATCTAAGAATCGAAGAAAGAGAATGAGAAGTCTAAGTGATTGAGTTGCAGTGCAAAGTGTGCCTTTGGGTCATAGAGTAGGAGAAGGCTTTGTAGCTAAGTGCGTAGAGGCCTAGTAGTCTGCAGCTAAGTGCGCAGACCCTTACAGTTGAGTGCACAGGGCAGAGTCGTGTTCGTAACTAAGGAAGGAATTAATAAAGATAATTTTTATGATAATTCTGTGTATATGTTCTTGGGGTAATACATGTTTGATATAATTGGCAATTATACTATTTATTTACTACGCGCACTTGTAGGAATGGTTTGTGTTGTTAAGTATAACTTAGAGCACACAAGTAGGCTAAAAGAATCAACCAACATTGGAATATCAGTAAGGTCTTGGGTAATAACGAAAGAGCACAACATTCAACCCCTGGGTAGGGCTACGCAAAGGTAGTATATCAGGCTATGAGGTATGAGAAAGTGCACGAAGCAACCTATACGCAGGGTCAAACTGCAGACTAGTCGAACCCATCAAACATCTCCAAGGTGTAGAAACTTGACTCTAGCACCCTCCCATACTACCCCAGGTGAGACCTCAGTCTGTGCTCCGCAGACTGTTGCCGAAAGGGCCAGTAGTACCAGGATTTATTTGGCTAACTAACTCTGAACTTGGGCCAGTCCCCAGTAGGCCAACAACCCTTTGCCCTTGATGTCAAAGGGGGATAGTATTTTGGTGTTTCTTGATATCTCTAATAGTTTCTACAACTTCCAGTAATCAACAACAATATGGTTGCCATCAAGTCCAAAGGGGGAGATTGTTGGCATTATGATACAAGTATTGTACTTGATGGCAAATCAATCAAAGGCTAGTTCAAATTTGGAAAAAGGAAGCTCACAATGTAGTAGGTCAATTCAGAGGGAACAGGGCATTGGTACAGTAGAACAGGAAGTTGGAATAAAGTTCTACTGATCAAAATCAAGAAGTTGAAGGAAAATGATTTTTTCGGATAGTTTAAGTTGTATATGCATGTTCACCTTGTCAAAGCAGTGTATACACACAGGTTCATAGAACAAAAAGAGTGTATACGTATGCACGCACTTTCACAAGAGGAAAAGCGCGTATGGGTTGGAAAATAAAGGAAATTCAAGTTTAAAGAATACCAAGGGTCAATACCATGGTATTAGCCCACAATATTGAGTGGAGTAATGGTTATTTGATCCTGTCCAATAATACCATAGGATCTAAGTGTTTTTTTGGTCCGAGGTATTGAGGAAGGCCAAAAACTATATAAGGAGGAGAAGATCAAAGGACCAGGTGTGCAAGTGAAAGGGATTCTCAGGAATGCTTCTATCTGAAGTACATTTTATGTTACAAGGGCTATGATTATGATATAATTTGAAAATTTTTGTGCACCTTGGATACAGTGTTGGATTAGGATTGTGAGACATGAGATGAATTATCATTATATGATCTGATATTGGTTGGGCTAGATCTGATTTCTTATGCATGTTTTATTCTTTAGATGTCATGATTTGGGTATGTTTGAATTCTAGAATAGCAGCAAATTTGTATGTGAATTTTTGTAGATCTATATGCTAGTTCGCCTTAGTAAAGTCACGTATACACGCAGGTTTGACTCTTCCAAGTAGTGTATACAAAATAAAAGTTTGTTATTTAGAAATGATTGATCTATCTAATCAGTGTTGTTATTTTACTATTTTGTGTCAATGAAGTCTTCTTAGATCTGAAAGTAAAACAGAATGCATAAGGAGTTTGTGTCTGATTGATTGACTGATTAAGTGAGGAGGGTTATCTTTGTTGTTGACTGTCTGGATCTCTATAAATTGGTAGTAGATGTTCAGAATATAACTAGTTGGTACAGGTTTGATTCATAATTTTGCATGATTCAGTAGTTTGAAAGGTATATGTAGGTATTGTTACAGGAAGTAGCGTATACATGCAGGTTGGGTTCATTAAAGTAGCATATACATTCTAAAGTGTAATTTTTGAGGTTGCAACTAGTTTTGAATGATGATGCGGGTTTCTAGGTTCAACACAGTGTTATGGTGACAACAATCTAACTATTTAGATTAACTAAATATTGTTTGATGCAATTTGAGTTTTGAAGTTTTGATGGGTCCAGTGTGAAAATTTGATGAAACGAGGCCTTCATATTGTGTTGTTGTTTACCAGGAGCATCCAGTTGGAAAATTAATTAAATGTGGTCCCTAGAAGAAGAAAGAATTTTGTAGCCTTTTGTAGGCCGACGTCTACATACTAGTAAACTCATCGACTAGTACAAGAGCTAGGGGGTTGTAGCTCCCTTCCAATAGAAGTTGGAAAATGAGAGAAGGTTGTAGCCTTCTGCAGGTGGGTGCTTGTGTACTGGTATGAGTCTGCACCAATACAATATTGTATATTGATTTTCTTTTTATTAAGAAGATAGAGACGATAGCAACAAGTGCCTTTTTTCCCGCATTGGGTTTCTACCTTAAATCATAGTGTTCATGTGTTTTCTTATGTATGGTGGTTTATTCTATTATTAGTACACATAGTTATTGTATAATAAGATACGAATGCACTAATTTAATATCAACACATGATAAATTAACTAAATCATAAGTTCTTTGGGTATATGTTGGTTTCTTTAATCATAGTAGCATGCACACATAAGTTCACTTCACTGGAGTAGCATATAAAAATCTAATTTGAAAAGAAAATATTATTGAATTGTAAACACTGATTCAACCCCCTCTCAGTATTATTTCCAACATTATTGATGAAGGCACATCCACCTATGTGATGTCTACTGCTGTTTCGAAATAGATTAAGTCACATGAGTTGTCCCCCTCCACCATCACTTTGCGTGCTTCGGATGGACACCCCTCCCAGCCCCTTGGCATGTAGCACAAATGTCGAGTGAACCTTGCGGGAAAGACTGTGCAGGTCGATTTCTAAGTCATCGATGCCCCTTTGAATTACAACCTTCTCTTAGGTTGTAGCTACACATATGCCATGTCAGTTGCCACATCTGTTGTGTTCCACAAGATATGCTTCCACCATGAAGGGAAGATCATTACCACTGACTAGTTGATTTAATATGAGCTAGCATCCATGACCTCCCATGAGTTCATTATCTCGTCGATGTCCAACAACCAGTCTTCAACTCCTTGCACCAGTGTCTCACCCGAAGTCTATAAGGATTCCTCATTGTTGGGTGCTTTCCCTAGTCATCCCCCTCCCATGTCTGAATCTAATTCCATGAGTGTTTGCATGTTACAAGTGTCATACGATTCCCTTAAGCAATCTGGTACATATGATCAACAACTAGCTCCTCAGGTACCTCCCTAGCGAGATGAAAGTAATCACCCAAAATAATGTAGTCATATTTTCAATTACCCAACAAAACATTTGTCAAGCTCTCGAGATAAATCCTTAGGCCTCTTTGCATCCATTTTCCAATGATGCACCCATGGAAATACACAAAAAACTTACCTTTCCCTAGCAAAACCATATTTTTGAATGTTTTCTACCAAAAAATTCTGAATTGCCTAGAACAAATCCCCCATATCCTGCTTCTATTTCCCCTAAGATGTAAAGACAACTCATCTCCATGGTTATGTGCCTATTGTATTACCACATAGACTAGTGGGTAGATGAGGTAGTGTCAGTTTTTTTATCAATAATTTTAGTTGGTCAGAAGCTTTCAATTCTTTTCAATTACATCTAGTACTTTTCAGATGTTATACACGAATGGTTTCTCAAGTTTAAAGATGAAGTTGCATTCAAACACCAATTAGTCTTCGTATATTTTATGTTATTATATCAAGCAGGCAAGTTCAAGTTCTAGTTATAGAAGTTGAATGAGCAAGGAAGTCCATTACGAGTCATTCACTAGACTTCTTTAGTCAGAAGGAATCCAGAAGATCATTCATTCAACGATTTTGTAGATCATTTTTACATACATCCCTGTGTCTACTTAGCGGTGACGTTATACCAGGGATTTCACCAGAGATCAAGAAAGTTTTGCACCTTTCAGAACATGGTAAATTTGGATATTGGTATCTTTACCAGAACTATATAGAGATTCAGATCTATGGGTGTGAGCTTCCTCCCTATAGATTACCAATTTTTGTACCAGTAAGGATTTTCACTTTCAAATACACTAGATAGATGTTAAACATGGATGAATTACATTTTGTATCAAATAAAGAGAAAGCATAGCTTAAATTGAAGGAACATTTTGGGCCTTATATTGTAAATACCAAAGCAACAACAAATGATGTCCAGGAGATATTGAAGTAGATGAAATTTAAACCAAGCTTCACATGGTCTTAAGATCCATTAGAGATAATTTCAAAGTTGAGATTTGAGTAGAAGACCATTATATATGCACATACACCTAGGCCAGAGATAGAGAAGTATGCTAACTAGGAGAAGTGGACAAGGAACACACTACAAGAGGTTGAAGAGAAAATTTTCATTCAATCATCTCTGCAAACTATTATTCCAAAGGACAAAGAAATCAAGAGTTCGATGGAAAGTATGTTCCCTATATATTCAGAAGCTCATGCTACAGATTTTCGTGTTTTCAAGAGCACAAAGAAAGATCCAAAGACCAATACTAACAATGATCCTTAGGTAATAAACATTGAAGAGGGATCTTCAAAGGAAAAGGATTCATAGGAGAAAAATACAATGGTTTTGACAGGTATTCCCACCACTTCCTTCCCATATGTTGAGGAGACAACTAAGTCACCTATGTCATCTACATCTCATATTCTAGCTCAATAGAATATTTTTACTAGATACAGGGATATCAAGAAGAAGAATTAAGCTTTGAAGGCTCCAACATGATCTGTTATGTAACCATCTGACAAATAGATAAATCATCAAATTATAAATTATCCTCTTAGAGGGGGAAACCTCCTTTACATTACATAAATGAACAATTCTTGAATGATACAAATGAAAATATCTCCTTTGTATATATAGTGGTCTAAGGGGTCATAATATAATCAGAGCCTATAAAACAATAATAATGTAAGGGAAGAACAATAACAATAGTGGGCTTCTATGGGTTACAACAATAACAATATGGGGGCTACATGGGCACAACAATAACAATAAGCGGGATACTCTAGTATTATAGGGACCTAACATGACCCTCTCCTTCACAAAAGTGTTTTCCTCAATGCTTGAGTAGTTTTTGATGCTTCTATATTAAATTCTCATTCTCTCATGTTGAATCTTTAGCGGGTAAGTTCTTCCACTTAATGAGATACTCTTAAATTGATTGATTCTATAGCTGTCGGGTTCTTGTTTCTATGAATGCTTCATGCTCAAATATGATTTTTCCTTTTTTGTTAAGTTTTGGAAACACTACTTGAAATGGAAGCTTGTCACCTATGACCTTTTTTAAGCATGAAACATGGAAAACTGTGTGTACTCGGGAAGATGCAGGTAACTCTAATTTCTATGGAATAGTACCAATATTTTGCAACACCTTGTAAGGACCGTAATACTTGGGTGATAATTTTTATCATTCTTAGCTTGCTTCAGAGACATTTGTTTATATGGTTTTAGTCATAAAAATACCCAGTCATCTACATCAAAACTTATTTCACGGAAATGTTGATTTTCCTATTGTTTCATTCGATTCTGCGCCAAAGTGAGGTTATCCTTTTAGAGTTGGAGAACTTATTGTTGATGCTCGATGTTATCTTCCACTACTTGAACCTTAGAATTTTCTCTTAAATATGATGTGATTGATGGTGGATGATATCCATGAAGTGCCATAAATGGGGTCATTTTTGCTATAGTATGGAAGGAATTGTTATACCACAATTCAACTAGAGTTAACTGCTTGACTCATTTTGTTTGGTTTTCAGATACAAAGGAATGAAGATATTCTTCCAAACATTTTTTCACTATCTCAGTTTTCCCATCAGATTGAGGATGATAACATGAGATATGAGCTAATTGAGTACCAAGAGAAGAAAATAATTTCATCCAAAAATTTCCAGTGAAAATGGGATCTCTGTCACTTACTATAATATTTGAATTTCTATGAAGCTTTTGAATTTTTCCATAAATGCAATAGCAAATGTGCTTTCTTTAAAAGGATGAGAGAATGCACGAAAGTGTGCATACTTGGTTAGTCTATCAGCTATCACCATGATGACACTCTTTCCTTTAGACTTGGTTAAACTTGTGATAAAATCCATTGATACCTCTTCCCAACATTGACTTGGAATGAATAAAGGTTGTAGTATACCTGGGGTCTTAACTTTCTCAACTTTATTTTGTTGGAGAACCAAACATTCTACCACAAGTTTCTGAATATCAAATTTAAGGCCATCCCAAAATAAATCCTTATTGGCCCTATGGTAAGTTGTTAAAAATATTGAGTGCCCTCCTAAGGGAGAGTTGTGCAATTTCAAAAGATGGGAATTCTTACAAAGACATAAGTGATATTTGTACCATAATGAATCATTTTCCTAACTAAATGCATCCGATCTACTTTTGAATGAGTTACCACACCTCTTCATCATTCTTCAATTCATCCCCTACTTTAGTTATCCACTCAAGTTGGATAATAGAAATGGGAGAAAGAAATGCTTCCACATCCTCATCCTTTCTTGATAGTGTATCTGCAACAACATTTTTCTTCCCTTTTTTGTAGATGATTTCAAATTCATAACCCAAAATCTTTGTCACCCATTTTTGTTGCTGTTCTGAAGATAATATTTGTTCCAAAAAGTATTTAATACTATGACGATCTATGTTTACCTTGAATTGTCTTACCATTAAGAAAGATATCCATTGCTTTAGTGCATGTAGTATTGCCAACATTTCCTTCTCATAAATAGGTTTATGTAAATAATTTCCTTTGATTGGATGACTTTCAAAAGCAATGTGTATTCCTTCTTGCATTAAAAAACCACCAATTCCATTTCCCAAAGCATCACAATCCAAAATAGAAGTATTTGTGTAGTCTAGTGTAGCTAAGACCGGTGTTTGGCACATTTCCTCTTTAAGATGTTCAAAGGCCTTCATTATTTTTGGAGTCCAAGCAAATGCACATTTCTTCAATAATCATGTTAGAGGTGCCACTATTCTCCCATAATTCTTAAGAAACTTGTGATAATACCTTATCAAGCTGAGAAATACTCAAAGATGCTTTATGGTTGTGGGGATTTTCCATTCTTTAATGGCTATAATTTTGTTAGGTTCTACCTTAACACCCTCATGAGATACAATATGACCCAAATACTCTACCTCTTGTACTCCAAAGAAATATTTGGAGGTTTTTGTATATAATTGTTTCTCCGCCAATAGCTTTAAAACCCTATCAACATGTTGAAAATTATCCTTCCAAGACTTGTTGTAGATTAGTATATCATTAAAAAATACTAACACCAATTTCTACGGAAGGGTTTGAAAATGGACTTCATCAAACCTTGAAATATGCAAGGTGCATTAGTAAGGCCAAAAGGCATGACCAGAAATTAATAATGACCCTCATGAGGTTTGAATGTTTTTTTCGAAATTTCTTCAGTCTTAATTCTAATTTAATGATATCATGAACAAAGATACAACTTGGTGAAGCAAATTGGTTCATGCAATTCATCCAACAATTCATCAATTACAGGAATGGGAAATTTATCTTTAATAGTGAGCTTGTTGAGCTCCCTATAATTTTGACACATATGACATGATCCATCCTTCTTCTACACCAATACTACTAGAGCAAAGAAGGAACTTTGACTAGGTTGAATTATACCAGCCTTTAGCATTTCTACAACCATACGTTCAATTTCACTCTTTTTGGCATAGGAATATCTGTGAGGTCTAATGTTTGGAGGAACACTTCCTGGAATCAAGTGAATCACATGATATTGATCATGAATAGGTGGGAGGCCTTTGGGAGTCTCAAACACCTTGGAATGATTGTCCAAGAATTTTTGGAGATTTGTAGAAATACATGATTTTGATGTTTGAACTACTAGTGAGCATAATTATGCAATTATGCTCTATTGTTCTTTATTCAAAAGATTTTTCATTTAGTGGTGATTATATTTTGTGGTTTCCTTACAATACCCCTGAATTCAAATTCCTTTCCTTCCCAAAAAAATTTCAAGAAAAGTTCTTGAAAATTGAAAGCTATCATCCCCAAATATTGTAACCATTTGACTCCTAGTCCAACATCAGCACGACCCATTGGAATGGAAAGAATTGGACTATTGTAGAAATATTCCCCCCCATGGTTAGCTTGATAATATGGAACTTTCTAGAGAAATTTATAGTTCCTCCATTTTCAGCCATCACTTAACACACAAGTTTTGGATATAGGAAGCAATTCAATTCCATGTCTATCTTACAGTTAATAAAATTATGGGTACTACCTGAATCAATCAACATTGTTACCTTTCTCTTCTTTATATATCCTTATATATTGAGAGTTTGAGGAGTGGTATTTCTTGCTAGTGCATTACAAGATATGTTTGGATTCATTTCCTCTTTCTCTGGGGTTGGTTCCTAGTGTATTATATCCTCCTATTTTTATGTTTCTTGTTCGTTTTATTCCTCCTCTTCACAATCTATGTAGAATAATTTATTGTCAACACACTTATGACCTTTCATGTATTTTATATCACAATTATAAAAAAGACTTTCTTCTCTTTGTTCCTTCAATTGTTAGCCCTTGTAGGTTGTGGAAGGCTAGGTGCAACAACACTTCCATCTTGGTAGTTGTGAGTGGTAGACTTCCTTGTCTCCATAATTTTTGTTTCAATTATTATTGCGACCCAGAATGCCTTCTCCAATGAATCAGGTTTCCAAAGGAAACCCACATTTTGGATGTTATCTTCTAAAGTTGCTATGAAGACATCAATCCTATGCTCCTCTAGAATATCGGTTACCCTAATATTCAGTTTTTAGAATTATTCAATGTGCCCCACCATCGAACCCTTTTGTTTTAGATTTATCAATTGGCTAAGGAAGGTGTTGCTCTTTGTATATTCATAATATGTTATCATTTACTCCTTAAAAATTGATCAAGAGACAAGCGGTTTACGAGAGCAAATCCATATATACCATACAAACTCATTGGGTTCTAAATATTAAGATGCAATACATACCTTTTGTGATTGTTGCACATCATGTAAATAAAAATATTTCTCCATCTGTAGTATCCAAGGTAATGGATCCTTGTCATCGAAATTCCTCATATCTATTTTTGTAATGTGGTGGTTCTTACACCCCACATTGGAGTCTCTAAAATTGTAATTGATATTCCTTTTCTCTTCATCATGATTTTCATGGATTTCCTTGTGACCACTGGGACACTTTTCTTCCAAGAACTTTGCGAAACCTTCCTTCAATCCCTCTATCTTGACATTCATCATTACTTCCATGGGTTGTTTTAAGCCATCATTCAAAACACCCATGTCCCTTTTTATACCATCTATCTTAGCCTCCATGCCATTCTTCAAACCATCCATCTTACCTTTTGTTACTTTTTGTGAACAAAATTTGTTGCACTTGGTCGCATAATTTTGATATATCTTCTTGCATTTCTTCCTTTTCTTCATGAATCATAGTGGAACTTTTAGGTTTCTTACTAGGTATTTCCATTTTATTTCTTCATTTCATCAATTAATGATATTTATTCTTCATTATTCCCTTTGAATCACTTCAGAATAATTTTTCAAACAAAACGTATGTAATTTTTTAAAAAATACACACCTTTTTCTTGCTTTGTAGGAGCTTGATATTGAATATGTCGTATCTCTGTGATTTCGGATATCCAAGGTCTAAAATTTTGTTTTTTTGTATACCTATGAGTCCTATTTCCAACCCCCAAGCTTGATTGATATTAGATTTTTCAAGAAAAAGTTATGCCCAATCTCCCATGATGACCTGATTATAGACAGGTTTTGTACAGTGAAATTGAATGGCTTGCCACATGCCACATTTTTTTACCTTCAACCCTACAAACGATACCCAAAAAACTAAATTTCGTCCTATTTCTGTCACCTTTTACGAAATTACAATCTAATGCTCAGAGAGAAAGTTATGGCGATTTCACCAACGTCACTAGGGAAAATTTTAAGGATGGAAAATTATCTTGAAGTTTAAAAACATTGGCGATTCTCACTAGTCCGTAATATGCAAACTATAAAATATTTATTGGTGTATTTGTAAAATTATTTAGGCTTATAATGATTTTATATAACCTCTTTGTATAGTGTTGGCGATTTTTAAGTTAAAATTATTTTATATTGTAAAATTTGGGTGAATAATCCTTAAAAAACATGGAAATTGGTGAATCTTTTTTTGGAAAAATCACGGAAAATTATCCCACCTGTGGATATTAGCCCCTAAAATTTTCCATGAAGGTCACTTGTTTGAGATTGAATTTTGGAGCCTACCAAAACCCTAAATTCCTTGGATCATATCTCTAAAAATATAGCAAGCTAAGATCTAAAATTATCACACAAGGTTCACCATGATATTGGCTCAACGTGGTTTTAATTTCAGTATTTGAGGATTCATAGAAAAAAGTTATAGCGAAAATTACATGACAACCTATTTGAAGTAGTGAAACCCTAGAATCCAAAGCTCTGAAACCAAATTTTATGCAAACAATGCACAAATAGATAGATCGATGACTTAAAAATTATCCTTTTCAAGGGGGAAACCTCCATTACATTACATAAATGAACAATTTCTACGAAACGAACTCACAAAAAGATAGAAAAGGTAGATCAACGACTTCAAAATTAGCCTCTTCAAGGGGGCAACCTCCTTTACATTACATGAATGAAGAATGCTTGGATGATACAAATGAAAATACCTCCTTTCTATATATAGGACTCTAAGAGGTTGCAATAAAATAAAAGCCTACATAGCAATAATATTGTAGGGCCACAACAATAACAATAGTGGGCTTCTATGGGGCACAATAATAACAACATTATGACTACATGGGTACAATAGTAGCATAAGGGGGTTGCACTAATAACAATAAGGGACAACACTAGTAGTATAGGGACCGAACATGCCCATATCCTTCAGAAAGTGTTTTCCGTAACACTTTAGTAGTTCTGGATGATTCTATATAAAATTATCATCCTCCTATGTGGAATCTTCAGTGGGTAAGTTTTTCCACTTGATGAGATACATTGAAATTGATCGATTTTGCAGCTGCCAGTTTCATGTTTTCATGACTACTTTAGGTTCAAATATGATTTTTCCTTCCTTTTCAAGTTTCGACAATATTGTTTGAACTGGGACGTTGTCACCTATAACCTTCTTTAAGAATGAAACATGGAAAATTGGGGGCACTCGGGAAGTTGCAGGAAGCCCCGATTTGTATGCCATAATATCAATCTTTTGTAGCATTTTATAAGGACCATGGTACTTTTGTGATAATTTATTATCCTTCTTAGCTTGCTTGAGGGACATTTGTTTGTATGGTTGTAGTCATAAAAATACCCATTTCCCTATGTCAAAACTTCTTTCACTGTGATGTTGATCTACCTGTTGTTTCATTCGATTCTACGTGGAAGTGAGGTTATCCTTTTTCTTCTTGATATGTCCTTCAATCTTGAGAGTTTGAGGAGTGGTAGTTCCTGCCAAAGCATTACAACATATGGTCATATTCATTTCTTCTTTCTCTGCGGTTGGTTCCTCGTGTATGTCCTCTTATTTTGACATTTCTTGATTCCTTTATTCCTCCTCTTCATAATCAATGTAAAATAATTTATTCTTAGCAAACTTATGACCTTTAGTGTATTTTCTATCACAAGTGTACAAAGGTAATTTTCTCCTTTTTATTCCAATTGTTGTGCTGTCAACCTTGTAGGTTGTGGAAGGCTAAGAGAAGCAACACTTCCATATTTATAATTGTGAGTGGTAGGATTTCTTGTTGCCATAATTTTATTTTAAATTTTTCTTGCCAACCTGAATTCCTTCTCTAATGAATCAGGTTCTGAAAGACGAACCTCATGTTGAATGTTATCCTTTAAAGACCCTATGAAGACATCAATTCTCTGCTTCTTTCAAATATAATTTACCCTTATATTCAATTTTTGGAAGTCCTCAATGTGCTCTACCTTTGAACTCTTTTGTTTTAGATTTATAAATTGGCTAAAGAAGGTGTTTCTCTTTGTATCCTCATAATTTACTATCATTTCCTTCACGAAAATTGACCAGGTGACAGGTGGTTTACAAGAGCAAATCCATTTATACCATAAAAATTGATTAAATTCTAAATGTAAAGATGCAATACGTACCATTTCTAGTAGTTGCACATCATGTAGATAAAAATATTTCTCCATCTGTAGTATCCATGCTATGGGATCCTTGCCATCAAAGTTCCTCATCTCGATGTTTGGAATATGGTGGGTCTTCAATCTAATGTTAGATTCTATGAAATCATGATTAACATTTATTTCTTTCTCATCATGAGTTTCCTCTATTACCTTTTCATCATTAGGAGGCCTTTCTTGTAGCAGCTTTGTCCCACCTTCCTTCAAACCTTCCATGTATTTCTTCAAATATACTTACCTACCATCGATATTAGCTTTCATGGCACATATAAAAATATTTATGTTAGCTTCGATCACATTTTTCAAGTCATCTATCCAATTTTGCTTACTAGGTGTTTCTATTTTTTTGATTCGAGTCATTCCTTTTCTTGCATTTAGAAGCTCAATCTTGAATCTGTTGTATCTCTAAAATTTCAGATGTCCAAGGTATAAAATTGTGACCTATCATAGCCCACTACGTCCTCTTTCCAATGCCACTAGTTTGATCGACATTAGATTCTCGAAGAAATAGTTATGCCCAATCTCCCAAGATGAATTGAATATATACTTTTTCAGTAGAGTGAGCTTGTATGAAGTGCCATGGGTCACTGTTTTTACTTTCGGACTTGAAAAAGATACACAGAAATGTACCATCCATCTTCTTTCCGTAACTTCTTACAAAATTTGAATATGATGCTATGAGACAATTTATGATGGTTTTCCCAATGTCACTTGTTTGGGATGTAATTCGGGAGCCTGCAGAAACCCTAAATGTGTTGGATAGTATCTCCGAAAATATAGTGAAACAAGCTCTAAAATTCAATCCCAATCTTCACCAAGATTTTGTCTCAACTGGGTTTTACTTTTAGAGTGTGAATCTTCGTAGAAAACAAATTATAGTGAAAATTCGATGATGACCTGTTTGAGATGGAATTCTGGAGCTTCCAAAAACCCTAACTTCCTCAGATCCTATCTCTGAAAATATAGCGAGACAAAATCTGAAATCCAGACCTGAGGTTTAGAGATTTTTTGGCCCAATTTTTTTTTTTAGCTTCTGAAACTTCATAGAGAAAATGTCATAGCTAAAATTCCACGATGACCTATTTGGAGCAGTGAAAACCTAGAATCCAAAATTATGATACCAAATGTTATGAAACCAATTCACAAAAAGATAGATCAAAAACTTAAAAATTAGCCTCTTCGAGGGGGAGAATTCCTTTACATTACACAAATGAATAATTCTTGGATGATACAAATGAAAATACCTCCTTTCTATATATTGGAGTCTAAGTGGTCCCAATATAATCAGATCCTACATAAAAATAATATTGTAGGGGCACAACAATAACAATAGTGGGCTTCTATGGGGCACAATAATAACAATATGGGGAGTACATGGGCACAATAATACCATAAGGGGGTTGCACTAATAACAACAAGGGCTACACTAGTAGTATATGGACCTAATAATAATTCTTGGATAATACAAATGACAAGACCTCCTTTGTATATATAGGGGTCTAAGGGGTCACAATATAATCAGAGCCTACATAATAATAATAATGTAAGGGCACAAAAATAACAATAGTGAGCTTATATGTGGTACAACAATAACAATATGGAGGCTACATGGGCACAAAAATAATAATAAGTGGGATACACTAGTATTATAGGGACCTAACATATTCAAAATTATTGAAATAGAGTCCCACCACTCAACACAAGTTGTTGTCTACATTTGACAGAGAAAAGGGGTAGTTTCAATTATCTTTCCTAGAACCTAGAGTTCTAGACCCCAGAAGTGCATACAATTACAAAGCTTCAACATTTGATGTTGATACCAAGAAGCTTCATGAAATCGATCAAATTGATTCTCATAAGAAATAAAGTGAGATGATTTATTTAACATTGACTAGTTCAGCGATGGTTACCTCAAAGTTGCAAGCCTCTCTAAATAATATGCATTCATAGTTGAAGATATAGTGAATGTATTCTCTAAATAAAGAAACTAACATTAAAGCTTTAGAAGATTTAATAATTAAACTTGTATATGATCCTAGTAATGTCAAGGCATTCGAGGAGATAATTAAAAAAAAAAATGTATATATTCAATCCCTCAAGAAACAACTTAAACTACCAACCACAGAGCATCCTCGGTCCAAAGAAGTAACCAATCTGGAAATGGAGAAATAATAAAATTGATACTTGAACAGAATGTTCAAATTCGAAAAATGGAAAAGGACATGGAACATTGTTGAAGGAAAAAGAAAAATTGGTAGCAGTAGGTACATCAACAACAGGTATATCAACATTGTAGGAAGTACAACAAATAGCACAAGCATCAACTTCAGATTCTTCTCAGAAGTTAGTCCAAGATTTATGATAATTTTCATTTAAAAAAAAAGGAAAATGAGAAGTTAACAAAAACACTCACAAAGATGGAGGAAAGCAAGATAAAAGTAGATAATGCATACCTAGCAGAGGTGAAAATTAACTTCAAATTGGTACAACAAATTCAAAAGTATGAGAATCAGTCTCTACCATTTAAGATATTAGCAGAGGCCAAAAGGAGTATATGACATAACATCAATGGAAACATAACAGAATTATGGTCATCAGTTTAAATCATATTTGAGAAGGAAGAGTTAGTGTAGAATGTCAAGATGACAATTGAAAAAACAAAGGTTGAAATGGAGCACAGGTCAGTAACAACAAATAAAGTTATTAAAATTTTTAACTCTAAAACTATGGAAGAGCTTGAAGAACTCCAGATTCGAGACAGAACAGGCACTGTGATGGAAACAATAAGAATATTAACAAAGAGGAACCTCATGTGTAACTAGAAAATAAATTCAAGTAATTGGAAGTGCATGTTAAAATATTTAATAGAAAATTTCTTTATTGCAGGAGAAAGGGCTCCCAACCTTAAGAGATTCTAGTGTAAAATTGATTCCATTAGAAAATTATCAAGATCAATTATGTAATAGAGTAGCATATGCATCTAAGTTTACTAAAGTAAGAGGAACTATAAGTGGGGAATAGTTTATGGAAGGCCTACATTATGATCTCTTCATTCAACATAAAATCCTTCATCTATTTTTGAACAACCCAACCTTTTAGAGATACACAAAATTGGACGAGAGATTTCGAAGCATGGTGAATTTTTCAATTCCTAATGAAGAGCAGTGAGATAAATTGTTGGAGCTCTTTGAATAAGGAAAAATAGGAATCCTATAATTTTGGGAACATGCAAACAGAAGAAGCACAAAAGTAGCTACAATCAAGAGCAGTTCACCTCAAAATCTGAATAGAAAATCATAAATAGTTTAGATTTTCTATTACTTGGTTTTTTTTTGAAAATATATACATGGTTTCAATACATATTATTTTGTAATAAATTTTATCTGAAGTCTGAATTAATTCGAGATAAACTCTATAAATATTTTTTAAAAAGACTTATTAAGGGTTGGATTATGCAAGAATAGAATATTTTTCTGTGATTGTAAGCAGTGAAATATATTTTTGAAGTAATCAATTCAGTAATAAAGAGGTAGTTTGGTTTCAGGATTCTTGTTTCAAGCAAATGGTGATGTTTCCCTCTTTGTAAATTTGTTTCACATGAATGTTTTTCCTTCTTAAGTTATTTACAAGAATATTATGAGTTGAATTTACTTGCAGTACTTTTCTTTGGCTTGTTAAGAAATCTTAAATTTTTATCTATGATATTAATTATATAATTCATCTATGTATGATCTATATTTAATTGATCCTAACTATTATTCATCTCATCCACACTACAACAACTCTATGAGATCCATGAGTTTTCCTACCTTGCCATGTTTTCTGCTCTGTTTATTTTAATTGATTACTGAAAACATTATGACTCCATGCCCAATGGAATTATATTCCATTTTAAAACCAAAATTTTTAAAAATATATCTTGTCCTTTAATACTTAGCCTAAAATCTAAACACTAATATTAAAAATCTTACAGAGAGAGCCCTCTCTAAAGCTAGAAGGGCGAGATTCCATCATTAAAGTGGCTTGTGGTTACCTCTGCATTTTCCTTTTTAGCCTAGGAAAACTACAAAGTGCTAACAATACTAATTTTAATTACATGTAAACACATTTAAAAATTTAATGAACCAATATCAATTTTGATCAATATTTTTAGATCAAGTGGTATCAAATTAGTTATTGATAACTTGGTTTAAATGTGCATGATCATGAGGTGAAGAAGAATTTGTGAAAGTATACATGGCTAAAATCTTGAAATGAGGAAGGATGCAAGAGTTGGAGGACATTAATCATGGCCTTCAACTGGAAAATGCAAAGCTCAAGAAATTGATCAAAGCTGCAAAAGATAAGAAGCCAACATTGTGTCTCGAGCTGCAAAAGGCCAGAAAATGTCAAGTTAGAGAAAATTTTGTTATATATATTGTAATTAGGAACGACAAGATGTGTGTACATTCATAGAATATGTCATACACCCCATCCACTGTGTGAAAATTTCTAAAATGGAAATTATATTGTAGTGATTAACATGACTTCTTCTACTTATTACTTCAGAGATAAGTTATCTATTGTATTCTTATCGAAAATATAGAAAAATATTCTACTATAGCCTTCACAATTAAAACATTGCAGAAATTAAATTTAATAAAAAATGTCAACACATATACAAATACCATAACCAAGTTATGTTTGGGCAATTTTCCCTAGAAAAACCCAATGCAAGAAATCCAGTGTAGCAGATGAGGGCTTTATTATGCTTCAGCAAAAATGAACATTTACAAAGTTTAACCCAATAATATAGAACTGAGAAATATTTATAGACATTCCTGAACAAGTATCTGACTCGAGAGAGATGTTCCTTGAGCCTCTCCATATCTCTGGCTTACCCAACGTCAATTTCTCTAGCCTCTGCCCTAGCCTACGCAACGCTCACAACGCTCGCATCACTCAGACCAACATTATCTCTCCCAACATCAATCTGCCCAATGTTGTTCCTTATGTTTCTTTGTTTCTTTGTCCCTGTCTCCTTGAATGATGCTGAACCCTCTCTGTCTCTCCTCCACCTCCAACTTTCTCTATGAATCAATTTTCTCTTACCAAACTTCGACTAGTGAGAAAATCAATTTTTCTTGGGCAATTAAGTATTTGCCTGGTGTATTTTCTAACTGGCCCTCAAGTCCATTCTTATATATTTATGTTGAGCAATAAACAGCCTAGAGTAAAACATAATCAAAGGCTCAAATCATTTTGACTTGCTCCATGGATTTTTCTAGAAGTTTCACCCCTGATTATATTAATACCCATTAATATTTTAATTTTCCTAAGTTTAGACTTAGGAACACTGTTAAAAATATTAATTATTTTAATAAAATCATTTTTGGGTGGAATTTACCAAAACATTTTCTGGGTTCTTTGGAATGCATGTGCGCAAGCCTCCTTAAATAATTTGAGGCTTAGAGAACATCTGAAGCTACCCCAAATCAACACTCCATATTATCGAGGAATGTGTTATAACAATACACTACCGCATTGCATACTTCTATAACTCTTTAGAATTGTCTGTGCACTGTTGATGTCTAACATGTTGTCCATCAACTATTATGCTATTGCTACTACTATACTACTTCCTTTGACACTGCTACTGTGAATGTTACATTTGTACTATAGCTCCCTCTACATTCGTCTTGTTTTTAGTCCTGCCAGTAAACACTGCATCTGCACTCCATCCTATTTCTGCTACTGAAACGGATTTTCAATCATACCCAACTACTCTCTAAACTGAGTAAACATAGCTCTTCCAAGAGCCTTTGTGAGTACATCAGCCACCTACTCTCCTGTGGGAACATATTGTAGCTATACTTCCCCATGCTGAACACAATCGTTGATAAAGTGACAACAAATATCTGTATGTTTCGACCGATCATGAAATAATCGATTCTTATAGAGTTTGATGCAACTTTTGATTATCACAGTACACATTGGTCGCCTCTATCCTTTTCCTGAATAGCCTCACAAGCAATTTTCCAATCCATGTGACTATGGACATAGTTGTTCTCCCTATCATATATTTTGCTTCAATTGAATTCAATTCTACCGTTTTCTACTTCTTGTTGCACTAGGATATCATCCATGATCCAACACTAAAGCAGGGGTACCTTTTCGGTCTACTAAATTACGTACCCAATCTGCATCGGTGAACCAATTCAAACTGATATCCTCTCCTCTAGAGTACTTCAACCCATATCTCATTGTTCCTCATACATACATAAGTATGCCTTTAGCTACTACCTAATACACCCTTTTTGGTTCCACCATGAACTGACTAAGAGTGTTAACCACAAAACAAATGTCTACCCTAGTGTTGACAAGATACATAAGTGGCCTAATTAGCTATCTGTGTAAGGTGGGATCTAGTTCTTTATCCTCTAATGCATCTATTTTCTTCCAATTGGTGATCATGGGAGTAGCTATGGGTTGGCAATCCTACATTCTGAATCTCTTTAGAATATTTTTAGCATATCTTCCTTGACCAAGGAAGATCTCCCCATTCTTCTACCAAGTCCTTCATGTCGAATTCGACTTTGAGATTCTTCTTGCAGTCCTCGATGATCCTAGATGATCTAGTTAGAAATAGGTCATCTACATATAGTACCAAAATAAGTGGCTCATTATATACCAATAAATAGTAGAGATTTGGATCAAAATCACTCTTGACAAATCGCAACTGCTGCAAGTAACTCTCAATTCGACAATACCATGCTCTAGGTGCCTGCTTGAGCCCGTACAAGGTTTTCTTTAACTTGTAAACATGAGAATTCTTCTCATGAGTTTAGAATCCTTAAGGTTGTTCTATATACACCTCTTCTTCTATCACCATGTTTAATAATGTTTTCTTGGCGTCCATCTGGTGAATCTCCTGTCCTATTTGAACTACTATGGATATAACAGATCTGATAGAGATGTAACGAGCAACTGTGTTGAAGGTCTCTTCATATTATATCCCTTCTTTCTGAGCATACCCCTTTGCCAAGAACTTTTCCCTGTACTTCTCTATGTTGTCATCTACAACATAATTGATTTTTAGATCCATCGTGAACCCACAACTGATCTATTTTCCAGTCTAGGTACTACTTCCTAGACATCATTCGTCATGATGGAGTTGTAGTCTTCCACCATGGGATCTATACACAATTGGTTATGGACATCTTCCTAAAATATAGAGGGTTCTCCAACCTAAACTACCAATGCTTGGTATCTATCTGGTTGTCTATGTTGCCTCTTGTTAGCTCTAGCAGCTCCAAAAAGCTCCTTTGCAACCCTCAGTGTATGTCGCACCTATCTACTCATTTTACCACTAGTGGTGGGAGGTTCAACCAATACTTCCTCCTCACTTTGTTGTTCCCTCTGTTGAGAAGCATCTGCATTTCCTCCCTCTGAGGAGGAAATATTGGTACTAGTCACTATACTTGTCCCAGGTGGATGTTCTCCTACTTGTCCTTCTTGCCACCCTTGCTGCTCTTGTACTAATGGAACTTCCCCTGACTGATATTTTGCAAGAATTTCACAAGATTTCCTAAAATATTTGTCTTCCATGAACTTTTCATCTCGTCTTAATAAAATATTCCTGCTGCTTGAAATGTAGATTCTATATGCCTTTGAGGTCTCGTTGTATCCTACGAGATACCCCTTCTCTACAGTTTTATCCAGTTTGTTGTGCTTCTCATGTGGAATGTGCCAATAAGACACACTTCCTAATATCCTGAGATGACTAACTTCTGGATTCTTCCCTGTGAATACTCCTTTCGGTGTTCTCTTCCCCAATGTTTTATGAGGAGTTATATTATAAATATATACTGTCATGTTGCAAGCTTCTTCCCATAGATACTTAGGTAGATCCTGATCATACAACATGGCTTTGGCTTTCCCAATAATAGTTTAGTTCTTCCGTTCTACCACTCCATTCTTCTTCAGGTTATATGGAACTGTCCACTATCTTGTGATGCCCTCCTTTACGTAGAAATCTATGAAATCCTTGTTTGTATGTTCTCCACTATTACATGAAAACAATACCTTTATCTTTTTCCTTTTCATATTTTCAACAAGAGCCTTGAACTCTTGGAAATGGTCAAATACCTCATCCTTGGTCTTTAAGAAATATATCCAGGTTTTTCTGGACTAATCATCGATAAAAGTGATGAAGTATTCACCACCACTAACAACCCTCGTGGACATAGGACCGCATATATATGAGTATATTAATCATAATACATCCCTTGCTTTATTGTTACCTCTTAGAAAATATGCTTTAGCATACTTTCCCAGTACACATCTTCTGCATAATTCATCATGTTCATTTCTTACGATCGGTAACCCTGTAACAGTCTCTCTGAGCATCCTCAGTACTCCATGGTGTAAGTTTCCCATTCGCCTATGGCATAAATCATTTCGCGCCTTCTCACCATTATAGTTGTTGCCGATGAGTGCTATTGGTCTAGGAATTTACAGGGTAAGTTCCTCAGACAGAACACCAAAGGACACCGCTCACAACCAGATTGCAGATCAATACACCAGTATTTTTGACGCGGTTAAAACCCTCAAAGAGGGAAACAGTCCACGACCTGAGCCAACGCGGCCACTTCAGGCAATTTATTAATAAAAGAATGAAAATTTGCATATGCTTCTCTGATGCACGGATTACCCTACAAATGACCCTACATGCGCTTTAAATAGAAATCATGGACCAATCGGGTGTCAAGCCACAGATCAAGTGTCGGTAATACCGAGGAGAGAATGAACCGTCGGATCACTACATATCGTGACCGTCGGATTGTAAGTTACAAAATGTACAATGGTAAAGAAACACACTTTACCTAACTCTATACTAGACCAAGTTGTACTTAACTATTTCCTATGTGTCGGAATATCCTAACAATTGGTGAGTCGAGCCGCAACCTATAAAACTTTTTGCTTCGAACCCCAATTTACTTTTTCCTCTTCCAACATAGATGCTTAATGTATATGTTCTTTATGATGAGGTATACATCATATCCCTTGTCCTATAACTAGGACACTGAAATTAGATTCATACTTAATCCTGGTACATGCATAACATTGGTGGCTCAGATGTTGGTACTTGCTTCCCTTAGAAAAGTTACAATCCCTATCCCTACTAGAGTACACTTTGTCTTGCTTCCCATAGTTATTTTGAAGTCCATCTGTTCTTTTTGATAGATCTAGAAATGTTCTCATACTCCAGTCATATGAACTAAAGCCCCAATATCAATGTACCAAACATTTGTTGATGCTGAATTAGCTAAGCATGCAAATTCTTCATCTAATATGGTACACAAATCTTGGACTTTTTTAGTATCCATATTGTGCCAATTTCTGGCGCTAACCTATCCCAGCAACTATTGTATGAAAAAATACATCTTCCTTGTTGATCCTCTTGCTACATTGTTTTTTTTACCGCTAATAAATATCCAATGAAAAGACTTACCTCTGTCGGCTCACTCAGAGAGAGTTTTACAATGAAATCCAATCTCTTTAGTTTGAGCTGCTGAATCCTCTGAGAGATTCGAGTTTATGTCCTTGTAGGGATTTTGAATTCCATTCCCTTCTCAACATTGGATTATCTAGCTTTTCTCTTATGCTTCCTTATAGCTCTGATACCATGTGAAAACCTATAAAATGGAAATCCTAAAGCAGTCATTAATATGACTTCTACTTATTCATTCAGAGATAAGGTATCTACTATATTCTGATGGAAAATACCGAAACATATTCTACTGCAGCCTTCACAATTGAAAAATTGCAGAAATTAAATGTAAAAAAAAATGTCAGGAGATATACAAACACCATAACACAATTATTTTGGACAATTTTCCATTGAAAAACCCAATTCCGGAAAACTGGTGCGACAGATGAGGGTTTTATTATTCTTCAACAAAAATCAACATGTAGAAAATTTCACCCAACATTATAGAACTGAGAAATATTTACATATTTTTCCGAACAAGTGTTTGAACTGACAGAGAGGTTCTTTTACCATTTGTGTCTCTCTAGCCTTCCCAATGTCAATTTCTTTGGCCTCTGGACTGGCCTGTGCAATGTTTGCATTACTTAGGCTAGTGCTACCTCTCCCAGTGTCAATTTGCCCAGCGTTGTTCCTTCTGTTGCTCTGTTTCTTTATCCTTATCTCCCTGACTGGTGTTGAACCCTCTTTGGCTCTCCTCCACCTAGAACTCTCCCTCTGAATCGATTTTCTCTTACCGAACTTAGAATAGTGAGAAAATTGATTTCTCTTGGGCAACTTAGTATATGCCTGGCATATTTTCCAAATTACCCTCAGGTCCCTTCTTATATATTTTTGTTGAGAAACAAACAACATAGATTAAAAAAATCAAAGGCTCAAATCATTTTGACATGATCAATGTATTTTTCTAGAATTTTCACCCCTGATTAGATTAATACCCATTAATATTTTAATTTCCCTAAATTTAGACTTAGGAAAGCCATTAAAAATATTATTTATTTTAATAAAATAATTTCTAGCTAGAATTTCTTAAAACTGTTTCTGAGTTCTTTGGAGTACATGTGTCGAAGCCTCCCTGCAAAATTTGAGGCTTATAGCACATCCCATGCTACCCCAAATAAACACACTAAAGATGAAATTGAGGATACTTCCTATGCAGTAATCATATAAGAAGATCATCAAGTATATTCATCTGTCAGTAAGGCATGCGAGATTTTATGTGGAAGAATCAACATAAAATATTCACAACGTGCATGTGCTAAATGAAATCATCCAGTATATAATAAAGTTGGTTTTTCCATCATTTCTTTTGATTTTTAGAAGATTAGCGATGTGAAAATTTTATAGCATAGAAAATCGTGCACATTTTTTGGGTTATCTAACCATTGTGTTGCCAAGTGCTAGAAGAGAATACCTTTATATAGGAATATGATGGCTATGAGAAAGGAGGTAAAGTATGAAGAAACTATTACAAGATTTCATTATTAGAAGAAAGATATGAAATGATCTTGCTCATACTGCAAGAAGGATGGATATGAAAATGAACAGTGCTAGAAGCTACACCTTGAACAAAAGCCTAAGCACTTCCAAGATCAGAAAAGGAAGTGAAAGGGAAAGCAAGAAGTTAATCAAATAGCAAAAACAAATCAAAGATCTGAGTCTGAACATGAGACTTATATTTTATCAATGGGCATAAATAGTGAAAGTTTCCTGGTCATGTTTGAAAAAGTGAGCAAAATAGATAATATAAAGCAAGAAAGTGAGATGGCGGCAATAGGTAGATCTAACCACGCAATGCCTAAAGAGATAAAAACATTGTGACATGAGGTGTTGTGTATTCTTGAAAAGAAGGGTAAACATATTGGTTTGTTTACATTAGCAAATTTTTCTTATTAACGCTATTGATGTGTTGTACATGGGTTATTGCGAAAGAAACATAAACAAAAAGATGTGTAAACATGCAAACATCTAACAATGTGTTTTCAATTGTGATGATGGTTCTACAACTAATTGTGATGAGATAGTTGTACAGGAAAAAATGGCTTGGTCATACAAGATAGGTGGAGGAAAATTATCTTCATGTTGAAACCAAGTAAAGTCTTTTGGCGGTCCAAAAGTTCTTAGCGGGCAGGAATGATCTAAAATGATCAATAAATGATTTGGATTGATATAAAATAGATAAATGGCTAAACATTCAAAGCCATAAGATTCAATCAAAAGTAGCACCATCATGTAGAGCTTAGAAAAATGATTCCAATGCAGCTGGAATGGGAAAAATATGACTTCATATGCAAAAGATGTTAAAGGTCAATGTTTTGGTTAGAGAAGGTCAAATTCAAAGTCAACAATCAACTGATGGTTCTAGGAAGTCAAGGGCCAATATTTCAACTACCACATGGCATCAGGAGAGAGTGACAAGTGGAAAATTTTGATAGGAGTAGGTGAACCAATGAAATGTTGACAAGTGGAAGCTTTTGGTTGGTGGCATATGGACCAATTGCATGGCGACACATGGCCTTTACAAATTGGTCAAATATATTGTTAACAAACCGACAGAGAAGATGGGATTTTATCCTTTGACCCCTTCTTTACAAATCCAGTGCCTTACCAACTATGTTAATTTTTTGTTCTTGATATGTATACTCTATCGCTTATTATTATTGTGGTTATGATTAGAGAATGGCGTCAAAAAAGGTAGAGCCCACTATTGTTGGCGGCTCTGCGATACATATCTATCTGCCAATATTATCCATACCTGTCATATCCAAACAACTCAACACACATGGTGGATAAGGCGTACAAGCCATAAATCTTAAAGTTATACATTTAGTATGGTATGTGATTATGGTTATGGTGTAGGGTGGTGGGTCCATTGACCCTGCCAAGAAACATCTAATTTTTTTTAGATGCAATGTCTCGTATCACATCATCATGCCAAGGAGGTCAGTATTTGACCCTTTGACCTCTCACATATTTTCATAAAAATTATACCAACTTGCCAAAGGAGGAATAAGTTTTATTTTTATGCAAAAAGGAGTTTTTTATGCAAAGGTCAAATGCGACATAGCCAAACCTTAGAGAGACATTCTGGGCAAACCAGGAAGTCTTTTTCAAATATGAAAGTTGCTACAGGATCCAGAGACCATGAAGAACATATCAAAGCTAGTTTATATTGTAGGTAAATTATTTTTATATTTTCTTTTGATGGATTTTGAAAACGTTGAATAAAAAGGCCTCCCCATTAAAGAGCATGCCCAAAGAGGTAGGCTTGAAGATAGCCAAACTCCGTTCAACATGTTGGTTTCATTTTCACTAATTTGTTTGGTTATTTCTCTTTATTTGCTGCTAATTTTCCTTACAAGTTGTTTATGACATTTAAATTGAGCTTTATTTGATGGTGATTTTAATTAAATGCAAACACTTTTGAAAAGTTAATGAACCAATATTAATTTCAGTCGGGATTTTTAGATCACTTAGGGACTGAATGTGTTCCATTTCCACATTATTTACATGAGTTACAATTCATAAAAATATTTACCAATTTGATTAAAATATTGTTTCCTAAGATATCTAAATTTGAGAAAATCTTAAGCCAATATATAGCTTATTGCATAAATCCTTTAAACAACATCGCTTCCTTCAAAGTGACATTTTTGATAAAATGATTAGAGATTGGAAATTGTGTATTTAAAAACATGGCAAAGATAATGAATAATCATCCATTTTCTTAGTGCGTGATACCAAAAATTAGTATAATTGATGTTTTTTTGTCTCCCTTACACTTTTGTATAAATAAAATGAATGATAGAAATAATGGGTTTTTGTCTTCACAATATAAACTTTTGTTCAAGTTAAATAAGGAGCCAAAGATTGCCACTTTTGGATATTTGTGTTGGTGTTTATGATTGTAAGGGACTACTCCTTCACTTTCTTATGGAAGAATGTATGTAAGAATGTTTTTCTTTTTTGATAGACTTTTCTTATGCATTTGTAATATATTTTACTACTATGTTTCATTAGTTTCTAACTCATGAATATAATATTATAGTTAGTAATTATAACACACGCTAACCTCATTTCACTATTTATTATGAAAATATTTTTATGTTATTACTAGAAAAAATACTTTTTTATTTTAACTCTAGATTTAGCATTTCATTTTTAGCATTTTTTCTCAGAATCGTAGTTAAAAGTGTAGTTTTAGGACTTCATTTTGTTGAGGCTTATAATTTCTTTTAGAATTCAAAGTTTAGAAATTCAATGAAAAACATATTATTCATAGCAATCCTATCAAATAGAAATATTTTCTGATATCAAATATAGAGAATTGCAATTGGACCTTAGATTCAGGTGAAATCTTTATTAACAAATGAAATTTTTTCACATCAATATAAATTGGGTAATATTGATGTGGTTGTTGAAAATAATGAAGTGTTAGAATTTCGAGTACAATAAACAATATATGTGATTGATGCGTAGATTACATAGTTAGAGCCCATGGAAGAAGAAAAAGTGCATATAAAATGCTTGGTAGATGGTGCATCAAAGGGTGATTGACCAATGCTAATTCCCAATGAAAATGAGATGTCATTATGAAATGCATAACCTATGGAAGTGGAGATCTAGTAAACGAAAGTCAAATCCATGGATTCAATGCTTGATGGGGAAATAATTTCTAAAGAGTACCAATTTGGTAATTAGGTGGCATAGGTTATTATCAAGCAATGGAAAAGGAAATTTAAAATTAGGAAAATTCTAGAGAATAGTGAGATAATATCCAAATGTTTTGGGCATCCAAAGGGTGGTTAGTGCATTGTTATCAACTACATATATATAGGTCCCTTTACGGATGGAAAAGGGATGGCACTCAAATCGTTGTCCATATATATTTATCTCAATATATAGTACATGAATTTAACAATTCGAGATCTAGATCACACTCAAAAATAATTAATGGACCATGATATAAGCTCATAAAATATATGTTTTATAACACATATCCTTGAGGTATTAGACTTACTAATTTTCTAGGAACTCATAATATAACATATGAAGAATAATCTACGAGAATCAAAATTGTAACTCTAGTTGATATTTGGAGTTAAACTTGACCCCTAGTTTTCTATCAATCTTTCTTATAACTAGGCGACTACGGGGAAAGCGGTCTCATTCATTTTGATTGTATCTTGTTCCATAATAGAGAAGAACAACGTAGGAGTGTGAGTAGGATTGGGAAAACATAACAGAGAGGGTTTAGTTCCTATAGTAGCATATCAATCTATAGGTCTTAGCTAACTTCACAAAGAGTTGATTTCGCTTTTGTACTTTGATTATTTCTATTCTAAAGAATGAGGGAGGAGAGAAATATCATCTTATAGTTAGGTTCTCTTTGTAAGGGTTTCACATAGCAAATATTTTGTCCATTGTGGTTAGCATGTGATTATGTTTATTTTTCTCTATTTTACTCATTTTATCTATTACATGTATAATCATAGTAATTAATAAATATGGAATCCAATGAAATTAACCCTCATATTATAGATTTCAGTCTATCTTCATCTGGTCTATTGTTTCAAACTATCTAGGGAAATATCCATGGAAATTACAGTTCGCATGATCCCAAAAGGAAGAAAATTAATGTCAAGAAATTGTTTTCATTTAGCACTAAACTTGATAAAATAGGCACTATTATATCTAGTATTACACTTCTTATTGTGGACACAAATTCACACATGTTACTATTCATAAGACAATGATATAGAAAGATGAATGGAGAAGTTAGAGGGCATGATTATGATGTTGGAACATGTGGCCTATTATAAGTACAATCAATATAGTGCTTTAGAATTCATTCATTACATATTTGAAATATAAAATGAATTTAATTGCACAAAGAGATAATTCATTCATAGGGATCAACATGAAGAATAGAAAAGTCAAGATATTTTAAACATCTAGAATCATAATGAGGCTTGGAAAATTGTGTAATTGTAGGAACAATTCTAGTTTGAGGACATGAGGATATGGCACATTTATATTCAATAAATTCCCCCACAAATTCACTCATTTAGTGAGAATTATCTACTCAGTATTGTATATGGCCTCAAGCATGGAGGGAATAATCCTATAATTCTTTAAGAGAAGTCCAACAAGAGATGGGAATTTAGTATAAGATATGGTAGATGATGTTATCACTTAGGTTGTTCCCTGGCTCCTAAGGGAATACGGCCGAGGTAACCACTAACCAATCTTTTAGCTGCAGGTCCTAGCCTACCTGCAACTAGAGAGGGCTCTCTCTTTATGTTTTAGCTTTGTTTTTGGAGTAATTTTAGGCTAGTTATGATGTACAGGGTTTTGTTTTAAATTTGGTTGGGTGATGATTCTAGGGAGAACTGGTATGCAGTCTCAAAACAGTCTAGACTATTGGGCAATGGAGTCAATGTTGGTGTACTGCTGAAAGTATTTCTTGGGAAAAATGTAATTCTACAGAGCCAGACAGGCATCTATGGAACAATTCTTTAAATCTGGGAATCGATGGCATGAAATCAGGGAATGAAAGGAGTCAAGAATCTTTCACTATGCTGATAGAGGGAAAGTGTAAGAATATTATCTAGGAGAAACTAAGAATTCCTAAACAACATTCATAATGAAAGAATCAGTGCAAACATGAGCAATTAAGAATTCATATTTATGACCAATTCTGAAGAAAACACAATTAGAGATAGAGATTGAGCAGAGGGTGCATTCAAACAAGTCCTGAGCTATTCTTCTTCTCTGTTGCTAAGATCATGAAACATATATGTGAATTTTGGAAACACAGAAAGACAAAACATGGTTTAGGAAAACTTATTGTTCCATTAAACAAAACAAGAATTCTGTAGCAGAACACAGTTCATCACTTTCACATCCAGATAGTGCAGAGAGCATGAACTTCACCAGCCATTTGTATTATGAAGTCTGAAAATTTTACAGCGCAGCTCTTAGAGAGAAAATCACCAACAACCAATACATTCTGTGGGGAGGTATATATACAAAAATGAGATACAAAATATCGAGATGATGAGCCTTCATGCAATAAATTACAACACCAACTCTTCCAAGGAAGTAATTGAAGAATTAAATGCTGCAGTAAGCATTAGCTTGCTAGCTGTCCATTTTGTCAGAAAATTTAGACTTTTGGGATCAACTGAGTCGGCTGAGGCTGCACTTCTAATATGCATTTTTTGGGCTTGCTGCCCCAATGCTTTGCTGAGTCACTGTTCTGACCTGCTCTGTATGTTGTCTTCATGCTTTGTCTAGTGCCTGCGTACTCAATTCCGCTGACCTGTAGATGATCTGTGGCTGACCAAAATCTGAAGCTGAACGAACAGGAAAAAGACTGAGATTACTTGGGAAAACTTTCCAGCATTGCTTGCCACCAATATTCTCTAGGCAACTGATGTCTTTGTATCTTTATTAATGTCTCATCTGCCTCAGTATATCTGTAAAAATTGGGCGGGACCTCAAACAAGTGATTGATCTCATGCTCAATGTAAAATAAGTTTTCCCGCTTATTCTGAGGTACTTGTGGATGTTGTAATTTGATTTGAAATATAATTATTCATCCTGGCGGTATACTTTTCGTGGGTCAGCAGTCTTTCGGTGCTGGTTAACAAGTTGGGTAATCCCCTATTTTGTAATGCTGCAAGCTTTAGCTTGAAATCATCTACTTCTGCCTGCATTTCCTGACACTTTTTTTCTAGACTTTGCACAAAATTTCTTAGAGTCAGCACCTTTTTTGCTGTTAGAATAGTATATGTCCTGTTGCTGATGTCTAATGCTACCAACTCTTCATTGGTATGAGTGTTCAATAAATGAATCATTTTAGTAGCCTGCTCAGGCATATTTCCCAATGCTGTCCTAGCCCTTTGATTCTCAAATTGAGCTAGGCCTATTAATTCTATCTGTTCATGCATAGTTTGGATCGATTTCCATTGTCCAATGATTGATTGGCCAATTTTGGCCCACAAAATCTTTTTTATTTCAGCTAGAGCCTTTTCTAAATTTAGCTCCTTCTCCAAGGTTTTTATTTTGTCATTAAAGGCCTTAATTTCCATTTTTTTTTTAGCTACTGTCACCTTGGACTTATCGTAACTTACTTCCCGTTTGGCCAACTTTTCTTTGGACTCTTTTACCTTTGTTGCTTGAAGTTCTAGCTCTTTAACTACTTTCATCATTTCATCCATGCTCATGCTAGATTCAAGTGATCCTGTTGTTGTTGTTGCTGTAGCATCTGTGGTGGATGAAGCTGTTGTGGATGTTGGGATGATAAGAGGGTCATTGCTTCTTGTGTAAGAGGAACAGGGACATCAGTTGGAACTGTTTGAGGCGGCTGGGAGGTCGACTCTCCCTGCTTGCCTTGAATTGCTCTTTCCAATTCTTTCTCCATCTGAATTATTCTTTGGTTCATTCTCATCAGTAGATCCATTGTATCCTCAACATCGTTTTCTTGTACCAGCTCTGCAGTTTGAGGGTGCATAGTAGAAGGCAACCCCAATTGTTTCCTAAGGGCAACAATATCATCTTCTTTTTTCTTCATAAGGGCTTTGATACCCTTAGGATCCTTGGGATCATGTCCTAGGTCCATAATAATGTCCTCCATTGTTTTTATTCTGTTACCTTTGGCTGAGGAGGACATTCTTTCCAAATCTAGCTGAGTATTTGTGTTCTTCAAAGATTCCTTCAATTCATGGGCCAGCATGGCCTTAACTGCTAGAGTGGCGTAGACCATCTCACCTGTTTGCTTGTGCAACTCTATTTGATCCACATGTCCTTGGCAAGGACCTATAAATTTGTCTTCACATAATCTGCAACTGACTGTGGCTACTGTATCGTCGGATTGAAATGGCGAAGAATCATTTTTTCTTCTCAGAAATCATAAGCTGCCATCAATCTTTGTTGTCTAGCAGGTGTTGCCTTGAGGAACTGATCATATAACAGTACTCTTAACATTTCATTTTGAGCCTTGATTTCCATGAAAGTAGTTTTGATACTAGGTGGCCGCTTGCTCTGTTGTGTTGAGGAGGACACCTCCATGCCATGCTGCCTCTCTTGCTCTTGCTGGAAAGAGCTAGTAGGTGTATGCTGACTTGCTTCTCTTTCTCTCCTTGGGCTTTCTAAGACCTCTTCACTAATTTCCTCCTCAACTGGAGGATCAACTCTTTGCCTCTTGGCTTCAGGTTGCTCTGTAGACCCACTAGCAGGTGTGGAGTCTTCTCGGTCTTGCTTCTTACCTCTTTATTCATTAGCCGGAGTTTGTAAACCTGGCACTTGCAGTGCCTTTGTTTGCTGTGGAGGAGCTTGTTCTTGAGTTTGCTCTTTTGAGGTGGTAGGTTTTTCTGTAACTATTTCTTGCTCTGCCTCCATCACTTATTTTCCCTTTGTTGTACCTGTTGCTGGTGTAGACCGTTGTTAGGCAGCTTGTGAAGTTGCAGCTGTAGATGGACCTTCTCCCACTTGCTGTGGCAGTTTGAAAGTTACCTGGTCAAAAGAATCCAAGTCAAGAGTTTTTTCTAAATCTTTAACATTTTGCTCCATAATTTCTTCTTGAGTAAACTCCTCAACTAGTGTCCCTGCCATCCACTCATCTTGGTTGGCATATTGTTGAATTTCTGGGACTGTACAATGCTCATATGCTATCAGCCTATATTTAACTCTTCTGGCACTGATAGAGCCATCCGGGTCATAAGGAACCCACTAGAAACTCCTTTTCAACTTGAGCTTCTGCCCCAATATCTGGTCAACATCTTGCCAACCCTCTTTTTCATAATAAAGGGGCCTAGATGGTCTCTAAATTTCAGGTGAGCTTTCTTCTTGGAAGTATGAAAATGAGTGAGATCTGAATTGATGAGTTGCCTGTAATATTCTAAGGCAAAATGTCTCATTGGTACATATCTTGGGAGCCTGTAAGGATAGAGCTCACAGCCATAGATTCTAATGACAGTGCGATTTTGATAGAGATACCAATCACCTATTTTGTAATTCTTGGACATCTGCAAGATCTTCTGCATGTCATATGATAATCTAAGAGGAGGAGTTCTCATTAGGGGACAAGAGACTGGGTAGACAAATTGGTCAATGAACTCACAGTAGGAATATGGAGAGTTTTGAACCTCATGAAAAACTGATGACCAAAAGATAACAGACCTTCTTTCACCTTTTGAATCCAACTTTTTGATGGGGCATTGGAAGCATTCAGACTGGTAATACATGAACAAATGATAGATATATAATGAATATTTGAAGATTCCCTCCCGATCTAGCTTCACTAGTTGGTCATGCATTTTATTGGCTATGAACTTGGCATAGTTATACTTGACAGCAGGGGGCTGTCCTGGGTTGTATGCAGATAATAAAACCAACACTGTTTCATCAATGTGCTCACTTGTTCTAAAACCTAGCACAAAGGAAATCATATCTACAAGCATCTTTCCCACCTCATTGAAGTTGACATATAGGAATGGAGATGGCTTAGTAAGTTGGTGGTCTGCCCTCATAAATGTCTTGGAAACTCTAGCAATCTCAGAGCTGGAGAGCTTGGAGCCTTCATTCAGCAAGTAGTTCATAGAGAAAGGAAACAATAGTTGAGTCTGTTTGAAGTTTAACATCTGGTTGATAGAGTTAGGAGTAATATGAAAAAGTATGCTCCCAGATGGAGACTTGACAGCTCTCTGAGTTGGCTCATAGTTCTCAGCACATAGATGGATAATATCAGGAAAAATATTAACAGAGGGGAGGAAGTAAAAAGGCAAATTAGACTCCCATATGCCATACATGTCACAGTTGTTTAAAAAACTGTTTCTCAACTGGCAGAAGGTCTGCAAGTGATTCATGTCCCCAACCAAATCTTGAATGAGGTAATCTTTATCAGCTAGGGGCATTGCTTCAAGCTCTTTCTTGGGTGGGTTCATAGGAGTGATGTTTAGAGCTGTTGGAGTGGCCATCTTGAAGTCTTTCTGTGCTTGAGCTTGGAATAATGTTTAGAACAACAACAGATTGAGGAAAGCTGCTTCTGAGGATTTGTAAATGAGTTGCACAATGAGTACAAATGAGGCAATAGTCTTCAATATCTGTAACTATGGTGGAAAAGGAAAACTTTGCAGAGTTTTCAAAGGCTTCTCTCTTCTCTGATGAATTCATTTGATTAAAGACTGTAAGGGAAAATTGCAGAAGGAATGGGGATTATTTTGGCCAAATTACTGAAGTTTTTGCAGTGGAATGTGGCAAAAGGGGATAATGCTGAGCTGTTATGGAGTGCTTGCTGGGAATACGAGCTTGAAAATGATTTTTCAACGGTGAATTTGCAAACGGGCGCAGGTTTACAGGGTTCTTTTTGAGACGGGGTTTATGAGTGAATTTTAGGCAACATTTAGGTGCGGTAGAGTCTTTAATTTGGGAATTTGCAGGTAATTAAGCGAGTGAACTGGAGAAAATGTTGAAAAATGGGGTTAACAGGCGAAATTCGGCAAATACCTAGTTTTTAGGCATCGAGGGTGGCCGAGCTGGTACAATGGCAAAAAATTAAGACGAGTCTGTAGGTGGCAGTGGCTTAATTGTTTGAATTTGAACTCTGGAGGTAAAGCGACATAAAATAGCGTGCGTAGCTCTCCAAACTTGACCAATAAAAATGAACTAAAACGGTCGAATCGGCCTATTTTTATGAAAACTCGGGACTTTGGTGCTTTTTTGGGATGACATCAGCATGACATCATCCGGCGGGTACCAGATACGGTAGGGTGACGTGGCTACTGACGAGGATGCTGACACGATAGAGGACACGGTGGTGGGACGGGAACGCAAGCAGATGAGGTGGCAGTGACACAAGGGAGCGGAGGGTTGATGTGTAGGTGACGTGGTGCTGACGCCATCCAGCGGAGGGTGGTTTCTCGTTTCCTCCCGCACCACCTTTCGGCCTGAGCAATATTGGGGAGGGCACCTCTGAACATGCCGGGAGGATGACACGTGGCGTGGGTATGGCACAGAAACTGCCCATCCCCCAGACGCTAACCTCCGGTGCAGCGGGGCATGAAAATGACCGCCCACCATTAGATCTGCAGCTTGGGACATCGAACGACGGACGAGGTAAACAGAGCGACGTGCAGCTTTTGGAGTGGGACCCACCCGGGTATTAAGAGAATAACACAACATGGGGGGGTTAAAAACATTAGGTTAATGCGGGGGGAACATAGTTTAATGTTTGATTAAAACAGTTAAACACCAATGTTTGAAAAATGAACTCGGAGGGGTAGAATGGTAAAATTTTATGGGTAAAGGGATAGGTATAGGTTATTAACCTAACCAAAGGTTAGATTAATCCCAGGTTTAGGATGCGGAAGGCTAATGCTAAGGCCCCAAATAGACCTAGCATTTCCTTGACTTTGTTTTTATGGGTATAGTGCCAAGGGGTAGGATATCTAATATTTTTTTTGGGGTTTTATATGATTTTTGTAGAAGTAGGGATAGGAAAGTAGTTAGGGAGCTATATAATAAGATTAGAAGTTAATATGACTTTGTGAAGTGAAAGTGCAGGGGCATGAAGCTATGTTTATGAAATGAAACTTAGGCAGCGAAATTGAATGGAATGTGGAGAAATGATTTTTTACACAGGAGATGTGGATTCTTTTTATTGAAGAAAGCCAAAGCTTGACTTAGTATTTTTCAAAAATGAAGTGAAAGCAGGACTTGTTGGGCATATCCCAAGGTCCTTCAGGGGATGTTAGTGAGTGATTTATGGGGTGCTGAAAGGGGAATTAGACATGCTTCCAAAGTTCTACCACCAAACAACTGCTTTGACACTTTGTCATTGATGAGATGGACCTTGTTTGACAATACAAAGGTGATCCAAACCTTGCTGCTGCAACCTCAGACTACCTACCCAGCCTAATACACCTAGCATATTTTCTTCCTTTTGAATGGGTGCACTTAGACTTGCAAACCCTGATTATCCTCTTTTCTTTTGACTGTGCTCCTACCTAAATCTACCCTTATCTCTTCCGAGGGCCCAGATTAAGCAGTTGGGCTCCTTCATTTCTCTACCTAGCTACTGATCTGCCAAGCTAAGTTGTTTGGACAGATATTCTTTCTCTATTATACAACAACAATTTAAACATGGCATGGTCTAGATTGAACTGTTGGGCCACCCATCAAGTGATAAACAACAATATTTACACATCATATGTTATACAAAATATGGAACCTTTGCAACATCAAAGATGAACATATTTGGCACTTCCACTATCAATCATGAAAAATGAAACCTATTGGTATAGGAACCTAATAGTGGCTCCACTTGGGGATGGCCTTTCCTTGTGAAAGGCCAAGAACAGCAGGTCAGATTTCCTTGTTTTTCAATTCTTGCTGTAGCCTGAAATTTCCTTCTCTTGGAGACCAATAAATTGAACCTTTGTATCCTGTATGTAGCACCTTTTTGAGCTGTTCTGTCTAAAGTTAAAGCTCTGCTTCTTGCTAGTTTCTCTGAGTGCTTATCATTATCTTCATACTTCCCAAGTCCTTTTCTTGATTTCTTATGGTGGAATCAAAATACACATCAAAAGGTGTTGCAGTTCCCTGATTTTTCTTCAAAATTTGCTGCATTTAGTTCCTTATCTAGCTGCTGTAAGTGAAAATCCTAGAAATACAAATATTTATATACAATATACAATCATGTTATGCTTATCAAAGGGAATCAAAATAGTGTTTGAGCATTCACCCATTGACTGGGCCTTCTTCAGTATTTGTGCCATCCAAACTCTTCATAAAATAGGTGTTATTACCTTGTACAACATAAATAACATACGGGCCCTTCCATAGGAAATCAAACTTGCCATGTTTCCCTTTATCCTCTCTTCTAGAATCCCATCTCAACACTTCCTTTCCTATGAAGAAATCTTCAGCTTTTGTTCTTTTGTCAAAGATCTTCTTGAGTTTATCTTGTAGAACCTGGGTTCTCTGATATACTTCTTCTCTTGTCTGCTGCAATTGAATAGTTTGATTGATCCTTCTTTGAATATCATTAGGCTCTGCTTGTGTTTCTTGTAGCAACTTGATTACAGGGGTTCCGAAAGATGAAGGGAACCTTTCTTCCATTCCATAAACCAGTTCATACGGACTTGTACCAATAGATCTTTTAGTGGTTAATCTGTCTGCCCATAGTGCATTCACTAAATTTTTATGCCAATTCTTTTTGTTCTCCTCCAAGACTTTTTTGATGATGTTGATGAGGCTTTTGTTGGATGACTCAGCTAGGCCATTACCTTGAGGGTAATAAGCTATGGAATGGCCCAAGGCAATGTGGTATTTATGGCAAAAGTTGATCATCTTTTTGGATTTGAAAGCAGCGGCATTGTCTGTAATAATTTTTTCTGGACAGCCAAACCTTGACAAAATGTTGGTTTCTAAGAATTGCATGATAACAGAGTCATTGGCTTGCCTACAAGGGATGGCTTCTATCCATTTGGTAAAGTAATTTGTGGCAGTCAAAATCCACTTGTGTTGGCCAGAGGAGGAAGGATTAATTTCACCAATGAAGTCTAAACCCTATTGTTGGAATGGTCTTTCAGTTGAAATAGGTTTGAGGGGTAAAGGTAACAACTTTCTTTTGCCTTCAAAGGTATGGCACTTGTGGCATGAGACAACAAATTTTTCCACATCAGCAAACAGGGAGGGCCAATAGAACCTAGCCCTTAGTATCTTATCGGTTGTAGACTTCCAGTACAAGTGTCCACCACAGTCCCCTGCATGAAATTCCTTGAGAACTTTGTCAGTTTCATTCAATGTTAAACAACTAAGCAAAATACCTTCATGATTTTTCCAAAACAAGGCACTGTCTAAGATGCAGAATTTTGATGCCTTCATTTTCAAGAATCTCTTTTTTGTCCTGGACAACCCTAGAGGAGCTTGCAAGTTTAACAATACAAAACATATGTCAGCATACCAGGGAGATTGTAAAAAGGCTTGATTGATCTGTGGAGTCACCATCTCCTCTTCATTGTCCAGTTCATTGATGTCAAGGGCTTGGAAATTAGTTTCAGTCATTAATTTGGCTAGCCCTTGTCCTTTTATCAGTTTTGTAGGCTTGATTTCAATGTCATATTCTAAGATATTGGCAATCCATTTGCCCCTTTTGCCTTCAATTCCTTCTTGAGTTAAAATGTCCTTGACCACTGCATTTGGAACATAAGTTATCACATGTGAGTACAAAATGTAAACTCTGAAATCCTTGATCGCCTTTACAAGGGCATAATCTTGCTTTTCCATGATCTGATATTTTAAGGGAGCATCTCTAAGAGCTTTGTTGAAAAAGGCAATGGGCTTCTCACACCCTTGGTCATCTTTTTGCAATAGGACAGCAGCAATTGTATGCTCAGATACAAAGCAAAAAATGATGAAATCTCTATCAAACCTGGGACTCGTGAGCACTGGTGTATTTTTCAAAGCTCCTTTGATGTCCTCAAAGGCTTGTTTAGCTTCCATGGTCCATTTTACTTTAGAATCTTTCTTCAGCATATTGTTTAACAGTCTTATGAGCTTGGCCAAATTAAGAATGAATCTTCTCAAGAAGTTAATCTTCCCTAGAAAAGCTTGTAGTTCTTTGATGTTTCTTGGATGAGGCACTTGAAGGATAGCTTGAATTCTGTCCGGGTCGATCCTAATGCCATCTTTTGAAATGATGTGACCTAGGAGCTTGCCTTCCTCTAGGGCAAACAATGATTTCTTTGGATTCAATGATATGCCATACTTTCTGCGAATTAGGAACACTTGCCTTAAATGTTCTAAGTGTTGTTGGTCTGATTTTGAAAAGGCAGTGAGATCATCAATGTAGATTACTAGGAAATCATGGATTTCTTTGGCGAAGGCTATATCCATTTCTCTTTGAAAAGTGGCCCCTGCGTTTTTGAGTCCAAAAGGAATTTTGACATATTTAAAGGTTCCCCAAGGTGTTGTAAAGGCAGTTTTGTCTTGATCATCTGAGTCGACTAAAATCTGATTGAATCCTGAGAATCCATATAACAATGAGATCCTAGAGGCTCCCACTACCCTTTGTAGGATATGATCCATTTTTGGTAAAGGGTAATGGTCTTTGAGAGAGACTTTATTCAAATTTCTCAAATCAGCACACAGTCTTATCTCTCCCGTTTTCTTTCTAGTAGGTACCAGATTTGAAATCCATTATGAGAACCTAATTGGAGCAATGATTCCTGCCTCATACATTTGTTTAACTTCTTTTTCAATCACGGGGAGGAGGATGGGATTCACCCTTCTAAGCTTCTGTTTAAAAGGCTTTTGATTCTCTTTCAAAGGTATAGTATGTTGGATGACTGAGGTATCGTAGGACTTGAGGTCCTCATAACTCCAGGAAACACATCCTGGAATTCCTTAAACAAGTCTATATATTTCAATTTCTGATCAGCAGACAAGGCTTTGGAGAGTTTTACCATTTCGGGATTTTCTGGGGTTCCAATGTTGCAGTCCTCAATTTCAGCATTCAGTGGTTGCATTTTTGGCTTCCTTGAAATATCATTTGAATCGAATAAATCCTCCAAAGGAGTTAAACCTGTGGGCAGAAAATTGTCCTTCAGTTCAATTACTTCAGCTTCTCCCTCAGCTAATTCATCAAGGTGTGTTTGCCTCAGTTCTTGTAAATTTTTGTCATCAAAAACTGTTGGATGCAAGATCAGATTTGTTGTTTCAGCTGATATATTTTGTTCAATTCTGTCTGTCTGTTGTTGATCATCCACAGTGCTAGTATCAATGTTCATGCTGGAGAATTCCTCTTTCAACGTCAGGAAATTATTTATTTGTGTGTCACTGTCAAAGATCTGCCAATTTTTGATATTATCTGGGACTGCAGGCCTATGTTTGATTTCAGCAGTGAAATTGTGGTTGGGTTCAAATGGTAGCTTGCATGTGCTAGCAAAGGTTGCCAAGCTATGTGCATGTAAATTGTGCTTTCTTGAGATTTTGGTGAGCTGAAATTATAAGAAAGTGTCAAGTATTTCAATGGTTTCCCCTCTGTAAGCCCTCAACCTAGGATCGTTTGTGACAAAATTTCCCTTCATCTACTGTATGATTAGATCTGAATCTTTGAAAATTGAGACCTTGGTTGCCCCTAGACCTCTGATCAGTTTGAGACCTAACAAAAGGGCTTCATACTCGGCCATATTGATTGTGCATCTGAAATTTAATCTATATGCATGACCTTCAACATGGTCATTCTACATGTTGTGTATCCAAACCCCTGCCCCTGCTCCTAATTTGTTTACTGAGCCATCAAACTCTAAGTACCATAAGGTTTCTTGGTTATGACTTCTCTTAAAAGTTTTAGAAGTTTGTTCAATGGGCAGATTTGGATCTTGTATGTCTTTTGATGTATCATTTCCCTTTATTACATCAATCACATCAACCATTTTTTGATCTTGAGTAGCAGATTGTTCATTCATACCCTCTGGTTGTGCTGTTATCAGGAGTTTGACATCAGTTTTGGGACACATGTCCGCATTATATAAAATGAATGAGTCCATATCGGAATGTATTGAATAGATGGGGAAGTTTTGGGGTTTTTCTTGACTACTCACCACATATTTCATTAGTGTTTCACGGTACAATCTCTTTGGCTGTCCAAAGACCGAAATAGTGGCATAGGACATGTCTAGTTGCAAAGATCCTTGGAGTTTGGCCCCCCATGATCTTGATAAAAGCATACCGTACTTGGGTGGAATATCAGCTACCACCACATCCATCAGAATTGTTTTGGTTGGGTATTGGACAAGGGAAACACAGAAATCTTTAATTAGAACTAGACACTTGACTTGGCTAGAATCAAATGAAAACAAATCTTTGTATGGTTTTGTGATATCTAGGTCTAGTTTTTCCATCACAGATTTAGGCATTAGGTTATGGGAAGCTCATGAATCAAAAATTGCATTGTGTAACACCTTGTCATGAATGTTTACACTGACATAAAAAGGTGGAACTTCTCCATTCGCTATTTTTCCATTAACCTCAGGACCAAAAAGTAATTCAGGTTGATCATCTAATACGTTTACAACATCCCTATTGTCTCGTATTTGGAGTGACCTATTGATTTGTTGTCTATATACTTCATGTTTGGCCAACCCAGAGAGAGGAATGGCTATTTTCAGCTTACCAATTTCTGCTTCTAGATTGAAGGGTTTCTCCATTTGAGTTCTTGTGTTGTGACCAGCAGACTTTTCTTTCTTCGCTGAGTCTTCAGTGATCTTCTCTTGATTTTGAATGTTGTTTTGAAGTACCTCTGTTTTAGAAATATTTTCAGGAATACTGTTTGAATTTTCTTTTGTGGGAGGACATGTAAATGTCTGATTTTTTGTGGGTTGTACATCTGATACATCTTCCACAGTAACTTCTCTTGGGTTTGGGTCTGTCTTATTAGTGAATCCTGTCAGGGCAGCTTTTTCTTTTGTTTTCTTTGGCTGTTTGGTATCCTTGACCTTGGCAGGTTCAGGTACATCTATGGTTCTACTTCTTAATTTATACTGTTTGTGAACCTCATAGACTGCTGCATCATAGCCTTCTCTAAAATCAAATGACTCTCCTGATTTCATTTGAAATTGATTGATATTATGAGCCTCTTGATCTTCTTGTGTTAGAAAAACTTGTTGTTCACTATCTAAACCCATTAGGTTGATGTGAGGGTCATCTGTTGGTTCACTAGATGTTGAGGCTTCAGCATAGTTTTCCTAAAACGGAGGTCTAATGTTCTAATCAGGGCCAGGCCTCCTGACATTTGGATTTTGATTATTTCTAAAGTTTGGGCTTCTTGCAGTACTTGGTTGACCTTCCCATGATGACTTTCTTTCGATGGTTTCCACCCTATCCCCAAGTCTATCCATACCTTTGATGATTGCATCCAAATTTTGTTCAAATGCTGAAGGTTCTTCTTTAAAAGTGATTCTTCTTTCAGCTCTTGCCCTATTTCTTTTAGCAATTAGGTTTTCCTCCACACTAACAGCTATATTCTGCATGTCCACTAAGCTTGGAGGGGCTCTTTCCCTCAATTGGTATGCCATGTCAGAATCAAATCCATCAGGGAATTTGATCAAAGCTAAATCAGGTGGGGGTCTAAGGTTTTGAGGAATGGCATTCTAAACATTATTGAATCTTGCACAATAGTCTAGGATAGTTTCTTGTGGGCCTCTTTTTATAGTGTCATACTTAGATAAAATGTGCAGTGGATCTTTTTTCTTTTCCCATCTGTTGAGATATGTTTGGTAAAGAGCATCCGGATTGGCTATGGAATTTGCAGCAAGTGCTCTAAACCAAGTTCTTACTTCACCTGTTAAACTTTGGACAAAAATTTTCATTCTCACATCATCATCGTATATCTCATAATTCTCAAAATATTCCTGCATTTTCTTAGTGTATGTTGGGCTGTGTAAGAGCCAGTTCCATCAAAATTTGTGATCTTACATTGATAATCCTAAGGCATAGCCCCTGGATTTGCAGGTAGCTGTAAAGGGGCATAACGATTTGCCATATTGACAGGGATAAATGGGACAACAGGAAGAAATGGGACAGCTGGAACTGCAGGGAATGGAGTTGAAATATGTGCAGTGGATGGAGGTGTAGGGAATGTGTTTTGAGAGGTGGATGAAGAACTAGGGGAAGTAGGAGCAACGTGAGGATGGACTGAAGCTTTAGCAGGGGTTGGAATAGAGTTTTGTTGAACTATTTCAGGGCTTGAATCAACAAAATCTTCTTGTTCTTCTTGTTTCCTAAGGATCTTTGGGATTAAGTTGGGATTGTCAAAAATAGCTGGAGGATCTGGGTCAGGGTTTGACCTGGTATACCGAGTTTTCTTCTTTGGAGCCACCTTCTAAACTTGTTTTTGTTATTTTCTGGTAATGTTTTAGAATTAGGAAGACACTGATCAAATTTTGGAACAGCTATTTGCAGCTTACAACTAACATGAAGATTGACTGAAGCCGCTTTTATTTACTCCTGTAAATGCAAAGCAAGAATAGTTTCAAAGTCTTCCTAGCTGACACTCAGGCTTCATCTGTAGCTTTAAGGAATAGACAGCGATTGCAAAAATTCATTCGAGGTCCCAAGTGGAGTCGCCAATGATGTTATCACTCAGGTTGTTCCCTGGCTCTTAAGGGAATACAGTCGAGGTAACCACTAACCAATCTTTTAGCTGCAAGTCCTCCACCTACCTGCAACCAGAGAGGGCCCTCTCTTTATGTTTTAGCTTTGTTTTTGGAGTAATTTTAGGCTAGTTATGATGTACAGGGTTTTGTTTTAAATTTGGTTGGGTGATGATTCCAGGGAGAACTGGTATGCAGTCTCAGAATAGTCTAGACTATTGGGCAATGGAGTCAATGTTGGTGTACTGCTGAAAGTATTTCTTGGGAAAAATGTAATGCTACAGAGCCAGATAGGCATCTATGGAACAATTCTTTAAATCTGGGAATCGATGGCATGAAATCAGGGAATGAAAGGCAGTTAAGGATCTTTCACTATGCTGATAGAGGGAAAGTGTAAGAATATTACCTAGGAGCAACTAAGAATTCCTAAACAGCATTCATAATGAAAGAATCAGTGCAAACATGAGCAATTAAGAATTCATATTTATGACCAATTCTGAAGAAAACACGATTAGAAATAGAGATTGAGCAGAGGGTGCATTCAAACAAGTCCTGAGCTATTCTTCTTCTCTATTGCTAAGATCATGAAACCTATATGTGAATTTTGGAAACACAGAAAGACAAAACATGGTTTAGGAAAACTTATTGTTCCATTAAACAACACAAGAATTCTATAGCAGAACGCAGTTCATCACTTTCACATCTAGATAGTGCAGAGAGCATGAACTTCACCAACCATTTGTATTATGAAGTCTGAAAATTTTACAGCGCAGCTCTTAGAGAGAAAATCACCAACAACCAATACGTTCTGTGGGGGGGTATATATACAAAAATGAGATACAAAATATCTAGATGATGAGCCTTCATGCAATAAATTACAACACCAACTCTTCCAAGGAAGTAAATGAAGAATTAAATGCTGCAGTAAGTATTAGCTTGCTAGCTGTCCATTTTGTCAGAAAATTTAGACTTTTGGGCTTTTAATTTGCATTTTTTGGGCTTGTTGCCCCAATGCTTTACTGAGTCACTGTTCTGACCTACTCTACCTGTTGTCTTCATGCTTTGTCCGGTGCCTGCGTACTCAACTTTGTTGACCTGTAGATGATCTATGGTTGACCAAAATCTAAAGCTCAACGAAGAGGAAAAAGGCCGAGATAACTTGGGCAAAATTTCCAGTATTTCTTGCCACCAATATTCTCTAGGCAGCTCATATCTTTGTATCTTTATTAATGTCTCATCTACCTCAGTATATCTGTAAAAATTGGGTGGGACCTCAAACAAGTGATTGATCTCATGCTCAATGTAAAATAAGTTTTCTAGCTTGTCATAAAGAGACTGTCTAGAGGGAGGTCCCGCTTCTTTTGAGGTACTTGTGCATTCTGTAATTTGGTTTGAAATATAATTATTCATCCTGGTGGTATACTATTCCCGAGTCAGAAGTCTTCTGGCGCTGGTTAATAAATTGGGTAATCCCCTGTTTTGTAATGCTGCAAGCTTTAGCTTGAAATCATCTACTTCTGCCTGCATTTCCTGACACTTGCTTTCTAGGCTTTGCACAAAATTTCTTAGAGTCAACACCTTTTTCTTGCTGTCAGAACAGTATCTGTCCTGTTGCTGATGTCTAATGCTGCCAACTCTTCTTTGGTATGAGTGTTCAGGAAATGAATCATTTTAGTAGCCTGCTCAGGCATATTTCCCAATGCTGCCCTATCCCTTTGATTCTCAAATTGAGCTAGGCCTATTAATTCTATCTGTTCATGCATAGTTTGGATCGATTTCCATTGTCCAGTGATTGATTGGCCAATTTTGGCCCACAAAATCTTTTTTATTTCAGCTAGAGTCTTTTCTAAATTCAGCTCCTTCTCCAAGGCTTTTATTTTGTCGTTCAAGGCCTTAATTTCCCTTGTTTTTTCAGCTACTGTCACCTTGGACTTATCGTAGCTTACTTCCAGTTTGGCCAACTTTTCTTTGGCCTCTTTTACCTCTGTTGCCTGAAGTTTTAGCTCTTTAACTGCTTTCATCATTTCATCCATGCTCATGCTAGATTCAGGTGCTTCTGTTGTTGCTGCTATTGTAGCATCTATGGTGGATGAAGCTATTGTGGATGCTGGGATGATAAGAGGGGTCACTGCTACTTGTGTAAGAGGAACAGGGACATCAGTTGGAACTATTTGAGGTGGCTGGGAGGTCGACTCTCCCTGCTTGCCTTGAACTGCTCTTTCCAATTCTTTCTCCATCTGAATTATTCTTTGGTTCATTATCATCAATAGATCCATTGTACCCTCAGCATGTTTTTCTTGTACCAGCTCTATAGTTTGAGGGTGCATAGTAGAAGGCAACCCCAATTGTTTCCTAAGGGAAGCAATATCATCTTCTTTTTTCTTCATAAGGGCGCTGACACCCTTAGGATCCTTGGGATCATGTCCTAGGTCCACAATAATGTCCTCCAATGTTTTTATTCTGTTGTCTTTGGCTGAGGAGGACATTCTTTCCAAATCTAGCTGAGTATTTGTGTTCTTCAAAGATTCCTTCAATTCATGGGCCAACATGGCCTTATCTGCTAGAGTGGCATAGACCATCTCACTTGTTTTCTTGTGCAACTCTATATGATCCATGGGGTGAATTCCCTTGGCAAGGACCTCTAAATTTGTCTTCACATAATCTGCAACTGACTGTGGCTGTTGTATCTTCCGCTTGAAATGGCTAAGAATCATTTTTTCTTCTTAGAAATCATAAGCTGCCATCAATATTTGTTGTTTGGCAGGTGTTGCCTTGAGGAACTGATCATATAACTGTACTCTTAATAGTTCATTTTGAGCCTTGATTTCCATGAAAGCAGTTTTGATACTAGGTGGCCGCTTGCTCTGTTGTGTTGAGGAGGACACCTCCATGCCATGCTGCCTCTCTTGCTCTTGCTGGAAAGAGCTAGTAGGTGTTTGCTGACTTGCTTCCCTTTCTCTCCTTGGACTTTCTAAGACCTCTTCACTAATTTCCTCCTCAACTGGAGGATCAACTCTTTGCCTCTTGGCTTCAGGTTGCTGTGTAGACCCACTAGCAGGTGTGGAGTCTTCTCGGTCTCGCTTCTTACCTCTTTCTTCATTAGCCGGAGTTTGTAAAGCTGTAACTTGTAGTGCCACTGTTTGCTGTGGAGGAGCTTGTTCTTGAGTTTGATCCTTTGAGGTGGTAGGTTGTTCTGTAACTATTTCTTGCTCTGCCTCCATCACTTCTTTTCCTTTTGTTGTACCTGTTGCTGGTGTAGACCGTTGTTGGGCAGCTTGTGAAGCTGCAGCTGTAGATGGACCTTCTCCAACTTGCTGTGGCAGTTTGAAAGTTACCTGGTCAAAAGAATCCAAGTCAAGAGTTTTTTCTAAATCTTTAACATTTTGCTCCATAATTTCTTCTTGAGTAAACTCCTCAACTAGTGTCCCTACCAGCCACTCATCTTGGTTTGCATTTTGTTCAATTTGTGGGACTCTAAAATGCTCATATGCGGTCAGCCTATATTTAACTCTTCTGGCACTGATAAAGCCATCCGGGTCATAAGGAACCCACTAGAAACTCCTTTTCAACTTGAGCTTCTGCCCCAATATCTGGTTAGCATCTTGCCAACCCTCTTTCTTGTTCATAATAAAGGGGCCTAGATGGTCTCTAAATTTCAGGTGAGCTTTCTTCTTGGAACTATGAAAATGAGTGAGATCTGAATTGATGAGTTGCCTGCAATATTCTAAGGCAAAAAGTCTCATTGGTACATATCTTGGGAGCTTGTAAGGACAGAGCTCACAGCCATAGATTCTAATGACAGTGTGATTTTGGTAGAGATACCAATCACCTATTTTGTAATTCTTGGACAGCTGCAAGATCTTTTGCATGTCATATGATAATCTAAGAGGAGGAGTTCTCATTAGGAGACAAGAGACTGGGTAGACAAATTGGTCAATGAACTCACATTAGGAATATGGAGAGTTTTGAACCTCATAAAAAACTGATGACCAAAAGATAACAGACCTTGTTTCACCCTTTGAATTCAACTTTTTGATGGGGCATTGGAAGCATTCAGACTGGTAATACATGAAAAAATGATAGATATATGATGAATATTTGAAGATTCCCTCCCTATCCAGCTTCACTAGTTGGTCATGCATTTTATTGGCTATGAACTTGGCATAGTTATACTTGACAGCAGGGGGCTGTCCTGGGTTGTATGCAGATAATAAAACCAACACTGTTTCATCAATGTGCTCACTTGTTCTAAAACCTAGCACAGAGGAAATCATATCTACAAGCATATTGCCCACCTCATTGAAGTTGAAATATAGGAATGGAGGTGGCTCAGTATGTTGGCGGTCTGCCCTCATAAATGTCTTGACAATTCTTGCAATCTCAGAGCTGGAGAGCTTGGAGCCTTCATCCAGCAAGTAGTTCATAGAGAAAGGAAACAATAGCTGAGTCTGTTTGAAGTTTAACATCTAGTTGATAGAGTTAGGAGTAATATGAAAAAGTATGCTCCCAGATGGAGACTTGACAGCTCTCTGAGTTGGCTCATAGTTCTCAGCACATATATGGATAATCTCAGGAAAAATATTAACAGAGGGGAGGAAGTAAAAAGGAAAATTAGACTCCCATATGCCACACATGTCACAGTTGTTTAAAAAACTATTTCTCAACTGGCAGAAGGTCTCCAAGTGATTCATGTCCCCAACCAAATCTTGAATGAGGTAATCTTCATTAGCTAGGGGCATTGCTTCAAGTTCTTTGTTGGGTGGGTTCATAGGAGTGATGTTTAGAGCTGTTGGAGTGGCCATCTTGAAGTCCTTTTGTGCTTGAGCTTGGAACAATGTTTAGAACAACAACATATTGAGGAAAGCTGCTTCTGAGGATTTGCAAATGAGTTGCACAATGAGTTCAAATGAGGCAATAGTCTTCAATATCTGTAAGTATGGTGGAAAAGGAAAACTTTGCAGAGTTTTGAAAGGCTTCTCTCTTCTCTGATGAATTCATTGGATTAAGGACTGTAAGGGAAAATTGCAGAAGGAATGGGGATTATTTTGGCCAAATTACTGAAGTGTTTGCAGTGGAATGTGGTAAAAGGGGATAATGCTGAGCTGTTATGGAGTGCTAGCGGGTAATACGAGCTTGAAAAATAATTTTCAACGGTGAATTTGCAAATGGGCGCAGGTTTACAGGGTTATTTTTGAGCCGGGGTTTATCAGTGAATTTTAGGCAACATTTAGGTGCGGCAGAGTCTTTAATTTGGAAATTTTCAGGTAAATAAGCTAGTGAACTGGAGAAAATGGTGCAAAACAGGGTTAACAGACGAAATTCGGCAAATACCTGGTTTTTAGGCACCGAGGGTGGCCGAGCTGGTATAATGGCGAACAATGGAGATGAATCTACAGGCGGCAACAGCTCAATTGTTTGAATTTGAACTCTAGAGATAAAACAGAATAAAACAGCGTGGGTAGCTCTCCAAACTTGACCAATAAAAATGAACTAAAACGGTCGAATCGGCCTATTTTTATGAAAATTCGGGACTTTGGCGCTTTTTTGGGATGATGTCAGCATGACGTCATCCAGTGGGTATCGGGTACGCCAGGGTGACGTGGCTACTGACGAGGATGCTAACACGGTAGAGGACACGGTGGCGGGACGGGAACACAAGCAGATGAGGTGGCAGTGACACGGGGGAGCAGAGGGTTGACGCAGAAGTGACGTGGTGTTGACGCCATCCAGCGGAGGGTGGTTTCTGGTTTCCTCCCGCACCACCTTTCGGCCTGAGCGGTATTGGGGAGGGGGCCTTCGAACACGTCGGGAGGATGACACATGGCGGGGGTATGGCACGGAAACCGCCCATCCCCCAGACGCTAACCTCCGGCACAGCGGGGCATGAAAATGATCGCCCGCCGTTAGATCTGCGGCTTGGGACATCGGACGGCGGACGGGGGAAACGGAGCGACATGCAGATTTTGGAGTGGGACCCACCCAGCTATTAAAATAATAGCACACCATGGGGGGGTTAAAAACTTTAGGTTAATGCGGGTTTATGGGTTTATCCGTGAGGAACAAAGTTTAATGTTTGATTAAAACATTTAAACACCAAACGTTTGAAAAATGAACTCAGAGGGGTAGAATGGTAAGATTTTATCGGTAAAGGGATAGGTAGAGGTTATTAACCTAATCAAAGGTTAGATTAATCCTAGGCTTAGGACGTGGAAGGCTAATGCTAAGGCCCCAAAAAGACCTAGCATTTCCTTGACTTTGTTTTTATGGGTATAGTGCCAAGGGGTAGGATATCTAATATTTTTTTTGGGGGTTTTATATGATTTTTTGTAGAAGTAAGGATAGGAAAGTAGTTAGGGAGCTATATAATAAGATTAGAAGTTAATATGACTTTTTGAAGTGAATCTGTCGGGGCATGAAGCTAAGTTTATGAAATGAAACTTAGGCAGAGAAATTGAATGGAATGTGGAGAAATGATTTTTTACACAAGAGATGTGGCTTCTTTTTATTGAAGAAAGTCAAAGCTTGACTTAGTATTTTTCAAAAATGAAGTGAAAGCAGGACATGTTGGGTAGATCCCAAGGTCCTTCAGGGGATGTTAGTGAGTAATTTATGGGGGACTGAAAGGGGAATTAGACATGCTTCCAAAGTTCTGCCACCAAACAACTGCTTTGACACTCTTGTCATTGATGAGATGGACCTTGTTTGACAATACAAAGGTGATCCAAACCTTACTGCTGCAACCTCAGACTACCTACCCAGCCTAATACACCTAGAATTTTGTCTTCGTTTTGAATGGGTGCACTTAGAAATGCAAACCCTCATTATCCTCTTTTCTTTTGACTATGCTCCTACCTAAATCTACCCTTATCTCTTCCGAGGGCCCAGATTAAGCAGTTGGGCTCCTTCATTTCTCTACCCAGCTACTGATCTGCCAAGCTTAAGCTGTTTGGACAGATATTCTTTCTCTATTGTACAACATCAATTTAAACATGGCATGGTCCAGATTGAACTGTTGGGCCACCCATCAAGTGATAAACAACAATATTTACACATCTATCTATTATACAAAATATGGAACCTTTGCAGCATCAAAGATGAACATATTTGGCACTTCCACTGTCAATCATGAAAAATGAAACCTATTGGTATAGGAACCTAACAGATGACAATGAAAATGGTATAAAAATGGCACCTACCATATTTTATACCAAAATATAATTTATTATCTTTAGAATATGTCTTCAAATATCTTAAGAATGAAATTCCAATGGAAAAACCTATTTGTTCTTTTCAAGCATGAACAAGGAATATACAGAGAGAAATATTAAATACCTTACTACAAATACCATGTAATAGTCCCTCCCACCCCCTTGGATTTTTGAAGGCTAGTGGGATGTGTTATTTTAACTTAACCAAACACTAATGGTCACATTATAAATAAGGGGTTACAAAATTCCTTATCGCCCAAATTATGCAGAACTCACATTGGATAACACCATTACGTTCACCTCGTCAAGGGATTTTCGATGAGATAAACTTTATCTCAATCCAACCTCTAGATTGGAAGCTATTCCAATTTTAATTTTGGGCTTTTTAACCCTTGACACATAAGAAAGGATTCAACACATGGCTCTGCCTCCTCATATGAAATCCATCGTGGCACTTTCCATGTAATAAATCTTTAGCACCACCATACCCCATGCAACTTTTATAGAATGACACTTCATTCAAGCCTCCTTGGTGTGTCATACATTTTCACATATTTTGATGAGAATAATTCACCATCCACAACTTCTATCTACCATGCACCTTGGAGTAGAAGCAACATAATATACTTCTAGAGTACCGAACTCTATGGTGACATGTTTCCTAGCCATGTGTGCTACCTCATCAGCACCATGTAGAACTCCATGCCAGGTGGCACCATAAACCACTTCCACATGTTATTTATTGACACATTAACTTAAAATCGATGTCACCCAATTCCAAAATTTCATGTTGACATCATAATGATGTCTGTTTGACATCATCCAACCAGGCAACATGCTCTAGGGGTGTCATGTGTCATCTATAAACTAGCGACATTCCCATCAAGAAGGTTGATATCTTCCTACGACATGTCACACTTATAGTGTGCCACATTGACAACCTTTCCACATCATAATTACATCTCATTCATATCCTTTGTGACATTTTCCATCTCAATTTCAATCATGGGTCTCACCTAGTCCCAAACCTCTGTGTAAAATAACACGTTCCCATTTAAAAATAGGGAGAACATTATGTATTTCCCTCTGTTAATAGTGTTGATACAATCATGAAGGGGTGAAACATCATCTTTTCCCTGCAACACAATGGGAACTTTTAGCGACAAGTGACGATCATTTTCCTATCCTACACCCCATGTCAACTGTGACCACTTCTCCCCAAAGTCTCTTAATATACTTGGCATTGCACAATGCGAATGTTGAAAACAGGTGGGGGGAACTTTTATTTTTCTCTACTCCCATTAATCCATTAATTCAAAACCATGTCCATAACATCAAAATTCCCATCTCACAAAGGCACATTATCATTCCCTAATATGTAAACATATTCAGAAACAGATGGACATTTCTCAGTCTCCATAGACTAAACTCGATTATATATCTTAACAGGGATTGATTATGCATTTGATGCTTAGTGACAACAAGGCTTACAATCTCAAGGACTCCAATGGGTTATGAAGCTACTCTAAGTAACAAGGAATGATCCAAACCACTAACATAAAGAATATAGATCTTGCATTACATCGCCAACATCTCAAGCGTAAACATAGCCATGATACGGAAATTAAACTATCAACATGTAAAGGAATATGCACTATCATATTCACTGATATGGCATGACACAAACACATCAACCATTGAGTTTCACCAGCCTATACATAATAGTAATCCATAATATTCATGCATATTGATAATAGCATTCACACATAGAGAGAGACAATTGAACTAAACAAGTAATCATACATACTAGATAATTATCCATGCATTCAGGAGATTATCAGTAGTTACAAAGATATGAAAATCTCTCTCTAATCATAAGAATAATCACACATGCATCTCATCATAGGAAACCAGGAATAACACCATTTCTCCATATGCAAGGTCCATACACTTATTGTTATAACCAATAACAATATCATTCAACATTAAATTTATTATTCTAGCCCTAACAATATCATTCAAAATTTATAGTGCAATATAAATTCAAGTAGATACACTTATCTATATACTTTAATGATTGGAAACTAAGGGAGGGACTTCAACTCTCCGACCAACTGTGGGCCAACTACAATATGATATTTCTTTCAGTTATCCACCCCTAAGTTAGATTCAATGTTTGAGATGTAATTTCTCAAGAGTACACTGGCCAACAACCAATCAACAAATGGTAAGAACAAGAGTCTATTTTTAGGTGGTTTCTCAATAGCCCTAAGTTGTCACATCACAATTATTATAACATCAACTAGAAGGGTTATTCCCAGGCTCAATGAGTTTCAAATGAGTTCTAGGATGAATTTATATATGTCATTAGGAACATTTATCAGTTGGATTAGTACAATAGGATTAAAGAGACCACATCAAAGAGATTTATCATCTTACTAAGAAAGTTCCTAACTGGTTTATCATTCCCAAGGTAAGCCACTACCCAAGTGTTTATCAACTCTTTAAGCAACAAATTGACAAATTTATCAACCCCATCTAACACCAATGTGTCGCAACTCCATGGAACTATCTCTAGCCAACCAAATCACAAGAACATAGAGGCCTCGGTAAACATAAGCAATTACTATCCCAAATAAAAGCACAGATTATATCAAGTTCCCACTTTACTTGAATACTCACATCCACTACCATTTCATGCTCTACGTTCTCTTCTTGTACATATTTTCTTGTTCTTTTTCTCAATAATCTTTCTATCTTTCATGTATTGCTACTAAATCCATTCACTTGACTGAATATACTTCCATGTCCCTCCTTGTCCACATATTCTCTCCCATCAAGATTTTACTCTCATACATTTTCCATGCATGTTGACCATGCCCATGTGTCAATGAGAACTCAAAATACATTTTTTCCCTTTACTAAGGTATTAGATTCCCTAAATTTAATGCCACACCAAGGATGCCATAAATCGAGAGGGACATAGGTGGTGAAATTAATACAATTGCTTAGGTTTACAAGAAACTAATCCTCATCAGTCATATGAATCCATGTCCACTTCCCTCAACCAGTCAATGTGTTACGTTTCAACATTATTTATAGGAGTTACAATTCAAATGAATGTTTACGGAAGTTATTAGGAAAAAGGGTTGTCGCATACTATTTTGATTAAAGAAATTTTTGCCAAGCTAGATAAATAATAATCCAATATATAGCTTACTACAAAGATCCTTTAAACAACATCACTTCCTTTAAAATAATAGTTTTCATAAAAAAAAATTAGAGCTTCGAGAATTTATATTGAAAAGCGTGACAAAGGCAATGAACAAGCATCCATTAGTGGATTGGGGGATACCAACAATTAGTAGAATTGAATTTTATTTCCTCCCCAACACTTACGTATAAATAATGTGTTTTTAACTTGACAATATAGATTATTTTTTGAAGGAGCCAAAGATTCCCACTTTTGGAGACTTTTGTTGGTTTTTATGATTTTAAGGGACTTCTTCAGTTCCTTATGCTAGAATGTATGTAAGAATGTTTTGCTTTTTGATGGACTTTCCTTACGCATTTGTAATGCATTTTACTACTATGTTTCGACACTAATGTTTAAATCATGAATGTGAGATTACCGTTAGAATTATAACACATGTTAACCTCACTCCATTATTCATTATACAAATATTTGTGTTATTTTTAAATGGAAAAGAAATTTTTGTTTCAATTGTATATTTAACATTTGTTTAAATGTGTAGTTTAGGACTTCATTTTGGTGAGGCTTAGAATTTCATTTAGAATTCAAAGATTAGAAATTAAATGAAATGAATATTATTCATAGTCAAGCCATCAAATTAAAATAATTGTTTATCTTATAAATAGAGAGTTGCAATTGCACCTTAGATTTCAGATAACTCTCTTTGTCGACAATTGAAATATATCCACACCAATAGGGTATTAGGTAATATTGATGTGGTTTTTGTGGTAAATTTTCCTTGACATTAAAGAATTAGTTCTATATCTAGTACATGATTATAAACACACTAACATGGCACAACATCAAGCACTTTGCATAGTGGAAATGTAACAACAGTGAACTAGTGAAGCACAAAAGCGATTTACAACCGCAAAACTTGTTTATATTTTAACTTTCACATAAAAAACACAAGGAACCTATACCAAGGATCATGACCCTTACAATTAGCCCTAATACAAGGAAAGCTAGGGCATGATGTCAACAACACTTGACAATCAATCTGCCTAAGAACAAGAAGAAACTTGACATACTTGTTGAAGAAGTTCTTACACTAGCCATTCAAGTCCAAGTATCCTAAACACTTGGAAGGTCCTTTACAACCTATACTTGCATAGAATACTACTACTCCAATACTTATACCCTATATTCTCACAAGGTCCTCTACTCCTTTAAATTTTCATACACATACCATCTCCCAGACTTTGCCTTCTTATAGTGACCTAAGTTGCTCCAAAGACACTTATCCTTTGCCTTCTAACAATAATTTGTCTCTTGAAATCACTATTCATAAGGTTTTCAAAGGTCTGGGCCCTAACAATGATAATTCTCCTCCAACATCACTAGACTTAGGGCCTTCAATAATTTTCTCTCTAATAGTGAATTTCCACTTCAATTGTCATTGTACATAGGCTTGTATATACCAGCACCCATAGGTACATTTCTTGCTTCAAGGTGACTATACATAGGAAACACAAAAAGTTACCCAAACCGTCTTATTAAATAGTCCTCAATGCGTTTTCCTTCCTACAATCATCAACATATAAAACCTAGTCACATTCCTTTTCAACAATCCCTATAGAGTCTTGAAAGTCTCGGTCTCGTGAAACTATTCTCTAGGGATTTTTTAGCCTTATTAGGGTTCATACAACTACCTCAAGATGGCCCTAATCTTACTTCCACTTTAGAACTTGTTTTGGTTACCTCACTTAAACAACCCTTAAACACTTGTGCATTTGTTTGAGGATACTCACCCTACACTTTTGTTACACCACAGTCTGTATGGCCTTACTATCCAACAAATAAAAGGGTCTCGACCCTCTTTTAGTGTACATAAGTCAGAATGGGTCTAACATAGAGATAAAGCATAGTTATATGCCTAGAAACACATCCAAAACAAGCACGACTAGAACTTGTAAACTCATCTTGTACCAGAATAAAAGAAGATAGAAAGACTAGTCCTTCTTCTTTCACTCCAGCTCCGCTCCTTGAGGATTTACGGTTACTTAGGATCTTTTATTTACACTAGGATGATTTCCATGGATGTTTTTGGACCTCCATTTAGGCCTCGCTTATTTATACTTTTCTATTTATCATTATAGGTGCCCCTTTGGTCCTTCAAAGAAGCCCACACACAACAATAAGAATAAAATAACATTTCATTTCGGTGTTTAGTTAACCCCTTCAGGCATGAATCCCATCACTTGGGTACCTTGCTAACAAAACCACATTTATGTGGGTCAACTCTTCACAAATCTAGTACCCTATGGGTTGTGGGAGTACCTCTCAGGCTGCACATCTCAACACTCCCTCTTAGCAATGGAGGTACTTCTACTACTATGAAGTAATTCGCCAATGACACTGGGCTAATATTTGCCATCTACCATTATAGCATAAGTTCTAGAATGAGCAAAAAGTTTCTGAATAGTGTCCCTGGAACTAGAATCCTCTCACTTCTTCCTCTCGTGATACACATTCATTCCATTCCATGGTTCCTTCTTGGAAATTGTAGAATGTCCTTACTCCCCACTGACCACGCACTCTTCTTGGGTTGTAGATTCTCCTTTTGAACCTAAAAAATACCATTCAAGCTTGACTCCCTCTGAGTATCAGGAACTACTTTTCCATTCTTGTTATTTCTTCAATAACAATCAATCAAGTCCCTCTTGAGTTGTTCATTGTGCACACTCAGATTTAGTTTTCCCCTCAAAGTAGATTTGATAACATGTTTATCTTTTCTTAGCACTTTAGGATTAGTTTTATGTCTAATACACGATCAAAAAGACACTAAAATTAGACAACACCAATCAATTTGCATAATATGAATGTAACAATTGTGGATCAATGGAGTACATAATATATTTAAAAATCCAAAAAATGTTTATATCACAACTTTAACAAAACAAACATAGGGCTCTCGTATGAGGGGTCATGTCAAATATAATTAGCCCTAAAACAAGGAAAGCTAGGGCTTGATGTCAACAATACTAGAACATCAATCTTCTTAAGAAAAAGAACAAACTTGAGTTACTTTCTAAATAAGTTCTTACATGATAACTTTCAATCCACTTGTCTCGAACACTTGGTAGGTACTGTGCCACATATACTCATAGAGAATATTGTTTCTCGAATACCTCTAGCCTAACTGCTCACAAGATCCTTTGCTACTTTACATTTTCTTGCATATAACAAATTCATCACTCTCCCTTGTTTTAGTGAGGTAAGATACTCAAAATATAATGATCTTAAGCTCCAAACATGTCTTCGTTATAAAATTAATTTATCTCTTCAAATCACTATTCATAAGTTCTTCAAGGGTTTTTCCTACAACAATGATAATTCTCCTCCAACATCATTGTACTTAAGGCCTTCAATAAACTTCCCTCTAACAATAAATTTCCACTTCAATTGGCACTATACATAGGTTTATATAGACCTACACTCACAACCACATTGCTTGCTCCAAGGTGACTATACATAGGGCACATAATAGGTTTTGCAAACCATCTTGTTGAATATTCGACAATACATCTTCCTTCCTACAATTATCAACATAGAAAACTTATCCACATACCTTTTTCAACGTCTCTGCTTAGTCTAGAAATTATTGGTCTAGTGCAACTGTTCTTTGAGGCTTTTTTGGCACTGTTAGTGCTCCTGTGGCTACTTCATCATGGCCCTATTTTTGTTGCTACTTCAGACATCAACTTGTTGTAGTTGCCTCACTTAAACAACCCTTAAACTCTTACACATTTCTTTGAGGAAAATCGTCTCACATTTCTGCTACACTGCAAGACTTACTACCTTACTCTCCAACAAATGGAAGGGTATCGAACCTCCTATAGTGCATAAAAATCAGCGTGAACCTAACATAGAGATAAACCACAGTGATATTCCCATAACCACATCCAAAACAAACATGATCAGCCCTCATAAACTCGGCTTGTACCAAAACACAAGAAAAAATGTTCCTTCATCTTTCACTCTAACTCGACTCTTTGAGGATTTGCGATCACTTAGCCTCTTTCCTTCACATTGCAATGACTGGCACAGATGTCTTTGGAACTCCACTTAGGCCTCCCTTATTTATACTTTTCCATTGTTCATTATAGGTGCCCCTTTAGTCCTTCAATGAATCTTACACACAACAATAGGAATAAAGTAACATTTATTTTGGGTCTTTAGCCCACCCCTTTGGGTGTAAAGACCACCACTTACGTACATTTCCCACAAGACCACATTTTTTTGGGTCAACTCATCACAAAACCAATACCCCAGGGGTTGTGGAGTACCTCCCAAGCCACACATCTTAACATGTTGAAAATAATGAACTGTTAGCATTCTGACTACTATCAACAATATATGTGAGTGACAGGTGGATTACATAGTTGGAGCCCATGGAAGTGAAAATAGTGAATAGAAAATTCTTGGTTGATGGAGCATCAAATGATGATTGACCAATGTTAATTCCAAATAAAAATGAAATGTCATTATTAAACATAGAACTTATGGAAGTGAAGATGTGGTAAACAATAGTGAAATCCATGGATTCAATATTTTATGGGGAAATATGTTTCAACTAGTGTCAATTTTATAATTAGGAGGCATAGGTTATTGTCAAGTAATGGAAAAGGTAGTTTAAAATTAGGAAAATCATAGATAATAGTGAGTGTAAAATATTTTGGACATGCCAAAGGTTGGTCAGTGCGTGGTTGTCAACTACACATCTATATAACTTCCTTTAGGGATGGAAAAGTGATGGCACTAGATAATTGGGTTAGTAGAAGAAACCCAATCATGAGTGGATGAAGAGATTCTATACATGAAGGAGTGTGGGAAAATCGTCAGTATCATGGCAATAAACACCACAATGGACACAAAGATGTGGCATATGAATGCGAGTCAAAATTGGGGTGATTTAAATAACGAAGGTTGGTGAAAGGATAAGGAAAGGGTTGTGGGGTGTCAGAAGGGGGGTGGGGGCAAGAGCGGGGAAAGGTCATATACCAAATCAATATTCTAGGATAATCTTATAAAGAGTTAATGTGGCCATCATGAGATTTTAAATGATGTTGGATGATGAGAAGAGAAAAATACTTTTCATATTTAGAGTCTATGGATCTGCATTTTGTAAGAGAGTAGGTCCATAGGGGGAGATTTCACATTTCCTAATGATGGCTTGGAGTAAGAAAATATGTTGTGCTCTTGAGGTGACCAATGTAGGGTATCCTTTGTGCGTGGTGTATTCCATGTATATAAGTTCTACTAATAAAATCGTTGGAGGATGTGGTGGTAAACATGAGAGAATATCCCTTAGGAATGGATTTAGGTGATGTGCCTTGATATGTCCCTTGAAATGAGTCTTTGAAGATGCTAGGGTACATTTCTCTGTAAGATAGGGGTGATTCTTGTACTTGGTTGTGGGAAACAGATTTTATAGTATGGTAGGTGGTTGACATTCATTGTATGTAAGTTAATTTAGTGAGATGATCTTTCCATTATGGGGGGGCATCATGGTGCAAAAGATAGAGGAGGTGACTACTTTCATGGCATAAAAATATGTGTTCCTAAGAAGAATATTGTAATTAAGAAGAGAATCCATAAATTTTGTATCAATTAGTATTATCTTACGCCCGAGTTCAATGGTGAAATTTTGAACGATCCCTTTTGGCTAAGAAGGATGGTCATTATATGCCCAATGGGTGGCAATTACATTTGATAGAAAATGTTGGAAATGAAACAAGCACCTTTTTCAATGATATAATGATGTATGATATAGTTTAAATTGATTATGATTGATACTTGAAATGAGATTATAGGCATATGCCTTGGCTTATTTTTATCTGGGCTAAAATTCATTAGTGTCAATTCAATATATCAATAACTTGAAAACCAATAATTAGGCTTTCTATTAAGAAAAATAAATTTAAAAAAATCAATTATTAACTTGGTAACAATTAACTAACCAAAATAGTTTATAATATTATAATTATATAAAACCCTTTTATATAAATTGCATGTAATATAATATATAAACACTTTTGATACATAAAAACTATGTACGAAAAAACATATTTGACATATAAAAACTACCTTTGAAGGAACAATTAAAAAAAAGAAAACCCATATTACGAGCCTTTCTAACTTTCCTAACACAAAAAGATTGAAAATAGTAAACTCATTGGAAACCCCAAATGTTACCTTGCTCTTAATTCACTTGTAAACTATTAAAAATAACATATTATAGCTTATGAGCCCTAAGGGTTAGCTTAGTTGGTCAAAATCAATGCCTCACCGATTGGGAGGTCAAAGGGTTCATTCTCCCCAAAACCCTCGGGGTTAAGCCTAGCTAGTGGACCGCGGGGCTAGATTCCCTTCGGGATTGATCAACCCAGATTTTTCCATGGACGTAGCGCTACCCGTTGACCAGATAGTGGACCGCGGGGCTAGATTCCTTTCGGGATCGATCAACCCATAGATTCCCTTCGGGATTGATCAACCCAGATTTTTCCATTGACGTAGCGCCACTGGTTAACCATATAAGGTGTCCAGATTTTCCCGTGGACGTAGTGCCACCCATTAACCAGATAGGGTATCCATAAACCAAAAAAAAAAACAAAACAAAAAATATATTATAGCTTATGTACCTTTATATAAATATTTCTCCGCCCATTTTGTCTTTGTTCTCCTGGATCTCTTAAATAATTCTATTCTAAAAATAATTTTTCCACAAACTTGGTATAATAATTGGCATGTTGAGTGATATGTGAAAACACAAATCATTGATTTGATAGGGTAATTAATTTTTATACATAAAACACATTTTTAAAAAGGAATTTATTTATGTATATATTATTTTATATATATATATATATATATATATATATAATTAATGATAACGATAATTATAATTATAGTTTCTTAATTAAATTATAATTAATTAAATTTATGATTTAATTAAATTTAAAAATATTTTTAAATATTTTTAATTTGATTCTTTATTTAATAAAATTTTAAATTAAATATTTTAACATTATTAAAAAAAATTACAAATATTTAAAATTTATAAATAAATATAATTCAAGAAAAATAATAAATTCAATTTATAATAAATTTAATAACCATCACTCAAATATTTTCCCAATAAAAATACTAAAGTGTGATAAGTGAGCTAAGTCCATGTCATTTGGCACATGTAATGATACTCTAACATACCGGACATTTTGGTACATCTTCATATCCTATGATAGTGTTAACTTCATTTTGTGTCGTAGTTGTTTATAACATTTTTTTTTAAATTATTTAGTATGATGATTAATTTTTTATTAAATTAATATGGGTTCAGAGGAATAGTATAATAATCGATTATTAATGAAAAACAAAATATTTTTGTAATTATTCAAACTATATCTTTTAATAATATATTTTTAACCTTTTTTTTTTTTTTTTTTACTTTTTAATGAGTATTAATTAATTTTCACTGATATTATAATTGTTTATAAAAAATTAATTATTAAATTATTTATTATGGTAATTAATTTTATTTAGTATTAATTACTTTTCATTGATATTATAATTGCTTATAAAAAACTAATTAGTAAATTATTTATTATGGTAATTAATTTTCTTCATAAAATAATATGATTTATGCCGAAAAATCTCTTATAAAACTAAGAATAAATTAATAATAAATTAAAAAATAAATAAATTGCAACATTCAAATTACACCTTCTAGCAATATATTTATTAAAAATTTGATATATTTTATTATTAAGAGTTTGATATATAATTTATAAGATGAGAAAACTATTAATTACTTTCTCTTATATGTATTTACGATCTCTATGGTAATAATTTATGATCTCTGCCGTAGTAATTTATGGTCTCTCTGCGGTAATAATTTAGGGTGATGCATTTACAATCTCTCTGCGGTAATAATTTATGGTGATATATTTACGATCTCTCGGTAGTAATAATTTAGGGTGATGTATTTACGATCTCTTTGCAGTAATAATTTAGGGTGACGTATTTATGATCTCTGCGGCAATAATTTATGATCTCTATGCGGTAATAATTTAGAGTGATGTATTTACGATCTTTGCAGTAATAATTTAGGGTGATATATTTACGATCTCTCAGTGGTAATAATTTAGGGTGATTTATTTATGATCTCTCTCTAGTAATAACTTAATATCTTTTATAACGAGCCATTTGTTGTGACTAGAAACTTGTGGGTTTTTACCTTTAGATCTGTCGTCAATCCAAGTGCGATCTGCAGTTAGGTTTCCTGATATCAAGTGCACACATTCCTTATCTTTTTCTAATACATATTTGCTCATATATTTTCAAGTATGAATATTTCATCACAGCTACCAAAGATTACCAATGGCAGACCTAGCACAGTTACTCTACAAGGCCTTTATGAGTATATAGAGTCTTTAGAGAAACGTAGAGAAGAAAGAGAAGTCAAGCTACAAAAAGAGTTAGAAGCCATGCTGGAAAGTAAATTTGCATCTCTTGAAGACATGGTCCAAAAACAAATAGAAAACAAACTAGAACTATTGGAGAATAAAATGGTGGCAATGGAGACTAGGTTGGAGGTTATAGAAAAACAAAACCAACATAATAACCAAACATCCTAGCAAGGAGATGTTGATACTTTAGAGTGTTTTAAAATGAAGGACATGATTAAAGAACTAGAAGAAAAAGTTAATAGTTGCCTCACCCTAAATAATGTGGTAGATAAATTAGATATCAAACCAATTAAAGATGAAATGAAAAAATTAATAGAATTAGACCATGAGCATAACAAAAGGGCCTTGAACCTTATAATCTTCGGTTTAAAAGAGGAGGTAGATGAGGATACTTTAGCCATAGCCCAGACAAAATTACATAATAGATTACAAATTGAAACATGTCTCACAGAAGCGACAAGGTTGGGGAAATTAACTAAAAATAAAGGAAGACTAATCCGAATAAAGGTGAGCTCTACTGATCATAAGTATGATATACTTAGTAAAACCTCAAGTCTAAAAGGAACAAGAATATTTATAAATGAAGATCTCATTCCAGAAGATCAAGCAGAATTAACAAAGGAGGTTCGAAAGGTAAAAGAAGCTAGGAAGGAAGGAAAATGGGCAATAATCAGAGATAGAAAAGCTGTTATCTGAGATAGAAACCAAAAAGATAGTAATAAATAGCAATTCAACATGCTCCAGATTCATTCTTGGAACTACTTGGGTTTTCCATAGAACAAAGGCCCCAAGCTAAGTTGGATCTCAAATGATGTTGATATTATTTTTCTTGTTAAAACTTGGGAGCATGAGGAATCTAAGGTCCCTAACATAGATGGCTTTACGCCATGGTGTACCTGGAACAAGCAATCCTCCCGTAGAGGCATTGGGGGAATAACTTGTTACATTAAGAAAAAACATCTCCCCCCCATGCTAGGATTTATAAAAAAGACCCTTACAACCAATATAGTTGGATAGAGATCACTAACATTAATAATAAAAAGACCTACATAGCAGTATGTTATTTCCCCCCATCAATTCTAACTTCTATAAGAAGAAGAATCTAGATAAAAATAGTCCCTACAATGATTTAGAAAATGATATTTATAGCCTAAGGAATGAAGGTAATATCCTTTTAATAGGTGACTTTAATGCTTGAACTTCAAGCAACCAAGCTATTATTCTAAGAAATCATTCCAACCCTAATCCTCTTTGGTTAGACGAAGACCCTACTCTGGATAGTAGGTACAAAAGGAGCTCTGAAGACCTTGGGGAGAATTTGTTTGGGTCATAGCTAGTCAAGCTCTATAGTGCTCATGATCTCATAATTTGCAATGCTCTGAAGAAGTGGCCCAATTCTAGCTAGATGACCTGCATCTATGGGCTTGGTAGCAGCATGGTAGACTATGTTATTTCTGATCTCCCTTTATACAATGAAATAATAAATTTTGACATCTTAAATGACCACGAGCTTGACTTTGATCATAGGCCTTTACTTATAACTCTCAACTTTGTCTTGCATAGAGATCCCATAGAAAATAATCCTTATAGCCAAAAGAACCTAATATTTGATAGAAATAAAAATGATCTCTTTCTAAATGAATTAAAAACTAATTTGCTTCCTGTATCTAGTATAGACAACATAGAAGACCTCTATCATAATTTTACTACAACCCTCTCATATTATATTAACAAGTTCTCATTTGAAGTTTCAAATAATAAAAGAAACAGAAAAACCAACCCATGGTATGACAAAGATTGTAAAAGTGCGAGGAGAGCGATTAAGGAAGTTATTGATGAATCTCTTAAAATGGGCAACATAAAAATATACAAAGCCCTAACTAAAAGGAAAAAGAGGCAGTACATTCATAAAAGACAAGAGAATCTCTTAAACCTCTTTAAGGTAGATCCTAAGAAATTTTGGAGGCAGATTCTGACTAGGAAAACTAAAGATAATAATAAAATTTCTTTACACAATTGGAATTCCTATCTTAAAAAGCTTTATGAATCTATAAATCTCATGGATAACTTTGAAACCATACTCACAACAAAAGAGTTTTTCTCATTAGAAGACATTTATTTTGGGTTTAAATGCCTGGCAAATGGGAAATCTAAGGACATCGAAGGTTAGCAGGCAAAAATCTTAAAAATTGGAGGTCTTGTCCTCATCCCCCACATCCACAAGCTTTTCAATCAAGCAGTCAAGAAAGGGTTCCCTAAACCATGTACTGAGAGCCTCAATATCCCAATTTTTAAAAGTGGGGATACAAATAACCCCTCTAATTATCGGACCATTATGATCAGCCCTCTCTTAGCCAAGCTGCATGGCATTATTTTGGAAAAGAAGTTGAGCATATGGCTTGAAAGTGAAGGTAAGAGTGCTAAAGGCCAAGCGAGTTTTAGAAGGCACCACTCAACAACAGACCACCTCGTTACGCTTAAGATCATTGTGGAGGAATGTCATAATGATAAATCCAATCCCTTTTGTTGCTTTTTGGACTTTAGAAAGGCTTTCGATATGGTTCCTAGAAACAACCTTTGGAATAGATTAGAAGAGCTAAAGGTTCCTTTCGAGTTGAGAGCTGCCACTATAAAATTATACAAGAATGTAATTGCCAAGCTAGAAAGCAATGAGGGGTGGTCAAAAGATATTAAATGTAATAGTAGAGTTAAACAAGGCTGCTGCCTCTCCCCTACCCTATTTGGCATTTACATCGATCAGCTTGAAGGTTATTTAGAGGAAGTAGGTTGTGTTGGCAAGATCTTAGCTAGGATAGTCATCATCCTTCTTCTATATGTTGACAATATTATTCTTCTCGCAAGGTGCCCATCTGATCTTGATAAGAAACTTAGGATTCTTAAGGATTTTTGCTCTACCATGGGTATGATTGTTAACACTGAAAAAATAAAAGTTATGATTATCAAATCCAAGAAGGATACTTACGCTAATTTTATGTATGACAATAATAACTTGGAGGAAGTGTATTCTTACAAATACCTAGGAATTGATATTCATCAGAAGCTCAACTGGAACTATAGCATTGAGAAAAGGATTAATGGAGGGTGGAAAGCTTATATTGGTCTTGAAAATAATTGTAAAACAACAAACCTCATAATGTGGGATAAAAAGAAGTTCCTCTTTGAAACTTTAGTCACTCCTATTATCCTATATGGATGTGAGGTCTGGGGTTGCAGCATCTCTAGAGAATACTAGAGAAAGATTGAGAAAATCCAGAAGCGTTTTATAATGTATAACCTGAAAATTAAAAGCAATACACCCTATCCTTGTTGGCCATCAGTATTGGTCTATTTTTTCTTAAGGAAACTTACTTAATCCTTATATTTTCCAACCATTTTCCATCTCATCCATCTCATTTTGATGTATTTTATGCATATTCAGGTGTTTAATTTTAATTTTGCAATTTCTAGAAGTTTTTATGAAAATTGAGTTTCAAGTGCAATTTTGGACTGAATCAGAAATTCTCGTAATAGCTATGTTGATGACATGTTTGCAGGACACTTGGGCTCGAGTTGGACACATGAATGGAAAGCTTGGGAACTAGGACTAACCTAACTCCACTTGGTTCGGTTAGAACAAGCTTTATTAGGCCCGGTCAAGGCTGGTCAAACATGACTAGTCGCCAGAAAATGCCTAGGAAATAGGGTAGTTTTGAGATTTCATGGGATTGACCATATTTCTTGGGATTAATTGGATGAGTTCGAATTAGATAGGTGGATATGAGTAGATATGAGTGTTAGATATATTATAGATCAGTTTGTTTCACAAAACCTCTATTTAAAGCCAAGACTTTGATGGCTTATTAATGTAATTTTTATGTAACTTTTGTATAATTTTACGCTAAGACACTTTGGACTTTGAAGCTAATTTGAAGAACCTATTTCATTTCAATTTTTTGTTCATGCTTGGTTGATTTACTGAAGTTGTTGGAGCTGATATTTCCTCAAGTGTGCAAGGCAAGGGTGGAGGGCCCCCACACCAAGCTAAGTGCACTTCTTAGTTCAATTTTCATAGTTTTCATAGATTAGTTCTTGTTTCAAATATATTTAGATGTGTGATGATTACTGAATGAATATTGGTTTAATTCTAATCTACATATGAAGGGACACACAAGAATTTAAGTTAAATTCCCCTTCTATTTGATCTGGAACTAAAATTGAATTTCATTCTCCATTTCTTATTTGAAGTTATTTCTGCATTTCTGGTTTGAAGCAATGGTGATTGTGATATAGTAGGATTGTGAAGAAGGACAATCTAGACCTCCTTAGTTAGGAGCCTCTTCTTTTACATCTTCTACATCATAAACCATTGTTAATTAGTGATTTGGCTTTACTTTCATGAAAGTAGTATTGTAGGGAAGGACAGCCTGGTTCTTCTAAATTAGGAGCCTCATCTCTCACATATTACATAAGTGAATTAGAAATTGTTAAAATAGGTTTATATTTGTAATAAGTACTTCTTTAAATCTTCAAACTTTATCTTCTAAACTTGATTATATCTGATGTCCATATACTATGGATTTGCCTCCAAGTTTTACAAACCCGGATTGATAATTAAATACTTGTGTTAATTTATGTTAATAAATTAGCCCAACATTTTGGCGCCATTTCCGGGGAGGCAATTATCAACATAGTCAAATAGAAGATAAAAAAAACACTAAAAATTTAGCTAGTATACATTTCTCTTAGTTATGTTTCTTTATGCCTAGAAATAGAGGTCCTAAAATTAGGTTTCCAAAACAAAACCCCCCAATAAAAACATAAAATCAAAAAAATAAAATACAAAATCCATTTACAACGACAAGATCTAAAAAAAGATGTTAAAGAATAGGTTACAACACTACATTCTTCAACATTCTTTCTCATCAAATCTTTATGATCAGATAAGTTTTCATGTGCAAACATTCATTAAAGTGTATTTTCCAAATTTGGATATGAGTTTACTTATGATCTTGTTACGAAAATGGATGCACTGGAAATTATCTTATACTTGAGATAATGAATTATTTTCCTAAAATAGAATAGGATAGAATAGAATAAATAAACAAGTAGAGTGAATTCACAATAAGTCTTCCATAATAAATTTGTTTCAAACTATGTCTTCAAATCATTGTTCAATATTCATTTGAAAGGACTACATGGAAAAATGCAGTAAGAATAAGCCTATTTTGAGTAACCATATATGATCATTCTGAAATCATGTTTTTGTTTTCATATCTCTTGGAATCTAGTTTTGGAATCCATTTTGAAGTTTTCAATTTAGATCACAAATAAAAGTGTGATCAAAATCAAAACTAGGTCTCAAGTGAAATGTTGAGGACAGAGTTAGTACAAGCTATATGTGAGGTGTCTAATAGAAACATTTTTATCTGAAATTCATAGGGACGATAGCCCTTGGAATCTCATTTCCGAATCCATTTGAACCACTTCAATCCGTTATCATATGAAAAAGTTATTCTTGAAATACTAACTGCTTGTTGAAAAATCTGCATAGTGACAATTCTAGGTCTTGACTGATCATTGGCATATTTGACATACCAAATCATCCTTTTTTCAAAACCTTTTTATATGGGAGATATATATTCAATTCTAGGTTAATACACAATTTGAATCATCCCATTTTGATGTGAAATGAAAAAGTTATGCCACATTTAGTGACCACGTGTCTTCAAAACAATATAGTAAAACTCTGCCTCCTAGGTCTGTTCATCACCAATTTTGTGATATCAAGCCTAAGAAATTTTTAAAACCTGTTTCTACTGGAAATACAAAAATGAATCTACTTTATTCTCCAAGTGGAATCACATTGATCTGATCTTTATAGAAGAAGTTACACTTCAAATAGTGACTGTTGGTCTAGTTAAAAATTAACAAGCAAATCTATCAAACATAGCACTCCTTATAATTTTTACCATATCATTTTAAACCACCTTGAAAACCTGTTTATAATAAAGGTAGCCATATGAATTCACTTCAACTTGGCTTTGGAATCACTCTAATTGTATATAAAACAAATATTTTGTAAACAAAATACCGCTAGGAAGTCTAGGCTGGCCACCATTTCTAAAAGGGGTAAATAAATGCATTTTGTTTGTATATAATCTTTGGACTTTTTTATAAGCAATGCTTGTAATGATTTACATGTTTATTGGAAGTGGAGAGACTGCACACCTCTCTTCTTCCATCATCTATACGTTGTATTGTAGGCAAGTGCTATGTTTTTGTAGGTCATAGGAAGAATGATGGAGTGAATTCCATGAATGAAGTAATTTTCAAAGTCAAATTAATATTCCAGAATATGAATACAGATGTTCAAGTCAAAGCAAAGTGAAAATTCACTTGACGTTGAGTTCATTCAATAAAACTCAAACTCTTGAAGCTTGCTCTTAGATGTTGACCAACAACATCAACAAACCCTACAACATGATTGAGATCAAGGCGAAAAGACATGAAGATAATCATCAAAAGAAGAAGTCAAGTTTTGTACCATGTCAAGTCACATAAATCTCCAAAGAAGTATTTCATAAGCCATATTTTTCATGATTTCATCGATGATCCATATTGTATGTTAAGCTCCACGACCATGCATGTTGAAGTTCAGACTTATTATCTATCCATTTACTACTAAATCATGACTTCAATATAACCTATTTTCATAAGCTTTTCATACTTCCCTACTCCATTACACCCCACCTCCATCCAGAAAAGGAAAAATAAAAAATAGAAAAGGGTCAAAAATAATAAAGGAGTTTGGTTGTGAAAATCCATGAAAGTGGCACAATACAAACTCGAATTCATATCAGAAAACCAACTTGTTTGGCCAATATGAATTCTCTATTTTGTGTTACTATTTCTTCAGTTTGAGTTTGCATGAATCATCCTCCAGAATGAACAAGACTTGAGGACAAGTCTTCCCATCAGCAAGGGAGGAAGATTCGCAAAAAGAAACTTAGTGGTGCAGTTGAATTGATGACGAAACTTGTATTGTTGGTAGTTGGCACCTGAAATATTTTTGAAATCAATTGCAGAGGGACTTGAAATGTTAGCAAACACACTTGTATATATTGCATAAAAATGTACATGACAGAAGGGACTTGAGTTATTATGAATCAATTACAGAGGGACCTGAACGACATCAACAATCAATGGACCAGAATCAATGAAGGATGCCATAACAGAAGGCAGAAATAAATTCTATGTTTCTATCTATCTACGATATTCAAACAAGACAACTTCATCCAATATTGTTAAAGAACAACAACATTCATCCAATACTATCAGGGAAGTACAAGTATAGTAAGTGTACAATTTTGTTCTTGTAAATTCAAATTTTTGTAGAAATTTTTAGACTTTGTTAAAATTGAGATTACTACTTGAATGCATATTTTATATTTATTACATTACCATCATCCTATATCCATAATTCTATACCCATTAGCCTATGTCCATCCTACATTTACATTCTACATTTACCCTATACCTAATCCTATTCATTCCATAACCCTAAGTACTTTTCCTCTAAGCAAAAAGGATTAAAAAGGATGCAAAAAGTTGAACCTGCACAAATAAAGCAAACATTAGTCCTATGGAAACAATTTTAAACATGACCTACAAAATGGTCATTTTAAAATTAAGAGATATATTGAAATACATATGGAACATCAAGCAAACAAAATTGAAATGATTAAACCTTATCATCGCATAAGGATATGATGCAATAAGGTGAAGTTATAATGGCAAATGGAATACGATATGATGGCAAACCTTATGGAAATATGCAACGATATCAAGCATATGGTAAAGGGTAAGGTTAATAACATTTCAATAAATAGCAAACATGCGCATTATGGAAGCCATTAAATCAAAATGATTTATGAAGTGTATGGTTCATATAATGGAAATAAAATGAAAAGTGAAGAATGGTGAATGCAAGCAGCTGTAGGTAGTAGTGAAAGTGCAAAACAAAACCATGCTTCATGCAACAACGTGGAAATCAAAACAAACAAAACATATGATAGTCAAAGGATAAGCCACGATAGTATTGCGGGTTGGTTGCAGGACAGCTACAACGGATTGGAAGAAACAACCATGAATCATAAGGTATATCGGCAGCAACATAATGAATCAACCTGAGTTATAATGCAATGAACGTTTGATGCTATTTAATACAGAAAAGTCAAAGGTGCTGTGCACGGTATCAAGTCAATAGGACATTAAGATGGTAAAAACGTTTTGAAAAAAAAACCCTGTGAGTTTTAATACAGCTACAACTACGCAGAACCATAACACACACTCTCAGCTATTTAAGCCGTAAAAAGGCCTGTACACTGTGGATCCAGAGAACATAGCCATAGGAAGGATGCAACCATGGCATCTTCAGGTATGTAGGACAGAAGATGACTTGGAGAGGTAAAAAAAACAGAGTCAAACTACATTTAAAAAAGCTCTGTAATGTTATTTTCCACAATTAAAATGCAAACCCAGCTCAGTGATTGAGCCTTTCACTGTGTGAAAGAAGCTGAAGCCATAAAAAAACGCAGAGAGAAATGCAAAGCTAAGCAAGGCAGCGTAGAAATAAAGGTGGAAATTGTGGAGAAATAAGGCGGTTATACATAAGATTTAACGCTGAGTTGAATCCCATGAATTGTGCAGAAGAGGCAGGTAAGGATTGATTCCGGATTTTTACTAGTGTTGAACGGATTTTATGGTTAGTAAATCTCAGGATTTTTCTAAAAGATCGTCGGGACATGAAAGCACACAACTTTTGTCTGTCATTTATTTAAAATTCATTTATGCCACCAGTCAACAAATAAGCGTATTTAATAGGGAGAAACGATATGAAATGCAGCTAATTGGGCCACGAATCATGGGGATCATGACACTTCAACAACAGTCAGGTAAATCGATTTCGATATTCCATGAAATCGCCAAGTTTGCTAATAAAAATAAGTGTTTATACAGTGAGTTTAAATGCACATGCAGTAGGCTTAATTGCACAATCAATAAAACTGTGACATAGCTGGAGATACACGTAGGAGGTAGCAAAACGAAATGAACTCAGTTGTGCATGAAAAATCTTCCACGGGAATTCAAAACAGAGTCTGTTCATAAATTTTGATTGCATGAAATGAGGAATTTTGTGTAGTTTTGAAACGTATAGCCAGCCAAGTTTACAACTACACTTGTTCATTTTTATTTATCAGACAGTGTGACAGGAGTTTCAGTTTGATTGCATGAAAAAATTGATCAATAAAAGCAGAGTTTGGGTTATGTTTGAGGATTTGAGTTTATTTTTGAGTGCGCAAAGCCAAATTGACTGTTATGATGAAATAAAACAGTGCAGGGGTTTATATTGGTCATTGGAGCAATGAAGAGTCATATGTCAATTGATACACTAAAGATTAGGCTTGTAAATCATTGAAGACTGAATAGTGAATGGAAAATTATGCTAACGGAATCCTGGTTTGCATGGTGAATTATACAAGGAGCAGAAGAACAATATGTTGAGATTACATTAAGATATTTTTCTTATGTATTTCTATTTCAATGCAGAGCTCAGTATATATATATCTATATATATATATATATATATATATATATATATATATTTTTACAGAGGTATATACAGGAGAATGATTGATTGCATGAACAGAACAAAAACTGGTTATTGAATCAGAGAATAAGAAAAATTCTTGTCTCTTTTCTACAAAGGGTAATGATTTAAAAACACAGTGATTTATTGTTGCAGTTAGACGGAAATTAAACAAGCTTTCAATTCAATTTTTTTTTTAAAAAGAACATCAGAAAGAGGTAAGCAGGATAGTGAGGAAGCATTGGAAGAGAAATTGATTTCAAATTTGATGATCATGATATTTTATTCAGTCCCAGAAATGCATTTCGATTTTTAGAAAGGCCACTATTTTTTGTTGCTTTTTCTGAGCAAACTAGAATGAAATTTGAAAAACAAAAACATGGGTTTTCTTCAAAATGAGCCTAATTAGGCTCTACATGGACAATTTTCTCAAATTCATTTCTATTTGGGATATTTTTATGGTTCTTTCGACCCCTATTTTGCAGATTGCATGGGTAAAACAATGGCTAAATTGACAGTGAATGCCTAGACATAGAAAAAAATTGCTTCTTTTAGTGAGATGTAAGGATGATTGGATATTGAATCCTTGGTTCCGTTGATTTGAGAGGGACATGAATCCTATGTCAGAATGTATTGGAAAATTCAAGTTTTATTTGTTGTCTTCTCTGAAGCTGTTCATCTAGAATGATTTATTGGTGTTTTATCATCAGAGGAGGAATAGTGTACAGTTTTTGAATTTGTATGTTGATGGTGAAGCCTCATCACACATAAGAGACATTCTTGTTCCCATCGCTCCAAAATACATAGCCCAAGCCATAATTTTTCCACTGATAGGTAAAGAATGTCATCTACAAGAAAAGAGAAGAAGTACATGAAGACATAGATATCCTTTTACAGGTAGCTCAAGAAAAAGCTTCTTCTTCAAGGGTCAGAGCCACAGGTACATTAGCAGGCCAGTCAGCAAATAGAAGTAAGAGGTCAAAAGGAAGAAGCAAGCATGAGGACATGCTTGAAGATCAGCAAGGGGGAGATGTTGGCCCTCAGTTTTGGTCTATTTTTGCTTAAGGAAACTTACTTAATCCTTATATTTGCCATCCATTTTCCATCACATCCATCTCATTTTGATGTATTTTATGCATATTCAGGTGTGTAATTTTAATTTAGCAATTTCTAGAAGTTTTTATGAAAATTGAGTTTCAAGTGCAATTTTGGATTGAATCATAAATTCCCGTAATAGCTATGTGGAGGACATGTTTGCAGGACACTTGGGCTCGAATTGGATGCATGAATGGAAAGGTTGGGAACTAGGACTGAGCTAACTCCACTTGGTTCTGTTAGAACAAGCTTTATTAGGCCAGGTCAAGGCTGGTCAAACATGACTAGTCACCGGAAAATCCCTAGGAAATAGGGCAGTTTTGAGATTTTATCGGATTGACCATATTTCTTAGGATGAATTGGATGTGTTCGACTTAGATAGGTAGATATGGGTAGATATGAGTGTTAGAGATAATATAGATCAGTTTGTTTCACAAAACCTCTATTTAAAGCCAAGACTTTGATGGCTTATTAATGTAATTTTTATGTAACTTTTGTATAATTTTATGCTAAGACACCTTGGAGTTTGAAGCTAATTTCAAGAACCTATTTCATTTCAATTTTTTGTTCATGCTTGGTTGATTTACTGAAGTTGTTGTAGATGAGATTTCCTCAAGTGTGAAAAGCAAGGGTGGAGGGCCCCCACACCAAGCTAAGTGCACTTCTTAGTTCAATTTTCATAGTTTTCATAGCTTAGTTCTTGTTTCAAATGTATTTATATGTGTGATGATTGCTGAATGAATATTGGTTTAATTCTAATCTACATATGAAGGGACACACAGGAATTTAAGTTAAATTCCCCTTCTATTTGATCTTGAACTAAAACTGAATTTCATTCTCCATTTCTGCATTTCTGGTTTGAAGCAATGGTGATTGTGATATAGTAGGATTGTGAAAAAAGGACAATCTCGACCTCCTTAGTTAGGAGCCTCTTCTTTTACATCTTCTGCATCATAAACCATTGTTAATTAGTGATTTGGATCTATTTTCATGAAAGTAGTATTGCAGGGAAGAACAACCTGGTTCTCCTATGTTAGGAGCCTCATCCCTCACATATTACAAAAGTGAATTAGAAATTGTTAAAATAGGTTTATATTTGTAATAAGTACTTCTTTAAATCTTCAAACTTTATCTTCAAAACTTGATTATATCTGATGTCCATATATTGTGGATTTTCCTCCAAGTTTTACAAACCCGGATTGATAATTAAATAGTTGTGTTAATTTATGTTAATAAATTAGCCCAACAATCCTATTCTCTTTATAGAAGTAGGTCGTTCCCCTATTGAGAGCCTAGCTATGACTAGGCTTCTGTTGTACAAGCACAAACTCAATAACATAGGAGATCATAAACTTCCTAAGCTAGCTCTAAATTCCAACCAAAACCATCTAAGGCTTAAGCGGGGGTGGTATAAAGAGATGAAGGCCAAGTAAAACCTTTGGGAGATCAACAAGAATGATGCTTTGCAAAACATTAATAACATTAAAAATATTGTTACTTCTAAGCTCAAAGAAAAAATGTGGTGTGAGAAAGATTTAACAGCTAAAAGAAAATTAAGTTATTATAAGAAGGACATCAACCCCACCCTAGAAGATCAAAAGTATCTCTCTGTTTTAATTAGCTCAAAGAAAAAAATTAATATAGCAAAGATTAGAACGAACTCTCATGAGCTCCATAGTGAAACAGGTCGTTGGGTAGTTCCTAAAACACCATGGATGGAAAGGCTCTGCCATCTCTATGAGAATAGGAACATCGAGGATGAAAACCACTTCCTCCTAGAGTGCCCTGAGTACAACCACATTAGATCTCACTTTCATAATCTTTGTCGCAATACTGACCTTCCTAGCCTTTTACGATGTCAAAATTATAGTGAGGTAGGAAGGCTTTGTCCAAGCTTTTTGAGCATAAGAATAAATCTTAAATCAAAGTAAATAATTTGTTTCGTTAGGTCCAATAGACCAAAGTTTGGTCTCAATGGACATTAACCACCATCGTCATCATCATCATTAATTAAAATTAAAATAAAATATTGATGTAAAAATTTACCAATTAATATATTTTCACTTTTAAATATAAATTAATATAAAATTATTTATAAATTTTCAATTATATATATATTTTTAAAATATATAAATATAAAATAAATAATTTAATTTAAGAGAAATGTGTAATAGTATTTTATCGCAAATGGTGCAGCTCTACATTAATATTTAGTAAAATCTATATCCTGTCCAATCAAATTTTATAGTTTAAACTTTTTATTTCACTTTCCTTTTAGCTTTAGGTTCTTTAATTTTTCAATTTAGTTTGAGTTCAGCGGAAAGAAACTTGACGGCGCTTAAATTTTTATTAAATAATTTAATTCAAAAAAATAACTTATATCCTCAACCTTATCCATAGAATGTGAAAATTGATAAAAATAGATAGGAGAAAAATTCAGTTTTTTATTTTTTATTTTTTTTTAAATTAGGTTGAGACGGGTTGTCAGCGAGGGGTCAGTAAGTTGGATGGAATAACAATTTCTTCATCAATAAGATGTTATTATGAGAATTTTGTTTCAGTAAAGTTCGAATATTTTTTTTTGAATACTTCAAATTTTCACCAGTGTATTCATTCTTAATCTTTTTTTTTAATAAAATTTGAACCTATATTATAATAAAAACAAAACCCAATACAAAAATAAGTAGGATAAAATAACAATTTGCTTATCAGTGAGATGTTATTATGAGAATTATGTCTCAATCAAGTTTGAATCCAGTGTGAATATTTTTTTCTGGATAGTTCAAATTCCCATAAATATTTTTATTTTCAATTCTTCCCTATAAAATTTGAACCTACATACAAAAGTAAATTGGATGAAATAACAATTTGCTTATCTGTAAAATGTTATTATGAGAATTATATCTCAGTCAAGTTTGAATATTTTTTTTTTGGGGATAGTTCAAATTCTCATAAATATTTCTATTCTCAATTCGTTCCTATAAAATTTTAACCTATAACATAATAAAAACAAAACCCCATTCAAATCAATTAATCGATCTTTTAACACTGTAAAGTTGCCATTACATACCAGGTAAACAATAAGTACCCTGCACTCGGCTGTATGATGAAATTTAGATTTGACTAATGGGAGGACATCGGAACTGCCTCCCGTTAAATTCAAGCTGAAGTTACCATTACAACTGAGTGCAGTGTCGGTCTCTAAACAAGAAGTACCATACACTCAAGTGTATAATGAAATTTAGATTTTACGAATAGCAGGACATCGGAACTGCTTCCCGCTAAATTCCAACTTAAGTTAGCATTACAGCGGAGTGCAACGAACTTCTGGTTTACATTTTCTATAAAGTAACCATACGGACATTGTAAACCAGTAGTACACTGCACTCAGCTGTATGATGAAGTTTAGATTTTACCCATACGTAGAAATCGGAACTGCTTCCCGCCGAATTCCAGTCCATTCAAATATTTATACCAATACTCCCAACAGTGGAGGTTACATCTGAGTTCCGATGATTACGGCCGCCTTAGACGCCTAGACGTCGATTTCCTGCAGCTGTCGTCTGCGACAGTCGGTCAAAAGATTCGGTCACGGGCGCCACGAATCAATCATGTCATAACTTTAGCACTGTAGCTACACAATTGGTAATTGCTGTATTCAAATGCCACTTGATCAGAAAAAGAAAACGTGAGCACACACCATTGGCGAATATACTGATAGCAGGCGTTTGTGAACGGTATTCCTTTCCCACAGGTTTCTCCGGCATTGTTGACCGAAATTATGCATATGCATGTGACTCTCAAAGGTTTAATACCGACATTGAATGACACACAGTTTTGAGGCACGTAGATCTCATGTGCATATGCCCTGTTACGCATTTTCTTTTGCATAATGGAAGTGCAAGTTGCTTTAAGGCGCACTATCAAGATTATCTAAAATCATTATTTTTTTTAAGTAAAAAATTGCTTTTAAATTAAGGTCAAAATTTCTATGATCGAAAGTGTTTGGAGTATTTTTTTTAAATTCTTTTTAGTTAGGAGTTGGTTTTTTAAGATTTAATGGCCCAATATTCGAAAGTATCGAGCAGAAATGAAAACCAAAAAACAGTTAATTAACTACAAGTGAATATAAGTTTGGGAAGGTGCAATATTGTTGTCCCAGGTGGTTGCGATTGTGCAATATTGCCTTCCCCACCTGTTTTCGAAACACGCACATATGTTGGGTTGTTTTTCGCAACGTTTGTAAAGGCATTGCTGGGTTGCTGTGGCAAACATATATACTTAGTTTTTTTCAAAGGGATTTCCCCTCTGAAAATTTTTTTTTGAATAACAAAGATGACTCAACTTACATTACCTAATAATAGTCTAAATAGCTATCTCCAAAATTAATATAATTATCATACTATTAATTTAGCAATTAAATTATGATAAATAAAATCTAAAATTTAGTTCTGATCCATACAAAACCTCATCTTTTTGAAAAACTATAGAATCAAGTGAAACTTAGACATTTTGATCTAGCATCCAGAAACCCCAGAACCCTAAGAGGAAGAATTTCAGACGGTGGTGAGTTCTGAAGTGAGTAACTATGAGAATTAGTTCACCGTTGAGAACTGTAAAATCAAAGGAAAAGTTGAAACTGAGTTGCTTTAAGGAAAATGTTGTGGAAATTTTTTCTGTTTAATAAAATTCAAATTATTATTAGATTCGTTCCACCATTGAGAAATCTAAAATCAATGAAAAGTTGAAACTGACTATTTTCAAGGAAAAGCTTTAAGGAAAATATTGTGGAAATTTTTTCTGTTTAATAAAATTCAAATTATTATTACATTTAGTTTACGGAAGTTTAAAATAAATATAAAGTTGAAAATGATATTCTTGAGGAAAATATCGTGTAAATCGTTTCCATATGATAAAATTCTAATTATTATTAGATTCATTCCACCATTGAGAAATCTAAAATCAATGAAAAGTTGAAACGGACTATTTTCAAGGAAAATTTTGTGGAAGTATTTTATACTCGATAAAATTCAAGTAATCATTACATTTAGTATGCAATTAATTATTTTCAAGGAAAATATGCTGGAAATTAGTTGTTTGTTGACTTTGTGATTGGTGTTATGAGAATTATGAACTAGATAATAATCCATAGTTTCCATAATATTTTTTAGATCCGTCGTTTCCAATGTAAATCAAAATCATCTCCAAATAGATGGATAAGTGAAGAGCTGTAAACGAAAGGAAAGCATAATTATATATGATTTTGTGATTTGTTATGAGAATTATGAACTTGTAATAATCCATAGTTTCCATGTCCATAGTTTTTTTAAGATGAATCACTGGCTGGTTCGAAATGAGTCCACTAAAGTTTTTCTATGTTATCTTCGCGGAAGTTTCTTCTACAAATTGATATGGATCACAGAAGTCTCAATTCAATAATAGATTTATCGTTTTCAATGTAAATCAAAATCATCTTTAAATAGATGGATGAGTGAAAAAGGGTAAAGGAAAAGAAAGTATATATATATGTGAGGAGAAATTATTTTTCCTTTGATAATTATTATCACATTTACTCTGCCATGGAGAAGCCTAAAATTAATCAAGAGTTGAAACTGACTTCTTTTTCCTTGATAATGACTATCACATTTACTCTACCATGGAGAAGTCTAAAATTAATCATGAGTTGAAACTGACGACTTTTAAGGAAAATATCATGGAAGTTATTTCTGTTAGATAAAAATTCAAGTTATTATCAGTTAGTCCTCTATGGAGAAGTATAGAATAAATGAAAAGTTGACACTTATGGTTTTTAGGATTTTTAACTAAAATATAGTGAAAAATTCAAATTATTATCAGTTAGTCCTCTATGGAGAAGTATAGAATAAATGAAAAGTTGACACTGATGGTTTTTAGGATTTTTAACGAAAATATAGTGAAAAATGTTTCTGTTTTCATAAAATTCAAATTATTATCCCACTTTGTCCACTATTGAGAAAGTAGAAGATAAAATGAAAAAGTCGAATCTGAAGATTTTCGAGGAAAATACGGTGGAAATTGATTCACATGTAGAGATTGCAAGATTGCATAATCTGAATGTAGATGAGATTTTAGATGTTGAAGAATCTCCAATTTCAATAAGATTGGATTGATGACGACAAATATGAAGAATCTCCAATTTTAATAAGATTGTATTGAGGGGGAAATCGAAGAAAAATATTAATTAACCAGTTATCCTATACAAAAAGATTGAACTGTACGATGAAAGTATAATAAATTATAGTAATGCTATGCCAATAGTTTTCTAAAACTGCTATGTCCGTGGGTGACCCGCTGTTATCAGGATCTCATAAGTTGTATTAATGCCATGAACGTGGTTTCTATAAACCTGTGGGTTCGATTTAATGGAAGAAACAGTCAGAACTTTTGAAATTTTTCAAATGCAGTTGCGACTTTCAAGAAGTGGAATCAGAAGAATCCAAGCACTACCCAACTCCCTAGACGCATGGCCTCAAAGTTGGTAGTCACGGACGAGATTCAGGATCACATGGAAGTCCGACATCCGAGTTGTTCATTAAACTATAAATAACTCCATCTATTTTTTCCAGTGTGGGTGTCATGTGGAGAACTTGAAATTTTTCCACAATGAAGAGGATGATAGATAGCACAATAATAATATATTTTGAATTAAGGGTATGGGTCCGTGACACAAATATATAATTCAGCTCCCCCATGCTAAACCCTACAACTCCACCCTTCTTCCTTCTTGTTATTTCGGTTCTTTCTCTCTTTCCCTTCTGTGATAGATTTTGATCTTCTTGGTTATCAGAAAACTAGAAGAGGCAGAAGCAGCAGCTGATTCAATTCAAGATGGCAAAGGTGGTAGATTTTGTTTTTGTGTTTATGGTTGCTATAGCAACTAGTGTGTCCCCTGTGATGGGATGCGGCAGCTATAACTGTAATCCCTCAAATGGTCACAGTCCAAGAACTCCCAGTGGCCCAGGAGGAAGCAGCCCTGGTGGCAATGGAGGTGGCAGCTGCCCTATAGATGCACTGAAACTGGGAGCCTGCGTTGATTTGTTGGGGGGTTTGGTCCACGTAGGCCTTGGAGACCCTACTGTCAACCAGTGCTGCCCACTGATACAAGGCGTTTTGGAGCTGGAGGCAGCGCTGTGCTTCTGTACAACTATTCGCCTCAAGCTACTGAACCTCAATATCATCCTCCCGCTGGCTCTGGAGCTTTTTGTTCAGTGCGGCACTACTCCTCCCCCCGGGTTCAAATGCCCACCTCTCAATTAGTGAGACAGTTTATGCGCTGGTATCGCTCAGTCGAATATTTTATTCGTAAATAAATCCACTTCTTTAGGTTTTGTTGAATTAGGTCTGCTTTTAGAATCTCGACATTTGATTGTGGATGGCGGATGAAATACTGTATGACATCAATGAGCACCTGAATCTTGGCAGGATGTCTGCATATATTTTATTTTGTCTCGGTCATTCGAGGTTTTGTGCCTTTTTAAATCAAATAAGATTATTGAATTGTTTCGGTTTCCTAGAACAGATCTATTGCAGCTTAAAATATCAGCTTACAGTATTTACATGACAATATGTGCGCAGTTGCTGTATTAATTAAATATTGAATCAACCTCATATCTTCTTTGAACTCTTATTCTCCTAAGGTCGACTGCGCACAATGATTAAGGTTACATATTTAATAGATGTATATCTATTCGGTTGCCGAGAACGACTGGTATCAATTTAAACGTGTTCATCCAGATTATTTATTATTATTATGATTTTTAAGTTCGTCGTTAAGTTATATATCAAATTGTTCTATGAGATTGTCTGCTTCGTAGACAAGGATTCACTTTGCTTTTCATGTTTTTTTTTAAATATATCAAATTGATCTATAAAATTAAAATATTTTATAGCATAAAGATTAACCTATATGAAGACATGAGATGAGATTTTCTTATTTGTAGATAAAGATTCGCTTTTATCTTCTTTTGAAGTATACCAAATTAATTTATAAAATAAGTTTGTATGATAAAGATCAACTTTAGACAGACACATTTTCTAAATAAATACAAATACAAGCTCTTGAAGATAAATGCATATTCGTTTTCATTAAACCACTTAAACTATACAATAATATCAATTACATTAAAGTTTCCCATTCACATCACTACATTTCGTAACATATGAAGTCATTTATTTTATTGTCTTCTATAAGTTCTAAGTTGCTTACTTTTATTTATAACATTTATTTAATATCTGTTTGTACATCAAATATCACTATTTAAGAGCATGGCCAGCGTCGTAATTAATTTAAGTTTTATATCTTCTAGTGTAATAATTTTACATTTAAATATTTATATTTATAGTTAATTTTAAGAGTTTTTAAAAATAAAATATAAATACTTTGATTTATGTAAATATATAATGCAGGTAATATTAATAAACTGACTTTAAAAATTAAAATATTTAAGAATAGAATTTAAAAATATTATTTATAATAATAAATATATAAAAAGGTAAAATATACTGTTATTAAATAATTTGGAGAAAATATTATGTTAATTTTTTAGAATTTTATGTTTAATAGGTATTAAGAGAGGCATTTTAATGTCATTATAGTTTTCTAACATAAAATTCAAGGCTGATAGTGTGATAAATATTTGAAAATTAGATTAAAGGTAAGAATAAGATAGATAATATAAGAGGAAATATTTTTCATATTCAACTCTCTTACTCTAGTAAAGGTGATAAACTTTCATTTCATTGTGTTTTGGGAATTGAAGAGTGCCCACTTTCACTATGAAGCTCATAAGAACTTGTTCTTATTTGAGCAATATTCATTTTCTTCTTAACATTAGTCAAGATAGAGAGATACTTTTGGTTTTCAAGGTTGGGGTTGATCACCTCATAAAATTTTAGTTTCAATTTTTCCTCTAAATCTTTATAAGCCCACAATTTCTTTTAAATATTGAAGTAATAATATTTTTAATGTTATCCTTTTTATACAAAATAATCTCCTTATTTATCCCATAATGGTCAAGCCATGATCGGGTATCCTTGTGTCATTCCCGCTTAAGTCAATGGTGGGGCTTTTGGCTAGAGTTAGAAGAAATTTTAGAAAATAATTTTGGCTTCAATGTTGTTTAATTTCTTCTTATACGTAAGATACCCAGTCATATCCATGCTTTCAATGGACGAAATATTTGCTTCAATATGGGGATATAATAGGGAGTATTTCCATTAATCTCAAGATTGTAGATTATAAATTGCTTTGGATCTATTCTATATTCCCGCATGACTATATGGAGACACTGCGACCCCAAACCTCACATCCACATAAAATAACATGAATCATGGAAAATAGGAGTTTCTTTTTATCACATCTCCAAAAATTTGTTGACTTACAAATGTTTTCAATCTCATAGTAAGATTTTCGTCCTAGATTCGTCCTTTTCTAAATGCTATAATTTCAATTGAGCTTGTGATGGATGTTGATTCCAACATATTTGTATGAAATAAATTCCTCCAAGTAGTTGTTATCATATATGAAAGTAGCATATATGGTCTTTTTGGATTTAATTATCATGGATTTAGGTTTGTTAGTATTAAGTGTCATACCCATCTTTGAGAAAAATATTGGAGGATTATTAGTTCCTTTCCAAGATTGTAATAATTCATTTCTAAGAGAACAATATCGTCAACATAAAGGAGAAGAGTTTGTCTATACTAGTGAATGTGGGACTAGCACAATTTGTATCCTCCAAACACTTCTTTAGGTTATCAATGTATATGTGAAAAAGGGTATGAGATAAGGGACACACTTGCTTCACTTCAATATTGCATTTAATTTCTTTCAAACCCGCAATGGACTTAAAGCTGGAAGTAACATTCTTGTATAGCTTTCTCATAAAAACCCTCAAATCAAGAGGAACCATTATCTCTTTCATCCTCTTCCATATATTTGTCTCACAAATGGTGTCAAAAGTTATTCTAAAGTCATTGAAACAACAAAAGAGATCAGTTTTATCGTTTGGACATTCCTCTGTAATGATCCTAAGTGTAACAGGGTGGCACACAGTTGAATAATATCTCTTAAACCTAGCCTAGCCTTGATCTATTTTACCATGGATTTGTATCCATATGCTAATCTTATTTCCAAAAATAATTCTATATAACCTAGCTAAAGTGTGGTTTGTCATAATGGTCATATAATTAGAGGATATGATTTTATTTCCACTATCAAAGATAGAAATAATGAGGCTCCATCTCAAAGCTTATGGAAGCCTTGCTTGACTATCAAATAGAAGAGCTTTCATATGTGATGGATGAGGATTACCCCTCCTATTTTAAGAAAAATAGCTTGGTAACCTTCAATATCCTTAACTTTATCATTAGTGGGCCACTTAAACTGAAACTCAATGTTTTCCAAAGAAAATATATCATCCTATAATTGGAATTAGAAATGGTGTTCAAGACAATGGGAGATTGATAAAGGCTTTTAAGGGAGGCATGATTCTTTAATGGAATCATATTATTTTATTTTGTTTATGAATTATATTTTTTTTTCCAAAAGTTTTTAAGATAATATTTAAATAGGTGGATTATTTGTTTTGGATTTCTATCTAATACCACCTTTTCTTCCTTTGTATATATTTATCTTGTCATCATTAATTTTTTTTTAATATTATCCCTAATTAGTTTTTTAGAAATTTTACAATCCTTATCATACCAAGAGTTTGTAGTTTTATTATTCTTTTTACATGAAACATTGATAAACAACTTTCTAATGGAAGTAGAGGGGGTTGTAGTGAAATTATGATATAGGTTTTCAATGTTATCCTTATAAGTTAAGAAGTATAAATCGCTATTTAAATATTTTAAGAAGATATCCATTTAACTTTTCTTAAAAAGTGGGTGCCTTTAATTATCACAATTCTCTTGGATGTGGGTTTTGTGAATGGAATAAAGGTTAAATTTCTATGATTAGAGTCACACCCATGGTCATATAAAACATCCAACATTTACAATTTGGCTGGAAATTGGGATAGAAGATATCACATAATCCACATTGACACTACTACCAAGCCCACAAATACAAGTCAACTAGTTGGAATTTGGTGACTTGATTACAACATTACAAATTATATGGTCTTAAAGACTTCAAAATTTGAATAACTCAATACCAATAAATTCTTAGTGAGGTCTTAAGAGCTTATTTAGTATTTAGTAGCAAAAACAAGGTCCTCATCTAAAAAAAAGAGGATTAGGGTTGGAATAATTGCTTCAAATAATAGCTTCTTCGGTTGTGGTTTTAGAAATAAAGTTTCCTAAAATTGGATATTACCTTTAGTCCGCAGACTCTAAATATATTGTTCCACGACATTATGAGGGAATTTTTTTATCTCATTTATTTTTATTTAATTTGCAAGTAGGTTTACATTATTATGTTTTTTCTGAAAGTATTTTGAATGCATTTTAAATTCAATTGGTCTCTTTCTAGTTTCAAGCAACTGTATTTGTGTGATTTATGATTACATAGGATTATTGGTTTGAAGATTTTGTTAGTCTTACTTATTAATGAATTGCAACAACCCACCCTACATTTATCCACTTTTACCTACTCATCATGACAAACATGAGCTGAAAGTTAAAATGCATGACCCAACTTCCAATATTCAGTTATGGAAATGGGGTCCACTTACCAAAAAAGTATTGTAAAACACTGAGTTGTGCATGATCACACTACGATGTTGGAAATACTGAGGGGGGGGGTGAATCAGTATTTCTTTTCAATTATCATTTTTACTAGCTAAAAACATCTATATTTGGAACACAGAAATAGATAACAGGAATATATGCTTTTATTAATATGATCTCTGCAATAAATCAAGTATTCTATATATATATGGTTTCAATCAGTTGCCAAGCATGAACTTGGACTCTTTCTGAGGCTCCAAACTCCAGAACATTAACTCTATCTTGTTGAGGCACCAACCTTGAATTTAAGAGCACCAACTCCAAGGACACCAATCCTTTTAGTTTTGACCTCAAGGGCTCCAACCCTCTGATGTAAATTGTCTGGATCTATTTGGTTGTAATTCTCTGCTCCCAACCCTTTTGGACCTATGACTTACTTCTGTCCTCCTGTTCCTTCGACTTCTGCCAGAACTTCGGCTTCCTTTTTTCCTTATAGTTCGCCAACAACCACCACTTTTTTTCTCTATTATATAAACCTGATATGCTAACCTTTGGCTTCCTCCTTGCTCGCTCGAGCTTCGGCTTCCTCAATGCTCACTCAACCTTAAGCTTCCTCAATGCTCGCTCGACCTTTTGGGTTCCCTCCTCCGGTTGCTTTAGCTTCCTCTACGCTCACTCGTTCATCTACGCTCGCTTGATTCTTCAGCTTCCCAGTCCATGGCTTCCTCTTCCAACACAAAGGATGCAATATAACATTAGGGCGTGTTATAATAGTGGTCCTTGTTCCACATTGTCGATTTCTTTTGTATTAGATCCGACGATCAACACTCAGTCTGATCAACACAATCCATCGGAAGCTTGCTGCATCATAGATATCTTCTCTCCAGATCTAATGGTCCTGACATAACCCAATCAACCCAAAACCGTTTGTTGATCTTTTTCCATCGATCATCCCGCATTAGATCCAACGACCTACATGCATTTCGGGTGAGCCACTTTTAAGGGAAATAACCACTTGAAAAAGGTGGTTTTCTCTCTCCATCTGAGTGCTACATGTCACCGATTTAATGGAACTTGGCGCTCTCCTCTAAATACCACTTACCATTTTTCATCTGCCCAAAATCCCACTTATAGCATTAAATCCTCCCTTCATCTTGGTTAACGCCCCAAATTGATTTTCTTTCGATGACCATAGATCTTCCACCATCGACGACTCCATGGCTCTCCTCTGGATTCCTTTTCCACTAGAACAAAAAACTCATCTCCGTCGTTCATCTCTTAATGCCATCCAATACAACTCCACAGCTGAAAATTTCCAATATTGTCTGCTCTGATATGTTCCTCTTTGCCTCCAATGACCTATTCCTCTTATGCTTTCGATTCATGATGGATTCTGATAACCTGTTTCTGATGAAATATTCTGATATGCTTCTCTTGATAGCTCCTGTGACTTCTAATATTCTCTGCTCTAATATTCTGCAATTCACCTCTGTTGCGTTCCTCTTCTGATGGCTTCCTTGATGGCTTTAATCCTTGGCTTCTTGCTCCTATTTCTTCATGGATCTGCTCTGCTTGGCTTCACATCATTGTTTACTCATCCATAATATTTCCATATTGACATCAATGACAATCTAGGTCAATAATCTCCCCCTTTGTCATTGATGGCAATATTCTTCTTCTCTCCCACTTTGACATTAGTGGCAAAGGAGTGCACAAGGACTCTCCCTGTCGAACTTATCCCCTATCCTACAACATCTTTATTATTCAACTTAAGTGATGCTAAAGAGATAACTCCCATATTTTGACGAAGATATTTAAATCCTTCTCGAGGAAGAGGTTTTGTGAAAATATCAGCTATCTACTCCTTAGTATTGATATATTCCAAGATGATGTTTTGTTCAACTATTTGTTCATGAAGGAAATGATACTTGATTGGTATATGTTTGGTCTTTGAGTGCATCACTGGATTTTTGCTGAGGCTGATCACACTTGTGTTACCACAATAGATGATAATTGGCTGATTTGTACCTATGTTGACATCTTTTAGAGCTTCCTTCATCCATAGTATTTGAGTACAACAATCTGTGGCAACTATATACTCAACTTCAGCTGTAGATAGTGATATGGATGTCTGTTTTTTGCTGAGGCAAGATACTAAACAGTCTCCCAGGAAGAATGTATTTCCACTAGTACTTGTCCAATCATTGGTACTTCCGGCCCAATCAGCATCAGTGTATGCAGTCAAACTAAGAGTTGAGCTCTTAGGGTACCAGAGACCGAAATCAGGAGTTCCTTTCAGGTATCTGAGAATTCTTTTTACAACCAACAAATGAGATTGCTTAGGAGCTGATTAAAATCTTCCCACCATTCCTACTGCTTGCATAATGTCGGGAATCGTAACAGTTAAGTACAAAAGGGCTCCAATTATTGACCTGTAATGAGTTTCATCTATCGGAGGGGAGTCATCATTTTTGCTCAATTTTGCAACTTGTGGTCATAGGTGTGCTCATGGGTGCAGAGTCTTCCATTCCGTATCTTTTAAGCATGTCTTTAAGATATTTGGCTTGAGATATAAACATGCCTGTCATGGTTTGAGATACTTGTAGTTCAAGGAAGTGAGACAACTCTCCTATCATTGACATCTTGAACTATTTTGACATGTTTTGAGAAAACTCATGGCTCATCTCATCATTCTTACTAGAAAAAATCAAATCATCAACATAAAAAAGTGTGACTAGTAACTTATCCTCATTTGCCTTTATGTAGATATTACATCCTGCCAGCCCCTCCTTGAAGCCTTGTTGTTGTAGATAGTGATCTAATCTTGCGTACCAAGCTCTAGGAGCTTGTTTCAACCCATAAATGCCTTTTTCAACTTACAAACAAAGTCGTTTCCTTCTGCTATATTAAACCCTTCTGGTTGCTCCATGTATACTTCTTCCTTGAGTTCCCCATTCAAAAATGTTGATTTTACGTCCATTTGATAGATTTTGAATCCTTTTGAGCAACTAAATTCCAAGAACATCCTGATAGCTTCCACACAAGCTACCGGTGCAAATGTTTCTTCAAAGTCAATTCCGTCAAATTGTGAGTAGCCTTTACAAACAAGCCTTGCCTTGTTTTTGATGATTTTTCCATCTTTATTCATTTTGTTTTTAAACACCCATTGGTTCCAATTATGTTTGTGTCCTTTGGATGAGGTACCAGATCCCATGTCTCATTCTTCTCCATTTTAGACATTTCTTCTTCCATGGCTTTTACCCAATGAGGATCCTTACTTTCTTGAGTAAATGTTTCTGGTTCTATCATGGATAGAAGAGCAATATCATTTTTCTTTGGTGTGTTTGTCATTATTCTTCGGGTTTGCATCCCCTCATCTATATTTCCAATAATATTCTCTTCTGGGTGATATTTTTGGAGAAGTTTCATCTTTGAACGAGTTTGATATGGTTCTTTTTCCTTGGGAATTTCTTGATTTTTTTCTTCTTCTTCTTCAATGAGAGGATCAACTTCATCTTCTTCAATTTCTTTCTCTAGAAGGTCTTCATCATTATTCACATCAATGATTTCCACTATTTTCCATAGTTGATTATTGTAGCACTTGTAGGCTTTGCTCTGTGTAGAAAAGCCAAGGAAGATCCCTTTGTCAACCTGAGAATCAAACTTTCCTGGTGAGCCATCATTGATTTTTATGAAACAATTGCTTCCAAAAAAATTAGAGTATTTTACTGAAGCAGGTCTTCCTTTCCATAATTCATAAGGATTATTTTCATTATTTGGTCTTAATTGAGTTCGATTCAAGGTATAGAAAGCTGTCCCAAATACTTCTCTTTAGAATTTTTCCTACAAATTAGCGGCTATTAACATTGTTCTTGCCATTTCTTGAACTGTTTGGTTTCTTCTTTCAACTACCCCATTTTGCTTGGGTGTTCTGGCAGTAGAAAGTTCTCTTTTAATTCCGTGTATTTTACAGAATTCATTAAATTCTTTTGATGTGAATTCTCCCCCTCTATCTGTTTTGAGGCACTTAATATTTGGGTCCTTTTCATTTTTTACAAGAGCTTTAAGATTCTCAAAACACTAAAATGCTTCGGATTTATATTTTATAAAATATATCCACATCATTCTAGTATATCCATCAACAAATAAAGCAAAGTACCTTTCTCCTTGGAGTGTCGAAGTTCTAGTTGGTCAACATAAATCAGCATGGATGATCTCCAAAGGCTTTGATGTAGAAAACTCCTTGGTCTTGTGGCTGGTTCTGGTTTTCTTTCCATGTTGACATGGACCACATATTCCTTAATTTGGTTTGAATAACTTTGGAATGTCGTGTACTGCTTTAATCTTACTGATATTGATCAAGTTATCGAAGTTTGTATGTCCAAGTCACTTGTGACACAACCAACTTTCATCTGTTTGAGTTAAGTAGCATTTATCTTCTTGAATTTTGTTCAGAATGTAGATGTTGTCTAGTGTTGTAACCCCTTTCACCACAAGTTCCCCTGAGTAAGAGTTCCTTATTTCACAGCCTTCGGTGATAAAGACAACATTATGTCCTTGATCACAGATTTGGCTAACATTCAGGAGGTTGTGTTTGAGCCCATTTACTAGCAAAGAATTTTGAGCTTTTCCTTTTCCATTAATAAGAGCCATAATTCCTTTTCCAGCAATTTTGGTAGATGCACTTCCAAAGGATACATTTCCTTCCTTTTTGTTCAATGATACAAATTTCCTTTTCATCCATTTTCATGTGTTTGGACCACCCACTATCCACAAACTAATGATTTTCATTATTTTGAGCGCCTAGAGCTAGGCCACATTTATCTGCGTTGGGATTATCACTTCTTGCTTTTCCTCTTTTGAGTGGGCAATTTTTTTCATTGTGTCCATTATTATTACATAATGAGAAAATCATATCAAATTTGTCCAAGGGATCAAAAGAATTGTAGGTCTTGATTTGTCCTTGCCCTTTGGGGCCATATAGTTTGTTTCTTTGATCCTTCAGTTTTGGTGTGCCAATCTTACGAGCCATGCAATGTCTAGCTTGATGACCAAAATTTTTACAATCAAAATAATGCTAGAAAAGATAGTTTTGTACCTGTTGTAATAGCCATGATTTGAATCAACATTCTTCCTTGGAGTTACTCCCACTTCATCTTTGGATTTGAGATGGGCCTTTGATGAAATACTTTTTTGTATAATTTTTTGTAACATCCATGATTTGAATCAACATTCTTCCTTGGAGTTACCCTCTCTTCATTCTTTGGATCTGGCATTAGCCTTTGATGAAATAATCTTTCTTCTTTTGGGTTGTTGGAAAGTACATTGGCATAGATTTTCGCATTATTCTTAGTACTTGATTATTCTCCTTTAAAACCTATTCCAGATTTGTCATGTTGAGGTTTTTCATTCTTTAGGATAGTTTCAAGTATTTGAGAGCTTTTTGAACCCTTTTTATCTTGCTCCAATTCCTTACTCAGAGATACTATTTCGGCTTCACGTTCTTCACAAGCTTCTTCTTTTTCTTTTAGCTTATTTTTCAACAGATCTTCCCTTCTTTTTGTTTCCTTGTTTTCTACCTTGAGAGAAGTGATTTTATTCTATAATTTCTCTTTTTATTCAATGGCACTTATTAAAAATTCATCTACATTTCCATCTAGCCCTGAGTCATCATCATTTTTGAATGCCATAAATAATACTTCTTGGCTTCCAGCGTGGTCATTTTCTTCATCTGATTCTTAATTACCTCCTTTGCAGTGAGGGAACAGGTTAGTTGATTTCTTTTTGATTACAAATTCATCTTCATCAGACTCATATTGCTTAGAGAGAAAATTCTTCTTATTGAACCCTTTCTTTTTATATACCATCCTTTTAGAATTTTCTTCATCATCACTATCATGCTTATGAGGACATTTTGCAGCATAATGACCTAATTTTCCACACTTGAAACAAATAAGAGGGTATTTACCTTTTCGCTTAGATCCTTTCTTCAACCTTCATACAAATTGCGCCAATTCGGATTCAACATCAAAGTCATCACTACCAACATTCCTTTATTTCCCCTTTTTTTATTTTAAGGCCTTGAATGTTGCATCTTTGGAACTTGGGCAACCTTTTCTCATCTCACAGGCAATGAGGATTCCATGGAGTTCATCCATCTTGAGAGTATCTAGATCCTTCATTTCTTCTATGGCACTTAATTTGGAGTCAAACCTATCTAGGAGAGATCTTAAGACCTTTTGAACAATGGTGCTTTCTTCAATGTTTTCTTCCAATCCTTTAAGAGACTTGACCACTTCAACTACTCAGAGAAAGTATGATGCAATATCTTCTTCATCATCCATTTTTAGACTTTCAAATTGCCTTATATGAGTTTGAAGCTTTGCCTTATTTATTTTGGAGTCCCCATCATATAAGCCAATTAGCTTATCCCATACTTCTTGGGCAGAGTTACAATTCATGACATTTGTAAGTTCAGAATCAATGATTCCACTAGTGATGGAGTTTAAGTCTTTTTCATTTGCAACGTATACTTTCCTCTCATCTTGATCTATCGAAAAAGTGGAAGGAGCTATGTACTCATTTAGGACCGAATGCCAAACTTCAAGTCCAAGGGACATTAAGTTCTAGGACATTTTCTTTTTCCAAAAACCAAAATTTGTGCCATTGAACAGAGGAGGTCTTCCTAACACTTATTGATTTCTCATCATGACTAAGAATCCTTCTTCAAGGTGTTAGGTTGATATGAAGAAGCCCACTCTAATACCAATTGTTGGAAATATTGAGAGGGGACTGAATCAATATTTCTTTTCAATTATCATTTTTATCTGTTAAAAACATTTATATTTGGAACATGGAAATAGATAACAGGAATAGATTCTTTTATTAATATGATCTCCACAATAAATCAAGTACATATATATATATATATATATATATATATATAGAGAGAGAGAGAGAGAGAGAGAGAGAGAGAGAGAGAGAGAGAGAGATATAAATGGTTTCAATCAGTTTCCAAGCACTAACTTGGACACTTTGTGAGGCTCCAACCTCTAGAGCACCAACTCCCTGGACACCAATCCTTTCAGTTCTGAGGCACCAACCTCAAGGGCTCCAACCCTCTACTGCAAACTTTCTATATCTGTTTGGTTGTAATTCTCTGCTCCCAACCCTGTTGGGCCTATGACTTTCTTTTGTCCTCCTATTCCTTCCACTTCTGCAAGAACTTTGGCTTTCCTTTTTTTCTTACAGTTCGCCAGTAACCACCGCTTTTTTTCTCTATTATATAAGCTTGATATACTGACCTTTGGCTTCCTCCTTGCTTTCTTGAGCTTTGGCTTCCTCAATTCTTGATCGACCTTTGGCTTCCTCAATGCTCGCTCAACCTTTTGGCTTCCCTCCTTCAGTCGCTTTAGCTTCCTCTGCACTCACTTGTCCTTCTACACTTGCTTGATTCTTCGGCTTCCCGGTCCATGGCTTCCTCTTCCAACATAACGAACATGATATAACATTACGGAACGTTATAATAGTGGTCGTTGTTTGCACCATAGATTTCTTCTTTATTAGATTCAAAGATCAACACTCAATCCGATTAAAACAATCCATCGAAAGCTTCCTGTGCTATAGATCTCTTCTCTCCAGATCTAATAGTGTTGAGTCCCTATAATATTAGTGATTACGCCATTACTATTGTAGTTGTATCGCTTATTAATATTGTTGTGCTCCTATTGTCCCCATATTGTTATTATTGTGCCCCATAGAATCACTCTATTGTTATTTTTGTCGCTTTATATTATTATTGTTAGGTCGGCTGGGGTATATTGTGACTCCTTAGACTCCTATATGTAGAAAGGAGGTTTTGTCATTTGAATCATCCAATAATTTCTCATTTATGTAATGTAAAGGAGGTTTCCCCCTCGAAGAGGCTGAATTCTAAGGTGTGGAACTCTCTTTTCTATCTTTTTGTGAGCTGGTTTCATAACATTTCGTATGAGAGCTTTGGATTCTAGGGGTTTGCTACTCCAAATAGGTCATCGTGGAATTTTCACTATAACCTTTTTTCTGCGATGTTTCAGAAGCTAAAAAATAAACCCATTTGAGAAGAAATCGCGTTGAATCTTGGCTCCAAATTTTACAGCTTTTCGCACAACATTTGCGGAGATATGATATGAGGAATTTTGTCTTTTTGGAGACTCGTGAATTACATTCCAAATAGGTGACCTGGTGAAAATCATCATAACTTTCTCTCTGAGCATCGGATTGAAATTTTGTAAGAAGTCATATAAATAGGACAGACTGTAGTTTCTTTTATATCATTTTTAGATCCAAAGGTCAAAACAGTGACTTGTGGCACGCCATACAAGTTTGCTCTACTGAACTAGTCTATAATGAAGTCATCTTGGGAGATTGTGCATAACTCTTCCTTGGAGAATCCAACATGGATCAGACTGGTGGCATTCAAAAAGGACACAGAGGGATACTACAAGTCGCAACTTCAGAACTGGATGATCTGAAATTGCAGAGATACATCAGATTCAATATCAAGCTTCTACGAAGTGAAAAAATGTGTGTAGTTTTTTTAAATTTTTTCATAAGCTTGGTTTGAAAAATTAGTTTGAATCGGTAATTGATGCCCCAAGGAAAGAAAATGCAAACACCTAGTAATCAACCTAAAATCTCTAGCATGAATTATGAATAAGAGGAAGAAATGCAACATGATATATCAAAATTACGAGACCAAGTGCAACAAGTGTCACTTGCACAAAAAGCAATAGAATCTAAGATGGATGGTTTAAGGAAATATGTAGAAGCTAAGATGGATGGTTTAAAGAAAGGTGTAGAAGCTAAGATGGATTGTTTAAAGAAAGGCATAGAAGCTAAGATGGATGGCATGGAAGCTAAGATGAATGGCATGGACGCTAAAATTGATGGCATGGATGATAAGATGGAAAAATTGAAGATAAATACGAATAAGTTGCTACAAGAAATAGTCACTAATGGTGAAAGGGTAGTAAAGGAAACTCATGATGAGAACAAAAGAAATGTTAATCATTATTTCATAGACTCTAATGTTGGATCGAAGACCCACCATATTCCAAAAATCGATATGAGGAAGTTTGATGGCAAGGATCCCGCAACATGGATATTACAGATGGAGCAATTTTTCAATCTCAATAATGTGTAAAACACACAAAAGGTATCTATTGCAACTTTATATTTGGAACGAAATCAGTTTGTATGGTATCAATGGCTTTGATCTCGTAAACAAATTATCACTTGGGCAACTTTTACGGAAGAATTGGCAGCACATTATGAGGATACAAAAAGTAACACCTTTTTTAGCCAATTGATAAGTCTCAAACAAAAGGGTTCAATAATGGATCACATTGAGGAGTTCCAAAAATGGAACATAAGGGTAAAAAATATTCCAGAGGAGCATAGGATTGATGTGTTCATAGGGACTTTAAAGGATAATATCCAACATGATGTTCTCCTTTGGGAACCTGATTCATTAGAGAAGGCATTCAGTTTAGCAAGAAAAATGGAAAGCAAAATTATGGCAACCAGGAAGCATACCACTCACAACTATAAAGACGGAAGTGTTGTTGCCCCTAGTCTTCCACAACCTATAAGGATGACACCATAACAATTGGAAGAAAAAAGAGCAAAAGGGCTTTGTTACAGTTGTGATAGAAAATACACTAAAGAGCATAAGTGTGCTGAGAAGAAATTATTCTACATAGATTGTGAAGAGGAAGAAGAAAAGGAGCAAGAAAGGTCAAAAGGAGAGGATATACTTCAGGAACAAAGCCTAGATAAAGAAGAAATGAATCCAACCATATCTTGTAATGCATTGGCAGGAATTATCACTCCTCAAATCATCAAGATAGAAGGACAAATCAAGAAGAAAAAGGTAATAATGTTGATTGGTTCAGGAAGTACCCACAATTTTATTCATTGTAAGGTAGCAAAAGAATTGAATTGCTTCTTATATCCAACACCAGAGTGTCAAGTGATGGTTGCAAATGGAGAAACAATAAGTTGCTCTGGAAAGTGCCATAATATCAAGCTATCCATGGGAGAATATGTATTGACTAGCCCAATGCTTTACTTTCCAATGGGAGGTGCTGATGTTGTACTAGGAGTCCAATCGCTACAATCCTTGGGTACAATAGCTTTTAATTTTAAAGAAATTTTCATGAAATTTTCTGTGGAAGAAAAGGAAGTTGAATTAAGAGGTATTGCAGGGAAACCAAGAAAGATAATCAGCTCTAATGGTATGACAAAGCTTCTAAAAAAGGAACAAAGAGGTGTAATTGCACAATTATGTTCGCTAGATGTTTCCACATTGGAATCATCTATTTCTCCAGATCTCTAAAAAGTCTTGGACAATCATTCCAAGGTATTTGAGACTCCCAAAGGTCTCCCACCTATTCCTGATCATGATCATGCTATTCATCTGATTCCAGGAACTGTTCCTCCAAACATCAGGCCGTACAGATATCCCTATGCCCAAAAGAGTGAAATTGAACGTATGGTTGCAGAAATGCTATAGGCTGGCATAATTCAACCGAGTCAGAGTTCTTTCTCTGCTCCAGTATATTGGTGCACAAGAAGGATGGATCATGGCGCATGTGTCCAGATTATAGGGAGCTAAACAAGCTCAATATTAAAGATAAGTTTCCCATTCGAGTCATTGATGCATTACTGGATGAATTGCATGGATCAATTTACTTCACCAATTTGGATCTTCATTCAGGATATCATCAAATCAGAATGAAGACTGAAGACATTCCGAAAATAGCATTTAGAACTCATGAGGGTCATTATGAACTTTTGGTCATGACTTTTGGCTTTACCAATGCGCCTTCAACATTTCAAGGTTTGATGAATTCCATTTTCAAACCATTCCTTATAAAATCTGTGTTAGTATTTTTTGATGATGTACTAATCTATAGCAAGTCTTGGAAGGATCATGTTGAACATGTTGATAGGGTGCTACAATTATTGGAGGAGAAAAAATTATATGCAAAAAGATCCAAATGTTTCTTTGGAGTACAAGAGGTGGAATATCTAGGTCATATTGTATCTCATGAAGGGGTTAAAGTAGACCCTAGCAAAATTAAAGCCATTAAAGAATGGAAAATCCCCACATCCATAAAGCATCTGCGAGGGTTTCTTGGGTTGACAGGGTATTATCGCAAGTTTTTTAAGAATTATGGGAGAATAGTAGCACCTCTAACAACATTATTGAAGAAAGATGCATTTTCATGGACTCCAGAAGCAACAAAGGCCTTTGAGCATCTTAAAGAGGCAATGTGCCAAGCACCGGTCTTAGCTACACCAGACTTCACAAAAACATTTATTGTGGAATGTGATGCTTCAGGAAATGGAATTGGTGTTGTTTTAATGCAAGATAAAAGACCCATTGCTTTCGAAAGTCGTCCAATCAAGGGAAAGGTTTTGCACAAAGCTATTTATGAGAAGGAAATGTTGGCAATACTCCATGCACTTAAGAAATGGTGACCCTACCTAATGGGAAGACACTTCAAGGTAAAAACATGTCATGATAGCCTTAAATACTTTTTAGAACAAATATTATCCTCTGAAGAGCAACAAAAGTTGGTCACAAAGATGTTGGGTTATGACTTTGAAATCATCTACAAAAAAGGGAAGCAAAATGTGGTGGTAGATGCACTCTCAAGAAAGGATGAGGATGTGGAAGCATTGTTGTGCACCATTTCTATTATCCAACCAGATTGGATAAACGAAGCAAGGGAGGAATGGAAGAATGATGAAGAAGTATGGTCACTTATTCAAAAGTTACAACAAGACTCCAGTACGTCTGTTACATTTAGCTGGAAAAATGATTTGTTATGGTACAAAGATCGCTTATACCTCTGTAATAATTCCCAGCTAAAACAAAAGATTCTTATGGAATTGCACACTTCTCCCTTAGGAGGGCACTCAGGATTTTTAAAAACTTATCGCAGGGTTAAGAAGGAATTTTTTTGGGAGGGCCTTAAATCAGATATTCAAAAGTTTGTGGCGGAATGTTTGGTTTACCAACAAAATAAAGTTGAAACAATTAAGACACCGGGTCTATTACAACCTTTATCCATTCCGAGCCAACTTTGGGAGGAGGTTTCAATGGATTTTATCACAGGTTTACCCAAGTCTGATGGAAAGAGTGTCATCATGGTGGTAGTTGATAGACTTACCAAGTATGCACACTTTTGTGCATTATCACATCCATTTAAAGCTAGTACAGTTTCTACTGCATTTATGGAAACAATTCAAAAGCTACATGGAAACCCAAAGATTATTGTAAGTGACAGAGATCCCATTTTCACTGGAAATTTTTGGACAGCATTATTTTCTTGTCTTGGTACTCAGTTAGCTCATAGCTCATCTTATCATCCTTAATCTCATGGGCAAACTGAGATAGTAAACCAATGTTTGGAAGGATATCTTTGTTTCTTTGTATCTGATAAACAGACACAATGGGTCGAATGGTTGCCTATGGTGGAATGGTGGTATAAAACCTTCTTCCATACAACAACAAAAATGACCCCATTTATGGAACTTTATGGATATCAGCCACCATCCATCACATCATATTTAAGAGAAAATTCTAAGTTTCAAGCAGTGGAACATCACATCAAACATCAACAACATGTCCTCCAACTCTTAAAGGATAACCTCATGTTGGCACATAATAGAATGAAACAACAGGCATATCAACATCGCAGTGAAAGAAGTTTTGATGTAGGTGATTGGGTATTCCTACGGCTACAACGATATAAGAAAATGCCCCTCAAGCAAGCTAAGAAGGATAATAAATTATCACCAAACTATTATGGTCCGTACAAGGTGTTGTAAAAGATTGCTACTATGGCATAGAAATTGGAGCTTCCTGCAACTTATGGATTGCACCCAGTTTTCCATGTTTCATGTTTAAAGAAGGTTATATGCGACAAGCTCCCAGTTCAAACAGTATTGCCAGAACTTGACGAGGAAGGAAAAATTATATTGGAACCAGAAGCAATCACAGAAACAAGAACTCAACAGTTACAAAATCGATCAATTTCGGAGTATCTTATCAAGTGGAAGAACTGATCCGCTGAAGATTCCACATGGGAGGATGAGAATTTTGTACAAAAGCATCCAGAAGTACTGAAGCGTTGAGGACAACACTTTTTTGAAGGAGAGGGGCATGTTGGGTCCCTATAATAATAGTGATTACCCCATTACTATTGTAGTTGTATCCCTTATTAATATTGTTGTGCCCCTATTGTCCCCATATTTTTATTACTGTGCCCCATAGAATCATCTATTGTTATTTTTGTGGCTTTATATTATTATTTTTAGGTTGGCTGGGGTATATTGTGACTCCTTAGACTCCTATATATAGAAAGGAGGTTTTGTCATTTGAATCATCCAAGAATTGCTCATTTATGTAATGTAAAGGAGGTTTCCCCCTCGAAGAGGCTGAATTCTATGGCGTGGATCTCTCTTTTTTATCTTTTTGTGAGCTGGTTTCATAACAAACAGTCTCGACTTAACCCGATCAACCCAAAACTATCCGTTGATCCTTCGCCATCAATCAACCCACGGTAGATCCAATGACCTACATGCATTTCAGGTGAGCCACTTGCAAGGGAAATAACCACCTAAAAATGGTGGTTTTCTCTCTCCACCTGAGTGCTACATGTCATCCATTGAATGGAAGCGGGCACTCTCCTCTAAATACCACTTACCATTTTGCATCCACCTGAAATCTCGCTTATGGCTTTAAATACGCCCTTTGTCTTGGTTAAAGACCCGAATTGATTCGCTTCCAATGACCGTAGATCTTCTACCATTGATGGCTCCACGAACCTCCTCCATATTTCTTTTTCACTAGAACGAAAAACTCATCTCCGTTGTTCATCTCTTAATGCCATCCAATATGACTCCACGGCTGACAACTTCCAATATTCTCTACTCTAATATGTTCCTCTTTGATTCCAATGACCTCTTCTTCTTACACTTTGGCTTCATGATGGCCTCTAATAACCTATTTCCGATGAACATTTCTGATATGCTTCTCTTGATAGCTCCTGTGACTTCAGATATTCTCTGCTATGATATTCTACAATACTCCTCTGATGTGTTCCTCTTCTGATGGCTTCCTTGATGGCTTTGCTCCTTGGCTTCTTGCTCTTGTTTCTTCATGGATCCGCTCTGCTTGGCCTCACATCATTGTTTACTCATCCAGAATATTTCCATATTGACATCAATGACAATCTAGGTCAACATACAATATGCCAAAATTTACTTGGGGGCCATTTTTCCTAAGACCACACCACGCCTTAACCTAGTTTACACCCCAGTCGCATGCATGTAGGCCTGCCATTATGGTCAAAGGACTCCAAATACATGCATGTAGGTCTACCAGTGTGGCCAGAGGTGTCCAACCATATGTATAAGCCACCCTCAGTGCAACCAAAGCTGAAATTCTCTTGTTCAAATAGCACAACCATGGACTTTGCTTCGAAATTTTAGGGCTATCCTACAGGCTAACTCTCCAAAAATCTTTCAACAATGTTTGTGTGTCTACATGCCCTGTTCCAGGCTCTGATCATGCTCAAACTTGTCAAACACATGTGAATAATTATCCAAACACTTTGTGACTATGGTACTTGTAGGTTTGGATACATGGTTTATTCATAGTTTCATTAGTTTCATCAGATGTTCATTAAGAAGGCTTGTTTCCCTCCTATAGTTAACAACAATAACATATATTATCTCATGCATTCATATAAATTATCCAAGAACCTGTGAAATAATGAAACGAATCAATAACAAGAGAAAATTATATAACAAGAAATATACCATGCATGTAATAAGCATTTAACCAAAATGGAGCCATGATAAATTAATCACATAATCAACAGATTTAAACCAAAACTTGTGCTCATTGATCTCATTAAAAAATAACACATATTAACATATAGAATCAAAGAGTACCTGCAGCATATTGTGCTCATTGATCAAAACTTTTCCACTCGCTTTCTTGTCTACCCAGCTTCAAGGAGTACCTGTAGAATCAAAGCAGCATAACACTATCCAAGAACATAGATCTATTATCATAAGCAATATTGGATCAGATGTACATTGACCACACAAATGCATAAATCATCAATCATATAAGAATGTGGAGGAAAACTTGAATAGCTTTATTGATAATCAAGAAAGAGCAAAGAGGATCACAACCAATTGTTCTGACCCAGCATCATCCTCTCAGCAAGAAAGCCCTTCTTCACCTCATGAAAAGCTTAGATCACCCAACACTATGATATTGCACCAAGAAACCAACAACACTTCCTTACAAGATACAAAATTCCAGCCCCCTGGATCTCTGGGATGAGGGATCCACATATAGATGTCTGCAAGGGAGGTGAGTTAGCTTTTGAGATTTGATTAGTGTCTTCTCTCTGATAGTTCTTGATTCCACTTGGAGATTGATGATCTCTTACTCATCCCTAGTCAAATTCAGAGAGGCAAGTGTCACAGGAGAGGTTTCTGGAAGATTCCATGCTCCTCCACCTTGCGGATTGACCCTGCCATTTGTCCCTTCTCGCCCATTGCACCCCATAGAAGGGCTTTTTGACATGCATCGCACCTACTAAGTGTATTCAGGTGGGATGCAACACACTTTGCCTATGGAGCAGGTGAAATGGTCCAGTTTTAACCAGTTCTAAGTAGTTTTTCATGGAGAACTTCTGGGAGATGTTGTAATCAGTTGACCTTGTTCTTTTAGGGATTGGAACAAAACCTTTAGGGACTTAGGAGCCCTTGTTTTATGGACATTTATGCTTTGGGTTGCAGTGCCCAAAAATGTCTATAACAGTTGCCCCCTAAAGCATGAGGTTGATAATCTTTTTGATGTCAGGTGAAATGTTTTATCATGAGGATCCGAAGTTTTTTCGAGATGGAAGGCGACCTGTAATAAGATACAATACAATACATTATCTTCATATTATTTTCATTATCTAGCTGAGGCGGGCATTCCCATGCTCAGATTTATAAATTCAATTTCATGTACGTAGGACAGACAATCGTCTTATTGTATACTGATGATTCTGGTAGAGCCATCATCCCTTAGATTGGAAGATTATCTGTGCAACAATGATGTACATTTGATGTCTTTATTTTCCTGAATATATATCACAGTCTGGATGGATGAAACTAGATCCGGGGTCTTCAATCTCGTTCGATCTTCACTCAAAGTACAAGTCGATCCATGTGAGAGATGTTCTGGAGTCGAACATGGAAAGACATCGCCTGATTACCAGCCAATGATGTAAGCTATTAACAGGCGCAAGAGGAATCACCGATAATGATAATGACCCTCAAGGTACTGCAGTACAATTCACGTGCTGTAAATAAGGGACTTGGCGTCGAACACCACGCAAAATCTTTCGGTCGAAGGCCATTGATGTAAACCTGTCGCCAGAAGTGAGAAACTTGCCATTAAGGCATGCAAGCTTCAGAGTACTGAAAGGGTTGTTCCTAGATCGACTTCTCGGATAATGAGCTGATGTCGACAAGAAGCGATCTGTTATAGGAGGGCCTTAGTGAATCCCATGGCATGGAACGGAGCAAATGATTTTAATGGAGGTGAAAATGATCTGGTGATATACGGTTCAGGGTGGCGGTCATGAAAGAATGGAGCGAAAATGTATTATAGTGGGTGAGACACAGGCGAATTCTCTGAGCGACTTCTCTTGAACATATCGGTGACACTAACATGATGTATTGGTAGCATTAACCCCAAATGTGGATGGTGTGATGGAACCATGGTGATGTGACCAGTGAATGGAACAACCCAACCCGACTCGGGTGCGGAGTGATAATGTCATGTTCAAGAGCGACTTGCTACCAACAAAGTTTCTTCAAGTTTTCTTCCCAATTTTTCCCCAGTCATTGCTGACCAGTACCTCTTTTTTTTTTGTCAAGCTTGAGGAGGATAACGTATGCTTGTTCTATAATTTTCCCTTTGGGCAAACCCATCGCTATGTTTTAACGAGCCTAGCGATAGTGAAACTCGTTCTTGTCTGTTATGGACAAGTTTGTCGCTATTAGGTTTTAACGAGTTTAATGACAAAGATAACTCGATCCTTTTCAATTTTAGAGAGTCTGAAAAGGGATGTAAAGGAAACTCCAAAAATCCTTTTTCGTCATCTAATCCCTTAAGTCCGAAAAAGTATAAAATAATACAAAAGGGATGAATTTTCGGTAATTTTAACGAGCTGAACAAAACAAGCACTTGATATTTTTGTGTAATAATCCCTCAGGTCCAAAAAGATTAAAATCTAAAGGAGGGATAGCGCTTCTGGTCACTTTAACGAGCTGGAGAGGCCAATGGCTCGGCAATCTTTTCATATTTTACGAGTCAGTTGAAAAGAGCTTAAAGGAGACTCGTTTTTTGAGGAACGAGTGATAGATTCGGGTAGCAGCTGATTCCAGGTAAGGTTTTGAATTTTCCAATCACGAAAGTGTCACAAGGATGGCTAACAAGATCACTGTTCGCAACTATTCCTCAAAAGGGGTAAACAATCAAGTGGAGGTGAATGATCGGCCAATACAGAGTGGAGGTGATGATGAGAACATGACCAAGGCTTCAAAGGATGAAGTAATACATTCACGATGGTTATTTACTGGAAATTGGTTCATTTTTTATTTTAAAATGAGCTTAAATGCTAGGGGAAACACTTGCTCCTTGCTTATGTTTATTTTTTAACGAGCTTGAAGTTCGCATTAAAACTGCTGGATTAATCCAGTCACATAATAAGGATGTCTCATATATAAAAATGACATTATTTCAAAGCTTTTCCTCACATCCTTTCTTTATGCAAGTTAGGAAACGACCAGTCCTACGAGTTTAAAGGGTTAGAAGACCTATAAATTTAAAAAATAAATGGTCGCTCTTCGCTTGCATGCCAAAAGGTTTGCATGCCCCCAGGTATAGTGAAATAGAGTTTCGAGGTTACCCCTCAATTTGCAGACAAAACATTTGTTTTATCGGGAAAGGCCTACCTTTTCAGGTTACCCCTCAATTTGCAGAAAAAACATTTGTTTTATCGGGAAAGGCCTACCTTTTTTAGGTTATCAAAGATTGCTCTATCTGTACCACAAACAAAACACTTCTTCGGCGATGTCTACCGAAATAGACAAAGGTGAGTGGCGCAGACACCTCCACTCACATAACTTTGACGAGGGAATCTTATTCTAGCCTAATCCCATTTTCCTAAACGGATGGGTGTGTCAGACTAGTCATATATCCTTCGCAGAAACCTACCCTATACCTGAAGTTTTCCTGCCGAAGCAGATGAGGGTGCATGCCCCCTGGGTTTCAGTCATGCCCTCCGAATCACTCGCGCTCATCAGGAGGACGGACTGGGGATTGATGAGACATTCCTTGCCTGAAAAGACCATTCAGGGTTGGTATATGACTATTTGTTATGTGTGAACCAGGGAATGAAAGCTAGTCTACGAGCTTGACCACTCTTCCTTTCTGCGGAAAACACATTAATCTAAAGAGTGAAGAGAAAATGGCTCCCATGCAATAAATATAGTCTCGTCCAAGGAGTAGATTATAATCCAGGGGTCCTTGGACTACCATTACATTCATGTGAATGGTTTTCCTTCTCAATGTTATCGGCACATTGGAAAGGATCCCTAACGGTTGACTGGTTCCTTTGTCAAAGCCTGTTAGATTTCTCATCTTAGGCAAAAGCGATGGCGAACCAAGCGCTTTCCAAGCAGTTGAGGAAAGGATACTCACATAAGCCCCTTCATCTATGATGGTACCGGCCATAACCATTCTATATACTTGAGCAATGATTCGGAATGGTACGCTAGCTGGTAAACAGGGTCTTCCTAGTAGATTCCAGTCAAAGGAAACAACGAGTTTGCTTGGAGGTGGGACCGAATAGACGACCAGGTATGACTCTGACGAACTTCCTTCCTGCGGTAAAGGAACGGGTAGACTACCCCCATGTTCATCAGAGTCTGTGCTTACGAAGAGAATTTGAACGGTGTCCTTCTTGTTTTCTTCGATGACTGTATCATTTGAAGATGGAACTTCTGAAGGCAAGATCGGGTCAACTGCCGCCTCGACCTTTTGACTTTCATTTGGTATGGACTCAGATGCTTTATCTTCAATGATAGACGCTTCGGCCGACCACAAGGGTGTGTCAGCCAGATTTTCAACTAGCAACGGACTCGGCAAGAGTTTTTTGTATCCAGGAGGAAGCCGTAACAGTGAAACCAGATGGTCATCCAAAACTCTTTTAGCTTCATCTAAGAAGGGACAACAGTGGACGGCGTGATCGCCTTCACACAATTTACAAGGAAATTTATATTTTCCTTTTTGTCCAGGGGCTTCACTTTCACTAGTTAACGATGTATGCTCAACATGATCGTCAGAGGTTGATGACAGCGAATTGTGCAAACGAGGAGACCAGTCCCTTAAGATCCGAGGGATGCAAGGACAATCTCGATGATAATGGTCTCCTTTGCAAACGACACATGGCGATTTAGGCCTGGTCAGTGCGGTGTGTGGATTTTCGCTAGATGATGCTTGGTTGCCCCTTTTCGCCTTTGGCTCCTTCTTCTTCTTCTCTTTCTTCCTCTTCTCTTTCTTCTTCTCAGTTACTTGATTTTGGATTTACCAGCTTCATCAAGCGAAGAGGAAGGAGGAGAGGAAGAATTGGACAAAGTAGAGGGTTGGGGGTAACTCTAATATCGTTTAGTTGCTGACTTGACTGTTCATGAATCACGGTATTCTGAACGACAGAAGTTGAGAAGAGCCATAAGGGCAAGCCGATTGTCAATCCTGGAAGAGACAATGTGGCCATATGGGGTGCACCAACATCTCCCCAAGAGGAGAAGGGATTAGGATTTCCTCCAAGGGGAACTCCTTGGTTGGTGGACTCCTTTTTTCTCAACTTAAGATCAACATAGGAAAGGTGATGATTGTTTCGTTTAAAATAAATTTTAGACGCTTTGACACAACTTGTTTTTTCAATTTTTAAGAGTCGAGAAAAAACAAAAGATGACTCTAGTCGCCTTCGATTTTCAATGAGCCTGAAGTGACAAGTGCTCAGATGGACCTTTTCCGTTAATGAGTCTAAAAAGGAACGAAAGCGACTGCTCTAGAAATATAGATAGAGGGATTACCAAACCAATCGCAAAACTGCAGAATAATTTTTGCGGTACGGCCGTCAATCTTCCTCAATGCTGTGTTGAGTGCATTGCGATCGATAGGGCAGCAGACACGGCTTCCTATGGATAAAGGATAAAGCCTATTGTGGTCTCCCAAAATATACTTGATGGTATGTGGGAGCACAAGTCCATACTGGAACTTATCGTCTCAAAGTGGAGGAATCACCCAATCAACAGTGAAAACAACAGTTACCAGGCTTTACGGTGCCAGAATACTTCTCTAGCCTAGACTTATAGATGTTGTGCGTTAGGTTCCAAAGCGTTTTTAGATTCATTAAATTTATTTTAGGGTTGATCTTGCTTAAGAAATTTTCCTTTCAGGTTCACCGCGTGATGTAGATGTAAAATTCCTAAAATGCAATCTAAGATGATAAACAGTCGTTTAATCTTCTTTCTGCAATGAAAATCCTAGTTACTAAGGAAAGAGAGATAACGTTCTTTCAACAAAGAGCAGAGAGCACACACTATATGCACTGTCCTAAATCAAACCAATAAACAGTCTAAATGCAAATGCACATGCATGTATTCGTTTTTAGCCTTCTTAATGTGTGAATGATAAAAAGAAAGCTAAGCGCAAATCAAAATTATTTTCCAAAACGACAATTACTAACAAGTTTCTTTTCAAAACAAAATGAGGACAATGACGACACTTTGTTATTTGGAATTGAAAACTTGCTTTCGACACTTGAAAAACTACTAACTCAAATCAAATACAAGAGTAACAGTGTAATCGACTATCAATAACGATCATATTCTTTTCTATGATTGAAAACGACACTTGCGACACTTTCAAATCAAGAAACAACGGTACAATTACGGTACTTCTTTTTAAAGGAGAACTGAAAATGACTCAAAAATACATAAAAACATTTACAGTTCTTTGGACAATGGAGGCAGAATAACATCAAAGGAAAAGGGGTTTCAAACAGAGGTGTACTGACTACCGGCAGCAAAACTCTTGAATAGAGCTGAAAAGAGTGAACACAGAAACCAAAATTTAGGAACAAGGCCTTGTCTGATCAGTGCACCTGTAACACAGTGAAACTGAAATGCAACGCACCTACTACACTCGAGAAGTGCGATGAATTTGAAGTTCACAGAACAGAGAGTGCGCTGGACTAGGGATGGGACTTTGATTGGATTCCAGGTCACAGTTTGCAGTTTAGTTCAGGTATTTAGTCCGAGCAAGTGGTAATCAGTAAATCAATCACAGGGGTAGATCTAAGGAGGTTACTAGAGCCACCATGAGGGCAATTAGAGAGCTTGTAAATCAATCGTTTAATTCATAAACAAAACCCGGAGATTGACTGAAGCAGCGTTGATCTACTTTGCACTTGCATAGGAAATGCAGTTCGAAGGCTAGCTGGCTTGACTTTAGGCTCTGTCTGTAAGTTTATAAAGTAAACAGTAGATGAACAAACAATCTACTCGCTCCCCAGCGGAGTCGCCATTTTGTTATCCGGAAAACTAGTTTCTATGAAGAGCTGCTAGTCCCACTAAGGCTGGTAGCTACCTTAGAAACAAACACACTAAAAACTACTTTCGTTTTCCTTTATGAGAAATAGATAAGAGAAGAATAAGGAGACCAACCTCTGTCTTGCACTTGGTTCATTGCTCAATTCCTCTCTCTTCTGCTAGGTCTTTGCCACTCGCTTCCTTGTCTACCCAGCTTCAAGGAGTACCTGTAGAATCAAAGCAGCATAACACTATCCAAGAACATATATCTATTATCATAAACAATATAGGATCAGATGTACATTGAGCACACAAATGCATAAATAATCAATCATATAAGAATGTGGAGGAAAACTTGAATAGCTTTATTGATAATTAAGAAAGAGCAAAGAGGATTACAACCAATTGTTCTGAACCAGCATCATCCTCTCAGCAAGAAAGCCCTTCTTCACTTCATGAAAAGCTTAGATCACCCAACACTATGATATTGCACCAAGAAACTAACAACACTTCCTTACAAGATACAAAATTCCAGCCCCCTGGATCTCTGGGATGAGGGATCCATATATAGATGTCTGTAGTGTCTTCTCTCTGATAGTTCTTGATTCCACTTGGAGATTGATGATCTCTTACTCATCCCTGGTCAAATTCAGAGAGGAAAGTGTCACAGGAGAGGTTTCTGGAAGATTCCATGCTCCTCCACCTTGCGGATTGACCCTGCCATTTGTCCCTTCTTACCCATCGCACCCCATAGAAGGGATTTTTGACATGCATTGCACCTACTGTGCGTATTCAGGTGGGATGCAACGCACTTTGCCTATGGAGCAGGTGCAATGGTCCAGTTTTGACCAGTTCTGAGTAGTTTTTCATGGAGAACTTCTGGGAGATGGTGTAATCAATTGACCTTGTTCTTTTAGGGGTTGGAACAACACCTTTAGGGACTTAGGAGCCCTTGGTTTATGGACATTTATGCTTGGGGTTGCAGTGCCCAAAAATGTCTATAACAATAAGTAAGCATTGTTATGTTGTTAGAGTCTTGTTCTTTTGGTGTGATTAAGGATGGAACTCAAGCTGGATGAGTGACATGGAATCGAACTTCTTTGGTTGTATCTCTTCCTTCTAATTAATAAAGTTGTTTACAGCTTTTCTCATATTCTTTTCTTTATGTATGATGATTATATGTGTAAATTATTTCGATTCCATTTGCTTATAGTAGATAGATATATTTCATTGATTGGTTTTTATCCTCTATTTATGATTGCAGGTACTCATCGAGCAGATTCAATTCAAGAAGGAGTGACGGGAGCTATTCAAAGGAGACAAAGGGAAGCGAAAGATAAAAAGTAGGTCCCTTGTCTTATTTATCTTCTATAGAAAAAGTTTAAACTCTTTAAATATGTTGTTCTGGGTGTAGCTACCCACCTAGGGAAATTGTATTTATCCATAGATGCAAAATTGCACATAACAAGTACAATCTCCTCTTGTTCTAGCGAAGGAAAATTCTCAAATAACTCTTTCAGATCTTGGAAACTATAGGACTGAATCTGAGTATTTAAGAATTCAATATACTTCTCAAGTATTTCAGCAAACGACTTGAGAACACAAACTTTAATTTCAAATAGAAATTTGCATGATTTCAAACAATAAAACACAAACGTTGAAAAAATGTCATCAATTTGATAATCTTCAAACTCATCCCAAAATTCTCTTACAACTTCAACAGAAAGAGAAACTTTTACATATTGTGACATCATCGCTAATGCGAAAACCAGTTGTACAATTTAAGCTCTAGATTCTTCAGTCAATGGAGTCGCCATGAAATCTTTGAGATCTAGATTCTTTAACATGGAGTCGCGAGGTGAATGTTTCAGCCTTCATATATCTGACTGTTGTCCACCACCAACTATCAGATCTGAAATTTCATAATATTTCTTGAGGAAGATAAAATGTTTCTTCCCCAGTATGGTCACTAAAATTTTAGCACTCTATATTTCTTAAGACTGTGAAAGAAATGCAAAGGTGACCACAAAACCACTTTCAATTCTAGAAGCTAGCCCTCCTAAACTTAGAGAGGGATTTCTCTATTAGATTTAGCTTTGTTTTCTTTTAGAATTTTAGGCTAGATTTGAAAGTTCAAGGTTTGGTTTTTGAATAGATTGTTTGGTTGTCTAGTTGATAATGTAAGAAGGCACCATTGGGCAATGAAGTCAATTTGATTTAGGTGGATCTTTTCAGTAGTGATAGATGAGTTTGATAGGGAAAGGTAGGCATATTCATTGGATATTATATGATTGACGAGATGGGAAAGAAGAGATGACTAAGTATCCATTAAACATAGAGAAATTAAGAATTATATTGCTTAACTTCAGCTGAAAACATCGAAATTGTTCAAAAGATAGAATTGAGTGTATTAAAAAAAAATGAGATTCTTTATTTTCTTTATACAAAGAAGATCAGAAGCACATGTGAAATTACATAGAAAGGAAAACATGTTAACAAGAGAGAATATCACTTCACCAACAAAATCTGACACATGAATCCTAAAAAGCTTCTATATTACTAAAAATTTGTCGAGTGGAACTTATGGAGCAGATTTACATCAATAGTGCTATTCTTCCATACAAAAATCAACACATGTAAGTACTGTTACAACATATTTATAGAATTTCTACTAAACTTTCTTCAAATTGCAAAAAAGTAACTGATTACAAAATATTCTCTAACAATTTCTGGAAAAATCTAAACAATAAATTAAAAACAACATAATATCTCCAAATTATCTGCTAGAAATATTTAAGTGTTTGCAAGTATCTTGCATTGAAATCTAGAATTGGTTCATTGACTGTTGGAAATCTATAGAAATTATCCTCAATCTACTAATCTTATGTTGTTAGGTGTCTTAGACTGATCTCGATGCACTTGAAATCTTGAAAAAGGTGGAAATTGTCTTCACAAAATTAGCTAACTGCCCTCTTAAATCTGATTGCTCTACCTTTGAGTTCTATTTCTGTCATTTTTTCTTTTTATCATCTTTTGAATACTTTATTTTGTTGAAAATATTTGGAAAAATACAAAATAATATATTTTGAATAATATTTCCATATATTTTGATGAAATTCATAATATAAATTTCAAAGTATTTATTTGAATGATTTATAAAACCATCATGTTTTCAAATACATTTGTTGTTTCCAAAATTCATCGCTTGTTTTCTAAATCCATGCCTTGTTTTTTCTTCCCATGGATTTTGAAACCCATGTGTTGTTTTTCCATGGCTAGTAAATCATTTTTATTTTGCCTTTTACCCCTTGAAGAATATTTGGATGGATTTCCAAAACCATGTGTTGTTTCTACTAGCCTTTATTTTTCTTTCAATTGCAACTCTAAATTCAGATGTACATGTAAATTCTTTTTACATCCATAAAAATATTTCTTAAATGTATAAAACATTTCTTTATATACATTCCACCAAAATTTTATTTCACCTGTAACTTCATTTACTTGTACCTATAAATTTATTTCATAAATTTATGACCTGTAAATTTCCTTTCACCTCATCACATTTGACTCATCCTCCTTCATTCGTAAACATATTTCTTAAGATATGAAATTTCTCTTTATATACTTTCCCACCACAATTTAAATGTATTTCCGCCATAATTTAAATGTATAGGAAAAATGTTTTTTTATGGGATAGGTAGTAAATAGTTTTTAGGAGGGGGTGTGGAGTGAAGCAAGAGCTGACAACTATAAAAGGCAGTAAATTTGAAAATAGCTTTATGGACCCCCTTGGTTAAATGTCAGAGGGCTTGGGAGTCCGTGATTAATCAATAACCATTGGTTTGACTTTGCACATATCTTGATGCATGAAAGGGTAAGGTGATTTAATATTTAAGTGGGCGAGTCCGTGATTAATCAATAACAATTGGTTTGAATTTGCACATATCTTGATGCATGAAAGGATAAGGTGATTTAATATTTAAGTGCGCGGTGGACCATAGGCTTTGACTTTTGGATTTTTGACTTTAGCTGACGTATGATAAATAAATTTAATAGATAAAGTTTATAGATTTTATTATTTTTGAACTAATTTTGATAATTCAAATAAATATTTTCACACGAAGGCCTTTTTCCTTTGTTTTATAGTGCAAACTTCAACTTGCTCTTTGTTTTGATCTAGATTTCAGTTTGAAGCACTAGATATACTGTTGGAAAGATGCTTTTGAGAACTTTTCCATGAAAAAACCTTCAACATGATCTAGCATGGAATTTATATGCAAAAATATCCTAAACATTCAAACTTGTCTTGACCACTAGACTTCAAAAATTAAATGGCTCCTTGGACATGCAACCTTTAGGCTATGACACCTAGTGATTCATAGGCTAAACTTTACCAATAGATTCCCAAAATAGATAACTGCACAAATAGAATAACTATATTATAGGACCCTAATAGTGGCTCCATTTGGGATGGCATCCTCCCAGTTAGGTGCCAACGAACATCATAGCCTAGTAGCCTTGATCGATTGGGCAGATCTAAAATCTGCAACATGCTTTGTCACTAAACCTTTGCAACTAAAAATCATTTGATAATCTGTTATATTCCTCAAACTGAATCAAATCCATTCTTCAAACTAAAATCTAAATTGTATACTGAAAACTGAAAACTCTACTGCAATTTGAAACTAAAAATAATGCTCAAAGCGTGGAGCTTATTTATGTACATACCAATCTACCTTGACAGATAAGAAGCTACTAAATCAAATGAAACAAAAATTCCAATGGATCCAGTCAAGTAGTTCTTGAAATAAGTGGACTGCTTGACTGCACATCAAGAAAATTAAATCTGGAAAATGTAGTAACAATGGAAACTGATGATGGATCTGGTTCTCATAGAGAAAACATGGCTGAAAACTCAATCTGAAAAAACTCTTCATGTAGTTTGCTATGGGATCAATAAACACATGATATATTAGTTCATCCTCTAGGTATTGAATGACTAGTTTAACATGGTTGATTTCTTGAGTTGTATCCTCAATGTTAAACCACGATTTTAACAGTACAATGTCATTCTTGTGTTGAAAAATAGAATATTCATCAATCTAAAAATCAAAGGGCAGTACAATATCCTCTTGTTTTACTAATGGAATATTTTCAAAGAGCTGTTTTGTACCTTCGAAACTATAGGACATAATTTGAGTATTTAAGAATTCAATATCCTTCTCAAGTATTTCAGAAAATGACTCAATAAAACAAACTTTAATTTTGGATGAAAATTTGCATGATTTCAAACAATAAAACATGAACATTGAAATAACTTCATTAATTTGATAATATGAAAACTCATCCCAGAATTATTTTACATCTTCAACAGAAAGAGAAACTTTTACATCTCGTGACATCGTGACTAATGCAGCAAGCAACTGTCCAATTTAAGCTCTAGATTCTTCAGTTAGTGGAGTCACCATGAAAGCTTTGAGATCCAGATTCTTTAACATGGAGTCACCAGGTGAATGTTTCAGCCTTCATATGTCACACTGTTGTCCACCACCAGCTATCAGATTTGAAATTTGATAATATTTTCTAAGGAAGATAAATTGTTCCTTCCCTAGTATGGTCAAAAGAATGTTAGCACTGTGTATTTCTTAAGATTGTGAAAGAAATGTAAAAGCTAACCACAAAACCACTTTCATGTCTAGAAGCTAGCCCTCCTAAACATAGAGAGGGATCTCTTTGTTAGATTTAGATTTGTTTGATTTTAGAATTTTAGGCTAGATGTGCAAGTTCAAGGTTTGGTTTTTGAATAGATTTTTTGGTTGTTTGGTTGATAATGTAAGAAGTGACCATCAGGCGATGGAGTTGATTTACTTTAGGTGGATCTTTTTAGCAGTGACATATGAGATTAATAGGGCAAGGTAGGCAGATTCATTGGATCTTATATGCTTGATGAGATGGCAAAGAATAAATGACTAAGTATCCATCAAACATAGATAAATTAATAATTCTTTTGCTTAACTTTGGTTGAAAATATCAAAATTTTTCAAAAGACAGAATTGAGTGTATTTAAACAAATTCAGATTCTTTATTTTCTTTGAACAAAATATATTAAAAGCACATGTGAAATTATAGAGAAGGGAAAACACAATAACAAGATGTTTTACTATCAACATTTCTAACATATCTAGCATACCATGCAACAAAAAGTACAGGCATACCAAGGATACCAAGTTGCTTTATGACCATGACAACCAAGTGATTAACTCAACCATATCTAGCATACCTTGCTACTCCTTTTCCATAAAAATGTATGCAACATCATGAAATTTCAATCAGCTCAATCATGCAATAAAAACATCTCAAAGCAAGTTGTTGATTGGTGCATATATTGATTGTGAAATTAGATCAATATGCGTTGTTGTTCCTTTCTCAATACCTTTCTTACTCTTATTGTTTCTTTTCCAACAGTCTCTTGCAACATCCTTTCCTTACTACTTTGTTACTCCTTTTCTGTGCTACTAGTTCTTTTCCATCAATGACAACACAATCAACAATATCCCCCTTTAGCATTGATGGTAGCACAATGATCCTCATTTTAAAACAAAATAATAAACCCCATGCCTCTATTTATGCCTCTTCTTTTACCTCCCCCTTTGACATTGACGGAAAGAGGTCTTTATAATATATATATATATATATATATATATATATATATATATATAAACATTGCTGCTATATTAACTAATTATTGAGCATATAATAAGTTGTTTCATTCACTACTACAACTCAAGCATGTTCATCCTATAGATGAATCATCTTCAAGTATGGGTAAAAATATCATCCTCATCTGAATTGGCGTACGCCAGATATTTTCCCATATTTGTAGTCGTATAAACTATAGACTTTTCTACAAATGAAATATATCTATATGCATGATTATTGAATTTTCCATTCATTTCATTTGATTTCCCTCTATAAGCACTCTATCTTGTCATGAAGTCTGTCTAATTGTAGCAAGAAAAGGCTTCATTTGACTTGTGTCTTAGTGAAATGAATAAATTTGAATTCGACTTCAATCAACATGAGTTGATAGGTTGTTAGCAAGAGTGACATGGCCAAATCACTCAGTTAAGTCACTCAATTCGAGTTTGTGGGAAAGTAGTAGAGTTGCGTACAAGTTGATGGTTAAGTTCTAACTGTCTAGTGGTGTTATCTTTAGTGTTTAACAGTTGACTAAGCTCTATTCTAGAATAGATTCATTCAACATTTTAGTTGAGTAGTGTAACTATTTAAAACTCAACTAACACTCAGTTAACTAGTTCATTTACTAAAGATAGCCCTATTCATGCATGCAATTCGAATTGCCTAGTGAATTTGGAGGGAAAATGAAATTTTTAATTATTATTGTATCTGGTGAGCGTACATAGTTTGTTCCATGTAGGCGATCTATTTTCCTTGGGAATTGTGCAAGGAAATAAGAGCGTTCCTTATTCTTGAGGAGTATAATTGCACAAGAAAATAGAAGGAAGCAAAAGCCAATTTTGTCTAAGTATTGATCAAAGCATACTTAGGGAGAGAGACAAGTACTGTAGTGCAAAGGGAGCTTCAGGCATTGGAGTATTCATTGTAGTGGATCATTTTTCTTCTCTAGTATAATAAAAATAGAGGATGGATATTCCCAGATGGGTTCCCTAATAACAAAAGAACTATGTTCATATCATAGAGCCATATAGTCACATGAAGGATTTCTTTGCAGTGTGAAACCCTTGGCCTGTGGAAGGAGAGGTGGAGGCCCTTTAAGGATTCACTATGAACCCAAGACAAGGAGTGGCCTTAAGAGTGACTATGCCATCATGCCTGGAATTCCCTATCCATGCACAAGGAATGTTTAAGGGTTAAGAAGTCATTAGAGTGTCTTTCGCCCATACTTAGGAGGGGTAGCACCATATGGTGCATTAGTAAGCCACAAATTCTAGTACCAAACAATAATGTTGATCTTGATGTTTAAAAGCCCTTTTTGGAAGAATCATGGTCGAAATTAACCGCAACAAGTGATCTACAAAGACGTGGAGCAAGGTCTCATGATCACCATTGAAATCCAAATTTGGCTCATTGCTTAAGGATGGGTATATTTCCTCTGGTTGGGCCATGTTGAAGATAGAAGTCAAGCAATGTTGTGGCAGAAGAAGGTTGGGACTTAGCTATATAATGATGTCATCCATCTTATCTATTAACTAGGAAAGAACCTACCCATGGATGCCTGGAATTGGCGCGCCTGATTTCCCCTCTAGCATGTTTGAACGAATATATGATGACATGGCCTAGAGGTAGATCCTGGAAGGTTTAGCCTAGAAGTTTGTTTTTCATAATGATGTGATCAACTAGGATGATTCCAATTGGGATGAGTTTACTGACACGGGAGCCTCACAATCATCGCATTGGTCAAAGTAGAGCCCATCATCCTACTCATCCCGCGGGTCCAAGATTGCATAAAGTTTAAATAAGGAGTTCTAGAAAGGCACAATATGATGTGGGGTGGGCTAGGTTAGCCTCCACATAATCATGGTAGCTGCTCTATTAGACAGGAAAGGACCCACTTGATAGTTCATCCCATTGGGTTCACGCCAGAACATTTTCAAGGATGCATGTGGAAGGGAGTGAGGTGTGTAGTGAGGGATGATGTTGCAGTTCCAGCATGTGTCTCAATTAGGAGTAAGGGACATGCAATGGTGTGGCCCACTAAACCACGTGTCCTAGAGGATCTTTCCTGACTATTTAAAGATTGGAGATTAATGGTAGTTACGGGACAAAAGAGTCGATACGACATAATTCAACTACCATGGTAAGACAAGTAAGCTCAGTTACATCTCCATTAGTGTAGGACAGGCCCGCAGTTAAGTTTTCCCACAATTTCTAGCACAGAAAGGAGGCCGTAATGAATAATGAAGGATAGTGTTGGGGTAAATTCACTAATATGTATTCATTCATTGCGACCCACCTAAGATAATTATAAGACCATTGAACGGAATCATCAAGATAGTGTACTAGTATGAAGTAGGAATTATGGCATGGTGATGTACAACTTGGGGCAATCCAAGCATAGCACACGTTGTAGGGTGAGATCCATTAGACCACATAGGCTTAGACATGCTTACCCAAAATTCCACAAGATGTGCACCTAATAGGGTGTTGGGATTAGGGAATCATGATAACGTGGTGCTCCAGCATTAGGAGTACTACAGGGAAAAGCCCCACCATATTGGAATGTGTGTTTAGAGATGCGATGATGGTTTTTCTAGATTTGGAACCTACTTTCGAGGGGGGTTCCTATAGTGGAGCTGGAATAAGAGCTCGACCCCTGAAGGTTGATGTGATTCATTAATCCTCCATTGGAAGGTATTCCTGCACTTCCCATCTCAGGGGGTGACTTCATTATAACTCGTTTGCATGTTGGCCCGTCGAGACCCTTGTGTAATGACTTCACCATTGAAATGAGTGGGGATTGTCTAGTCAATTTAACGTCTTAAATTCCTCTATATAAATTATCAATCCAGGTATCGTAAACTGATAAAGTGTGCTGCACCATATGTGCTTAGTTAACCTTTTTCTTACTTCGTTGTTTTATAGATTTTTTTTTTTTTTGGGTTTTGTTCTTGTTGATCTCCTAAAGTGTCTAATGCAAATGGAAATCATATTCTAAGGTCTTAAGAATAATTTTAAAGGTCAATTATGGATGCAGATTTCAAGACAAGGTTTATGTCCCTAATGGTAACTTCCAAAACTTAGCACTTCAAAAGATCTCAAAACATGTTATTGATGAAATTAGTAGTTAAACAAGAATGGAAATGTGCTGCTATTCAAATAAAAAAAATGATGAACTATTGATCATGAAATCACTATCTCTGTTGTTTGTCTAAATACATAAATAAAAGTTAAGCTATTGCACTCAACAAATCAAAAACTGCAAACTAATAAAAGTAAAATCAAATCACATCATTCATAGTCCGATAGCTGGCCAGGTAGTCTAAGCTATGGCTTTAGGAGATAACATCAATGATATGAGGAATTTGATATCTAATTGTAGAAAAATAAAGCTAACATCAAATCACATCATTCATAGTCCGATAGCTCGCCAGGTAGTCTAAGCTATGGCTTTAGGAGATAAAGTCAATGATATGAGGAATTTGATATCTAATTGCAGAAAAATAAAGCTAAAATCAAATCACATCATTCATAGTCCGATAGCTCGCTAGGTAGTCTAAGTTATGGCTTTAGGAGATAACGTCAATGATATGAGGAATTTGATATCTGAACTAACTAATAAAGCAAATGAATAAGAATGAAATCAAAGCATAACTAAAATTGAAAAGCTAAAAAAGAAAGTCAGCAGAGAGGCAAATCTAATGTCACTATTTGATGCAAAAACATGTAAAGAAAAACTAATCTACAATCAACCGGTTGAGCGCACTTACATGAATTAAAATTGCATGAATGGAAAATATAATCTATCAAACTTGAAAGCAATCAAATGACATAATGAAATCAAAGTAAAATTAGAAAATGAAATCTACTCTACCGTACATTGTAATAAGCTCCATGACATCTACTTCACATCTCCTTCCATGTTGAGAACATCAAAGCTTTATTCAAATTCTTCAAAATTAAAAAGTACAACAAAGCTCTCCAAAGCTTTCAATAGCCATCAAGGAAGAACTACAAACTCCAAGCTAAGCTAAGACTCACAAGCTAAGCTCTAAACTCTAAGCTAACAAATGAAGGAGAAAGATCTCCTATTTATACAAAAAGATGAGAAGCCATCTCATTAATGAGAATCCATGAATCTCTCCGTCTACCTCTAGAGTACTAATCAAAATAGGAACTAATAAGGCTCATGTCTTCTTAGAGTTTCAATACAATTAGGAGATGTGACACATATCCTCATGATCCTATGATTCTTTCCACTCAAATTCGAATTTGGCCTTAGAGTGCCACATAAGGGTCTTCTAGAAGTCTCCTTTTGACCTACACATGTCAACAATCTCAACCCACTTGTTAGGTATAAGCATATGCACATTATTTTCTAATTTTTAACCACAAATTCACTTAAAAAGGCTAAGAATTAATAAAGTTTGTAAAAACAATAAGTGTGGCCCAATGATAATGAAAGTGGGATGAATGTAGTGACATAGTAGTGAAATGGAGGTGATATAATGGACATAATAGTGAAAGTGTAATGGAAATTAATGACATTTTAAGACCCAACATACCCCCCAACTGAAGTTATTGTATGTCCTCATGCAATATATATTACATTAAATCTTTTGATCCTTGAGCTTTGGCTTAACTTTGCATGATATCATTTGATAATTTCATATTTTCATAAAGTGTTTTACTTGAATTGCAACATGGTTGGTTCTTGTGTTACAACTAATTTTTTTGTTGTTTTTACATTCGATTTTGATCTTTGAGCTTTGCATAATGATATTTTGATTATTTTTTCAAAGTATATCTTTATTACATTGCATGATGGTTGGTTCTTGTGTGACAACCATGATTTTGTTTGTATCCAATTTATCCTTTAAGCACTTTTTTGAAAATCCATTGTATGCTCGTAATAACAATGTAATAGTTAATATATGTTGGAAGTATGTGGGATCTTGAGTATGATATGGACATGGCAAGATATGAAGATGAATGTATTCCCCCCGCGAACTGATGGTATTGACAATTTTATGAAATGAGGAAGAGAAATGTTTTTCCAACAATTATCATTCCATCTTTTTATGGAATTCTATGGTCAAAAGTTAGAGAATGACGTACCTTAACTTACCCTTTGGAATGGATGAGTTGTGTGTTTGGTGGCTACAAAATTATGATCATATTCTTCTTCAAGTGGCTGAAAAAGAGGAGTCATGGATAAAGAGATAAGATGACTTTTTATTGCTTCTACTAAAACTTGCTGAATCTGCTCCAAAATGCTGAAAATAATAGTCTTCATGTCTTCAAAACTCATTGGCACAATTCCTACTATGTGAAAAGATATTCTGATGTCGAACATAGTATGAAATTGTTGACTTAGTGGCCATTAATGGATGCCACTAGTCAAAACGAGAACTCTCACCATTGATGACAATGAGAGTCAAGATGCCCAAACACATCTTGCTAGGGACGAATGAGTTTGCCGATGTTGAGTCACCTAGAAGATCTGATGAACAATGAACATTAATGTATTCCCATTTTTTTTCAGCATGAGAACTTGCCATTAAGGCATGCAAGCCTCAAGGTGTTTTTACAAAGAACTTAGACTCAAAGGACTATGGACTCAATAATTTGCATTGAAGCAGGGCTTATTTGCGAAATGAAAATGACAAGAAATAGAAGATGAAAATGGAAGATGGTAATGGAGATTAGAAATGGCGATGGGAAATAAGCATGTGAATGAGCCTCTTGCTTTTATTTGTGAGTTATGAATGGAAAAAAAGAGATGGAGAGCGTATGTGAATGTAAATGGAAAATATGGAGTGAAATGAGGTGAATGGTTTATTATGAAGTATGGATGTGATGGAGACAATAGTATCTGAAAATTTTTCAAGTGTTTGGATCTGATTTTGCATCAGCATATTTCCTCTTTGTTGTTGATCATCCTCTTATGAAACAAATTGGTCTCTTAGAGAGACACCATTCTCTTGTAGTCATTTGTCCTTCCTCCTGGAACCTGCAAAAAGAAACTAATACTTCTTCTGCAATGGAATGTGAGATTATCAAAGGAGAGAGGTTATCAATCTCTCTAGTTATGATATTTACACACAAAACTAAGAATTTGTATTAATGAAAGAAGTTCTCAAAGGAAAAATCAAAAGAATTTATACCTGCTTTTGAATTGGTGCCCGAAGTTGAATGTTGCTTCTTTTCAGCAATTTATTTCATTATTTTCCATTTCAAACTCTAATGATGGATTTCTCATTGTGTAGATCCTGTTGAGATCTTTCCAATGATACTTTAACCTTCAAAATCTGATTTTGTATGAGAAAGTTAGGCTGATTTGAACAATGAGGTTTTTCAGCTGCGGAATTGGAGAATCGCTGTGGAATTGGACTTTAGCTGCGGAATGTCGACGGTTTATGTAGCTAAAAGTCTTGAATAAAAATTTAACCATTCATCTTTCATCATCAGTCCAAAATTAATCAATACCTTCAAAAAAGTGAGCAAATAACTTATTCATTTCATTGATTCAAAATTATTATTTTTTTCTTGACATGCGGCGACTTAGTGTGGCGACTTAGTGATAACACACAACTTGACTTCCCTTTGATCGGGCTATTTTTCATCAAATTGGATCAAATGAATAGGACACCATCCATGTACTGAAATTTTCCCAGCTACCCATGTGGCTCGTTTTTTCTCTCGACACTTGTAACCTACAGAAGTAATAAAATGGTTGTGGAATTGCCAGTTAACTGCGGAATCAAGCTGCATTCCGCAACTAAAAGACAACCAACCATTAGTTTTGATTTTTTTTTTCTTCATATGTATAGAGTATTATTTTGCAGACCAACTACTACAACAATCAAACTTGTTTTGGATTTGACAATTCTCAAGAAACCATTTCCCAAAATTTCATAGTTGTTGAATGAGATAGCCATGGTTTTTTTTACATTTCCTTTGATAGAGTTTAGTTGTTTTTGGTTCAAGCATGCATATACGTGCCTTCCTTAATATGCTTTTCAATTGTGGATACCCATCCATGAATTTAGGCCCGTCCGGTTTTGCTCTTAGTAAAAGACCCATTCCTTCTTCCTGCCTTAAAATATGTTTGTGAGTGATGGACTATGAGTAATGGATTGACGGAGATGAAAAAATTGTGTTAGCGGGGAATGGAGAAGGTTTGTGGAGGAGAACCAGTAGTTATAAATGGAAGAGCAGAGAACAAGTAATGAGGATGAGTTCACGGAGATGTAAACAAGCCAGAAATAACAACCGCAACTTCTATGGGATGGTATGGGAATAGAGTGAGCCTGACTTTTGAGCTAGAAAGGACATAATTGCTGACCATAGCTCATGTTTAAAACATCTCCCAGGAATATTAAGATGAAAATTCTGAAAAATAACACCAGCTACCTGCATGGGATTCATTCCACTTCGTGGCATACGTAAAATAGCCAACTCCCATAAGATCACACCAAATTTAAAACTCTGCAACATGGATACATATAATCAGTCGTAACTGAAGTATGAGTCAGGAGAGAAATTGCTAGTCATTAAAGTCAAGATTGAATTCCAAGAAGCTCCATGCCATGTCTATCAATCGACTGTGAAGAGCCGTATCCAACCAGTTCACGTAGTGGAGTTAATCACTAAATAGAGCCGTATTCAATTAGGATTGTTGTTAATCGGCAGAGCAGGTGTTAGATGGGTGGCAAAAGGTGGGAGAATATAATCAGCAAATGGTTAATTATTAGCACGCCATTGATTTCATGTCAGAAGAAGCTGAATTAAATCAACTGTCAGTCAATTAATTCAAATCCCATTTTTTTCCTCACGGCCTGCAAAAATGGGCTTCAAAGAACAGAGAGATTCTCCTAGACCACCACGAATTTCTTAAAACCATTTATGGGTTATCTAATTGACCCTATTGGCAAAAAAAATCATGTTTTAGTTTTTTCAAATTCGTCTCCATTTGGCCAAATCATGCGTTCAAAGTTTGAAGTTTTTTCTATTCTGCGTTTTTTTTGAGTTGATGTTTTTACTATTCTGGATTTTATGAATTACTGCATTGGGCTTTTTGGGTTTCATTTGCTGTGAAATGGCTCTTGAGGCTAGCTATTTACCTATACAGTAAGGAGATATGCATTCTAAATCCAAGTTTTAAGATCTCCATATAATCAAATCCCTGTAGCCTCGTGCTAAACAACGTGTTTGATTTGTAGTGCAGTTTTAATCACATTCCCCCTTGTAAGTAACCCAACCAGTTTCTCATTATTGTCCACTATAAGCAGTCTGCATTGGCCTGGTTTATTTAGTGTTGTGTGCCTAGGAGTGTTTAAGCTTGTCTCGACCAAAGATAGAGGGTTGCGTTCTTTGTAATGAACCTCTGCTCAATTGATATCATCACAATATACTCCTATATAATGCTCCCAGATATTGTATGGCTCGCATCTCATTGGAAATTTATCGATTTCCTTATAAATGTTGGTAGACATCTCTATATAGTTATGGTCTCAGTTGGGATGTTCCAGCAAGACAGAGGGATAGAAGAAATGATTGAGATGAGAAATAGCAGTTGTAACAATGCTGATGATACTCCAGCAATGGATGGAATATAGATGACTGTTTAACATTTTCACTAACATTGACCTGCTACTGTTGATTACAAGAGTCAGGGAAACAACTGGAGGATGCTATTGCAGGTTTTTTTTATTTTCTTTTGCAGGTTCGTTTTAAGGCTAAAGCTTGAACAGGAATGTAGATTTTCTATTGAGGCCACAGTGGAGACTGGAATTGGGAATAGCCTTTGATTGGTTTTCTTTTTTTTTTCCTCTGAAATTGTGAAATTTTATAAGAAGGATTAATGATTTTTAATTTCAGGCACCAAAGACTTCAAGAAAATGTGCTAAAAACAGGACTTTGGCTGAGGTCTCAAGCTGATTTTTTAATAAATCTGGCCTGGGTGACTAAGATAAGATCCATGTCGGGACAATTCTGGAGATGCCCATGTGGTCGGTTTCTTCATTAGATGCCTGTAACCTATTAAACCTTGAAATTAGCTGCGAAATTCACAATTAGCTGCGGAATCAGGCCACATTTCGCAACTAAGTTGCAAAATCTTATTAAAATACGATAGAGTGTTTTGAGGACCACTACAAACCATAACCAGTCAATCTTGGACAATTGAACCTATCAAAGCAGTTGGGTTTCATAATTTTATTTTTTTATTTTATTGAATCAATTGAAATGATGAAGTTTATTTTGTCTCCTTTTTTTTTTTTTTTTTTCTTTTTCTAATCATCTAGATCACACAAAGTGCAGGAGGAGAGCATACTCAAGAATTATAATTTTTTTTTTTACATAAAAATCCTTTTCTGGTCCTCCAAATCACACAAAGTGCAAGAGGAGAGCATACTCAAGAATTTTTAATTTTTTTTTTAGATGTAATAAATAAGCTCTCCTAATTACACTTCCCCGGCAACGACGCCAAAATGTCTAGTCAATTTTACATCTTAAATTACTCTATACAAATTACCAATCCAGGTATCGTAAACTGATGAAGTGTGGTGCACCATATTTGCTTAGTTAACCTTTTTCTTACTTCGTTGTTTTATAGATTTTTTTTTTTTGGGGGGGGGGTTTGTTCTTGTTGATCTCCTAAAGTGTCTAATGCAAATGGAAATCCTATTCTAAGGTCTTAAGAAGACTTTTAAAGGTCAAGTATGGATGTAGATTTCAAGACAAGGTTTACGTCCCTAATGGTAACTTCCAAAACTTAGCACTTCAAAAGATCCCAAAACATGTTATTGATGAAATTAGTACTTAAACAAGAATGGAAATGTGCTACTATTCAAATCAAACAAATGATGAACTATTGATCATGAAATCACTATCTCTATTGTTTGTCTAAATACAGAAATAAAAGTTAAGCTATTGCACTCAACAAATAAAAAACTGCAAACTAATAAAAGTAAAATCAAATCACATCATTCATAGTCTGATAGCTCGTTGGGTAGTCTAAGCTATGGCTTTAGGAGATAATGTCAACGATATGAGGAATTTGATATCTAATTGCAAAAAAATAAAGCTAAAATCAAATCACATCATTCATAGTCTGATAGCTCGCTAGGTAGTCTAAGCTATGGCTTTAGGAGATAACGTCAATGATATGAGGAATTTGATATCTAATTGCAGAAAAATAAAGCTAAAATCAAGTCACATCATTCATAGTCCGATAGCTCGCTAGGTAGTCTAAGCTATGGGTTTAGGAGATAATGTCAATGATATGAGGAATTTTATATCTAAACTAACTAACAAAACAATGAATAAGAATGAAATCAAAGCATAACTGAAATTGAGAAGCTAAAAAAACAAAGTCAACAGAGAGGCAAATCTCATGTCACTATTTGATGCAAAAGCATGTAAATAAAAACTAATCTACAATCAACCAGTTGAACACACTTACATGAATTAGAATTGAATGAATGGAAAATCTAATATATCAAACTTGAAAGCAATCAAATGACATAATGAAATCAAAGCAAAATTACAAAATGAAATGTACTCTACCTTACATTCTAATATGCTCCATGACATCTACTTCACATCTCCTTCCATGTTGAGAACATCAAAGCTTTGTTCAAACTCTTCAAAATTACAAAGTATAACAAAGCTCTCCAAATCTTTCAAAAGTCATCAAGGAAGAACTACAAACTCCAAGCTAAGCTAAGACTCACAAGCTAAGCTCAAAACTCTAAGCTAACAAATGAAGGAGAAAGATCTCCCATTTATACAAAAAGATAAGAAGCCATCTCATTAATGAGAATCCATGAATCTCTCCCTCTACCTTTGGAGTCCTAATCAAAATAGGAACTGATAAGACACATGTCTTCTTAGAGTTTCAATACAATTAGGAGATGTGACACATATCCTCATGATCCCATGATTCTTTCCACTCAAATTCGAATTTTACCTTAGAGTGCCACATAAGGGTCTTCTAGAAGTCTCCTTTTTACCTACACATGTCAACAATCTCAACCCACTTGTTAGGTATAAGAATATGTGCATTATTTTCTAATTTTTAACCACAAATTCACTTAAAAAGGCTAAGAATTAATAAAGTTTGGAAAAACATAAGTGTGGCCCAATGATAATGAAAGTGGGATGAATGTAGTGACATAGTATTGAAATGGAGGTGATATAATGGACATAATAGTGAAAGTGTAATGGAAATGAATGACATTTTCAAGACCCAACAGGGATCCACCCAACACCTTCATGATGGTTAAGCAATCGACAGATAATAAAGTGTCCTACTTACGGATCATCGGGATGGGGTAGATGGAATGATGCGTCTGTTTGGAACAACGCAGGAGACATAACAAGAGTTACCATGGCATAATGGTGAGGTTGATCCTGATTAGGTTGGAGATCAGGGTTCAGGCCCAGAAAGGAGAAATATACACAACAATGAGTTTGGACCCTGACTATCCTATGAGCCTGTTGGGTAGTGGATCCCCCGTGTAATGGTTTTGGGGCTTAAATCCCACATTTTTGGATATTGGCACTGTAAAAGCTCCACGAAGTGCACAGAGCATGATTTGTAAGGGGTTAAGTCTAAGGGTAGTCCGCCCTAAAATATTGTAAATTAATATAGAATGTGTCGGCCTACCCATGGTACGTGGACCATGGGAATGTATAAATAAGAGTGAGGCTCTAAGTGTAAAAGGCAGCTTTGGTGATCAAAGAAGTGATATGGGTGTCTGTATGCAGTATTAGATCCGAGTCTATAATACCGGGTTTTGGGTCGTAATTGGATAGAGGCTCCGCAGCTGTGTGCATGGAGGCCTGGTTAGAGTCCGCAGCTGAGTGCACGGAGGCCTCGTTAGAGTCCGCAACAGGAAGTGGATTGTAACTGGAAAAAGGCATTAATAAAGATAAGTTGGTTTTGGAATATTGTGTATATGTTCTATATTCTAGTTTATGCATCTGTTTATTGTTTATGATTGTGTGTATGTCTATTATGTTAAATGGTAACTGAAGGCATTGTGCCTTCTTAAGTAACTCAAGATCTATAATAATATTAAGCACAGAAAAGGTAAATTGCACACACACTAATCTTCCAAACCGCGTGAAGGTAGATACTTTGAACAGACGGTGGCGCGGAAGTAGCACAGTACATAGGATTAGTTCGTGAACTTCCAGACCTCATCAAGACATCCCTAGGGTGCAGAAACCTGATTCCAGCACCCTCCCATACTACCTTGGGTGACACATCAGTCCGCGCTCTGTGGACTATTGCCGAAAGGGCTGGTAGTTTCAGGATTTGTTTGGCTAAACATTGTTGAACTTGGGTCAGGCCCCAATAAGCCAACAGAGCCTGATAGCCACACAGGCCAATTTAAAAATTCCACGTGGCATTCACATGATGTGGCAGGGAAAAGTGGGTCCTACCCTTGGAGGGCTACATCTCTTAATCTGGAGGTCAAAATGAGGAAAATTTTTATGGCACCAAATTCATCTCGACTAGACGAACACAATAGTGATGATTATTTTGAGTTTAGAGGAGATTAAGAAAAAATAAAAAATTTATACCCTATTTTTATAACAGTAGTTTGAAGATTGGGTTTGCATAGTGACCACCTCCTACTCTTGGCATTGGGTAAGGGGTGTTGTTACATCCATGTTTCCAGGAAATTGAAATATCATTGAAAGATTATAAACTGAGGTTGATTTTTATTTTGTAAAGGTGATATCAATATTGCTAGTAGTAAGGGGTGCACCTATGGGCTAAGATTCTAGAACCGAGGAGAGTACTGAAAGGAAATATAGGTTAACATTATGGTGACTTTGGAATTTTTTAACTGAAAATATGTATACAAGTGTGGGTGGCTTAGTTTGATTCAATAGATTTTTACTTATATTATTCCTCTTTCTTATAGCCACTTTTATTTATGGTTTTCTTAATGTTCTATGACTTGATTCCTAAATGTTTAGAAGTCAGCATGTTGTTGTTCAGTGGCTTGGACCATGAATGAATAGTGAAAATATTTGCATTTCTTTTCACATTTGTTAGTTTAATTTTAATTGTTGGAATTGATCATATCTTCCTTCAACGATTTGTATCCTAAGGGTGATACTAATCTCAACATTAGTTCAATTTGAATTTTTGTGAATTGTGTCCAAGAATTTAGATTGCAAACAATGTTATTCCTATGTGGGTTGAATTAACATATTTCTTATAGAAATTTCCAATGTGTATTTATATTCCATTACATTTATTTAATTTCTTCATAAATGGATCATTGAATCATCATTTAGTCTTTGTGAATCGTTACATCCATCTTTCCATCTTATTTAAGTTGAAAAATATAGATTAGTTAGTAATAGTCAATTAACTCTTTAGCATTGCACTTGATGGTAAGTCTTGATGTTTAATACTCAAAACAAGTCTAATTTGATTTGTCTTTGTTTGGAAAAGTTCAAGGCTTACATGTTTGTAGTTTTCATCTTTTACTTTTATGTCATTAAGAATTATTAACATTTCATAGGTTTATAATTGCATTCATAGTTTAGAATTAGTAATCTATTTGAATTTGAATACTTAGCATAACATACATCCATTTCTACATATTATCGCTAGTTATAGTGTTTTATAGCACTTTTTTATTTTGTATTATATTTTTGTATATTTTGTATCATATGCTATACTAATTTGTAACATATTTTATTAATCATTTAACTCAAAGAATAAGTAGATTAACATAAAAAGTAACTTTAGATTAATCATAGGATAGTGACAAGATAAGACCATTGTATTTTCCTTCAAAGTAGGAAGAGTGAAAAGGCCAATGGAGCCTTAAAACCCACAAGGGTGACCATCCCAAACAACTTGAGCTATTTGAAGAGTTTGGTCTAGGCCACTTCTCCTTTTTTAACAAAGTTCATAAAGCCCACATCAACAAAATGGTTCTAGAAGGAGGGCCTGAGGTAAAGTAGCTTATTAAATACTTTATCCCTCGGCCTCTTATTTTCCCATATTTTTAATCCTCCTTCTTTGTGTCATTGTGACATGCACTAGAAGGTAGGTTAGATGACAAGCTAACCTATTTGGATTCAGTATCTTTATTGTTGCATCTAATTAATGCCTCTTGCCTGAACCTTTATATGTGAGGATGCTTTTAGCTTCGCATTACCCAATATTCCTCATGAGATAGCTCATCTCTTCTCCAAAATCCAGTTCAATGGTCAAAGAAGTACATTTGCAATAAAAAATCTAAATTTTGGTGTAAATGCATTGAATATAAAATTACCCATTTAAATTTTTTATGCAGGTTATTTTATGTCACATTCAAGGGACCAATTGAAGACTCGTTTGAAACCTTCCCACCACATTCTATGTTTAATTAGCTTCAATTCATAGAAGAATATTTAGATGCTTTTGAAAACTATGAATAAAATAAGATATGGGAGAACTCAAGGGCTTTATTAATCGAGGATGATTCATATTTAGAGAAATTTAAAAAAAAAGGTTAATCATGCTCTTTTTAAATTTCATCTTAATGAGTTGTCTATTTTCTTAGCTATCATTGTTGATACCTTTTCCCTTTCGTTAATCTCAATTTAATTGCATTTGGTAAATTAGACAAATATCATAACACAAATCACAACATAAATTTATTTGAAAATTGAGATGGATTCTTGAGAAAAGTTATATTCTCAAAATTCCATTAAACAAGTGAAAGAGGTAGAATATATTGAGCACAATTCTATTAATAAGTGAACTAGTCTCTCTTTGGGAAAATCTTCTACTAGGGATATAGTGGAAGGGGGTCTAATTGTTGATTAGGAAGTATCATTGTTTTATTATCACTCTAACATATTCTAGAACATATTGATAATGATATAGATGCTTCTAATGTTTTAAAAGAGCAGGTTAGGGATATTGAACCTCCTTTTGAAAAGGAAATTATTAATCTTACTAGAAAATTATATATTACGGAGCAATGGAACACATAAAATATTGCAGAACAAGAGAGACACAGATATACATGGTTCACCCAATTTTGGCTACGTCCAACTCAAACAGCCATTCCTTCCTCTCTATTATCCAGCAAAATGAAGAGACACAACCTATAGCAGATCTGCTGTAATATCCTCTGTTTTCTCTCACAGTCTCACCTCTCTATTTCTTTCTCACAGAATACACATTGATTTCACAGACTCAAATACAACGCCCTCATACAAAGAGAGGGGTTTCCTTCTAGGGTAAAAATCCCTAAACTAAACAAAATTTCTACCGTCAGATCATCTGCCTAATAAACGGCCCAGATTGACTAGAAATTACTATACTTTTACAAGGCAATTTTACATTTATTTTTGGCTTCGAGGGTGCTGCACCTGAGCCCCCGCCGGGGGACCATTGGCCCCCGGACCCCGGCGGGGGGGACAAGTCCCCCCCCGCACCCCCCCGCGTGGAGGGGTGTATAAAACTTCCTGGGTTATACGTCCAGCTGAAACAAAGACCTCTGAACAATCATGCTCCACACACAACAATCTCCCACTTGGAGAATGATTGTAGCAACTCTACCATTGCTTCATTTGCTGGACAATGACTCCTCTTTAGACCGGGCTGTTTCTCATCTTCATCGTCATCCTTGAAGACCAATTGAAACTGAGCATGTTCTCAGTTTCTCCTTGGTTACAACTTTTGTTAGCATGTCTGCAGGATTCTGGCTAGTGTGTATCTTTTCCAGCTTCGACTCTCCATCTTCCAACACTGATCGTATGAAATGGTACTTGAGCTGTATGTGTGTAGTCTTGGAATGAAATGTTGAGTTCTTTGCAAGATGAATGGCACTTTGGCTATCACTGTCTAACATGCCCATATCATGCTCCTTACCCAATTCACCAATAAACCTTTGTAACCAAATCATTTCTTTACTAGCCTCTGTATCAGCAACATACTCTGCTTATGTTGTTGAAAGTGCAACAACACTTTCGATTTTTGAAACCCAACTGACACCTGTTCCACCAACAGTAAATACATATCCTGTAGTGCTTCTCCTGTTATCTTTGTCACCTGCCATATCTGCATCAACATATCCCTATAGAGAAACGTTTAAACCACCAAAGCACAATGCTTGATTTGTGGTACCTTTCAAATATCTGAGAATCCATTTCATTGCCATCCAATGTTCCTTTCTTGGATTGTTCATGTACCTTCTTACAACTCCCATTGCATGTGCAATATCAGGCCTTGTGCAGAACATTGCATACATTAAGCTTCCAACTGCTGATGCATATGGAACTTTAGACATATAATCCATGTCTTCCTGGGTCTTTGGGCACATTTCCTTACTAAGTTTGAAATGGCTAGCAAAAGGTGTACTAGCTGGTTTTGCATTATGCATATTAAATCTTTTCAACACCTTTTGTATGTACTCATTCTGAGACAATGTTAATTTGCGATTTTTCCTGTCTCTAGTGATTCTCATACCAAGGATTTGTTTTGCAGCTCCCAAATCCTTCATTGCAAATGAATTTGCCAATTTTCTTTTGAGCACATTTATTTCCTACATGTTAGAACCTGCAACAAGCATGTCATCTGCATACAATAACAATATAATATAGCTGCCATAATTTTGCTTTTTCAGATAAACACAATGATCAGAGTGACATCTAGTATAACCTTGTTCAGACATAAACTTGTCAAATTTTAGATACCACTGCCTTGGAGCCTGCTTTAAGCCATACAAGCTCTTCTTCAACCTGCACACTAGTTTCTCCTTCCCTTTCACCTCATATCCTTATGGCTGTTGCATATATATCTCTTCCTCCAAATCCCGTGGAGAAAGGCTCTCTTTACATCTAACTGCTTAAGATGCAAATCTTCAGCTGCTACTAGACTTCAAATAGTTCTGATTGAAGTTATTTTAACAACAGGAGAAAATATTTCATCAAAATCAATACCTTTCTTCTGTGCAAACCCCTTTACCACAAGTCTAGCTTTGTACCTTTGTTTTCCTCCATCTTCTTCCTTCAGCCTATAAACCCATTTATTCTCCAATGTTGTGTTACCTACACGCAACTTGACTAAGTCCCAAGTCTGGTTATGTACTATGGGTCCATCTCTTCTTTCATGGCTTGCTCCCACTTCTTCCTGGTTTCTACCTGCACTGCTTCTTCATAACATTCGGGTTCACTAGAATCAGTCAACAATAAATAATATAATCAAGGAGAGTATCGTTCAGGGGGTCTACTTATCCTGGTAGATCTTCTAACACCACTTTCAGGTGTTTGGGGTGCCTGTTGTTGTTGTGGTGGTTGTTGTTGTTGTGGTTGTTCATTATTATTAATTTTAGGCACCTTTACCTTTTTAGTGATTTCGTCAAGAACTGCATATTCCTTGTTTTCTTTTTCTTGCTTCTTTTCCTGCAACTGATTCTTATACAAGACCTTTTAATTGAATATTACACCTCTGCTCCTAATGATTTTGTGATTTTCGTAATCATATAAGCAATAACCAAAATCATTAGCACCATATCCAATAAAAGTACATTTCTTTGACTTTGTCTCAAGCTTTGTTCTATTTTCTTTATCAATATGGACAAAGGCCTCACAACCAAAAGGCTTTAGAAAGGAGTAGTTTACCTTTTTACCTGTCCATGCTTCCTCTGGAACACCACCATCCAAGGAACTTGAAGGCCCTCTGTTTATTAGATAAACAACAATATCTATAGCATCTTCCCAAAATTGTAAAGGCAATCCTATATGCAATCTCATGCACCTTGCAAGCTCCATGATTATTCTGTTCATCCTTTCTGACACACCATTTTCTTGTGGTGTTCTTGGAACTTTATTCTCTCTACAAATTCCATGCTTTGAACATTACCTATCAAACTCTTTGCTGCAATATTCACCTCCATTGTATGATCTAAGACACTTCAATTTCTTTCTTGTCTCAATCTCAACCAAAGCTTTCCATTTCTTGAAGGTATCAAATACATTAGATTTATTCTTAATACAAAAAATCCAAGTTTTTCTAGTTGCATCATCAATTAAGGTAACATAATAATGAGAGCCACCAAGAGATAATACCTGAGTAGGTCCCCATACATTTGTATGCACAAGCTCTAATTTTTTGCTCTTCTTTTCTTTCCCAACTCATAGAAATTTGACTCTCTTCTGTTTTCCGTAAATGCAATTCTCACAGAAGTCCAAATCAACATTCTTCAAACCCGGAAAAAATTCCTTGAGTGAAGAATCTTCATCCCCTTTTCACTCATGTGTCCGAGCCTATGATGCCATAATGTTGCATCTGCTCCTTTGGAAGTTAAAGCATTAACAGAGTTAGAAATACCATTGAATAAATACAATGTACCAACCTTTTTGCCTTTTGCTATTACCAGGGCTCCTTTGGTGACCTTCCAAGCTTTATCTGTGAAAGTTGTCACACAACCTTCACCGCCTAACTGCCCTGTTGAAATCAGATTTTTCTTTAGATTTGGAACACGCCTTACCTCCTTTAGTAGCCATTGGTTTCAATTCTACATTTTTACAAGAACCTTACCCATTCGAACAATTTTACATGGTTTATCATCACCCAAACGAACTTGTCCAAAATCTCCTTGAACATAGTCATGAAAGTATTTCTTATCAGGTGTGGCATGGAATGAGGCCCCTGAATCTACCACCCAGGGATCAATAATATTTTCGAAAGAAAGAATCAAAGCATCTTGTAACACCTCACCTGTCACATTTGCTTCATGATTGTTTTCTTGTTGTGCATCTCCTTCTTTTCCCTTTCAAGATCTACAATCTTCCTTTAGATGTCCTTTCTTTCCGCATTTCCAGCACACTATCCCTGATCTAGACTTGGATCTGCCTTTCCTTGATTTACTGTGGTATCCTAAGCTCTTTCCTCTTTCTATTTTTCTTCCCCTAGACTCTGCACTCAAAGCATTACCCGATGTCTCACCGAAGCTTTTCCGTCGCATTTCCTCACTAAGGATAGCACCGACAACATCATCAAACTTTAAAGTACTAGATCTAGAGACAAAGTTACTAATGGCCATTAGTAAACCATTCCAACCTTCTGGCAATGAGCACAAGAATAAAAAAGCTCTAACTTCATCTTCAAATTTTACCCCTACAGAACTTAACTGACTTGTAACTGTATTAACATCATTTAAATGATCTGCAACAGATCCACCTTCCAACATCTTCATATTAAATAACTGTTTCATAAGAAATACCTTGTTTGAGGCCGGCGGATTTTCATATAGTTTCGACAACGCCTGAACCAAACCCTCTGTCATTGTTTCCTTCGAAATGTTGAAGGCGACTGACACAGCGAGGCACAATCTTATTGTTTCGAGTGGCTTTCTATTGAGAAGGTTCCATTCTTCATCTGTCATAGCCGTCAGCTTCTTTGTTTTTCCGCTCAATGGTAGGTACAGATCTTTCTGATACAGATAATCTTCCATCTGCATCTTCCATAGCGAGAAGTTTTGGCCATCAAATTTCTTGACACTAAACTTACCATCTTCCGCCATTTCTCCCACTCGAACAAGGAACCCTTCTTGCCTGCGAGTTTATCAGCCAAATAGACCTTTGGCTCTGATACCAGTTGTTAGAAAATTATATATTACAGAGAAATGGAACACATAAAATATTTTAGAAATATAAACACAGAAAACGCATAAAACAAGAGAGACACAGATATACGTGGTTGACCCACTTTGGGCTACGTCCACCTCGAATAGCCAGTCCTTCCTCTCTATTATCCAGCGAAATGAAGAGACACAACCTACAGTAGATCCGCTGTAATATCCTCTGTTTTCTCTCACAGTCTCACCTCTCTGTTTCTCGCTCACAGAATACACATCGGTTTCAAAACCTCAAATACAATGCCCTCATACAAAGAGAGGGGTTTCCTTCTAGGGCAAAAAACCCTAAACTAAACATAGGTTCTACCGTCAGATCATCCGCCTAATGAATGGCCCAGATTGACTAGAAATTACTATACTTTTACAAGGCAATTTTAAATTTATTTTTGGCTTCGGGAGTGCTACCCCCGAGCCCCCACCAGGGGACCGCTAGCCCCTGCACCCCCCAGCCCGAGGGGATCGTCCCCCCCGAACTCCCGTGGGGGGGACAAGTCCCCACCGCGTGGAAGGGTGTACAAAACTTCCTGGGGTATACATCCAGCTCAAACAAAGACATATGAACAATCATGCTCCACACACAACAAATCTTAGTCAGTAGATTACACCTCATTTTCAAGAAAGATTAGATACTTAAGAATCTCTTAACTTGTTGAACATGCAAGAGGAAAGTATTGAATATCACTTAATGCTTGATGGTTAATCACCTAATTATAACAAAAAATATGAGGTAAGTGAAGGCGCATCTTTTGATATTATCATTAATCGTAATTGTGGCAGTGCAAGAGAATCTTTTCATTTACTTGCCTCTAATTATTTATTTCCAATGTCTTTATTTATTTGCAGATATTGATGCACATTACCCTTTTTCTACCCTATTTCATATGTTGTCATCACAATCTGATTCTTTAGATATGATACATTTGTTGATTTTGGGTATCATTGAATGTGCTCTAGCTCCAAAATTTTGTGGAGGGGTTAGTACACATGAGATATCCAAGACCCAGAAATCATTTGGAGAAATTCCACCCGGATCAGGAGTTATTAAAATAATTAATATTTTTAATGGGTTCCTAAGTCTAAACTTAGGAAAATAAAAATATTAATGGGTATTAATAATAATATGGGTGAGAAACTTCTAAGTGATGAGGATCAAGCCTATTTTAATCTTAGCGATTGATTAGGAACTTAATCTAAGTCATTGATTCATCAACAAGAAAATTATAAGAAGAGGATTGAGGGTCAGTTGGAGATACACTTGAGAGATCAATCAGTTCAATTTTTATAGGGCGAGGTTTGCTGAGAAAATCGAACAAGTGATCTGTTGTAGCAAAGGGGCAAGGATAGTTGAGGTTGGAGGATCTTCCCTAGGACCTCGAATAAACATTAGAGAGAGGAAAAGAGACACTAGAGGAGGTAGTGCAGAGCCAAGGAGGCTGATGTTGGGCCAGGAAGGGCCTACACATTTCCAGCGAAGGGGTAGAGCCACCCTCCAACATAAATCTAAATTTAGCTGGGAAGCATTAGGATCAGCTGAGAAGGCTAACATCAAAGCTCTAGAAGGTAGAGGAGGCAATGCATTTCTCATGTAGTGTCCCAGTGTGCTCCACGTAGGCCCTCATAGCTACCATGAAGGGGCAACACTATTGTAGTCAGGGATAGTTAGTCTAGTTGCCGGAATAGAGAGATTTTTTGCGGGGTGAAGTGAGGTAATCTCACTTAGGTTTCTGCGAATATTTTTTTTTTTATCTCTATAACTCAATTGCTGAGAGGGAATCCATATTTGTATTCAGAACTACTGCTTAATAATAGAAAATCGTCAAAGTCATTGCACGGGTTTTCCCACATTGGGATTTTTCGAGGATGTTTTTCCAAAAATAACGGTGTCCCTTATGTATTTGTCTCATTCTATTTTCAGTTCATGATCTATAGGTATGTGTAGTCTGCAATAGTTTTTTTGTTGTTGTTTAATAATTAAATAACTTGTCTCCCGGATGCGGGTGTGGCGGAAACGTGTTGATGGCACTGGCCATCACGTGGGCAGATGGCAGGCCCGCGTGGTCAAGGGGCTTCATGCAAAGCGGGATATTAAACCGCATGAGGTTCGGCAGCACAAGGCATTAATGCCTGTCTTCTCAACTCGCGCGAGGAGCATGGCGATCGAGGCAGTGGAGCGATTAAATGGAGGAGGGCTTGGTCTGCAGCAGAATATGGGAGAGCTATGTCTGGAACCCCTGCTCCGCTCAGAGGGGAATGAGAGTGAGGTTCTGAAGAGCGCTCCGCCGGTTTCAGGGCAAGGAGCCAGCCACTGTACTGAGATAGCGTTTGTTTTCATAGCGGGAGGAGCTCCGAGTGATTGTGTGAAGCTGCATCTGGTTAATTTGGAAATGCCGAGGGAAAGGCCGCGTATGGGCAGCAGAAGAGGAGGAGGCAGAGGCAGGGCCTTTACGCAGCGGCAAGATTACAATTCGCCCTCCTCCTCTATAGAAGTAACGTCAATGCCTCAGAGATATCAGGGCAGCAATGAGGAGGATGGTGGTCATGACAGCAGACGCCCAAGTTCAGAGGAGGGTCAGATGGAGCTCCCCACACTCAGGTATCGGCTCCCCTGCCCTCAAGCTAATTCTACTTTGGTTGTTTCGATTATGATTGAGCCGGGCATTTCTCAAGACGCGGAGGCTGAGCCTTTACCGGAGGGGCAACGCTCCAGCGGAGAGGAGTCCCCCATTGCGTGCCTTCCGGTTGGGGTAGGTACCAGCCGTTTGGCCCTTGGTCGAGAGCTCGCTTCTGACTTCGTGAGCCCAGCCACAAATAGCGTCTATGCAGCCGGCCCTTCAGCGCTCGCAGGTCCAGGTAAGCCTGCACAGGATGGGAGCCCTGACGCGGTCATACAGCTCTCTGATTCTGAAGATCCTCCATGTTTCGGGTGCCGAATCGAAGAAGCGCCCCAGACCACTGATGATGAATGAACTCACTCCCGGTAACTTCAGCAGGTTTTTGGGTTTTCTGTGGATGATTTTGCCAAGCGGCTTCTACAGCTATGTCAACTGTGTCGGTTGTAATTGTTCATGTGTCGGTTGTACTTGTTCAGGTGTCTTTCTGTCTTTGTCCGGGTCATTTTATGGCCCTGGTGTCTGTTTAGTTTATCTGTGTTATGTCAATGTATCTCCAGTAGTCAAGCATCAAATTCCAATTTTGAATCTGCTCAATTTTGGAACTGGAATCAGGGCAAGGCAAGGGCTGATTGGCAAAACTTCATAGCCTTGCCCACTGTACTCTATATGTATCTCTGTTTTGTATGATAATAGAATTAGTCGCATTCAGAAAAAAAAAAAAAAATTAAATAACTTGTTGAATGTAGAAAGAAGTAGGAGATGATAAACCAGTGATTGCAGTAGGATTTCTAATGAGCATATATTGATGTACATTACCCTTTGTCTACCCGATTTCATATGGTGTCATGACAATCTAATTCTTTAGATATGATAAGTTTAGGTGATGTAACATTCGAACATGATATTTATGAAGTAGAACATGATCCTCTTCTTCAATCATTCAAAGGAAGAGATGCATGTTATATAATGTCTTTATTTCACTAATTCTTGACCATACACAAACCCTTATTGAATATGAGGATCCCACATTTCCTAATCATCCATTGATTTAATCTAATCTTCATACCCCATCATCATATTTTGAATCAATTGATTTAATCGATGAAAAGGCTAAAATCAGTGATCTCATTTCCTCAATGAATCCTCAAAAGATACACTTGTAATTTACAAATTTAACCTATCCAAGAAATAATTTGCATCACAAGATTTATGACAAGATTGTGGAATGCCTTGAGGATTCATATTTTGAGAAATTTTATGAAAATGATAAGGTCATATTTTCCTTGCTTTTCAATGGAGATTTTCCAGGTGAGCATGACTTCTTTATTATTATTTTCGAAAATTTTCAATTCTTTTTACTGATTTGGAATTTCTTTCTCATTGCAAGATTGGAGTTTCTTTCATGATTACATTAGAAACATAACTAAACTTAGTATAGTAATCATTGATTAGTTTAGGGTAGTTTTAGAAATAGATACTTGTGTGTGTTTGATTTTCACTTTTTCTTGTTGGAATAATGCAGTCATGAAAGAATTAGCTGAGGATGAGTCACCATCGCAACACCATCAAGGACATTTTATTGATTCTCTTTCTTTCACTTTTTATGTTCATCTTCATTATGTTCTGATATGTAGTACAATCATTAATATCTTGGAAAAAGAATGTTTAAAGTGAAATTATTTACTTTGATTACTCATAAACTTCTATTTTCATGTAATTGTTATGGCTCTTATCAATATCATGATTGCACACTTTATTTAGAGTCATTTTGGTTGAGCATTTTAATTTCTTTAGCATTTAATAAGATGGCCAATTCTATGAAACATCAAATAGAATGATTAGTTTAGGTATACTATTAGAATATCAAATATCGAAATATTTAAAATTTTAGATGATACTCTTATTTCTCGAAGTTTGATCATCTTTTATCAATAATAACTTGAGATCTAATATTGTTCGATGTCCACTGGTTCTTGGCCTAATTTTATGATTTTGATTTTCTCCCCTTTGACATTAGTTTCACTCCTAGGTATATTTTGTATCTCTCTCATAAGAAGTCTAAAGTGTGACATTCAAGACAATATTTTAAAGGCAATTCTTGTTTTTGTTGAAATCTATACCATGATAAAATGTTTTCTAGTTTCTATCAAATGAAGAATAAAGTAAAATATTTTCAATTATTATCCAAAGACAATATTATTTCCCAAAACAAGCTCACTTGTAAAGGAATTTATTTCCAGAAACCAAGGGAAATCAATTATTCTAGTAATAATTTGACCTCTTATGCCATCCTGCATCATAAGGAAGTTTTAGACTTGCTCCCCCATTTACTAGACAATCTCAATTGAGATTGGGAATCATTACTCACAGTTCTAGCAACTCTCTATTTTGTCTTCTTAGGATAAAATCACTTAGGTAAACATCCCTACCAAGGCTATGGATGTCTGCTAGTGGTAGTGGCTTCTTTTGTGACATATGAGATTCCAAATCAATATTCAATTACAAGTAAACTTTAAACAATGTACATGACATCCCACGCCTTGGGAGGATTTTGAGTCTGCTTCCCCAATAGAAAATAGGTAGGATTCTTAACTATGAATATATAACTAGTAAAATGTGACTCGGGCATCTAAATAAGGTTAAAAGGTATCCATGTCGAGACTATGAATGCATGTTGGTAGCAACAGACATAACTATGGTATTGGGGTCATCCTTATATACTAGTTATTCATTTGGTTATGTGGTAATGAATTGTTTCTTGGTAAAGTGCACCATGTTATCATAAATTTGTTCTTTAAATCTCTTTGGATGATATTGGAGCTATTTCTACTAAAATAGATAACTTCTAAAAGATAAATAAATAAATAGAAATCATGATGTTTATAACAAGTAATGAAAGAAGAGACTTATCATTTTATTCTTGTGTTTGTAAACTTTTATGTTACCAGAGATAATTGGTTTACCCAATATGTAGCCATTTGTTGGCCTTCCAACAATTCGCCGCCCCCCCCCCCCCCCCCAACTTCATATTTTGAAAAATTCTCACTTTTATTTGCACTTTGGTGGTTGATGGTTCCCCTTATCCTCATTATTTAGTTTTTTTCCTTCTTAATCTTCAAGGTTTAGCATGCTCTCTTGGTCTTTGGTGAATTTACAACAATTATTGTAGTTTTATTATGCTATCTTTTTCACTAGTTTTCTAATGGGTGAAATCTTGAGACATCTCAATCATGACTTAATAAATTTATTGTTATTTCCATTTCAAAACCTTGCTTCCTCCTTTGAGTTATCTGATAAGTCTAGTTTAACTCGATTTCTATATCACACATTCATGTAAATACCTATCTATAAATTTATAAGCTTTATTGATGTAGGAGCATCCAGTTGAGGGTACCATGACCAAGTGTTTAGTCTCAGCTAAGGGGAATAGGTTCATTATCATTTGGTTTCATTTATGTTTGTTGATCAAAACAGTGTTTAGGAACTTCTTTTTATTTCATTATTAGTTAAGGGATATTCAGGAATAGTACAGTTAGATTAGGGTCCTTACCACCACATTGTTTTGTCTTTTTGTTTATTTATATTACAATTGTCTTTCAATTTAAAAATATATATTGTATATCTTACAACACAAGAAAACTCGAAAAGACGAAAAATGGTTACCAACCGTGTAACTGTAAAAGAAACTGAAGAATAACCATGAACAGTTCGGGTAACTGTATGAAAAAAATACAAAAGCCAATTTAGTGCATTTTTTAAAGGGTTCGAAAGACCAGCACAGTAAGATAATACACAAATAGACAATTTACAAAACCTGAGTATCTGAATCCATCTGCAAACAATCTTTCTACTATATTTATTTCTTTTCCCCTCTAATTATTGTTTGTGTCAATTAAACAACATTGTGTGTTTCTATAGATCCTTCCTAACAAATAGAGATATAGTTCCTGAGTTCGAACAATGAAGAAAGAACAGAATATTCCTAACATGGAGTTCCGGCAACAACAAAAGTTCCCATACATATGAAAGCCAGCAACAGCTATGAGATAGTTGTCAACAAAAACGCGGATGTAACTACTGTAGAATGCAACTATAAAAGGGGTAACACATTTACACAAAATCTTCTTATTTCTTCCTTCCTTATAGATATAATGCTGGCATACATAAAGAATAGTGTAAAGTGCTAGATAATAACAGATCAAGGCAAGACGAATTCAAACCCCAACGCTAGGGTTGAAACCCAGTCGATTACAAGAGTGTAAGAAGAATAAATTACATCTAACCAGATTCTGAAAAGCAAACTGATTTACATACAATCAGAGCCGAAGGTCACTCGATAACAGAAGACAAATAAACAGAGGAGCACTGGGACTTTCCCAGTGTCATGACAGAGAAAAGAAGACTACAAACTAAGTAACAACAGCAGAGAACGATCCTACCAGAATAATTGGGTTGTAACCGTTTCAGAGACTGAGCCTGGAGCAAACCCCAAGCTATCACAGAAAACCCGTGGAACGATATCAGTCATTTGTATGCCAAGAAAACTAAATGTGAAAATCAATGAGCAGAGAAGGAACAACCATCTTACCTGAAGAGTCACTGCGCTAGAGGAATGAAACCCCAACTGAGTGAGAGTCACAAGTGAAAACCCTGCATACAAAGGAGCTACTACCTTAGTGTCGAAGAAAAACAGAGAAGACCAGCTATAGCATGGAAAAGTAAGCTTACCTTGCCAGGACCTAGCAAAGCCGAGGAAGTCCACTATGACTGAGACTTGCCAGGACAACAAAACATTCATACATCAACCAGAGAACCAATAACTAGAAGCTTAACCAAAGAACTGAAGCAAAGAAAGATAAGGGAACAGTGGAAAGAACAGTAACCATGGAGAAGGTTAAAGAGCCAACAAAGGAATGAAGTAAACCTTCTCACGAAGTTGACAAAGCCTCCAATACAGAACTGAGGCAACTAGGTAACGAAATAGCAAGTGTGGGAAGAGTTACCTCACCACCAGGTAGAGGAACCCATAGCTAGGTGCAGTCAGAGCATTACTGCCGAGTTCGACATAGTTTCAAGTAGGCCAACGAGAGCACACGAACCCTCACTGCGACAGAGAGAAGCAATCCTTCCATATAGATATAATGCTGGCATACATAAACAATAGTGTAAAGCGCTAGATAATAACAGAGCAAGGCAAGACAAAATCAAACCCTAATGCTAGGGTTGAAACCTAGTCAGTTACAAGAGTGTAAGCATAATAAATTACATCTAAACAAAGTTTGAAAAGCCAACTGAGTTACATACAATCAGAGCCGAAGGTCAGTCAACAGCAGAAGAAAAATAAATAGAGGTGCACTGGGACTTTCCCAGTGTCCTGACAGAGGAAAGAAAACTACAAACTAAGTAACAACAACAGAGAACAACCCTACTGGAATCATTGGGTTGCAACTGTTTCAGAGACCGAGCCTGGAGAAAACCCCAACCTGTCACAGAAAACTAGCTGAACCATATCAGTCATTTATATGCCAAGAGAACCGAATGTGAAAATTAACGAGCAAAGAAGGAATAGCTAGCTTACCCAAAGAGTCACAGTGCTGGAGGAATAAAACCCCAACTGAGTCATAGTCACAAGTGAAAACCCTGCATACAGAGGAGCAACTACCTTAGTGTAGAAGAAAAATAGAGAAGACCAGCTATAGCATGGAAAGGTAAGCTTACCTCACCAGGACCAAGCGAAGCCGAGGAATTCCACTGTGACTGAGACCTGTCAGAACAGCAAAACATTCATACATCAACCAGAGAACCAATAACCGGAAGCTTAACTAGAGAACTAAAGCAGAGCAAGATAAGGTAACGGTGGAAAGAATAGTAGCCACGAAGAAGGTTAAAGAGCCAACAGAGGGATGAATTAAACCCTCTCAAGAAGTCGAAAAAGCCTCCAATACAGTGCCCAGGCAACCAGGTAATGAAATAGCAAGTGTGGGTGGAGTTACCTCGCCACCAGGTATAGGAACCCAGAGCCAGGTGTAGACAGAGCATTACCACCAAGTTTGACACAGTCAAAAGTAGGCCAACAAGAGCACACAAACCCTCACCGTGATAGAGAGAAGCCAAAAATGCTCAAGTGATGTGAAACGAGGGATTAGCATAACAAAAGAGTGGGAAGGAGAAAATCGAGGCGAGTACAGAAGTGAGCGTACCAGCAATAACTACACAATCAATGCCAACGAATAAATATCTTTGTTAATCAACTGCTTAGGGCTAATTATATGTGTTTGACCCGAACCTCAAATCAATCATTGGTTAAACTAATTTAATCCACAAGTTAAAGGGTTGGTCCCATCATTTATATATATTATATTTTATATTTATTATTGTGTAAATTATATTATGTTTCACCAAAAATTGTATATGAAGTTAACTTATATAACTTTTAATAATATAATGGTTTTTCTACATATATAGATTGAATATAATTCTATATATATTCCATCCATGTTATAATTTATAATTAATTAAATTATTTGTTTTGTATTACTAGTATATATATTCAGGAAACCACATATAAATAATAAATATAGTGTAAATATCTCCTGGTATAAAAACCAAACTTCTAACCTAAAAAATAAACATGTTTTTACATGGTCTCATTGTATATGAAATTAATTTATATAACTTTTAATAATATAAAAGTTTTTCCTACCTACATGGATGGAATATAATTCCATGTATATTCCATCCATGTTATAATTTATAATTTATAAGTAATTAAATATATATTATTTTGTATTATTATTATAGATATTTCAGGGAAACCGCATGTAAATAATAAATATAGTGTAAATATATCAGGTTATAAAAACCAAAATTTATAATATAAAGAAAAGAAATGAAGATGTTTGTATATGGTGCCATTTGTTCCAAAATGATATATATATATATATATATATATATATATATATATATAACCATTCAATCTAAACATGGTTTCAATAAAAATACCTCACGTTATGTATTATATTATTTTTGCTGATATTTTATGGACCGTGGGAATTCTATTATCGTCGAAAGCGAAGAATATTTATGAGTTACCTTTTAGTGCTTAACATGAAAACAAAGCATAGGGTGTTGTGCTCAAGAAAACCAAAACGAGGGTCAAAAATCCTTGTAGCATATAATCACGTGAAGTGGATCTTAACGAACAAATCAAATGTAGAAACCTCAAGTGTTAATGCTATGACTTGAATATATTATAAAAACCATATCCCATGCATGCAAAACTTATATCCCAGACATCCCACACATCGTTTTCTTTTCAATATGAAACTTTAAATATCAAGTTAAATTTAGAGGTTTATTAAAAATGTTGTTTATTAAAGTTAAAATTTTATTTATATATACCAAAATAAAATAAAAAATAATTATACAAAACATTAACATATTATCACCTTATAAAAAAACTTTGCAAACTTTGCACTTAAAAAATTAGATCCTTTAAAGATAAGATTATTTAAACAGATCATATTAGATCCTTGCATATCTTTTTGAATTTAATTATAAAAATGTCATAAATATAGAATTTATTTTTCTTGTTTCTACAGGTCAAACTACATAAACCGTCAGACTTCACACATTTGAATGTTTTTCGGAATGAAAATTCAAGACCAATGTTAGGACTCTCAATGTTATCAAATTTACCATTTTATGTTTTACATTGGTTAAAGTAAATCAACTATGACATTCTAAAGTAAGAAAAGTTGTTTTGATTCAACAGTTTAATAATTGTGCTTGGTGTTCGCTAGTGTGGTTAGCACCCCGTATTGGAGGAGAGCATGCCGTATTGGAGGAGCTTTTTGACATAGACTCTATCAAGGGAAAGAATTTTTTTAATGGAGTGACGGTATCTCAGATTAAGAGTTTGTTCTATTTTTTAGGGTGTTGTTTTAACTTCATTATTTCTGTGTAAATTATATATATTTTTGATATAATGCATGGAAGTTAGAGCGTGTTCTGCAGAGACAGTCTTACAGGTGCTCTTACAGGTGGTGTGGGAGCTACTTAAATTTCTTGATAAATTTGATTTATGTATTTTTGACATGATATCAGAGTTTCAGGGCTGAGGACAGCGTATAACCCTAAGTGGAGGCAAAAATTTTACCAGCACGTTTGGAGGGCAATCAACGCGTTTTTAAGGGCGATAGACGCAACTCGACCATTCTTCAATCACACTGACTGTGTGAAGAGGAGGAAGCCTTGGTATATCATTTTCTACGTGAGGATATCGTGGCGTCAGTGGTCATGGAGGAGGTTGGGACGATTGAGGAAGAGACTGTAAAGAATCATTGCTGCGGTGAAGAGGTGGAAGGATGAGTTTCTCGTTCTTAATCCAGTTGATGAGTTTTCGATCGCTACTATGTGACGTTCGGTGTGAGAAAAGTTTTTTTTTTTGCTAGTTGTGGGAAGAACGCAGCCTTGAAGGCAACAGGTTTGTGTGTGTGTGAACATGCAGATCGAGTGATTTCTGCATGTTGCTATGCGGAGAGTGATTTGCCCGTGCTGCTAGCATGTGTGTGCTCATCGGTTACTGCTATCTGCGTGGTAAGTGCTCGTAGCATTTTTTTGTTGGCATTAGGCAGGCTCCTTGTTTTTCTACACCTGTATGCTTGGCGGTTGGTTTCATTGTTTTCCAGTCTGATGGAAGCAATACTCTTCCACAAATGGCTATAGTTTTCATAGTTTGAACGAGTTCCTCGGCATACGACCGGTTCCTAATCGGAAAGGAGACACTCTACGCTTTGGGTTGCTTGTGGGAAGGGGTATTTTGTGTGAGCGACTGCCCAGTCAATTGAGAAGTGCCCAATTTCACACAGTTCTTGAGAATAGAGGCTACCATTGTTGCTACCTAAACTTTCAAACATAAAATATCCGAGACTTTAATCAATTGAGACTCAAATTCTGCATTCACATTCCTTTGTCAAATCAAGAAATAGTGACATTTGGGTTCATTCTTTGGGGTCTCGTTGCCAACTGGGGCTTTATCATTGATGGACTCTTTCATCTTGATGCTCGAAAGTGCTAGAAAGTCACAGTGATTGAAAGGTGATATTGGAATTTTTCAAATTAAGTTTTTTAATTAATTTTTTTTTTTTTAATTCTTTCATTAAATAAAAGGATGGCTCTTTTCTTAAAGGGGGCGATTGTTTTTTTCTTAAGAAGGATTTGAAGCGATCTTTTAAAAAAGGGAGGAATTGGGCTCTTTTTTTTGATCTGGCATTTGCAGTAGTTTTGAAGATCTGGGGTTGTTTTTTTTCTAATTGTTGGGGTTGAAGTTTTTTATTCATCCAAGATGAATAATCAGTTAACAGAAACATACATGAATAAGAATAATACGCTGGATGAATCCAATTATTTTCGTTGGAAATTTAAACTACAGAACCTGCTTGAAGGACACAATGCATGGAGAATTGTGAATAACGATTAGGTGAAGCCAAACCTGGCTGCAAGAGGAACAACAACAACAATCCAAGGTTAGGACAAGTGGGAGACTAAGACTAAAATGCTCCTGAAATTGTCGGTAAAAGATTGCATTATTCTCCATATACACGATTGCAAGACTGCACCAGAAATCTGGAAGATGCTCAAGGATCTTTATGAGGTCAAGAACACCAATCTATTGATGTTCTTGAAGAGCAAGATTCTCTCCATCAAGATGGAGGAGAATGAGATAGTTGTAGCATTTATTTCGCAGATCAAGGAGCTCAAGAACAAGCTGGCTGAAATTGGTGAAGCTGTGTCACATATATATTTGGTCACAATTACCATGAATGGTATGACTGACGAGTATCAGATGTTCATCAATGGCTTGAATGGAAGATAAAAAGTCCCCATGTTTGAAGAATTGAATGGGATCCTTATGGAAAACTAGGAAAAACGACTGACTCATAAACCTCAGACTTCAGATCTGGCCTTAATGGCGAAGAAGAAGTACTTTAGAGGAAAGCCAAATATAGCACAGAAGAGTAGTGCACCCCCACAGAGAAATATGCCCACACCTCAAGGTACCTCTTTCAATAGAAATGACTCTACGACCAAATGTTTTTATTGTGGTAGAATTGTCCATATAAACAGATATTGCATGAGGAAGAAGTTCGATGAAGGCCGGAAGAGACATAAGAAACATGCATGTCATTTTGTTTATAAGGAACAGAGTGAGAACCTTAGACTATTCATATATGACTCTACTCTTTCGGCTAACGATGATGAAGCAGATACCTGTTTGTGGACTCAGGTGCATCCATCCACATGACAGGGAACAGACAGTGGTTTGAAGACTTCAAAGAGACTAGTAGTGGATCAAGCATCTATTTTGGCATTGATAAAGGGTACCAAATCAAATTTTATGGTAATATTCTTGTTGTTTTGCATGATGGAAATATTAGACATATTCATAATGTGATGTATGTACCCGATATCAAAAAGAATCTAATCTCTGTCTATGTGATAACTAATTGGAATCTCAAGGTAGAGTTTTATAAATCATATTGTATTATTAAAGACCTGTTGGATCGTATGAAGCCTATTGCATCAGGTATTTGTGTGGGAGGATTATACAAGCTAAATGTCAAAAGTGCACCACATCATGCATTGACATCATCTTCCATGACTACAGTGGACTTATGGCATTAGAGTTTCGACCATATTGACTTCAAGGATCTGCTGCTATTGCAGAAAAGATGTAGGGTCAAAGGCATTCCTGTTTTAAAACATGTTCATATTGATTGTGATGCATGTGCACTGGGAGAGTTGCACAAAGATGAATTTCCTGTGAATGTTGATAGAAGGAGGATAGATATACTTAAGCTAGTACACAGATTTATGTTGTCCGTGCATACTATTTTTTACTGTTTATTGATGACTATACTAGATTTACTTGGGTGTATTTCCTCAGGAAAAAGAGCCACACTTTTAAATAATTCAAGGAGTTCAGAAGTATGGTTGAAAGCAGAGAGGTAAAAGCATCAGAATTCTCTATTCGGATCAAGGGGGAGAGTGCAAGAAAGTTTGTGTCCTCAAATACTGCAAATATCATGGGATACAAGAAAAGTTTACAGTACCCCGCACTCCTCAACAGAACAAGGTTGCAGAGAGGAAGAACAGAACCCTTGTGGAGTGTGCTCACAGTATGTTAAAAGGTATGAATCTTTCTAATCGTTTTTGGACTGAAGCAATTAATACTATAGTATATCTAATGAATAGGAGTCCAACAAGACGTTTAGATTTCAAAACTCTTGTTGAAGCTTTATTTGGCTATAAGCTTGCAGTTAAGCATTTGAGAGTTTTTGGTAGTATAGCCTTTTCCCATGTCCCAAAGGAAGATAGAAATAAACTGGATTCGAAGGCCATCAAATGTATTTTTGTTGGGTATTGTACATAATTTAAATCTTACAAATTGTTTAATTCCTCTACTCATAATGTTTTTGCGAGCATAGATGTAGTGTTTCATGAGTCGGTTAATAATGATGGAAGCCATCACAGTTCTAATGAAGAATGGTACATTCCCTTTTTGATGGAAGAAGTGATGAATCAAGTGACAACAATGAGCAGCAACAACAACAACAGAAGGAGAAGGAAGAGAAATAAGATGATGTAGCTATCAAGCCAAGTCTAGAAAATGATGACCACACAAGGTTTGAAGCTACCCCACCACTAAGGAGATCAGGTAGGAAGTTTTAGTTGCCAACAAGATATAGGGAAAATGCTTTTATAACTAGTATGATGAATGTTCTTGAACCCTCTAGTTATAAAGAAGCCAGTCAATATAGTGAATCGAGGACTACTATGGAAGAGGAATATGAATCATTCCTCAAAAAAAAACTTGGAATTTAGTTAAATTACCTAAAGGAAAACAACCCATAGGATGCAAATGGTTGTATAAGCCTAAATTTAAGGAAAATGGGAGAATAGATAAGTATAAATCTAGGCTGGTTGTGAAAGGGTATTCGCAGCAAGAAGGAATAGATTATGATAAAACATTTGCCCCTGTAGCCAAATTAAACACAATCAGAATAATAATTGCTTTAGCTACCAAACACCATTGGATGATTCACCAGCTAGATGTTAAATCTGCATTTTTAAATGGGGACTTAAAATAAGAAGTCTACTTAGTGCAACTTGAGGGGTTTGTCAAATAGGGTCAACAACATTTAGTTTGTAGGTTGAAGAAAGTGTTGTACAGAATAAAATAGACACCCAGGTCATGGTATGACAAAACTGATTCATTTTTCCTACAACATGGTTATAAAAGGATAAAAAATGACCCTAATCTTTATATCTTGTTTGATAAAGATGGAAGTATTTTTTGATTTCTTTATATGTAGATGATCTAGTCATTATAGGGAATGTTGATAATCTCATTAAAGAAATCAAGGAGAAGATGTCACAAGTATTTGAGATGAAAAACCTTGGAAAGCTACATTATTGTTTGGGTTTGGAAGTTTGGAGGGATTCTGGACAAAATTTTCTATCATAGAGTAAGTATGTCAGGAGCTTACTGGAAATGTTCAGAATGGATCAGTGCAAATTTGTAACAGTACCTTTATAGCAAAATTTAAAACTTCAGAGTGATGATGGATCTAAGGAGGTAGATGTGACTATAGAGCCTCCAAAATATCTTCAAAATATCATCCACTTTCACCTTTATCGCCACCATTTCACTCACATGTCACAACTCCATAGCCATATAATTTTTAATCAGCCTCCTTATTCATAATTATATGGATTCCATTTGTGTTTTCCAAAAGTTAATGATTTCTAGTATTATAAGTGAATTAAATGGTTAAAACTTAGAAAAATGACATATATTTTCTAAAACATAAAATTGGCTTGAGTTTCATGACATGTGTAAGTCATTTGGAAGCTTCCAAGGCACCCTTATGTGGCCTCCAATGCTCAAATTCGAATTCCCTTCTAGATATGGAAGAAGATTTGTATAAAGGTCAAAGAGGATATGTGTCTCATCATTACCTATTTGAGTTGTAACCCTACGAAATTTTCTAGGGATCTAGGGAGAGGATAAGGGACCTCCATTAATGAGGTAGCTTCTTATGTTTTTGTATAAATAGGACAACCTTCTCCTTTCAAAGGCATATGTAAAGTTGGGGAAATGCTCATGTTTTAAATATAGAATTTGGATTTGGCACCATGCTCATGAGTAATGTTCACTTTGATTTGGTTATACTTGCACTTGGAGCCTCTCAACTTTCCATCTCTCATGCTTTTGGATTGGCCACCTATAATGTTTGAGATTTCTTTTTCTAGATTTATTGTTCTTCATAGATTAAGGTTTATTGTTTTCATAGATTAACATTTATTTCTTTCATATATTTTCCTATGTGAGAGATTAAGAGTGATTGTCTTTATTTTCTTTCTACCTAGAAGTTAAGAGAATTTGTTTTTATTTGCTTTCATATTTTTTCCTGTGTGAGAGGTTAAGCATCATTATTTTCATTTGCCTTCTACCTAGAAGTTAAGAGCAATTGTTTTTATTTTCTTTCATATCTTTTCCTATGTGAGAGGTTAAGAATGATTATTTTTGTTTTCATTTCTGAAACAGTGGCGTTCTTTTCAGTTCCTGCAATATTGAAAGATTAAGATTTCAATTGCGCTTGTTGTACTATAGTTGTACTATAATTTCTTTTGAATTGAGTGTTGAATTAGAATAGTTGAATTTGGTTTTTCATTATTTGGTTTCGTAGTTAGATTGATCTAAATTGAAAGTTAATTTCTAGCATATATAGTGTACGTATGTTTCGCAAGTTTTACGAAACCCCAGGGTTAACAATTCAATGATAGGTAATTAATTTGCCTCAACATTTTGGCATTGTTGCTGGGGAAGTGTACATAGGAACTAGCTTTCAGTCTAGAATTCATTTTTTTTTTTTTTCTAGATGCATGATTAAAGCATGTAGATGGATAAATCATTTAGCTGCATGTCATTTTTATAAAAATATAAAAAAATTTATATTAACGATTTATGGACAAAGGATCTAGAATGCAAATCAAATATTCCTTGGAGCACAGAGACTACATAGAGGAATGGTATCGAAACGCAATTGTGCCACGACATTCATCCATTCTTTAAGAGATCTTTTCGATAAAGGTTAAAACAATTTCTCATGTCCTCAAACACAATCAGGTACCTTTTGCAAATTTGGATATGAATATTTTAGAATGTCTAATCCGTAAATGTCTCCATCGGAAACATTCCTATACTTAAAAGAAAAATAAAAAATTCTTTCAAGTAGATAAGTTAGGAAAAATAAAATCAAGCTTGATTGCATTTTTTTTAAAAGTTCTTGATTGCATTTTTTTTTAAGTTCTTGATTGAATTTTTTTTAAGTTGTTAGACTTTAAAATATTTTAGAACTTTATTTATTTTCTTGCATTTTTTTCGTTAACATCAAAAATATTTTCAATAAAAAGATCATGTTAGATTTTCATTAAAGAATAATAACAAAAAAAAACTTCATGTTTTTGAATAAGGAAAATGTAATTTGTTTTTAATAAAAATTACCAAATTTTTTAGAGAATTCACAAATTGACAAATTCATGACTGGCTCTCTGGAAATCTCATAATTGATCTCCAATGTTCTCCATTTGTGCAGACCTTCATTCACTTTGTTCTTAAATTGACATTGAGTAAATAAATCCATAAATCTCAAATGATACCTAATTCTTCGGATTGGAACTTGTAGCTTCATGATCTGCGATATCTGCTTAACCATACTGCATGGTTCGCATGGAATTTTATTTCACCTCACATATATAAGAACAAAATAACTCACATTAAGCATATGCATATACAATAAAAATACATATCATTGTTGTTGGTCACGATTGCATCATTGAAGAACAAATGATCCCACAATTATGGAAATTCCTGTGATTGCTGATTCCTTAGGAACTCTCCAAGACAATTCTGCTATTGGTGAGCTGTGATTATTTTTCTCCGTGATGCTCTCTTGAAGAATCCCAGTGTCATCATAATAATCAATATGAAGGAAGCATCAATTTCTTATGAAACTGGATAGAATAATGAGTCAATAAGACTTAAAAGGCAAAACAATGAATTTCAATGCAAGCTTCAAGATCTAGAGGAGGAAAGAGAGGAGTCTCAAAGAAAAATAAAATTACTTGAGGAAGAGCTAAAACTAAAGGCATATGCTTTATCCATGGCTTAGCAGAAATATTTTTGAATGTGAATGAGTAAAGTGGAACAAAAATCACCTTCTCGGGATTCAAAAGAGGTGGCTGAACTCCGTGGGAAACTACAATTTATTGAGGGTGATTTGGAAACCGTTACAAACAAGTTCAAGGTAAAAGAGAGAGATCTTGACTCTAACATTGAATACATAGAAAATGTTAGTCGAGATTTGTGCTTTATAGTAGCTTGGGATTGGCAGGAGAGGCAACAACCATTATTTAATTTTAAGGCCTAGCAGTTACATGAGAAATTTGCGAGAAATGTGTAGTAGCTTAAAACCATCAGTTTTAAAACATGATTTATGGTCAAATGAAATTGAATTTTGAAAAAATAAAATGTGTGTTTTTCTCATAACGAGGTCAGTTATAAAACGTAGGAGCACTCTCCTCAAATTCGTAACCAACTCGGATATATTTAGGGTTCTCTAGAGCCTTACTTGGAAAATTGCGTGAGAAAAAACAATTTGCAATTAATGCATAGAGGCAATTGTGGCTCTGATCTCATCTCCCTGATCTATAGGAGGTAGATCCACCACAAAGATGCTGAGAAATACCATATAAATTATCAACTTCATAAGCTATATAGAAGCATTCGAGTTGTCGCTCCTATGCAATTTTGAAAGATGATGAGAAAGAAGTATCATCATATTTGCTAAACAACATAATGTTACAAACAAAGGACTGCACATCATGGCAAGTTCTAATATATCGGGCCTCAAGAAATGCAACACAGTTAGAAGAAGAGGCATCAATGTAGGTAGAGGAAGAAAACGATATTTATATGGATTTAGGGACTCTCACGGCTTCTGAACTCTGGGGTTCTTTCCAGCCCCCTTTGTAACATTCATTAAAAAAATCTAGTATTTGGCTTCTACCGGAGGACATCTTTTGTGGTTGTGATTATATATAAAAATCTGCCATGGAGTCTTTGATATTAGTAGTTCTAGGCTCTACTCATCTAGTTTCTTGTTTTGTCATTCAAGTTGTGATACTTCTGGTAATATTGTTGAATGGCTACACTTATGGAGCCGCAACAAATGATTTGGATGGCACTCCTAGTCCTAGTCAGAGCTTAGATGCAGGAGGCTTTTCTTCTACTTCTTTTCCATTCATCTCCATAGTGGGAGGGTCGTTTTTGGTCTACATCTTTAAATTCATTTTCTTCGATTGACACTAGAAAAATGGAATGGAGATACAACATCGATGAGATGATAAAAAAAGGAATGAAGTAGCATATGAATATATGTATATGTTAAATGTTTACTCTGTCACGTCCAGATCCTTTAGACTCTCATTAAAGAAATATAGAATATGATACCTCGAGTCTCCGTTATTTCTATAATAAAATATAATTTTCGAGTGTAAAAAAAAACAAAAAAAAACAATAAATAATAAAATTAAAAAAAAAATGTTAATTTTTCTAGAAGAGGTATTGATCAATTTGAAGATTGGACTGACTATTTTTTCATAACAAAAAAAAAATGCATAGGTATGTCTACTTAACTGTTTGTTCAGGATTTTAGCTACAAGAACTACACAATTCTGCAGCTGGAAAACAATTCTATAGCTATGTATTTAACTCAATGATCTACTTATCAACAATGCATTCTAATCAGAAAATCATGATCAAAATTTATTGCTTCTATCTAATGATTATGTTTTGAAGCATGATGCAAGAAAGAAGAAGAACTATGGAGGCACTTTATCTACACGATCGATTGATGAATTTTTGATCGAAGATTGTTTTGCAGGAATCATCAAACATTCACAAATAATATTTCTTTATCTTTATAAATGCTATGGTTCAAACACAAATTGAAGAAATTGTGCATATCATCATTTTAGAAATTGGATTTATTATCTCAATTATGAAATTAGACTAACCATTTGAAATGAAGACACATCATGAACCTGTTAAATGTGCAATTTTTTCATATGTTCCTAGAGAAATTGATCATTTCTCTTTGAACACACTTACTTTTGTTGCAATGTTAGTGCCGTGTTTGTTTTCAGCTTCCAGGACAATCGAAGAATTGGTGGCCAATTTATGCATGATTGGTTTTCTACGACCAATTTGAAGAGACATAAACCAATTGAATCCCTTTCTATCATCCATAAATGCCATCATTTTTCCTCTCCAAACTCACAAGATATCCAAGAATTTTCGCTAAGCATCGCCATCACCATTTTCCTTGCAAAGATTCCTATGTTTCCTTTACATTTTACATTCACATTTTCCATAATTTCCATTCAGTAACCCATTAATAGAGACATTCAGCTCGCTTAAATGCTGATTTGTCCTTTTTCTTTCCGTTCACTTGTTTACCCTCTTGTCATTTTCCTTTCCGTTAAATAAACATTGATCCACTACAAAAATTTCATTCATGGTCCTTCCAAAATCATCATTTCATACTCGTGTTAGATGATGGAGGATTCGTTAAGGCCTCCCTTCTAACCAATCCTAGCCTATCGACATCAACATATTATCTAGGTTCAGGGCTAGAGTCCTTATTAGTACCTTGAGGCTTGTATGCATCAATGACAAGTTCTCTCGCTAACAATCATGGGAATACATCAATGTCCCTTGATCGTTAGATCTTGCAAGTGGCTCAACATCAACTCATCTATTCGCACTTTGCAAGATGTACTTAGCTGCCTTGGTACTCATTGACATGAATGGAGACCTTGGCTCACATTCGTTAAAGAAATTCATCAATGGACGATAATCCAGTGAATTTTCTTCATGCTCGACAACAACACATTTATTCGCATGACAGGAATTGTACCATAGGGTTTTATAGCAAGTGAAGACTATGTCATTTCAACATTTTGTAGCAATTACAACAGATTTAGCAGCAAAAATAAAGAATCCACTTTCACCACCTCATCCACCGTTTATGCAACCAGGAAGCACATGAAATTCTACAGCCTATTCGATGATCCAACAACAGCTACAACTTCTCTACATATGCAAAGTTTGTCCACCTCCTAGGTAAGTAAAGGTATGTTCTTTTCTAGCTTTTAATCATAGATTTCCTTGAATACTAAAATTTAATTTTTGGAAAATACTTCACCATATTTCCTTTCTCATTTAAAAAAAAACTGTAAACACCTTTAGTTGGGGGGGAGGGACATCCATTTATTATCACATCCATATCACTTCATTCAATTTCACTTCATTTCCTCCTAACATACTCATCCTAATCAATTATGATTGCATTATGGTTCAAAAGTTATGTGATTTGCAAATAAATGTCTAAATGATGAGCATATTATATGGTTGATTTATGCATTCTTAAACATGTTCAATGAATCTTGCTGCAACAAAAATAAACAAGGTATTGAAACACAAGAAACAATACCAATTAAGATTTGGTTGTCACACAAAAGGCAACCCAACATGTGGCAATTCAATGAATGATGAGGAATAATTTGCAAAAAGAAATGAAAATGTCAAATGCAAAGTTTAAGGACAATTGATATAAGCCAAGTTCATTCAAAACCAAATCATGATTAAGAAATGCAATAGATTGCATGAGGACATGCATTAATGTTAGTTGGGGGGTATGTAGAGCCTCCAAAATGTCTTCAAAATATCATCCACTTTCACCTTTATCGCCACCATTTCACTCACATGTCACAACTCCATAGCCATATAATCTTTCATTAGCCTCCATTTTCATAATTATATGGGTTCCATTTGTGTTTTCCAAAAGTTAATGATTTCCATTATTATAAGTGAATTAAATGGTTCAAACCTAGAAAAATGACATATTTGCTAATACTTAAAAGTGGCTTGAGTTTCATCACATGTGTAGGTCATTTGGAAGCTTCCAAGGCACCCTTGTGTGGCCTCCAATGCTCAAATTCGAATTCCCTTCAAGATATGGAAGAATATTTGGATAAAGGTCAAAGAGGATATGTGTCTCATAATTACCTATTTGAGTTTTAATCCTATGAGATTTTCTAGGGATATAGGGAGAGAATAATGGACCTCCATTAATGAGGTAGCTTCTTATGTTTTTGTATAAATAGGAGAGCCTTCTCCTTTCAAAGGCATGTGTAAAGTTGCAGAAATTCTCATCTTTTAAATATAGAATTTGGATTTGGCACCATGCTCATGAGTGATGTTCACTTTGATTTGGTTATGCTTACATTCAGAGCTTCTCAACTTTCCATCTCTCATGTTTTTGGATTGGCCACCTACAATGTGTGAGATTTAATTTTTTTAGATTTATTGTTCTTCATAGATTATGATTTATTGTTTTCATAGATTAAGATTTATTTCATTCATATATTTTATTGTGTGAGAGGTTAAGAGTGATTGTATTTATTTTCCTTCTACCTAGAAGTTAAGAACATTCATTTTTATTTTCTTTCATACCTTTTCCTGTGTGAGAGGTTAAGAGTGATTATTTTTATTTTCTTTCTACATAGAAGTTAAGAGCATTTTTATTTATTTATTTTCTTTCATATCTTTTCCTGTGTGAGAGGTTAAGAATGATTGTTTTTTCTTTTATTTCTGAAAGAGTGGTGTGCTTTTCAGTTCCTGCAAGATTGAAATATTAAGATTTCAATTCCGCACGCTATACTATAATTGTACTATAACTTCTTTTGAATTGAGTGTCGAAGTAGAATAGGTGAATTTGGTTTTTCATTATTTGGTTTCATAGTTAGATTGATCTAAATTGAAAGTTAATTTCTAGCATATATAGTGCACGCATGCTTCGAAAGTTTTACGAAACCCCCGGGTTAACAATTAAATGATAAGTAATTAATTGGCCTCAACAACCACTTTGTATAGACAGCTAGTTGGGAGTCTAATCTACCTGACTACAACTAGGCTTGATTTGGCTTAAGTAGTGAGTGCATTGAGCCAATTTATGTCAAAGCCCCTTGAGAGCCGTTGGATTGCAGCAAAAGGTGTTTTAAGGTATCTCCAAAGAACCTTAGATTTTAGTATCATTTATACTGATTCGTGTGATGTTAGATTGACAAGTTTTTTATACTCCAATTGGGCTAGAAATGTAGATCACAGATGATCCATAATAGGCTATGCATTTAGCACTGGATCTGGGGTCATTACATGGAGCAGCAAAAAGCAAAACATAGTATCCTTGTCTTTTGGGGAAGTTGAACATCAAGTTATGTGTGCAGCAACATGTGAAGCAGTTCAGTTGAGGAGACTTCACCTTGATGTTGGAGAAGAATAGAATGTTACAATGATCAAATGTGACAACCAGAGCTCCATCAAACATACCAATAATCTAGTATTTCATAAGAACACAAAGCATATCGATACACAATTTCATTTTGTCAAGGAGGGAGTTTAGTCAAAAGAAATCCATATTGAGTATTGTAATAGTTGTGACAATGCTGTTGATACTTTTACCAAACCTCTTGGTAGAATAAAGTTTGAGTTGTTTAGGGAAGTGTTACACATATCTGTGAATCCATTTCTCCATTAAGGGGGAGTGTTGAGATTAATGAAGAAATGTCTTAATGGAGTAATGGTTCAAACCGAACCTTAGATTAAGAGTTTGTTCATATTTTCTAGGGTGTTGTTTCAACTTCCCTAATTATGTGTAAACTATATGTATTTCTCATATAATGCATGTAAGGTAGAGTGTGTTCTATAGATGGAGTCTTACAGGTGGTGTTCCACACTCGTGAGCTTCTCAGGTTTCTTAATAAATTTGATTCATGTATTTTTGACACTCAAAACACAGAATCAACAAAACCTCATAGGAAGGATTACAACATCCAGGATGAAGTGCTAGCTACAAAAATTTCTATTTGACCTGTTTTTCCCTAGTTAATGGAAATTCCATATCATTTCTTCAGCTTGGAGATTCGATCTTTTTCTCCTTGGATCTTATGGGTCATCTTTTCTTGAGGGATTAGTTTCATATTTTATAAAAGACAAATCCCATATTTCAACACAGCAAACTCTTACCCAAATCCATGTTATGAGGAAATCAAAACATCATTGAAAGATTATAAAAGGTAGAGTTTTATTTTGTAAATGCAATATCAGTACTAGTAGTAGTACGGGTTACACTCATAGGCTAAGATTGTAGAACCGAGGAGAGTACTAGAAGGAAATGTTGGTTAACGTTACAATGACTATGGAAATTTTTTAATTAAAAATATTTATGTAAGTGTGGTTTTTTAGGTTTGATTCAATTGATTTATAATTATATTATTTCTCTTTTCTATAGCCATTTTTATTTATGGTTTTTTTAATTTTTTGTGATTTAGTAATGACTATTTATGGTATTTTTAGTGTTTTGTGATTTAGTTGAGAGTACGGGAAGGAAATGCTAGTTAACATTACAATGACTATGGAATTTTTTCATTAAAAATATTTATGTAAGTGTGGTTGTTTAGGTTTGATTCAATTGATTTATAACTATATTATTTCTCTTTTCCATAGTCATCTTTATTTATGCCTTTTTTAATGTTTTGTGATTTGGTTTTTAAATTTTTGGAAGATAGCATGTTGTATGTTGTTGTTAAGTGGTTTGGATCCATGAATGAACAATGAAAATATTTGCATTTCTTTTTATTTATGTTATCTCAATTTTAATTATTTATAATTGATCATATTTTCCTAGCCATACTAATATGGACATTAGTTTAATTCAAATTATTGTGAAATGTGTATAGGAATTTAGATGGTGAACAATGTTATTCCCATATCGGTTGAATTAACATATGTCTTGTAGTAGTTCCCAATGTGTATTTATATTTAATTATTTATTTATTGAGTTTCCTCATAAATGGGTAATCTAATCATCATTTAATTTTAAGAAATCATTATAGACACTATTCCATATTATTTTGGTTGAAAACTATAGATTAGTTACTATTAGTTATTTAAGTCTTTAGTGTTGCACTTAATGGAAATTATTTATGTCTAATCATTCAAAACAAGTTTAGTTTGAAAATTTTGAAGACTTACATGTTTGTAGTTTTCATCTTTTACTTTTATATCATCAAGAACTATCAACATCTCATAGATTTATAATTTCATTCATAATTTAGAATTAGTAATTTGTTTGAATTTGAATAATTAACAAAATATACATCCATTGTTACATATTATCACTAGTTATGGTTTTTTATGGCACTTATTCTTTTTGTATTATATTTTTGTATATTTTGTATTATATTCTATACTAATTTGTAACATATTTTATCGATCATTTAACTTGTAGAATAGGAAGGTTAACATAAACAATAGCTTTATATTAAGTGTAACATAGTAATAAGATAAAACCCTTGTCTTTTCCTTCAAAAGAGGAATAGGTGAAAGGCTAATGAAGCCTTAAAACGTGTCTAGGGTGAGCATCCCAAACAACTTGGGCTATTTAATGAGCCTTGGTTTGCGTCACTTCTCCTTTGTAGACAGAGGTCATAAAACCTCCATCAACAAAATGGTGCTAGGAGGGATTGAGGTAAAATAACTTATTAAATCATTTATCCCTTAGCCTCTTATTTTCCTATATTTTAATCCTCCTTCTTTGTCTCATTGTAACACACACTAGAAGGTAGATTAGATAACAAGCTAACCTGTTTGGAGTCATTATCTTTATTGTTACATCTAATTAATGCCTATTTCCCAAACCTCTATATCGAAGGACACTTTTAGCGTCACACTACTAGATATTCCTCGCAAGACAACTCATCTCTTGTCCAAACTTCAATTCAATGGTGAAGGGAGTATAATTCCAATAAAACATTTGTTAATTTCAGTGTAAATGCATTAATTATAAAATTACTGATTTAAATGTTTTATGAACGTTATTTTCTTTCATATTAAAGGGATATATTAAAGACGAGTTTGAAACATTTCCACCACATACTATTTTTAAATGTTCTTAATCTGTAGAAACAAATTTAGATTCTTCTAAAACCTATGATCAAAATAAGATATGGGATGAATTAAAGATATTATTAATTGAGGATGATTCATCTTTAGAGAAATTTTTAGCCAAAGTTAATCATGTTCTTTTTAAATTTCATCTTAATGATTTGTCCCTTTAATTAGATATCATTGTTGATACTTTTTCCCTTTTCATTACTCTTAATTCAATTGCATTTGGTATATTAAACAAATATTATAACCCAAAATCACAACTAAAATCTTATTTACAAATTCGGATGGACCCTGTAGAAAAATGATATTCTCAAAATTCCATCGAACAAGTGCAAGGGGCAGAAGATATTGATCACAACTCTATTGATAAGCAAACGAGTCTCCCTTGATAAGTGAACTAGTCTAACTGTTGATTAGGAAGTATATTTGTTTTATTCTCACTCTAACATGTTCTCACAATGAAATTAGATCCTTGGATACCTTTTGGAATCAAATTATAAAGATATGGTATAAATATAAAATATATTTAATGGAGCGTGCTTGTTTCTATAGATAGAACTACAAAAACTGATAGACTTCCTGCATTCAAGTGGAATTATAAAGATATGGTATAAATATAAAATATATTTAATGGAGCGTGCTTGTTTCTATAGATAGAACTACAAAAACTGATAGACTTCCTGCATTCAAGTGGTTTTCATAATGAAAATAAAGATCAATTTTAGGATTCTCAATATTATTGAATTTATCATTTTATGTTTCAGATTGGTCAAAGGAAATTGACTATGGCATTTTAAAGTAGGAATAATTGTTTTGATTCAATAGTTTAATAATTGCGTTTGGTGTTTGCAAGTGTGGTTAGAATCCCAGGATTGGGGGAGCTTTTTGACATAGACTCAATCAAACGTACTCAAAACACAAAATAAACAAAACCTCATAGGAAGGATTACAACATCTAAGACGAAGTTCTAGCTATAGAAATTTCTATTTGACTAATTTTTCCCGAGTTAATTGAACTTGCATATCATTTATTCGACTTGGAGATTTTATCTTTTTCTTCTTGCATCTCACAATCCATCTTATCTTGAGGGATTAGTTTCAGATTCGATAAGGGACAAATCCCATATTTCAATATATCAAAGTCTTACCCATATCCATGTTTTCAGGTAATCAAAACATCGTTGAAAGAATATAAAAGGCAGAGTTCTAATTTGTAAAGGCAATATCCCTACTAGTAGTAGTAGGGGGTGCACCTGTAGGCTGAGATTCTAGAACTGAGGAGAGTACTGAAAGGAAATGTTGGTTAACATTATGGTGATTATGGATTTTTTTTAACTAAAAATATTTATGTAAGTGTGGTTGGTTTGGTTTGATTCAATCAGTTTATACTTATATAATTCCTATTCTTCATAGTTAGTTTTATTTATGGTATTTCTAATGTTGTATGATTTGATTCCTGAATGTTTGGAAAATAGCATGTTGTTGTTCAGTGGCTTGGACCCATGAAAAAATAGTGAAAATATTTGCATTTATTTTCATTTTTGTTAGTTCAATTTTAATTGTTTAGAATTGGTCATATCCTCCTTCAGTGATTTGTATCCTAAGAGAAATATTGATTTCGGAATTAGTTCAATTCAAATTATTGTGAAGTGTGTCTAGGAATTTAGATTGTGAACAATGTTATTCCTATATGGATTAAATTAACATATGCCTTGTATACTTTTCCAATTTGTATTTATATTTCATTATTTATTTATTGAGTTGCTTCATAAATGGATAATTGAATCATCATTTAATTTTTGGAAATAATTGCAATCATCTTTCCAACTTATTTCAGTCAAAAACTATATATTAGTTAGTATTAGTTATTTAAGTCTTTAGTGTTGCACTTGACAGTAATTCTTGATGTAAAATAATTCAAAACAAGTCCAGTTTGATCTGTCTTTGTTTGAAAAAGTTGAAGGCTTACATGCTTGTAGTTTTCATCTTTTACTTTTATATCATCTAGAACTATCAACATTTCATATATTTATAATTTCATTCATAGTTTAGAATTAGTAATTTGTTCGAATTTGAATACTTAGCATAATATACATCCATTGTTACATATTATCGCTAGTTACAGTATTTTCTAGTGCTTTTTCCTTTTGTATTATATTTTTGTATATTTTGTATCATATTCTCTAATAATTTTTAACCTATTTGATTGATCATTTAACTTGTAGAATAGGTAGATTAACATAAACAATAACTTTATATTTACCATAGGATAGTGACACGATAAAACCCTTGTCTTCTCCTTTAAAAGATGAAGATATAAAAGGCCAGCGAACCCTTAAAACCCTTCGAGGGTGACAATCCCAAACAACTTGGTCTATTTAAAAAGCCTTGGATCACTTTCCTTTGTTGAAAAATGTCATAAAAACTACATTAGCATGTCATTGGTTTGACACTTACATTCTGCAACATAACACTAGCTCATTGTGTATAACTAAAGTTGTTGGACACTATTTTTCCTTTTATAACTTGCCATATTGTTGAGCCTTCTATATTTTTTCATTTTCGAGAAGATTGTCGTGACTAATTTGTCTATGAGTTGGATAGGGGCGAATTATTGCTGAATTTTCTTAACCTCTCGAGACCCTAGTTGGCCATATACATCATCCATAGAGGGAAAAATGCCTTGAGATTACCTTTTCTAGAGGAGGATATTGGCATTGCAAGTTGGAGACGATAAATCTCATTTGGATGGTATACCATTGTATCATTTTTTTCTTGTAATGAAAGTAAATTCCCTTCCCATTATGTTAATTTCCTTTGGCCATCATATGTTATTCACTAGTTTTTAGTTGTTATCATGCTGAGAAATCTTGCATGAATTAAATACTAAAACACATGAGATTCTTTATAAATAGAAAAGTAAACAATAAAAATCACACATGATATTTAGACAATCCATTAATCATGAAAACTAAAAAAATGTTTAGTGTCACAACTCAAAATTTTATCAACAATTAACTTCATCATTTATAATATCATATATATTATCTCATGACATCCAAAACCCTAATCCATTGACTCAAATTATAGTGCAACCTTAATTCCTTAACCAAAATTAGAAAACCATGAGATAAAAAACCATGTGTCAAAAACTGCAAAAAAATAGATACAAAAAATCACCCAAATGTTATTTTTAGGGACTCCACCCCTAAACCCCCCTTGCTCACATATTAGTATATACACATAGGGCAAATCATTCAAATAATATTGCACATACCCAAAACAAAGAGCATACACAATGATCTTGGATTCAAATTGTTAAACCATCAAAATAAAAGGATTCATTTGATCTGTGCCTTACTCAAATGGAGAAATTTGAATTTCCACTTTAGGAAGATGAGTTGTCAAGAACATAGCAGGAGTGAAATGGCCAAATCACTCAGTGAGGTAAGTCAATTCAAATTTGTGGGCTATAAGTAGAGTTTTGTGCAAGTTGGTGGCTAAGATTGAGTTATCTAGATGTGTTATCTTTAGTGAAAGTTAGTTGTATGAGTGCTAGTCTAGAATAGAGTTAGTATGGGTTGAGTTGAGTATTTTAGCTATTGTAAACTCAACTAACTCTTAGTTAACTAGTCAATTTACTAAAAATATCCCTAGTCATGCATTGATCCAAATTTAAATAGGAATGCAACAAATTACCGATATAACCATAAATATGGAGATGCGACAGAATGGCACTTCCTTTCATTAATATCAAATAATGGAATATGCTTACAAACAAAATGGAAATGAGACTAGCTCAGGCAATGGTAGCTTATCTATAAGAAGAGATGTGGCAGCTACATGCCTCTTAACTAAGTTACAATGAGGGACAAGGGCCTTTTTATTATTGAACAATAAGAGAAAACCCTAAATGACCAAAACCCTAACCCAAGGAGATGTAGCACCAAAGGTTAAAGGGCCCCGTTGGGGTTAGTTGGGCATCCAACTTCCCAAGGTTGTAACTTTGTCATATTGTCTTTGTTTAACGCATATGATACCCCGTCGGAAACATATCTCTGAGGGATACAACTAAAAACATGATTTCAATGAAGTCACAAAAAGGAATATTGCCAAAAAAACATCATTTAGGATCTCAAAATGGCTACGGAAGTTTAGGACCCAAAAAACTGCCAAAAATAGTAAACTTTGTTACAATTAAGGAAACTGAAAAAAACTTACCAAACAATGGTGAGGTTCCAACTAGAATAGGCGGGTGGACACCAATATCCACCTAGATCATTACTCCCCCCTTAAGAAGCAATGGTCTCCATTGTGTTGAGTTCCTCCATGAGATGAGGAAACTTCTGCTGTACTTGGTCCCTGGTGACCCATTTTCCTTGGTGCAGTAGTTGGCCAGCTTTGACAACTCGATACAGTTGGATCTTTTGTTGGCGAGTGTTCTTGATCTACATGTCCATGATCCAATCATTTTGAGCTTGTTTCATGCAGTTTGGATTTAACTTTGTTGGTTTGAGTTGTTCTGCAATGTCAGATGTGTCCAGTAATGGTGCAAAGTATGGCCAAAGGTGATCCACATTGAACATTGATTGCAGGCCAAGGAATCAGGCAATTCTGAGCTCAAAACCATTATTTCCCACAACATTGGTGATGGTGTATGGCCCATATCAAAGTGGGCGAATCTTCTAGTGGGGCCCAGCGAGGCGCTTATTCTGTAAATGTAGCCAAACTTTGTTGCCCACTTGGAACTTCTATGGAACTCGATGTTGATCATGTTGTTATATGTACTTAGCATTGGATTTCTCCAATATGTCACAAACTTGTTGGCAGATGTGTTGAATGTTCTCAATGAAGTTATTTTCCTTGTCAGCTTTGGATTGGACATTACTCGAATCTATGGGAGTCACTGTAAATGGTATGGCCACATCAATGGGACATAATGGTTGGAATCCCAAGCCCATCTGAAAAGAGTTGTGGCTATTCTTGATGTAGATATCCTGGTTATAGTTGTGTTGGACATAGGGGATGCTCTCATCCCATGAGCATGGATTCTTTGAGTTGTACATCAGCAGAATGTGTACACTCATCCTTTTGACGACCTATGTCTAGCCATTAGTTTGGTGATGGAAAGTTGTGGAATTAGTGAGCTTGGTGTCCAACATCGACTAGAAACTAGGCCAAAATGTATTGAGGAACCTACTATATCGATCTGAGATGATAGACTATGGGATCCCAAAGTGTACCCACACTCGTTCAAAGAAGAGTTTAGTAGTGGCTTCTATTGTGATACTCTTCTTGCAGGCTGCCATAATGGCCATCTTTTTGAATTTATCGATGACCACAAAAGCATAGTGGTTTCCATGCATAGTAGACTGAAGACCTGACATGTAATCCATGGAGATGGATTTCCAAGGTCAACTAGGGGTAGGTGGCGTGGCATAGATACCTTACTTCTTGATGGTTGGTTTGGCAATGGTGTAGGCAATGTAGGATCTGATGTACATCCTGACATCCTATCAAAGATTTGGCCAATAGAAATACTTCTACAGTACTTCCACCATTTTCTTGGCCCTGAAATGCCCAACCGCCTAATTGTAGTGTGCTTCCCAAATCATATTCGCACGCTTGCTTGCAGGAACACAAGGTGTCCCAGGTAGCATAACATAGCATCCTGGAGGTGAAAATATAGAACTTGCTAACGCTCCAAGAGAATCTGGTATCTGTGGCCAAATTTTGGGTCGCTTTTGTAGAGAAGTGGCCAATAAGAAGTCTTGTGCCCACAAGAGTTGAGCATGGTGGTTAACGCCATGATCATTGGTCGGTTGAGGTAGTGTGCAACATTATTTGTGCTACCCTTCTTGTGCTTGATATTCAAATGGATTTATTGAAGGTATGTGGACCACCTCTAATGGCGATCATTCTACAACTTCCCTTTCATCTTTATGAACTGCAAGAGTCGGTGATTTGTGTGGATGATCATTTCCTTCCCCAAAATGTAATTCTTTCATTGTTGACGGGCTTGCACAATGGAATAAATCTCTTTGTCATAAGTGGGATACCTTTGGACTGTGTCTAAGAGAGTCTCACTATGATATGCCACTAGATGCCCCTGTTGAGTAAGGATTGCCCAAATAGCATAGTCAGAGGCATCTGTCTTGATCTCAAATGGTTGTTTCAAGTCTGGTAATGTGACAACTAGTGTAGAGTAGAGGCAATATTCCAACACTTTGAATGCCTTCTATTGAGATTCATACCAAAATAAATTTGGCTTCACTCCTCCTTTGGTGAATTGACTCAAGTTCTAACTGATATGAGAGAACCCCAACACAAACCTGCAGTAGAAATTGGCAAGACCCAGAAACTTGCAGAGCTCTATCAAAGTGGTTAGGGCTGGCCAATACCAAATGACTTGGATCTTGGCTGGATCCACATGCACCCTCCATTCATCAATAATATATCCTAGATACTGAACCTGGGTCATGCCAAAAGTGCATTTCTCGAAATTGGCACACAGCTTGCGTTGCCGCAGTGTTTAAAGATCTTGTTGGATGTGATGGAGGTGTTATTCCCAACTCTAGCTAAATATTAGGATGTCATTCAAGTATACCACTACAAATGAGTTGGTGAATGGACTTAAGATGTCATCCATCATCCTCATGAAGATTGCAGGAGCATTCATCAACTCGAAAGGCATAACCAAGCATTCGAAAAGGCCCTCCTTGGCTTTCAAGGTAGCCTTCCACATATCAGAGGGTTCGAATGGTACCTAGTGATATCCACACTTTAAGTCGATTTTACTGAAATATTTTTCACCCTTAAATTGTTCCAGAAGATCATCAATGTGTGGGATCAGGTACCTATTCTGGACAGTGATCTTGTTGAACACCCGATACCTAATATAGAGTCTCCAAGTCCCATCCTTCTTTTGTACCAACACGATTGGGCTCCCACGAGGCAATGAACTTGGCTGAATGTGACCTTTCTATAGCAGCTCCTTAGTTCTCCTCTTGATTTCATCATTCTCAAGAACAAAGCATTGATAGATTGATCCATTGGGTAACGGTGCACCTGGGGTCAGATCGATGGAGTGATTGACCTAACAGTGTAGAGATACCCTTATGGGGGAGATGAATATGTCCTTGTACTCCTAGGATACCAACTTTACTTATACCCCTGGGGTTTGTAAAAACTTGGAGGTGACAGTGTTGTATCCACAAGTAAGAGTGATGGTTCTACCTGTTGTCACTGTTCAGATAACAGGATACCACTAGGTTCTAAGCCATATTTCTCTAGAGTCAGAGGAAGCTTGATTCTTTGATGGAAGAAGTGAAAATCTACTCTAAGAGAATTACTCTACTGCAGTAATGGAAAAGGCCAACATGTAATGTTAAACCACACCATACCGTAATTAACCATTTAAGAAGCTACGCTAAGTAGAATATATAAATCAACAATAAACAAATGCTACTATCTAAGTTGGAGAAGTAAAAAGCATCAAACCATACTAAATTGCAAGCAAAGAAACTAAATTAAATTTGTTTTCACGTTTTTTAGTTTTATAAGCAAAATCAAGTATGCAAACTAATTGTTCTTGTGGATGTGTCAGGTGGATGGAAGGTGTTTGAGGGTGCCTAGAAGGATTATGAAGTGGTTGGATGGTGTGGAGGGGTCCTACTTGGCTTTTTGTCACATCCTAGAGGTTTCCCATCAGTTCGTCCTCAAAACAAGCTGTTTCAAAACCTATAGGATGTACTAGAAACCTACAGGATTATCCTATAGGAATTACAAGAAACCTACAGGATATAGACGAGAGCTAATTGTGAGGTTTTGGAAGTGTTGGGAAGCTTAGGAAAGAAGTGTGATGGGAAGAATGGAGTGTTAGAAGGTCTAGGAGCACTCAGGAGTCAATATCCAAGACAAGATATGGCTAGATTCACTCAATGTGTTTAGGGGAATTTCAATGAAAAATGATGAAAAACTAGTGAGGGTTGTGGTGAAACAAGGGATGGCTAAGGTGGATGAAGTGGAAGGTGGTTTCTGGTTATGAAGTCTTGGTCTCCTCCTGAAGTACCTGCTCTTCATAAAAAATGTGTGTCTTCCAAAAAGAACAATGCAACAAGATACATTTTCATAAACTAGAAAAGAATGAATCAACTTCCTATATTATGCATGAAGAAAGTTGCTAAAGCGAATGAAAGCTTGAGAGAGATCTTATTGCATAAATGGAGATGGAAAAAAATGACAATGAAATCTTCCTTGCAACATGAACCAAATATTGAATCAAAGAAAACAAACTCCAAAGCTCATACAAGAACTAGAAATCTGTGTTTTTGGGGCTGCTGAAGGGTCCCTTCCTCAAGTCATGGTCCCGGGGGGAGGAAGTGAGGCTGAGACACCTGCTGAAAACCTTGTGGTGATCCTTTTTCTCCTTGCTAATCTGCTACTTGAAAGAAGGCACAAATGGAAGAAAACTATGACAAAACCAATCTAATATACATTATTGTAATGCAAATGCATCTACTAATCAAGTGAACAATTAAGCTATGAATCTATACTAGCATACATGTACAATAAAGAGGAGCCTTGGTTGCTAGGGTTGGGCCCTAACCAAAGAGCTTTAGCCCTCTGAGGTAACTTAATGCTGGCTTAGAACAGAAATCATTCTTATTACCAAAACAATGGATTACATCAAAAACTGTCACAAGTCTTGTAGCTTGAAAATAGAGTAGTGTTTTACAATAAAAATCTGAATCCTAGTGAGGTCTTAGGCCTCTCTACTTATACATCTGATATCTCCAATGACTTCCTTAAAATTAGTTTGGTTTGGCTCCCAAACTCGAGATCAACTAGTGCTCTGTCTTTCACTTGCTCGGCTACATTCTAGTCCTCATGATTTGGTTGTTTACACTTTGAGCTGATGGAGGAGTATTCGAATGGAGGGGTAGTAAATGAGGAGGACATACCTCCTATAATTCCTCTCCATCGATTCATTCGAGTTTTGACCTTGGTCTTTGCAAAAAATTCTTTCTTTTCTTCTTTAATCCTTCATTAAATGCACATTAGACCACAAAGCAAAATATCCAACTCTAACTCATCTCATAAACAAAATATAATCAAAAGTATGTAGTAAGTTATGAGAATAGTTGGTTTTACTAAGCTAGGAGGTGAATTAAGGCCCATGTAATTACCTAATAATGAGGCTCATAATCACCTGCCTACTGAAAGTGTTGCTCATCCTCTGAGCAACTTAGTCAATATCCATATCCTTCATGGCTCGGGTATCCTTCCTGACATCCCATGCCTCTGTTCTGGTCTCATATCCTTGTTCATAGAAGCCTTATTTCTTTTCTACCTCTTCCCACTGCCTCTTTTCTTATTCTTCTTTTCTCCCTTCTAGCATCCCCAAGAGTAGTGGTGGGCTAAGTTTTGGGCCTATCCAATTGACCTTCAACCTTTGTATAAATTGCTTATACGTAGGTGTCCTATTGAGTGCCTCTCGTAACCATTGAGGGGAGTGATATTTTGTTATCTACAAAATGTATGGTAGTGTGTTCCATCTCCTTAGGCAAGCATGTATACTATCATCTCCTAGCAGCCTAAACATGTCATCAAAATATAAAATTGCTTGCTTTTGGGTAGCAAGATATCTAGATGCCAACTGAGGATCATTTGCAATCAAATTATGGATACTCATGAGAGCCATGGGGTTTGATTGTTCAGCTCTGATAAAAAGAGGTTTAGTTTACTCTCTTTCTAATATCATTTTCGTCTCTATAGCTCTTGACTCCTCATGGTTCATCCATGATGCCAAAGCCATTAATTGTAAATCTCCTAGCGTGGCATTCGGGTCCCATATATTCATGTCTATGAGGGCCATGTTGCATAAAAAAAACTTTGCCATTTTGGCCCTATCCTCTAGTGTACTTTGATCACAAAGATCAATAAACTACCTGTAGTCCTAAAATGGCATGGTTCCCCTCTGGGCTAGTGTCTTAATCTGAAACTGCAGCCATTTTTCTTTGAGGTAGAGAGCATAGGATTTATATGGCATCCTACATTAGATTACCTCCAGGGAGAGGTTGGTCATACATGCTAGTTGGTTCTCTCTTTCTTGTAGTTGTCCCCTCAGCCATGCATTTTTTTTCTCTAGTTGATTTCTCATTATAGCTTCTCTATCCCTTAACCCACTTAGTTCTCTTACCATTTCTTTTAGTTTCTCATCCATGTGCCCAATGTCTTCTACCCCCTTCGATTTGGTGATTTGCATCCATTGATGAGTTCTAGCCATCTCCTTCTCAGGCTCGAAGAATAGTGGGATGGCAAATTTTTGAGGTATGACCCTACCTCCTTCAATAAACCAGTAATAGGAGTCTAGGTTAGGTTGGAGGCTAGGTTCTTTTGTCTCTGGGTCCTCTTCTTTAGCTTCTTACTACTCCCCTACCTTTATTTCCAATTTTTGTGCCTCCTATAGATTTAGCAGAGTATCCTATAGGACTATTTTTTCTTCCTGTAGATTTTGCTATGGATCTTGTAGGATTACCTTACCCTTTGAGGAATTTTCTCTAGTAGTAGGCCTCCTTACATAGGTGATAGGGGACTTAGCGGAAGGTATTTTCTCTTTTTGTGTAGGGGAATCTTCAGTCTTAATAGGAATTTTGGTTGACGTTTGTGGCTTCCCCTGTCTTATTCTTGTGCTCTTTCTTGTCCTGAAATATAGTGGGGTCTGCCTTTGCCTTTTTCCTTTTTGCTTGATTGGGGTGCTGAGAGCAGTGAGGGAAGTTGTTGCCTCTCTCCCAGTGGCCTTTGGAGACACCGTAGGTGACTCCTCCTTGTGTTCCTTCCCCTCTGTTATATTTCCTTCTTTCTCTCTATTTTTCATGTCTTCTTCTTCTTATAGATCTTCATCATCTATATCCGTTTCCTCCTTAATTTCCTCCTCTATTTCTTCATAATCCTCCTTCTCTTCTCCGTCTTCTTCTTCATCTTCATCATGTTCCTCTGTGTCGGCTCCTTCTTCATCAATCTCATCCTTATCTTTCTTTGTATCTTCCTGTCCACTGACAGTAGGACTAACATCATAAGTGAGAGCTTTGATGTCATCCTCTGTTGGCATGTCTCTGAGAATTGACAATGTTATAGGGGTTCTGAGGTTTTGGAGGGAATATTCAATGAGGATCCTAATCAACCCATGTTGAGCTAATTGTTGGGAATTCCCCTCATTCACATTGATGGTTGAGTCTATGAGTGATTGAAGAAAGAAATATGGTATGTTGAACCTTTGGTGACAGGGTGTTTCTACTCCAAATCTTAATTCTTCAAGGATCCTAAAATGATAGCCATAGACAACACTATATTTACCCTCACATGAGATATATTTGATTAGTTGGTAGCCTACCTCACTCCATGGATATGCGAAACTCCCCCTCCTTCATTTTTGTCCTCAGTGGGTTCCTCTCTTCCAAAAAGAATTTTCTTTTGGCAACCTGGCTATCTCCTTTGTCTTATTTTCTCCATGGGACTCCTAGGGCAAGTGTGGTGGCCCTGTTGATGAGCTCAGGGGTGAGATCTATAATGAGGCCCCTTATTACAATAATGGCATGTATTTTGGTGTCTGGACTGAGGGAGAGAGAAAATTCTTGAGCCACCTCATCATCATACCCTCTAAATTTTTTGAAAAACCCCATCCAATTATGTCTTGTGAAGATTTCAAGCACTTGGGGGTGTTGTTGGATTCTCATAGTGTTTGTAGGCTCTCTCCTATTAAACCCTCCTATCATCTTGCTGGTGAAGCTTGAGGAGAAAATGAGAGGGTTGAAACAACTTTTCAAATGCAGGAGCAAAACAGAGATGACTGTGTATTTAATTTCCTTCACATAGTTGCTAAATTCACTCAAATTTAGAGTATTCTTGGTTCATTTACTTGCAAAGGGGAATGTAATTTTTGAGCCTACCTCCTTAGACTAGTTGTAGTGGCCAACTCCCGTGATATCCCTTCTGAACTCTTCACTACCAATCCTGTAGACAGTCTCTCGGTATCCTATAGACTGTATCCTATAGGAATTCCTGTTCATGCTCCTGTAGGAATTCTTGTGCAGTGAACGATGGATCTTTGTTTCTGGTGGGTGGCCTGGGTTATGAGAGCGACTTGAGTGAGGGAGTGTCGAGGAGCTGAAATGTATGCATACGTGGGAATGATGTTTTATTTCCTCTTATGGTGATTTAGGGTGACGTGATGTGCTAGCAGCAAAGGTACATTTCCATTTTCAGACCATTGTTCCTCACTACCACCTTGTCATTTCCCACTCCTCGTAATCAGTTCCCACTTTATAGATCCATAGTTTAATCACTTTTTGTCTGACTCCTTCTCTGTCTTTGAGTTGACTGCAGACACATCTAATAGGACACCCGGTTGTGCATGTGATGACTGAACGAAGGTGGCCAAGTTAACTAGCCACATTTTCCCTTATAAACCAACTATCTCATAATCATTACAATTTTTTACTACATGATGCATATGAGAGAGTGAGCGGGATACCTACCTATGGTTTCAATGATATGACGCAGTTTGTCGAAGACTAGAGGTGTTGATGTGTATATTTGTTGCATGCCATTCTTCTTCCTCCTCTTGCTATCTGCTAGTGGTTTCTCTGTTTTTTCAAATTTCTATGGTTGAAGATCTGATGCTGATGCTTTGGAACTCTTGGATCACCCTGGTGAAGACTTGTTGTTGGTGTGATTGACATTCTGTGGGATGGGCTGCTACAGGATTTCCTACAGGATGTCATGTAGGTGCTTCTCACTCAAAATTATTTTATCATTTTTCTTGCTGGGCCTGTGAGGATGGTGACATGGATGGAAAGAAGGAGTGGGAGTGTGGAGAGTAAAGGATACTCAGTTGATGCTCTTTACTCCTATCTCTTTCCTTTTTCCTTGAAGACTGGAAAACTGTTGAAACTGATCCTTTTTTGAATTGTGAGTGTAGGGATGATGATGGTGGACAGGGTGAGGTGTTAGATCGTGGATGGGGTGAATTTTAGGGACCTAACAAGTCCATCATATTCCTTCATATTTCTTCCTGTATGGTTTCTAGGTCATCATAATTCCTACAGGTTCATCCTGTAGGTTTCTAGGGGATCCTATAGGAATACAAGAGATCCTATAGAAAACACAGTATTTGCATAAATCAATGCAATGGAGTGGAAAAATGAAAAAAAAATGATGGAGGGATGCATGGTAAGGAGTGAAGAAAATGAATATGTGAGTGGTAGTGGCTCCTTGGGATCTTGTTTTTCTCCTTGATTGTCCTTCTCGCCCACCTGAAAATGGAAATTTCATGTTTTTTTTTTTGAAAAATAACTAGGCTGGCTCGGAGAGGTTTTCACCCTAGTTGTTTGCCCTAGGTGCCTCAAGAAAGGTTTTTACCCAAGGATCTTCCTATTCTCTTTTTCTTTTTGTTTTTTTTTTCACTTTTTTTTTGTCATCACTAGGCCATGTCAAGAGGTTTTCAATCCACAGATGGGATTAGGGCACCTCATGGAGGTTTTCACCTGAGTCCTTATTCTTTTTCTTTTTCTTCAGTGATTTGATGAGGGAGGAGGTGCAACTTGCTCCACTATCATCAATGTTTTATTGATATCATGAACGAACTCTTGTTTTGATAAAGGTCTCTTGTACATTTTAAACTTGTGTCCATTAACAAGGAAAGGAATGGCTTCTTCATCTATGGTTCTGATTTTCACTAAACCATTATCATGGCATCTTTCCACAACATAAGGCCTGAGCCATATTGTCCTCGACTTGCCCTTGAAGTCCTTATACCTAGAACCATATAACAATGCCCAATCACCTTCTTGAAGTTGCTTCTTCTTGATATTTTTATCATGCTAGATCTTCCTCTGAAATTGAACTACCTCTGTCTGTAGGAGGGCTTGCATTCTGAATTCATCTAAATCATTCAATTGCAAAAATCTCCCTTTTTATGCATTGCTGAGATCCAAATCTAGTTGGGCTACCATCCTCAATGTGTTATATTCAAATTCAATGGACATCAAGGCCTTTTTCCCATAGACCAGCTCATAAGGTGTGAATCTAGTTGTGGTCTTCCATGTGGCATTGTAGGCCTAGGTGGCCTCAACTAGCGTTTCTACCCAATCCTTCATGTTGCTACTCACCACCTTGGTTAAGATGCCCTCCAATGCTCTGTTGGTCACCTCCACTTTCCCATTACCTTGTGGATGATAGGGAGTGGAGGTCCTATGCTTGATCTTGTGATGGCTAAGCAAGGCTTTTATCATGTTCGAGGTAAACTGGCTACCTTGGTCTGTGACCAGCTCTCTAGCATGTTAGGACCCCATATTGTCCCTTTTTGACCATATGTTTTGCTATGATACCATCCCTTTCAAACTTATATTTAAAAGCCTTTGTTAAGTATTTTGACCCAATTATCTCTAAGGTATGTAATGATTCTTCTCATCACTATATGTTTAATTATTTAGCATATAATCATGACATCTTTATAGTTAATCTTTGAATTATTAAGTGCTAAACAGTTAAAGGAAGATGTGCAATCTGTGATGCTGAAACAGTCGGAAGACTATTTTTGTAGTTGCTGAAATAGCAGGAACGACATATGGATCACGATCCTGAAATAGTTGAGATCTGCATTCTAAATATGACAGCAGCAGAGGAATCGAGACTGATCACCAAAGAAGTTGTTACACGAGATGTAATGCTTATATCTAAAGACAGCATTACTGTAACAACATTTCATTGACAGGGAATTGACTTCCCTATTTTTGTATAATGGGTTAGAACAATGTAAATCTTTTGTAATAGATGTCTCCTCTATATAAAGAGGAGACATCTACATTAGAGGGGGACGGATTTTAGAAAAAAGGGGCTTAGCTGAAGGAACAGGACTGGAACTCTTTTCTGTAATATGACATATTGATGGATGAATAAAGCTTCGTTTTGAGCATCTCTTTCTAGTTCTTGTTTCCTGGGGAATCTTGTGAGAAGGACAGGGCCCACCTTCATCACAAGATTCACCCATTTCATTTCCGCAGTGTGCTAAGTGTGCCTTTCCATTCATGCCTTGTTAACAGTACTGTTTGCTGAACATTGTTTATAATACCTTTTGCTGAACTCTGTTTCTGTTAATTGTTATATGAGTGCTTCACTGGTGATTAAGTTACAGATTGAATTGGCAAGATGAATTAATCAGAGGCAGGTGCTGGAGATTCCCGCTCTAAGGGATAGGGTCCTGACGTTCTGTTACAGCACGACCATTATTTTCTTTTGCAGATTGATTCTTTCCATTTCTTTATTAGAATTAAGCATTTCTCTAATAGCCATCTGCAATAGAGCGTAATCGTTGTAATGCAGAGTGGAGCTTCAGTTTGTTAATTTAAGGCGTGATTTGTTTATACTAAACTTCTGTCACTTTTAAAATTGAGTACATATAGTACGCAGTTGCCTTTGAAATAGCAAGACTTTCTTGGGTTGACAATTAATGTCGCACTTTGTTGTTTAATTCAATAAGAAATTAAAGTGACCAACATTTTGGTGCCGTTGCCGGGGAAGGTAATTATAGATTTTAAAAGTACTGATAATTTTTCTATAGATATGCAGAATGCATGAGAGGACGCAAGAAAACTAATCCGACAGGTGGCAAGGGCAAAGGAAGAGGAGGAAGGAAAACTTTCATCGATGACATTATTTCAAAATCTAAGACATCCCAGAGGTTAAGCTCTCGAAGGCCACAGACCCGGTACTCTTTCCAAACAGACTATCAAACAGAGGAAGTAGTGGGACCTGAAAGGGTTATAGAAACACCAGAATACACTAAGGAGGTAGTGGAAGAAGTTGAAGGACCAGTAGAAAATATTGAAGAGCCAATAGAAGATACTGAAGTTGAGGAACCAGTTCAGGACATTGAGAGTCCAACAGAAAGCATTGAGGACCGGGCAAGCGCATCAGGAAAACAACCAATGGAGGATAACAATGAAGGAATCTTAGGTGGAGGTCGTAGAGGAGAAGGAAGGGGAGAAAATTCTCTCTCCACCTTGGAATTCCCTATCGGGGAACTCCCCAGAGGAACAACTCCTATGAAGAATATCCCACTGTCAGCATTACCTAATTTCCATGGTTTATCTTCTGAAGACCCTGATGAGTTTCTTTTTGAATTTGATATATTGTGTAGAAGCTATGACTATGTTAATGCTGCTCAGAAATTGAAGCTGTTTCCAGCCACACTAAAAGGGAATGCACTAAGATGGTTTATGAGCTTGGGAGCTCATGTGATCATGACATGGGATCAGATGAAGGAGAAATTTCTGGCCAAATACCAAGACTATTGCCGAACAAGAGAAAAAAGGGAGGAATTACTCAAGATGGTTCAGAAGGAGGATGAAAATTTGGAGGACTTTGTGGAAAGACTCCAGTATAACCTGCAGAGATCTGAGCACCCCGATGTAAGTAAAGATATTCTTAAAACAATATTGTTGAAAGGGGTAAGAGATGATTGTTTAGATATGTTAAATATTCTTGGCAAAGGAGATATATCCAAAGAATTGTATGACGAAATTGTTTACCTCTGCAAGAGGTGTTCAAGAGGAGCTGCAAATAAATCAAAGAGCAGGGATAACACTTATTCAAGGGTCCAGAAATCAGCTAGTGGTGGAGCAACAAGGGCTGAAATATGTAATTTACTTGAGGAATTTAAAACTGAAATGTAATGTTCTTTTGCTTCACAGATTGATACATTGCAGGTTAAAAAGAAGCAGGCAGAGGCAAAAGTTGCTGTGGCCATCTTCTGCTATAAATGCAGGGAAAAACATCCATTGAGACAATGCCCATTGGACAAGGTGCAAATCTGTACCATTTGTGAGAAGGACCACGAAACTCAACAATGCCCCTCTTTACCAGGGATAAAGGCAGCATTACAACCAACGAGGGAAAAAGTTGAACCAGTTTATCTGTTGACACAAAAGAGGCAATGGCAACCACGAGGACAAGGTACGAATTCTAGTATGCTATTTAATCATTGGAATAATTATCCTTCGTTTAATCAAGCAAATTACCCACCCTTTAACCAAATTCAATACCCACCCTTTAATTTCCCACCCATGCAGCAAACAAACCCTCCCTTTGTAGACCCTACAATGTGGAATCCCTGGCTTCTACAGCAATATTATTTTAACCAATGGAACCCAAACTGGAGAGCTCAACAGACTCCATTCTCAAACCAATTTCCTCAGTTCTAGCAACAACTTTCTCTTCCGGCAGGTACCCCATCGAATAATCAAACCATGAAGCCTCAGCTGCCTATACAACCGAACCCTAACCCAAATAACAATAAAGTTGTGCAAGTTATCGACATTCAGAACCTGCCTACATCTCCTATGCAATGAAATGATATTTATTTATGATTTGGGTGAGTAGTCTAGCACATTATATATAACATTACCTCTTCAGACTCTGAGAAAGAGGAATAGGAACATAGTAAATCATCTAATAAAATTGCTGAAACAGTCAACCCATCCTCTAATAAAACTGCTAAAACAGTCGGGCCATCCTCTAATGGAATTGCTGAAACAGCAGAACCACCATTCCCTGAGCGCTTGGCTCTCACTAAGATGCCTAAGCCACCTGCTTTTAACCTCTTAGGGGAATTGCAGAATCTGTATGTTAAAATTCCACTCTTACAAGCACTTAGAGATGTACCAATCTATGCCAGAACTGTTAGAGAAATTTGCATTAAGAAACCTGGTAGGAAGGCTAAAGATCCCCTTACAGTTCATGTGATGGGAGATCTGGCTGCTTTAATGACAGGAAAAGCCCCTCCTATAAAAGATGGTGATCCTGGTCATCCTACGGTCACAGTGTAGGTTGGAAAAATTATCGTTTCACGGGTTCTGGTAGACCTAGGTGTTACTATAAATATCATGACCATTGAAACTGCACAGCTGTTACAATTGAAAAATGTAATTAGAGAAACACCAAATATCCTAGAATTAGCTTATTGTTCCACGATCCAACCAGAGGGGGTTATTGAAGACCTGATTATTTCAGTTGAATCCTGGAATTACCCAGCTAACTTTGTGGTATTACAGACTAAAGCAAAGTTGGGGGGGCATCCTCTGATTTTGGGGAGACCCTGGCTGGCTACAGCAGATGCTTTTATCAGCTGTCAATCAGGTTCAATGACAATTTCTAATGGTTGTGAAACTAAGCAGCTCACGTTATACCCTCATGCTACACCTATGATTAATAATGATGATCTTGTATGGGTAGACTATGAGGATAATGATACTCAACCCATCTTGACCATTGGACAGGCCTTAAATCTTAAAGATACCACAGAAGATGAAGTAATTAGTAATTTTATTTTTGAACCTTCCTCAGTTACTTCTGAAGCACATAATCAGTTAACTGCAATTCTGGATCTTGAAACACAACAAAAGCTTAAATCTGAAGATTTACCTCAAACATCAACTGCTATCTCCTCTAAAAGCATAATAGCAGAAATTAAACCTTGCAAAACATTAAACATAAACCCCAATTTATCAGATGCTGAAACACAACAGCGAATGAGGTTGCTTCGTGAAAACAAAGAAGCATTCGCCTGGGATTACACAGACATGAAGGGGATCTCTCCCGAATTATGTACTCATTGTATTTATATTAAGGAAGGAGCTCAACCAGTCTGTCAACCCCAACGACGAATGAATCCCAACCTAAGGGAAATTGTGAAGGAAGAACCTCAAAAGTTACTTGATGCAGGGTTTATATATCCCATATCTGACAGCAAATGGGTTTCGCCATTGGTGATAGTCCCTAATAAAAACGGGAAATGGAGAATGTGTGTGGATTATAGAGCCTTAAACAAAGCCACCCAAAAATATCATTTTCCCTTTCCCTTTATTGATCAGGTATTGGACAGTTTGTCAGGGAAGAAATTCTTTTCCTTTTTTGATGGTTTTAGTGGATATAACCAAATCAGAATTGCACCTCAAGATCAGGACAAGACCACCTTTACTAGTCCTTGGGGAACTTTTGCCTATAGAGTTCTCCCATTTGGACTATGTAATGCTCCAGCAACATTTCAAAGAGCAGTAATAGGAATTTTTTCTGATATGCTTAATGATTCTTTAGAAATATTTATGGATGATTTCACCCCCTATGGTGTGACTTTTGAAGTTGCACTGCAAGACCTTGAGAAAGTACTTAAACGATGTATTCAAGCTAATCTTTCTTTGAGTACTGAAAAATGTCATATGATGATGAACGAAGGAATTGTACTTGGGACTTCATTTCATTCCTTCGGATTCAGGTGGATCCATCCAAAGTACACGTCATTCAGACCCTTCCTATTCCTAAAACACAAACTGATGTAAGAAGCTTTTTAGGACATGCTGGATATTACAGAAGATTTATCAAGAATTTCTCTAAAATAGCTTCCCCTTTGTTTGTGTTACTTATGAAAAATGTTGAATTTAAGTGGACTAATGCCTGTCAGAAAGAATTTGATGAACTTAAACATCAGTTGTCTACAGCTCTTATTCTGATGGGACCTGATTGGGCACTTCCCTTTCACATATCCTCTGATTCTTCGGAAACTGCAATTGGAGTGGTCTTGGGGCAAGAAAAAAACAATCTTCTGTATTCTATCTACTTCATTTGTAAAAATATGACCCCTGCTGAACTTAATTACACAGTTACTGAGAAAGAATTTTTAGCAGTTATTTATGCTATTAATAAATTTTGACATTATATTACTGGTTGTCCTACTTTTGTTCACACTGACCACTCAGCTATCAAGTATTTAATGAATAAATATGTTACAAATGCTCGAGTTACCAGGTGGTTATTGTTACTAAAAGAATTTGATATTACAATTGTGGATCGACCAGTTAAAGAAAATGTGGTTGTTGATTTCCTTTCTCAGATAAAAACTAATGATAATACTCCAGTAGATGATTCCTTTCCTGATGAATATTTGTTTGCAATATCTGCTCACTCACCATGGTATGCAGACATTGCCAATTATTTGATTGTAGGGAAGTTACCATCACACCTATCACATAGGGAGAAAAGAAGAATCATTCAACAAAGTGCAAGGTAGAGCTGGATAAATGGGTGTCTTTTTCATACAGGACTTGATCAGGAGATCCGAAGATGCATTAAAGAAGATGAGGTTTATGACATATTGAAGGCTTGTCATGATGGCCCTTGTGGTGGGCTTTTTGCTGATAAGAGAATGGCACATAAAATTCTCAGGATGGGTTATTATTGGCCCTCACTTTTCAAGGATGCAAAGAAATATGTCAGGGCCTGTGACAACTGCCAAAGAATGGGCCAACCCAACCATAGAGATGAAATGCCACTAAACCCTCAGGTAATACATGAACCATTTGAAATATGGGCTCTAGATTTTGTAGGGCCCGTCAACCCTCCATCCAACCAAAGAGTTTATATATTGGTTTGTATAGATTACATGACTAAATGGGTGGAAGCTAAGGCACTAATCAAAGCTAATGAAGAATCTGTTTTAACCTTTTTATTTGAAGAAATCTTCGTTAGATTTGGGGTGCCTAGAGAATTAGTCACAGATGAAGGACCTCCTTTCAATTCACATGGTTCCAAATATATGCTTCAAAAATATCATATCAATCATAAAATGACTACACCTTACCACCCCTAAGCTAATGATCAGGTGGAAAGTACAAATAAAGTCATAGAAGCTATTCTAACAAAAGCTGTCAAAGAGAATAGGAAAGATTGGTCTCAAAGGCTGCCTGAGGCATTATGGGCTTATAGAACTACTTGGAGAAACACTACAGGTTTTTCACCCTATGAATTGGTTAATGGTAAAAGTGTTATTTTCCCTGTGGAATTTGAAATTAAAACTTTAAGAACTACTTTAGCTGTTAACCTTGATTTAAGTGATGCACAAATAACTAGGTTGTAGCAGCTGCAGGAATTGGATGAAAAAAGGTTGGATGCCATCCATCAAACAACTATGATTCAGCAGCAAAGAACAAGGTGGCATGAAAAAGCTATTAAACATAAGTAGTTCCAAAAAGGTAATTGGGCTTTACTATAAGATTCCAGGTTTGAAAATTTTCAAGGAAAGTTACGAACAAGGTGGTTGGGACCTTACGAAATAGACATTGTTTTTCCTAATGGAACAGTAAGGCTCTTAACAATTGATGGGTCTAGAACTCCATTGTTAGTAAATGGGTATCGGCTTCATCTGTACCAGCAACCAATTTATAAAGAGGATTTTAAAGCCACTTGCATGGTAGATTCACACTACATTTTCTTGGGGGAGTCTCTTGCCCCTCATTGCACTTAATTTCTGCATTATTTTTGTATTAGTATTAGATTAGATTACTTAACTAATAATCCCTGTCAAGGGTCGCCATATTACAAGTTATTTTGCAGATCTTAATCCAGAGGCTGGTTGAAGGAGTAATGGCATTACAAGCAGGATCAAGTTTCAGTTTGGGAAACATGGCCATTCCATCTCAATTCATTATCCCTCAGCAACATTTCCATATCCTCTTTAACGACAGGACCTCTTCTCCCGTTGCTGAAACACCAGTTTCAGCCATTGTTGAAACACCAATCTTCCCCCATTTTCCCCCGTTGCTGAAACACCAATCTTCCCCCATTTTCCCCCGTCAAAACATCAATTTTTCCTCATTCTTCTCCATTGTGGAAACACCGACTTTTTCTCATTTCTCCGAAAAAGCGTCAACTTTTTTTTCCCATAATTGAGGCATCAATTTCTCTCAAAAATAATTAATATCATCCATTTTCAGAATCAGCCATTTACCCTGATAATTGAAGTTCCTTCGCCATCACCTCCTATGTATAAAGAAAGCCCTTTATATAAATACCCTCATATCTTATAACCTGTTCTAATAACCATTGGTGATCCACTAAACGACAAAAATGGACTTTCAGCACAACAATCGAAGGTAAAACGTGAGGTATGCGTGTTTATGTATAAATATTAAATTATGGTTAATGAGAAGATCACGATATGATTTGCCGAAATCATCGTACATCAAGAAACTCATCTTTTTAGCCGCAGTTGGGGGGATTACCAAAGTTCTGCAATAATTACCCGATATGCCAATCGTCGTCGTTTTTTTAACACGATTGGGTCTCGTCACCCCGTCCCAGTTTTATTCTGTCATGACCCTATTTGCAATATCTTACTCTGTTTCGGCTGCGGTAACTCGGCTCTGTATTGTGCATTTGACAGAACTAGTAACTATGGGAGGTAACGCTGTCCGAAACGAACCTTGTTCAACAGCTTTATTGGAGCTTTACCCGGAAGCATATCAAATTTTTCTGCAAGCAGGCTGGGTGGATTACTTCCGGAGACTCCAGGAATTTGACTCTCAGCAAGTCCTGGAATTTGCACTTAAATTAAAGGAAGACCATTCTATTGTTCGGGGAGTGCGAATTCCGGTAATAGAGGAGGATATAGCATAGGTTTCAGGATTACCAACTAATGGTATCCGCTGGTTTAGCCAAAAACACTTAATTCTGAATGCTCAACGAGATTTTCTTCTACCTGGGGAGCAGGTCGAACCTAAAGGCAGAGGTGTTGCACTGCGTTCATTGCCACCCCCATGGGCAAAGGTTGCAGAGTTTGTCAAGCACTATCTTACCTGCGAAGGACGTTACCAGGTAGTGTACCAGCATGACTTTGTATTATTGAATCATTTAAGACATGGTCGTTTATTGAATATGTCGTACTATCTGCTTGGGTGTCTAAAGAATATGTCGCATTATTCCAAGGATGCAAGGTACCCACTCCTCTCCATTACTCACCATCGCCTAGTTCAGCTCTTAATCCTCAGGGGCTTTGCCCTGCAGAACCCTCTCCCCCTTAATAACCCACCCCAAGTAACTGCTGCAATTCCTCGAGAAACTGCTGAAACTACTCAGGCGGCAGCTGAAACTTCTCAAGTACAGGATGAAACTCCTCAGCCACCCACAATAGCCAGACCAATTGACCCCGCTAGTGTATCAACCCCGTCCCATAAGTCACCTGAATCATCCATTCCCACTGTCCATATTCCCAGTGGTGATTCAGACGATGACATTCCCCTGGCTAGGCTGAAAAGAAAAAGAAAAACGCAGGAAACGACTGTCCCTTCAACAAAAAGATGAACAAGGGCCTCAATGAAACAAGCCACTATTTTGAGTGTTCCTCCTACCCTAGAGAAGGCCATCCATAAAAGAAAAACCTCTGTTTTTCCTGCCTCCTTACCTCGGAGACGAAGGAGGACGTCTCCCGCAGCAGCAATAGAGACCCCCATCCTAGATACCCCACCCATTATTCTAAAACCCCATACCCCACCAAACCCCGAATCCCTACCTTCCTCACCCTCGGGTACCAAAATACAAAACGTCCAGGATTTTGTGACATCATTCATCTCAGAAGACGCAGCTGCTCCACAAGAACCAGCTGCTAACTTATCAAAAGTAGATACCCAGGACGATGTACTGCATGTAGCTGTTACACAAGAACCAGCTACCGACTCAATAGGTGCTGCACAAGAACCACCTGTTGAGGAGCCAAAAATAGACAACCTAGACGTAGTTGTTACACAAGAACCAGCTACTGAATCAATAGGTGCTACACAAGAACCACCTGTTGAGGAGCCAAAAAGAGACAACCTAGACGTAGTTGTTACACAAGAACCAGCTACTAGTCCAGCAGGTGTTACACAAGAACCACCTGCCAATGAGCAAAGAATTGATACCCAGGATACTGCTGCTATGGAAGAACTGGTCACTCAGTTGCTCGGTATGCAGAATTTGCATGTCCAGGAGGATATAGTCATTACAAAACCAGCCGATGGCCCAGCAGTTGTCACACAAGAACCACCTACTGGAGAAATCAATGATGAAGCTGCCACCAAACAACCATCCTCCCATCCACCTGAACTAACCACGGAGACTGCAATTGTTACAAAAGGCCCAGTCACTATACCTTCCCTCCAATAGGAGAATGAGTTTCTCAAAGCCAAGATTGAGGCCTATAAGCAGGAGTTAATAATAGCAAGGGAAGCTTATGAAAAAGAACTTAATCTTTATAGTTTGGCCAACGTAGCATCGACAGCCGAGAAAAGTGCAGATAAGGATCGGTATGAGGAATACATGTGCAGCCAATGTGGTGATCTTTATTCTCGAGCTGGTTATAAGATAGTTGAAGTTCCATTGTCTGGACCTACTCCTGCAGTTACTACTGTTATAGTTAAAAAGGAACGCCTTGTTGTTACACAAGAACCAGCAGGGCCTTCAAAGATATCTGAAGAAGAAGAGAAACTGCAAGTACCCCGGCTTATCCCAGTTGCCAAAGTTGAGAATTCTATATCAAAGTCTGTGAAGACAGTATTTACCAAAACTAAGCCTCTTGATGCACAGACTGTCTTTACTCAAACTTTAAGCATTCAAGAACTTGGTGATATGTGGAAGAAAGAGTATGTCGTGTCACAAGGACGGGCATTCCAGGCACAGAAATCAGTATGGCAGAACCATGCATATAGGAATTGGGAAGTCTTGGAACAATTCCATGCACAACAGAAGGAAAATAAAAAGTTAAAAACTAGGCTATCTCTTATCTTTGAATTAGTTCAAAGACTTCTGGCTACAAGAAAACCATCTTTTAATTACTCTGTGTTCCTAGCAGAATGCCTAGCATTCCTTCAGATGAAAGCTGTTAGAGATGGACGACCTCATGAAGTGACTACACCCCAGCAGTTTATCGAAACTTTTGCAGCAGCGTCAGTCAGCGAACAGAACCTCTTATGTGAACTTTATCTCCATAATGAGGCTATGCTGGAAGATAGGAAGTTTAATTTGATTCCTGTTGCCGGTGACATTCAGACCAGAGCCTTGGTTTCTTTTATGGCTAATCAGCTCACATGGCAAAACACTTTTCTTTCAGCAAAACATAAAGAAGAAAATCGCCTTCTGTGGATTCGAGCTGAACCATAGAACGCTGCTATTTTTATTGTTGAACATCACAGGATTATAAAAGAACCAGGAATGACTAAGAATATCAGGGAATTGCAGGTAGCAGTGTTGGAAGAATGTCAGTAGTATATCAATAAGAAAGGATCTCTTGCCATGCAGGCAAACAATTTGTTCTGGGAACATTGCCCTAAGGAAATAAGGGAATACCATCCTTTTAACCCTCTCAATCTTCATGTAGTTATTTCACGTGTGCCTAATTATGTTAAATGTATTCAGAAATGTGGAAACAACTAGTTGGGCTATCATTTTGACTTTCCTCTTCTCTGGTTACCTGTACAGCAATATAAGGCCTACTTCAAGGTGCCCAACAAGGAGGAGCTTGCAGTGTGGCAGAGATTATAGAGTGTCCAAGGTTTCAGAAATCTGACTGATAGCACCTTCTATACTTACTGTATAAGTAATTTTCAATGTACATCCTAGTATTCCGATTCAGATTCAGAGTAGATGTTGCATGGGGACATGCAACTGCTTCAATTGGGGGGGATGTTAGGAGCTCATATTGTCCCTTTTTGACTATATATTTTGCTATGATACCATCCCTTTCAAACATATATTTAAAAGCCTTTGTTAAGTATTTTGACCCAATTATCTCTAAGGTATGTAATGATTCTTCTCATCACTATACGTTTAATTATTTAGCATATCATCACGACATCTTCATAGTTAATCTTTGAATTATTAAGTGCTAAACAGTTAAAGGATGATGTGTAGTCTGTGATGCTAAAATAGTCGGAAGACTATTTTTGTAGTTGCTGAAACAGCAGGAACGGCATGCGGATCACGATGCTGAAACAGTTGATATCCGCATTCTAAATATGACAGCAGCAGAGGAATCGGGACTAGTCACCAAAGAAGCTGTTACACAGTATGTAACGCTTATATCTAAAGACAACATTACTGTAACAACATTTCATTAACAGGGAATTGACTTCCCTATTTTTGTATAATGGGTTACAAAAATGTAAATCTTTTGTAATAGATGTATCCTCTATATAAAGAGGAGACATCTACATTAGAGGGGGATGGATTTTAGAAAAAAACGGCTTACCTGAAGGAACAGGACTGGAACTCTTTCCTGTAATATGACATATTGATGGATGAATAAAGCTTCGTTTTGAGCATCTCTTTCTAGTTCTTGTTTCCTAAGGAATCTTGTGAGAAGGACAGGACCAACCTTCATCACAAGATTCACTCATTTCATTTCCGCAGTGTGCTAAGTGTGCCTTTCCATTCATGCCTTGTTAACAGTACTATTTGCTGAACATTGTTTATAATACCTTTTGTTGAACTCTGTTTCTGTTAATTTTTATATGAGTGTTTCACCAGTGATTAAGTTACAGAGTGAATTGGCAAGCTGAATTAATCAGAGGGAGGTGCCGGAGATTCCCACTCTGGGGGATAGGGTCCTGACTTTCTGTTACAACACAACCATTATTTTCTTTTGCAGATTGATTCTTTCCATTTCTTTATTAGAATTAAGCATTTCTCTGATAGCCATCTGCAATAGAGTGTAATCATTGTAATGAAGAGTGGAGCTTTAGTTTGTTAATTTAAGGCGTGTTTTTTTTATACTATAACTTCTGTCACTTTTAAAATTGAGTACATATAGTACGCAGTTGGCTTTGAAATAACAAGACTTTCCTGGGTTGACAATTAATGTCGCACTTTGTTGCTTAATTCAATAAGCAATTAAAGTGACCAACATAGCATACCCAAAATTTTAGAATACATTCTCCCTTAGGCACTCAACCACCTTCTCTTTTGTTGCTACCTTAATTTCCTTGGTTTCAGCCCACTTAGTCAAATAATCATTGCACACAATAATGTATTATTTTTTATTTTGGAGGGTCAATAGGCCCAATGAATTCCATGCCCCACTTGTCAAATGGATCGAAAGTCACTTGAGGCTGCAAAGGTATTTCATCTCTTGGAGTAGGCCTTTCCATCCTCTGGCACTGATCGCACTAACTAGTGTAGGTTTTCACATCCCGATGAAGACTGGACCAGTAATAGTCTGCTTGTAACACTTTGAATGTTGTCCTCTTTGCTGCAAAGTGACCTCCACAAGGCCCATCATGACAGGTCAAAAGGATTTCAAAGACTTCATCTTCCCTGGCACAGCTTCTCAAGATTTGATCTAGGCCAGGTTTGAAAATATTGCCTCCAATCCAAGTGAACAAGTAACTTTTCTTGACTACTCTGCTCTTTTCTTTGGAGGACAAGTTTGGTGGGAACTGTGCTAATACAAAATAGTTTGCTATAACAGGAAACCATGGAGAGAGAAATGAAATAGAAAATAAGTGCTCATTCGGTAACTGATCATCCACCATTCCTTCTTCACCTGCACGCAAATTTACCGTAGATAAAAAATCTGTAACAACATCTTCCTTACCAGGCTTATTGACTATGGTTAGATCAAACTGTTGTAATAAAAGTAAAATCATCCATATAAATCTTCACTATGGCATGGACAAATTCGACAAAAATACTCAAGACTGCTCTCTAGAAATGGGAAGGAGCATTGCATAAGCCAAAAGGAATGACATTATAGGCAAAAGTATCCCAAGGATAGGTGAAGGTGGAAAAAACTTTGGTAGACCGAGATAGCACAAAGGTTGTTGTTGATAATGTATTGATTGATGTAGACAGAAGACTAGATGAAGATTCATTTGTACAAGTGCCAGGAGTGTCCCAATCTCAAAGGAAATCACAAGGACTCACTGGGCAAACAACAAAAGAAGGACCATGAGAGCAGCAACCATCAAAGCAACAACCATCAGAGTAGCCAGAGGAATCAGAACAATTAGATATTTCAGAATAACTTGCTCAACCAGAAAATACCATGAGAAATCCTCCCATTTTGTAGACTTCTCTAAATGAGGAGAGAGATCCTAAAAGAGATAGGGAGGAGGCCACTCCTTCTAGTAGACCTGTTGCCCAAGCTTATGTCAAGAGGGAAAGGTTGAATCCATTGTCAGAACAAGAATTTACAGAAGAAATAGCAGGAACTATAGGTGCAGAAAGCAGGCATACCACTCCCTCAAGAGGTACACAAGAACCTTCCACCTCACATGCTCAAATGCTAGAAAGGCAATAGAGTGTGGAAGTATCCTCCTTTAGGGCTCCAACCGGCCAGAGCTAAGACATCAGAAAGAAATATAAAGAAATAAAGGCCAAGAATGAGAGATTGAAGGCTAAAAGTTATGCACATTACCTAAATATGACTCCAACTAATCAGACAAGGCTAATGTCAGCCTTTGATGTGAAAGAGGGAAAAATGCAGATGGCTTTCATGAAGCCAACCACACAATAGCCCAGGTCAATTACAGATTATTTGGAAACAGAATTTGAATTATTGGCAAAGGATATCCATCCTATTGACCAAATAGAATTACATAAGCAGACTGGGGAAATGGTCTACTCTACCTTGACCAGTAATGTTATTGTAGCTCAATAACTTCAAAATTCGCTAAATGATATATCGGCGCAATTCCAGTTAGAGAAGGCCTCTTCATAGGCCAAAGGTACCAAAATAAAGTTCCTAGAGTACTTTTTCATAGAACTAGGCCATGATCCCAAAGATGTGAAAGCTACAAAAAATCTTATTAAGAAGAAAAATGATGATATAGTTGCGCTGAAAAAGTAACTTAAGATTTCCCTTTTGCATCATCCTCAGACAGCTGAAGTATTGGAAACTTAGAAGGAGGAAGAGCTTTTGGATTTAGTTCTTAAGCTAAATGAACAACTAAAAGAAACAGAGAAAGAACTAGATATCTTTATATAGTCTAAACAGAGTGAGTTGGCCACCACTCCTCAAACTGTAATTCCTACAGCTTTTACAGCAGTACCCTCCACTTTAGCTGCTATGTTAGCACCAACAGGGCCACCAGCTACTGCTTTTCCAGTTATAGGTACATCAACAAGCACAATGACATCAACAAAAAAGACAACTAAATTGGTAAAATCCATGGAGGAGATGACCATCTAGGCTACTGAGCTCAAGAAACATAGAGAACAAGTATCAAGTTTAGAAACTGATTATAATCTTGCATAGATACAGTAGAAAGAAGAAGCTCAAAAGAATCAAAGAATGGGAGAGAGAATAAAAGTCCTTGAAAAGGACTTGACACTGCAACAACCACTTAGAGACATGAAGGAAATTCTTTATAACAACATAATTGATTCCATCAATGATGTTTGGCCATCTATTCAAGTTGTTTTTGAACATACTGAACTAGTAAAAATGGCTACAGAAGCAATCCACAAAACAATGGAAGAATTGGGAGATAAGCCTTAAGAAGCCAACCAATTAATAACATTCTTGAACAATAGAAATAGGTATCAGCTTGATGAGTTGGAAATAGAATACAAAACAGGAACAATTATAGAAATTAAGAAGGTTCTCACCAAGAGAAACCTTATGCTAAATCTTGAGAAAAAATGCCTGAGCATCCAGGTAGACATTGATATATTTATGACCAAGTATGGTATTTTAAGAGAAAAAGGACTTCCCCTCCTATGGTAATACATGATAATCTGTTGACTCAAGATGATTATATTGAGAGGCTAAACATGCTGGCCAAAAGCCAAGCTAGCACTTCAGGGGTAAAATCTTTGCCCACTAGTAAGGTATTATATGATAGTCTTGAAAATTTGTTTTTCATAGAACATGAGGTAAAGCACTTGTTTACTAGTAGGCCAAATTTTGCTAAGTATACAGAATCTGATGAGGTATACAGGAAAATGATAAGGATGAAATTACCTGACTATGAATGGTTGACAAAACGGATAGATTTTCTAAGAAGTTAATGCAGTAAATCTATATGGTAAAACATTGCTGCTAGGTAAAACGGGTAAGATAGAGTCAAAACAGAATAGGTAAAGAGTATCAGTAGGTAGAATACATAAAGTGAATCGAGAACATAAGTATCCAACAACTGAAAGAGCCAAATCCAAATTACAACAACCAGCACAGTCACAATAAAAGGAACAACAAGAAGATAGTTATCCATCTGTCTCTATATTCGTGCTTAAAGATATTTTTGGTTTCCTAGAATAATTCTCATATTTTTATGAGATATTTTGTAACAATTTTTGTATAAATACTTCATGAAATGAAGTAATTAGTGTGTATTAAAATACATTTCTGTGGACATTTTATATTGAGCCAAGGAGCTATTGTACTCAAGACTGAACTGGTTTTGCTAGATATGAAATAAAGCTGAGGACATTTCAGAAGATTTTTGTGCACAGTTGGAACAAATAAGTATTATCTCTTCGTGTTTAAATATTTTTTTCTCTTCATGTTATAAATATTCACATGTGTCTCTTATAAAATTTGTAAAGTAAACAAGGAATGATATCTCAGAATTAGCTTAAATGCTCTCTGTTTTGACTGTTTACTTTCTATATGTTTTCTACTAAACCATCTTGTTCTGGGAATTCTTAATTGCTACCTTATTTCTATAGTTTACTCCCCCCCTTGGTCTATACTAAAGGATTCTTCATTGCCCTTTGCTACTAATCATCCTTCCTTTCTTCACCTTAATCCCAGTTAAGGATTCTTCATTGCCCTTTGCCCTGGTCAGGACTACTTCATCCATTTGAACCTACAGATTTGCCTTTTGTTGTGCTAGCCTGCCCTGTGGACTCCTACCTTAGTGATTGATCAAATCCAGTTAAGCCACACTTGATTGACTCCATAGCCCAATGGCCTGAATACTTTCTCTTCCCCTCTGTTTTCTCAATTCCACCACCCAATCAAAACAAAACATCATGAGCACTAATAACTAGCCTGAAATCCTACCCAAAACAAATTCAAATTATAAAGAGAGAGCCCTCTCTGGAGTTAGGTTGGCTATAACCTGAAACTAAAAGATTAAGTTTGTGCTTACCTTGGACAATTCCTTCTTTGATAACTTCTATGGAAAACATCTGAGTGATAACATAGTGGCGACCATACTGGGGAACTCAAACCCCCAATCTTAATACACCTTTCAGAAATTCAAATTTTTAATTTTAAGCATCTTAAAGGGTTTATTAGAAGTTATTTCAAAATTTCATAAAAGAAAGTAAATAGAAAAAGCTCAAAATCTGGCTTCAGGGAGAACTCACTATACCAGGGCCAACCCTGATGCAAATCCTCCCCCTGTATTTGACAATCGCAACCTTATTCCAAGAATAATAAGAAGACAAGAAAGTTCAGTAAGCCCAAGACCTTTATTCAGATCTAATTCATGCCCTATTGAGTGGTTGTTCCTAGAAGACCTCCCTTTTGATGAGTATTTTGACAATTCCCTATTTAGAACCAAGTCTAAGAGAGAACTTGAGGACACAGTTCTAGATCCAGAATTCACAGCTAAGCTTGAAGTCCAAAGAGCAAAATAATCAATTAATCAGTACCTTTTGAATTCCCCTCAGTCACCCCTTACTTCTAATAGAATCACTGAACTTTCTGAAACTGCTTCGACTTCTTTTATCTCACCATCATTTCCCCACACTTCTGAAGATCATCCCTCATCTCCATTCATACCTTCACTCCCCCATCAACCTATCACCACCCTTCAAATACCCATTACCCCTATTACCCCAACTCCCCCTGTTGTCCCAAATCCCCCTGTTAGCCCAACTCCTATTCTCAATCCTATCCAACTTAGAGCTACGACACTCAGATATGCCCCTCTTATCATCAATACTCCTCAAGGTGTCTTACCAATAGATTATCAGAGTAAAATTACCTTATTTGATGGCACTGGAACTTACATTGCACAACAACACACAAAGAAAATGACAGATTATTTTGAACTGCATGAAATTGACATAGGAGATGTCCAAATGAGAATTTTTGCCCAAACTCTAGCTAGAGAAGTGAGAACATGGTTTATATCTTTGTCTCCTAATATTATAGATAGTTTAGAACTTGTTTACCAACAATGTTTACATAGGTGGGAGAAGAAAAAGAACCCTCTTCAAATTCTTTCTGAATATGAAAACGTTAAGAGGGGACCAAACAAAACTATTTAGGACTACTGCACTAGGTTTAAAAATGTATATAATGCAATACCACTTGACCTTAGACCTCCACCTGGCTTAGCCCTGATTAAGTTTCTAGATGGATTTGACATAGATATGGATTTTCAACTTAGAGAAAGGAATCCCCCTACACTAGAAGATATGTAAAGTGTTGCAGTTAGTGTAGAAGCTAATCTGCTATCTAAAAGAGCTAGGGTTAGAAACGAGAAAAGAACACCCCTGAAAGATGAAACTTCACCCTTTGATCAAAAAATGGATGATTTAGCTAAAGGAATGGAAAAATTGATGGACATAATAGAAATCATTGAAAGGAAACCTCACTGGGATAGCCAACAAGCACCTCCAATAAGGATTCTGAACTTTAGGAAGAACCAGAACCAAGGTAAAAATGGGCCTGATCAAAACATTAGACCACCTTTCCAAGAGAATTATGCTGAAACCTCCCATAGCTAGATACCCAAATAAAATTAATGGGGTTAGATGAAGAAGAAATTGTTTTTCTGACTCAGGATGACCAAGTATTATACATGCTTCAACAATTACAGACCCAAACTAGAGAATCATTTGATTACAAGCAAGGGTATGAATTTGCTATTTTCGAAGTGCATAAATAGTACAATTTGAGGAGAAAAAAGAACACTTATGTTCTAGACCAAAGCAAAAAGCAATACCTAATTAGCCTAAGAAAGTAAAAGATACAAATCAGAATCCTCCAGTTGCAAAAACTCTGCAAATACTTTCTAGACCAAGTCAAAATCCTCCCATTCCTATCATTGAAGATGTAACCAATGACTAACCTTCTAATAAGCAACCTTCCACTTCAGTTCCCCTCAAGGAAACAATGGAACAATCCCCAGAAATTGCATTAGAAAATCCAATTAAAAAGACGCCATACAATGAAAAAGAAGAACAAACCACTCAGAACCCTAGTGATAAAATTTCAAATGTTCAAACAGACAAATCCCCTCTGCCTTTCAATTTGGGAGCACAGGTGGCCAAACTTAAAATCTCATTTCCTTTAACAGAACTGGTTAAACATAAAACTTATAGATCTCAAATAAGAAAATATTTAAACTTTGTTGAAAATGAAGACTCTATTAACCTATTTGATGATCAACCTGAGTTAATTTTCAAACCTGATGTTAATGTAAAACCAGTGGAAGGAGGGATACCACCCTTCTACATTAGCCTTAACATCCACGATAAAATCCCACATAATGCCATGCTAGAATCTAGGGCCTCACACAACCTTATGCCTAAATCCGTTATGGAGAAGCTAAACTTGGATATCACCAAACCCTACAAACACCTCTTTTCCCTTGATTCAAGCCAAGTTAAGTGCCTAGGACTTATAAAATACCTGTGTGTTTCCCTAGTGCAGTACCCTGCTAAAACCATTCTAATGGACATAGTTGTTGCTGATATACCACCTAAGTATGGTATGTTGTTGCCTAGATCTTGGGATGCTAAACTCTAGGGATCTCTGCAACTTGACATATCGTATGCTACCATTTCAGTCCTTGGACATCCTAAGAAACTGTATAGAGAAACTCGGATGAAGTATGTAGTAAGTACATATGAGAGGCCTCAAAACTTTCCTATATATTCAATGCATTCTAATATTGATTCTTTCATTGTTTATAATGTTGAATCTAACAAAGAAAATGATTCAGAAAACACTATAGTAGAACCAAAAAAAATTCCAGTAACAGAAGAAAATCAAAATGTCCAAATTCATGAGATTTCAGATAATAAATATGACCTAGATACTTTAGTCAAAAAAGATTTCATTCCCCCAAACAGTGAAAATTATGAGCATGAAATCCTATGGCATCTTGAATTTGATGGGTTCGTAAATGAGCTAGGTGCAGGAGCAGGAGTACAGATTTACAACTTACAAAATGATCATTCAGACGGTCATGCCTATAGATTGAACTTTAAATGTACAAACAATATGGCAGAATATGAAGCACTTCTGTTAGGTCTGAAATTGGTCAAAAGGTTAGGAGCCATAAGAGTCTCTATTATGGGAGATTTTGAGTTGGTAATAAAACAAATTAACGTTTTTTATATTACTAGGGATCCTAGGTTAGCATTTTATAGAGGAACAATTGTAGAAATACTAAATACTTTTTTAGAAACCAAGCTTGTTATTATTCCAAGAAAACACAATATGCAAGCTCACAGTTTAGCGATGCTTGCTAGTACTTGCAAGATGCCATTTCAGCCCAACCATTAGTACAATGCTGAGGTTAGGAATAGACCTACTATTCCTGACAACTTAAAGAACTGGCAAGTGTTCGATAATGATCAGAAAATTAACAATTTTCTAACTTTAAATGAGGAATTTGAAAACAGCAACATAGACACAGATATAACATTAGATTTTGATGACATTGATGAAATAGAAATTAACAAAGTAAAAGATGAAAAGATAGATAATTTCTATCCCACAAAGTTTACAAAATCTGATATTAAAAACCTAAAACAAATGGAAATTGATGAAGCAATTGATGAAGAATCTGAACTCATCAATCTGAAAGATAATTTTTTGCCCAAAGGATAAACTCCTTTGGAGGACTTATTTGATTCAAACGATGTTCCTAAAAATCCTAAAATGGAACCCTTGAAATCAGACATTGAAGAATGTAACATAGTTTCTGAAGAAGATCCCAAAATGATAAAACTTTCAAAGTCTTTACCTCCCAACAGAAAAGTGAAATACATAGAACTGCTAAAGGAATTCCAAGATGTTTTTGTCTGGAATTATGAGGACCTTAAGTCCTATGATACCAGCATAATACAACACACCATCCCCTTAAAAGAAAACCAGAAGCCTTTTAGACAGAATCTTAGAAGGATTAACCCTGTTATATTGCCTTCTATCGAAAAGGAGATCAAAAGAATGTATGAAGCTAAGATTATTGCACCAATTAGATTCTCAGATTGGGTTTCTAATTTGGTACCTTCAAGAAAGAAAACTGGTGAACTTAGAATATGTGTTGACCTTAGGAATTTAAATAAAGTTTCACTCGAGGATAACTACCCTCTTCCTAAAATGGACCACATATTATAGAGGGTAGTAGGTTCAACTAGAATCTCACTGCTAAATGGGTTTTCTGGTTATAACAAGATCCTAGTCCACCCAGATGATCAGGCAAAAACTACATTTACCACTCCATGGGGCTCTTTCATGTATGTGAAAGTGCCTTTTGGGTTAAAAAACGCAGGGGCGACCTTTCAAAGAGCAATGGACATAGAATTTGCAAAGGAAATCCATGACTTCCTGGTAATATACCTAGATGATATCACAGTATTCTCTAAATTAGATCAGAAACACTTGGATCATCTTAGGCAGGTTTTCATCAAGTGTAGGAAGTATGGAATTTCCCTAAATCCTAAAAAAACTTTATTTGTGATGGAAGAGGGAAAACTACCGGGACACATAATCTCCAAAGATGGTATGTAGATTGATCCAACCAGAATTGAATCCATTTTGCAGATACCATATCCTAGGAACATTAGAGAACTACAAGCATTTTTAGGTAAAATAAACTTTTTGAGAAGATTTATCTCTAACATAGTTGAACTAATTAGATTACTAAAAAACATGTTAAAGAAAGATTTGACTATTAAATGGAATCTAGAGGCTAAAAGGTCATTTGAGGATATAAAGCTAGCCTTAACACAAAGACCAGTCCTCATCAATCCAATGTTTGATAGGGATTTCGTCATTTTTTCTTTCGCCTTATAACATACAATTGTTGTAGTCCTACTGCAAAAGAATGATGAGGGTTTTGAACAACCAATAGCCTTCTTTAGTAATGCCTTGAGAGATGCACCTTTAAAGTATATTTTAATGGAGAAACAAGCTTTTACTCTAGTTAAAGCCACTAAAGATTTCAGAGTTTATATCTTGTACTCTCATATATTAGCTTATGTTCCCAATGTTGTAGTCAAAGCCATTCTAACACAGGATGGACCAGATGGAAAGAGAGGGAAGTGGATACCTACCATATTGGAGTATGATTTAGAAATTAAACCTACAAAATTGATCAAAGGCCAATGTTTAGCCAAGGTAATGGCTAAATCAAACTGTCAGGCCCTAGACATAAATTTCATTGCAGAATTGGATAACGAAGAGGAGATGGCGACTCCACAGATCAGTCAGGCCTTTATAGACTTGCCATGGTATGCTAACATTATATATGTTCTACAAAATCTTCAAGCTCCTCCTGAGTTTTCCAAAACTAAAACTAGGTTCTTAAAAATGTAATCTTTGAAGTTTTGCATAATTGACAATGCTTTATTTTGGAAAAATCTTGAAGGCATCCTTCTGAATTGTTTGTTAAAGGAAGAATCTGACAAAATTTTGCAAGAGTTTCATGCAGGTGACTATGGGGGACATCTTTACTGGAATACCACAGCTGATAAAATCTTAAGAGTTGGTTTTTACTAGCCCACTCTATTCTCTAATGTGAACAAAATTGTAACCTCATGCCACAAATGTCTAATTTTTGAAGGAAAAAGAAAACTATTGCCATTACCTTTGAAACCTATATCTATCGAAGCACTATTTCAATAGTGGGGTCTTGAAATTCATCCCCCTTCCTCTACCCAACATAGATGGATCTTAACTGCGATAGATTATTTTACAAAATGGATGGAAGCGATACCCTTAAGACAAGCTATTGATATTGTCATAATAGGTTTCCTTGAGGCCAACATTCTATCCAGATTTGTTTGCCCTACCAAGATCATCAAAGATAATACAACAACCTTTAAATCAAAGAGGATGATTGATTTCTGCAACAAATATCATATAGCCCTCGATCACTCCGCTGCCTACTATCCCCAAGGAAATGGACTAGCAGAGTCATCCAGCAAAATCCTAGTGAATATCATCAAAAAATTGTTGGAAGATAACAAGAAAACCTGGAATAAGAAGCTAGTAAATACCTTGTGGGCGGATAGACTGACCACTAAGAAATCCATTGGTACTAGTTCGTACCAACTAGTATATGGAATGGAGGCTGCCTTCCCATCATCCTTGGGAACACCAGTAATGAAATTGCTCCAAGAAGCACAGGTTGAGCCAAATGACATTCAAAGGAGGATCAACCAAACAATACACATGCAACAAACCAAGGAAGAAGTGTATATCTGATCCCAAATTGTGCAGGAGAAAATAAAAAAGGCTTTTGACAAAAGAACCAAGGCAGAAGATTTCTATCTAGGAGATAAAGTTTTGAAATGGGACTCAAGAATGGAGGAAAAAGGTAAACGTAGGAAGTTTGAATTCCTATGGAAAGGCCCTTACATTATTTATGCTTGCAGAGGTAATAATGCATATTTTCTCAAAGAATTGGATGGTGCAGAAGTAGAAGGAGGACCAATTAATGGTCGAATGTTAAAGCACTACATAAATCCTAGTCAATGATTTCACTAATCAATTGTACATATTATATCCTTCTCAAAGTTTAGCGTTGATTGGATGGTAAATTTTGGAGTTGAAGCCCAAAGAGAAGGCCCTCAGCTTCAAAAGTTTCACTATCATAAATATCAATAAGGCAGCAAAGTAAAAAGGGAAAATTGCAGAGTAAAATTATAGTAATTCAGAAGGCCATTGATCTAGTAGTTCTTTACATTTCACCGGGAAATGTCATCCCCAAGTGGAGCCAGTGTTATGTTCCTATACCAATAGGAGTCATAATTTTTGAATGGCTGAGGTCAAGTCTGTAATATGTACATACCTTTGCTTTCTACAAATGTTTTCCATATTCAAAAAAAAAAAAAAAAAAATGTAAAGAGGGTATGTCCTAAAAGAAAAATCAAAGGACAAAAAGAATGAAAAAGGTCAAAAAAGATGAAAAATGAACCCCAAGAAACAACAAGACCATGAAAGTTTGCAAGTATAAATGCCACTACTATTTACTTTTCTGCATAATAATGATTGTGTGCAACTTTTTACCTTTGCCACAATCCATGGATAGTCAAAATGTTTAAAGTTGTCTACTTCATGTTTTCAATTTTATGCTTAAAGATAGAGAATAAAATCTGACCAAACTATTTAACCTTGGCAGGTAAGTAGTTAGGTAGAGTTAATAAAAGGTGCTCAACTATTCAATCTGAGCCCTTGGATGTAATAAAGATAGACTTAGATAGATTTCTATTGTAACAGAAAAGAAAAATGTTTTGATAAGGGTTTTCTAGCTTAAGTGCACCCTAATAAAGAGTAGAAAAATGGTAGGATGAGTAGATGGGTAGGTAGTTGCATGGTTGTAGAATTGGGATGAATGATTAGATAAAATCATATCATTTACTTTCATCATCAAGTTGCTAAAGTATGGATGATAATTGAGCATTTACACAAAGTCAAGTGATTAATTTCCCCATTCATATTACCCCTAATTTTACTAATTTCCCATAAGCAAAGTCAAAAGTGCCTAAAACCCTAAGTTAAAGGTGCCCAAAGCATTTCTCTAACTTTTGGAGTGACCGGACCCTCGGCCCAATAGCTTCTAGGTCTTGAGTACCAAAATCCCCTCATAAAAATTCACCCCCCTTCAAGTCATTCATTTTCCCCTAAGAAATCCCTTCTCCTAAGGTAAAATCACTATTTTCCTAGGGAAGGTAATCACCCCCAAGCAAACCTCTTTTTCATAAAAACCCAAAAATGCACATTTAGCCTAAGTTATAAATGTTTCCATGTGTAAAGTAAATGAATTAAAAGAACATATTATACTTAGCGAAAATCCATTTTTCCGCCTTCATATTAACTCCTAATTTTAATTATATATATTAAATCCCAAAAACACTGCTTTCCTATATATTTTATTAAAAACCCATATGGTAATATCCCACCCAGAAGATTGACAAAAAAACTTCATTAATAAACTAATTAAAGGGTCAATTAAGTCGATCAACAACTAATTAATATCCTTGACCCACCGCCAAATAAAAGAAATTAATTAAGCAATCAGTGGTTAATTAATAATTTGTCCCCACCAATGAAATTTCTCCCGACATCATTAAACCTTCATAATCCTCAACTAATTAATCCCTCTGTGCATCAAAACCCCTTTGTACCCCTCCATTAAACCTCACATCAAATCATTGGCCCGATCACCGTGTGATATGACCCCTGTTGACCCAATGGTTGATGCTCATATTGGGCGGCCTCCGAAGGCCGACCTTTACCCGCCCGATATGGGTGGTTTTACTATTCACCCCACCGCTACATGGCACCTGATGAATGGCATCGGGCGGCCTTCCCCCAAAACCACTTTATCCCAAAAGTGGTGCGATATGATCTTGCTTATGGCCTCCCACTAAGCGAAAAAATGTCACATCCCCCACTCAATGCCAAGTTTCCTTTTCCCGTTTACCTGCCAAAATCATGGACTTTACGAGCAAAACTAAAAAACTCATTGTTTTTTGTTTTATCGCGGAAAAATACCGATCAAACCTCCATGCAAGCACCAGAGTATGTGCAACCATCAACCCACATCCAACTGCAAACTTACTGAAGCTGCTAAAACTCTAGACCTCCTTCCAGTCACGTGCGCTTCCTGCAAATAGTTCACAGTCACCATTACTCCATTAAAAAGCCAAAACCATGTATTTACCCAAATTCACCAAGAAACCCTGTTTTATTCCCAAACCTGAACTCAATTGCTTCAAATTACTAAGTAATTCAATAAGAAAATTTCCCAGCGACCCTAAACACTCTGAATTGGACCAGTTTTTCCCAAATTTCACTGAAAACTCTTCGCCCCCGTCCTTTAATCCACAAGAACCAAGGATGTCTTCCCCAATTGCATTGAATGTCATGCCCATTTCTACTCCTCACAGGGATTTAGACCATCTTCCACTGGTAGATAAAGATTTTCATATTAAAGATACCTTTGTCCAAGAATCCCCTTTGAAACTATACTGCAGGTACAAGAACCAGTACCTGAACCATGTCGACTGCATAAGACTTTGGGAATCAGGTTTACCCAAATACCAGTTCCCAAAAGTTCATATTCTCCCAAAGATTATCCACTACTTCCACATGAACTATAGGCCTACTCGGAGAGTAGTAATGACCCCAGACCAGTCTGTATTATTTACCATCACTGCTGAGTCCATAAATCAAATGTTGTAGTTACAACCAAGCCAAAACCTAACCCCTCTTTCTGTTGGAGATTTACATAATAGGTTCCCTACACTCACCTCAATCAAACTTGCTAGGTTTTTTCACACTTCCATTAGGGAGAAACAATACACTCCAAAGGATCTGCCCCCTTACATGTGGACTATTTTCTCAGATCTTGGCCAAGACATCATAGAAATGATATCTAGTGTGTTAGGCCAAATACAAGTGAATCTGTTGATGAAGTTATTGTATCCTTTATGTATATCTACTCTCCTGGGTAGCCGCCATCCATCATGTTTGACTTTGCTAAGTTCATTGCTGATAAAATGCATGATCAATTCATGAGGATGGATAATGAAAGAGTGTTCAAATATTCCTCAGTTTTATATCATATTTTCCTGTATTAGCAAGCTGACAAATTCCTAGTCGCACTCCAGAAGCTTGATACTAGAGGCAACCCCAGATCAGTAGTCTTCTGGACTTCATTGATCCACCTATATGACTCTCGATATTCTTATACTGATTTCATAGATCTCTTTGTGCGCCCAGTTGCGACAATGTTACTAGGAAGCCCTCCCCACAGAATCGATGCAGATTTCAGGAGGGTCTTTCAGTTGTCAAAACAATATAGAGTGGGGGGTTGGTACTTGTACCAAAACAATAGCGAAATCAAAATCTATGGATGTGAGTTGGCTCCCTACAAACTACCCAAATACCTCCCGATGAGATTGTTTGCTCTGGAGTACTACAGGAAAATGATCAATTTACATGAGGTGCACTTTGTGAAGGCCAAGAAGTAAGCTCAACTTAGGATAAAAGATTATCTTGGCCCCTTCATATGTAACAATATGGAAGCAGGAAAGGTTGCAGAGGAAATCCTCCAAAGAGTGAGACTGAAACAAATTTTTATCTGGAGATATGACCCTTTAGACTTCATTTGCAATAAGAGACAAAAGACTAAATTATCTCCGTACATCCACCACAGAATTCCTGAAATTGAACAGTATGATAATCAACTTGAGTGGGTAAAAAACAGTTTGGTAGATAGAGATAGCATATAGGTTGTTGTTGATAATGTATTGATTGATTTAGACATAAGACTTGATGAGGATTAATTTGTACAAGTGCCATAAGTGTCCCAATCCCAAAGGGAATCATAAGGACACATTGGGAAAACAATAGAAGAAGGACCATCAAAGCAACAAGCATCAAAGTAGATAGAACCATTAGAGCAACAACCATCAAAGCAGCCAAAGGAATTAGAATAGACAGAGATTTCAGACGAACTTGCTCAACCAGAACATACCATGAGCATTCCTCCCATTTTCCTAACTCCTCTAAATGAGGAGAGAAATCCTAAAAGAGATAAAGAGGAGGGGACTCCTTCTAGTAGACCTGTTGCCCAAACTTATGTCAAGAGGAAAAGGTTGAATCCATTGTCAGAACAGGAGTTTACTGAAGAAATAACAGGAACTACAGGTGCATAAAGTAGGCATACCACTCCCTCGGGAGGTACACAAGAACCTTCCACCTCACATGCTCAAATGCTAGAAAGGCAACAGAGCATGTAAGTATTGTCCTTTAGGGCTCCAACCAACCTGAGCCAAGACATCAGAGAGAAATATAAAGAAATGAAGGCCAGGAATGAGATATTGAAGGCCCAAAATTATGCACATTCCCTAAATATGGCTCCAACTAATCAGACAAGGTTAATGTTAGCCTTTGATGTGAAAGAGAGAAAAATGCAGATGACTTTTATGAAGCTAACTACATAGCAGCCTAGGTCACATGCAGATTATTTGAAAACAAAATTTGAAGTATTGGAAAAGGATATCCATCATATTGACCAAATAGAATTACATAGGCAAACTGGGGAAATGGTCTACTCTACCTCGACCAGTAAGGCAACTGCAGCTCACCAACTTCAAAATTTGGTCAATAATATATCATCGGAATTCCAGTTAGAGAAGGCCTCTTCATAGGCCAAAGATACTAGAATAAATTCCCTAGAGAACTTTGTCATAGAACTGGGCCATGATCCCAAAGATGTGAAAGCTACAAAAAATATTATTAAGAAGAAAAATGATAATATAGCTGCGCTGAAAAAGAAATTCAAGATTCCCCTTTTGCATCATCCTTAGAAAGTTGAGGTATTGGAAACTCAAAAGGAGTAAGAGATTCAGGATTTAGTCCTTAAGCTAAATGATCAACTAAAAGTAACAGAGAAAGAACTAGATAATTTGATACAGTCTAAACAGAGTGAGTTGGCCACCACTCCTCAGACTGTAATTCCTACAGTTTCTACAGCAGTACCCTCCACATTAGCTATTGTGTTAGCACCAACAGGGCCACCAGCTACTGCTCTGCCAGTGACAGGTACATCAATGAGCATAGAGAAATCAACAGAAAAGATACTTGAATTGGTAAAAGCCATGGAGGAGATGACCATCCAAGCTACTAAGCTCAAGAAACTTAGGAAACAAGTATTAATTTTAGAAATTTATTATAAACTTGCATAGATACAATGGAAAGAAGAAGCTCAAAAGAATCAAGGAATGGGAGAGAGAATAAAAGTCCTTGACACTACAACAACCACTTGGAGATATGAAGCAAATTCTTTGGACTAGACTGAACTAGCAAAAGTGGCTACAGAAGCAATCCGTGAAATAATCGAAGAATTGGGAGATAAGGCTGAAGAAGCCAACCAATTAATAACATTCTCGAACAGTAGAAACAAGTATTAGCTTGATGAGTTAGAAATAGAAGATAGAACAGGAACAATAATAGAAGTCAAGAAGGTTCTCACCAAGAGAAACCTTATGCTAAATCTTGAGAAAAAATGCCAGAGTATCCAAGAAGACATTGATATATTTATGACCAAGTATGGTATTTTAAGAGAAAAATGACCCTATGGTAATACATGATAAGTTGTTGACTCAATATGATTATATTGAGAGGCTAAACAAGCTGGCCAAAAGACAAGCTAGCACTTCAGGGGTAAAATCTTTGTCCACTGGAAAGGTATTATATGGTAGTCTTGAAAATATTTTTTTCATAGAACGTGAGGTAAAGCACTTGTTTACCATCAGGCCAAATTTTACTAAGTATACAGAAGCTGATGAGATATACACGAAAATGATAAGAATGAAATTACCTAACAGTGAAAGGTGGACAAAACTGACAGATTTACTATGAAGTTACTATAGTAAATCTATCTAGTAAAACGTTACTGCCAAGTAAAACAAGTAAGATAGAGTCAAAGAAGAATAGGTAAAGAGTATCAGTAGGTAGAATACATAAAGTGAATCCAACACATAAGTATCCAGCAATTGAAAGTGCTAGATCCGAATTACAACAGCCAGTACAATCAAAATAAAAAGAACAACAGGAAGATAGTGCTCCATCTATCTCTATCCTTGTGCTTAAAGATATTTTTGGTTTCCTAGAATAATTCTCATATTGTTATGAGATATTTTGTAACAATTTTTGTATAAATACTTCATGAAATTAAGTAATTAGTGTGGATTAAAATAAATTTATGTAGACATTTTATATTGAGCTAAGGAGCTATTGTACTCAAGACTAGACTGGTTTTGCTGGATATGAAATAAAGATGAGGACAATTCACTGGATTCTTGTGCATAGTTGGAACAAATAAGTATTATCTCTTCGTGTTTAAATATTGTTTTCTCTTCATGTTATGAATATTCATATGTGTCTCTTATAAAATCTTTAGAGTAAACGAGGAATGATATCTCATAATTAGCTTAAATGCTCTCTATTTTAACTATTTACTTTCTATATCTTTTCTAGTAAACTATGTTGGTCTGGGAATTCTTAATTGCTCCCTTACTTCCATAGTTTACTGCCCCCCCTTTTGGTCCATAGTAAAGGATTCTTCATTTCCCTTAGCTATTGATCATCCATCCTTTCTTCATATTAATCCCAGTTAAGGATTCTTCATTGCCCTTTTCCCTGGTTAGGACTACTTCATCCATTTGAACATACAGATTTTCTTTTTGTTGTGCTAGCCTGCCCCGTGGACTCCTACCTTAGTGATTGATCAAATCCAGTTAAGACACTCTTGATTGACTCCATAGACCAATGGCCTATATACTTTCTCTGCCCATCTTTTTTCTCAATTCCACCACCCAATCAAAACAAAATATCATGAGCACTAATAACTAGCCTGAAATCCTACTAAAAACAAAGTCAAAGTATAAAGAGAGAGCCCTCTCTGGACTTAGGTTGGCTAGATCCTAAGTCTAAAAGAATAGGTTTGTAGTTACCTTGGACTATTCCTTCTTTGGTAACTTCTAGGGAAAACATCTGAGTGATAACACCCAACATTAAGTCAGACAGTTGCCCAATGACATTAATGGTAGGGGCATCCCTTTTTTGCCTCCCTTGATGCTTGAATCACTTCTCCTTAATCAACTTATTGTAAATGGGAACATCTTTTGTTGCCTGGAGAAGGGGAATCTTTACACATATATTTTTCAATTCTCCTAGAAGTTCAGTCTCTTCTAGGGTAGGCTGGAGTGGTTGGGCTAATCTCTCAGGAAAGGGTTGATTTACTTTAAGGTTGCTTTCCTATCTTTCTTTCTCAACCTCCCTAGGTGGAGGGGGAGGTTGGTTATTCGGGAGAACTTTCCCAAATCTCAGGTTAATCTCCTGGATTTCCACAGCATAAGCTGGATATGATGTCTCTTCATTGTATACTTGTTGAGCTTGCCTATTTTTTAGGTTTGGATTTGGCTGGGTAGGCATCTAGGGTTTCTTGGGTGGAGCAGAGTGTAGGAGCTGTGGTTGGGTAGGTGGTGGATGCAATAGAGCTGGAGCATTGTTGTATTAGGGCCTCGACCCCTGGTGTAACGCCCTGCATTCTTGGGCATGGGCATGCACTCCCTCCATCGCAGGAAATCGACTAAGTATGACTGCCATCGTGTGTGAACGCGCATGTAGTGGAGAGTTTACGAAGTTTATATGCGATGGGCAAACAACACCCACACTTGGACGAGCCGACATGGGAGGTGAACGAAGTATGGGTGCTTATGTAATATTTAGGAGGTCGGCCGATGATGGAGTTGCGACCTCGCTCTCATATATATTGGAGAGGATTGCGATTCATTTGGACATCGCTCAACATCAGTCTTCGCTCTTCATCGCACAAGGTGTGCGCACTTGAGTGAAGGCGCAGGTTGGCGTTACCGCAGCTCGGGTATGAGCCCGCCGAGTCAGGCAAAGGTGCCAAGCGTACACGGTAGAGTGGAGTGGTGCGCATAGGCGTCCACCGAACAGAAGTCGCATTGGGTTTGGTTTGTGGCTTAGGAAAGGGTCGTGCATGGGTGCGCCCACCTGCCCAACGCCGAATTGTGCGGACTTGTAATATTGTATTATTGTATTCTTGGTGGAGTCTTGGCAGACCGCCGTGCACTCTTGCACGGGTGGGCGCCCTCTCGTTTATTGAACGTCGGTTGAGCGCGGTTCCCGGTCATGTAAAATTTTGCATATATAATAAAAGATTGTTTATTATTATTATTGTCGAGTTGTATTATTATTCTTATATTGTTAATGGATTTCGCACATTAATAATATGTAATTCATGTTTATTATGAATTGTTAAGGCGTAGTTCGTAAAGTTAATTAACGACGGAACAAGTTATTAACTTAGGCGGTGCCGCACCCGGCCAATTTAAGGAAAAAAGAATTGGGGGCGTGACAGTTGGTATCAGAGCAGCTGATCTGGATATTGAAGCTGCTACACAACTTCACCGAAGTGAAGTTGGTATCAGAGCAGGTCTGAAGACTTGGAGAAGTCTTGCAGGAAGCTGGGTGAAGCAAGTGTGTATACACTTGGAAATTTGATAGGTGATGTTGAGGCTTGAATAAGGTTCAGGTGTCGAAGCATTTGAAGGTAGTTTCAAGACTCGGTTTGAGCAGGGTTGCTCGTGACAGTGACAAGGGTACTTGCAGGTGAAGGAAGCCGTTTCACACAAAGTGGAACAAGGGTCGGTTCATGGTTGCAGGGAACTTGGTGAAGCTGGTAAAGGTTGGAACTGGGTGTCGTAGAGTTGGGCAAACGGTACTATGTGCTGGTCATATGATTTGGGCACTTGTCAGGTGGGCAAGTGGGACTGCGTGTGGGCAGGTATACACGGTTTGGGCGTCTGTGGACCAAACGAAGTATGAACCAGGGAAGACGAAGTACAAGGCATGGCAAGTTTGGGAGAAGGTGAAGGGAAGCTATTGCTTACCTTATACAGGTTGAAGAGGTTGAAGGAAGAGAATCCCCGGATCTGAGATAAGCTTGAAATCTTAGAAAAGAATGTTGAAGGAGAGCTTCTTCAACTAGGTTGGACAATGGAGCAAGATGAAGTTGCAGATTGTGCTATCAAGGAAGAGGAAGTGATGATGATTGAAGATGTTACAGACATGACCATGATGGAGGATGAACTTGAGATTGATCAAGTTGGACCAGGATCGTGCAGTTTGCCAGCATGGATGGATGAGGATACTCATATGGAGGAACCTCATGACAATGATGATAAAGTAAGTATTGATACTTGTGTTTCATTTGGGCATTTGGTGGATGGACTGTATGCAGGAAAGGGCAAAGCCAATTTGCCAATGCTAGGGAGCATCTTACCATGGATGTCTATGATGAGACCTTGTATGGAGAAGCAAGGATTGTTGATTGTTGCAAGGCTTGTTGGGGTTGTTTGTGACCTTATGGTAGAAGGTACAAAGGCCCGTGACAAGGGAGGAACATGGTGATCGTTGTGGAGGATTGGGTCATGCTTTAGCCACATGGAGAATTGGTTAAGTGCTCGGCATGACTCATGGACAGGTTGAGGAGGGCACACACTTGTGATGCTTGGGTGGACTTCTCATGGCCGAGGCCAAGAGCTAGTCTTGGTGGAACCTTTAGGTGGAGGAGCTATGATGGAAGGGACTCATGATAATATGGTTAGGTGACCGAGTTCACTAGACCGAAGATTGCAGACTTGGATGAGGGTGACCGACTGTTGTGATGAGTCCACTTGGAGGGACTACATGGGCAACTTAGTCATGGACATCAGGTTGGAGGCATGGAGCATGGCAGTCTTATGCAGGGACAATGTGTGGGAGAACTTGTAGAGGTGTCATGGACATCCAATGAGGAGTGCCAAGGCAGGGATGTTGTGCAGGTGGACTTGCTAACGTGACATGGAGACTTATTCCTTATGATTCGATGGGGAGGTTGTACACTCTTGTGCAACAAGACCGTGAACTTGGATGGATTTGTGAGCAGATTATGGAGCATTCCTATTATATGGAGATGTTGGTTGGAGATGACTCATGGAGCTTATGATGACATGATATTGTTGTGACTTTTAGGGACTTCATATATGGTGGACTTGGAGGATCTGATGCATTGAGGAGCTGAGGTCAGGGACTTTGATGCAGGTGCATACTTTCAAGTACATGCATGGGTGTGACTTGAAAGAGTGACTTGATGGGGAAGATCTATATAAGACACTTTGGAGTGATGCAGTTACGATGATGATGATGCCTTGGTGGCTACACTTGGGGCATGAGTTGAGCCGAGACTCAACTACCTTTTGACACATGGGAGCTGATTGATCTATGATCATGGGCAGCACATGGATAGATGAGGCAGGTGTATACTTGTTTCTATGGAGACTTGAGGGTTGACACATTGCAAATGTGATGGAGGTAGCTTCATGGACTTGGATGTGGCATACCGAGAGTTGGAGTTTGATGAGATGGTCTCTTCATATGGAGGAGGCACACATATGGATGATGTTGGAGTAGATGTGGCTGACTTCGTGTAGCACATTGACACCAAACATCATGGATGACATGTTGCAGTTGAGATGAGGACTACTTCATGGACCTGAGCATGGTTTACTTATATGGATGGATTCTTGATCAAGTTCAGGATGTGACAAGATGCTTTGAGGAACGACTGATGGTGGCATGAGGATGTGCATTCTCATGGTTTGGGCATGACGGTTGGATTAGCTACCCAACTAGTTCAGACATGGGGGTTAACAGTGTGCAGAGATATGTTAGCATTGTGTTGGAGTATCATGGCAGCAGTTCACATGAGGATGACACATGATGAGGTCGACACGAAATGTTGCAGTGGGCATGTAGCTTGAGATGGAGGGACTAGCCTTCCACAACGGAGCAAGATGTGGAGATTGTGACATGGTGGTTGATGATCATGGATTGAGATGACTTCCGATATATGACATATTGTTGAGATGAGATGTTGGCACATGGTTGAGATGTGTTAGCACTTGTTGATATATCATGGGCAGTTTTGCACATGGTGGTGATGGCATGATGGAGTTCGACACATTGTTGCGGTGGACATGTAGCTTGGGTTGGAGGGATCAACCTTCTATGGTGGAGAGCAACATGAGGAGATTGTGACAGGGTGGTTGATGATCATGGACATCTGATATATGACATACATTGGTATGGAGTATCTTGGTGACAGTTAGTTGCTAAGATGAGACATGGTGGAGATGGAGTCCTACATATGTTGCAGGGATGTCTCCCATATGTGAGGGAAGTTGACATCATGGATATTGATCTTGGTGGATGGCTACCGAGATGGTATGTTGTCGAGGACGACAACGATTTCCAGTGGGGGAGAATGTAACGCCCTGTGTTCTTGGGCACGGGCGCGCGCTCCCTCCATCGCAGGAAATCGACTACGTATGACCGCCATCGTGTGTGAACGCGCATGTAGTGGAGAGTTTGCGAAGTTTATATGCGATGGGCGAACGACACACACACTTGGACGAGCCGACATGGGAGGCGAACAAAGTATGGGCGCTCATGTAATATTTAGGAGGTCGGCCGATGATGGAGTTGCGACCTCGCTCTCATATATATTGGAGAGGATTGCGATTCATTTGGACATCGCTCAACATCAGTCTTCGCTCTTCATCGCACAAGGTGTGCGCACTTGAGTGAAGGCGCAGGTTGGCATTACTACAGCTCGGGTATGAGCCTGCTGAGTCGGGCATAGGTGCCAAGCGTACACGGTAGAGTGGAGTGGTGCGCACAATCGCCCACCGCACAGAAGTCGCATTGGGTTTGGGTTGTGGCTTGGGCAAGGGTCGTGCACGGGTGCGCCCGCCCGCCCAACGCCGAATTGTGCAGACTTGTAATATTGTATTATTGTATTCTTGGTGGAGTCTTGGCAGACCGTCGTGCGCTCTTGCACGGGCGGGTACCCTCCCATTTATTGAATGATGGTTGAGCATGGCTCTGGGTCATGTAAAATTCCGCATATATAATAAAAGATTGTTTATTATTATTATTGCCAAGTTGTATTATTATTCTTATATTGTTAATGGATTCCGCACATTAATAATATGTAATTCATTTTTAGTATGAATTGTTAAGGCATAGTTCGTAAAGTTAATTAATGACGGAACAAGTTATTAACTTAGGCAGTGCCGCACCCGACCAATTTAAGGAAAAAAGAATTGGGGGCGTGACACCTGGAGTGGTGTATTCCACTGAGGTTGTGGTGTATCATGAGGTTGAAATGACTGGTTGGCTAGTTGGGAATGATACTAAGATGCATAGGACCAAGGAGGGGGTGTAGACCAAGAAGGATGAGAAGGGGGTCCCAAAGAAGCTATAATTGTGGTTTGGTTTGGGTTGTAATATGCATGGGATGAACCTTGCATGCCCTACTCCTATGGTCCAGGCCTAGGAGGTCTCCATTGGTTAATGTAGCAAAGTTGCTTAGAGATCCCTTCAGCTCTTTGATATACAACATTGAGTCTGGGTAAAGAAGGGCACTTTTTTGTGGAGTGGTTTTCCTCATAAACCAAGCAAATTTCAATAGAGTTCAACAGACACTCATTCTTAGGATGCCTCCTAGTGCATCTAGGACAAAATATGGCCAAGAATCTCTCTGCTTCCTCCCGCTTCCTTTCGATGTTCATGGTGTCTGGTTGCAAGGCAAGGGTTTGCAACATCTCACTTTTGAAATCTTCCAGCATGTTTCTAATTTCACCCTTGATGGATGAGTTGGAAGATGATATACTAGCGATAGGTTGACTACCCCTACCCTTTTTCCTGGCTACCCCAGAATGGTTTCTGAAGACAAACTTGATATCCTCATAGGGTAATTGGTAGATATCTCCTCCTACTAACAAATTTAAGTTATCCATAAGATATTCTCTTACTCCCCTAAGCAGGACCAACTTTAGTGACTCAGGGTCAAGTGTGCACTTGGCCCTTTTGTAACTGAGCTAGAATCTTTCTTTGTAGTCTTCTAAGGATTCATCATGGCCTATGGTCATCCTGAAAATTTCTTCTTTAGTTTCCTTTGACCGACAGTAGTCCCGATATTTTTTTTTAAAGTCCTGCTGCATCCGAGTCCAAGTTGTGATGCTATCTCCAAGTAAACCCATTAACCAGCGCAATGATGCATCCTTGAGGGTAGAGGGAAATAGTTTTAACTTTTTCTCATCATCTCTATAGTCATAGGTTCAACATACAACAACAAACGCAATTAGGAAAGTGTCAGGGTCCTCTGTGGTCAGGCCATGGAAATGGGGTCGGGCAGAGGGGCTTATATTTTTCATCTTAGTGTCCCCATTAGTTTCCCTGATGGGTAAGTCACCCTCAATTCTCTCTCTATTCTCACTGTCATTTCGAGTTTCAGCCATTGGCTCAGTAGGAATGGGTTCCTCTTCTTCTTCTTCCCTTGTAGCTTCTTCAAACATGCCAGGTTACTCACCTAAGGGTTCCCCCAATTCACAGCCACCAAAGAAGATAGGAGGTTGGCTGTTGGATGCAATGGGCATATTTGGTAAAAATTTTCCTAATTTTTCCCTATTCCTACGAGGCATGAAAGGAAATATTTTTGGGGTGGTTTTGTATTCTTTCTTTTTTTTTTAAATCTTGGAAAGTACTTGCATAATTGAAATTTCTGATTGAATGAAAATTACTGATATAATGAAGAAGCTACTTGCTGAATTGAAATCTACTTGCAGAATGGAAAGGAAATTAGATAATGGAAATTGAAAGAAAGGAAACAACTAGATTATTTTTGCAGAAATAAAATAATGGCAGAATATTAAAGACAAGAAATAGAAGAAAAGAAAGAAGTAATCACATTCTACTCAGGCACCTCCTCGATAACAGTGCAAAAAAGTGATGAGTGCCAATATTGTAGCAAGGATGTTGAAACTCCTGGGCTACCAGCTTTACTCATCAACCCGGGTTTAGTACAAACTTGGAGGTGACAGTTCTGTATGCACAATTAAAAGTGATAATTATTCCTATTATCATTGTTTAGCTGGCAAGAGACCACTAGGGTTCCAAGCTAGACTTCTATGGAGTCAGAAGAAGCTTGATTGTTTGATGGAAAAAGGAAAATCTACTCTAAGATAATTACTCTACTTTAGTAATGGAAAAGGCCAACATGTAATGCTAAACCACACCATATCATAATTAACCATTTAAGAAGCTATGTTAAGCAGAGTTTCTAAATCAAAAATAAACAAATGCTACTATATAAGTTGCAGAAGTAAAAGGCATCAAACCATACTAATGTGCAAGCAAAGAAACTAAACTAAATATTTTTCACTTTTTTTTTTTAAGGCAAAATCAGGTATGCAAACTAATTGTTCTTGTGGATGTGACAGGTGGATGGAAGATGTTTGAGGATGGCTAGAAGGTTTATGAAGTGGCTGGATGGTGTGGAGGGGTCCTAGGAGGCTTTTTGTGACTTCCTAGAGGTTTTGCATCAATTTGGCCTCAAAACAGGTTGTTTTAGGAAAACCTATAGGATGTACTATAAATGTAGAGGATGATCCTGTAGGAATTATAGGAAACCTACAGGATACAGCTGAGAGCTAATTACGAGCTATTGGAAGTGTTGGGAAGCTTAGGAAAGAAGTGTGATGGGTCGAATGGTGTGTTAGAAGGTCTAGAAGCACTCACGAGTCAATATACAAGATAAGAGATGGCTAGATTTGCTCAATGTGTTTAGGGGAATTTCAATGAAAAATGATGAAAAATTAGTGAGGGTTGTGGTGAAACAAGGGATCAATAAGGTGGATGAAGTGGAAGGTGGATGTAGGTTATGAAGTCTTGGTCTCCTTCTGAAGTACCTTATCTACATAAAACATGTGTGTCTTCCAAAAAGAATTATGCAATAAGATACATTTTCATAAACTAGAATGGCATGAATCAACTGCCTATATTATGCATGAAGAAAGTTGTTGAAGGGAATGAAAGTATGAGTGAGATATTATTGCAGAAATGGAGATGGAAAAAGATGACAATGAAATCTTCCTTGCAACATGAAATAAATACTAAATCAAATACAACAAACTCCAAAGCTCATACAAGAACTAGAAATCTGTGTTTTTGGGCCTACTGAAGGGTCCCTTCCTCAAGTCATGGTCCTAGAGGGAGGATGTGAGGCCAAGACACCAACTGACAAGCTTGTGGTGATCCGTTTTCTAATTTCTAACCTACTACTTGAAAGAAGACACAAATGGAAGCAAACTATCACACAACCAATCTAATCTACACTGCTCTAATGGAAATGCATCTACTAAGAAAATGAACAATTAAGCTATGAATATATACTAGCATACATGTCAAATAAGGAGGAGCCTTGGATACTAGGGTTGGGCCCTAACCCAAGAGCTTCAGACCTTTGAGGTAACTCAGTGTTGGCTCAAACAAAACTCATTCTTATTACCAAAACAATAGATTACATCAAAAACTATCACAAGTCTTGCAGCTCAAAAATATTGTAGAGTTTTACAATAAAAATATGAATCCTATTGAGTTCCTAGGCCTCTCTACTTATACATCTAGTCTCCAATTACTTCCTTAAAATTAGGAAGGCTCGACTCCCAATCTCGAGATAAACTGGTGCTTTGTCTTTCACTTGCTCGACTACCTTCTAGTCCTCATGATTTAGTTGTTTGCACTCTGAGCTAATGGAGGAATACTCAAATGGAGAGGTAGTAAATGAGGATCATTTCCCTCCTATAATCTCTCTCGCTTGATTCATTAGAGTTTTGACCTTGGTCTTTGCCAAAATTCCTTTCTTTTCTCCTTTTATCTTGCATTAAATGCACATTAGACCACAAAGTAAAATATCCAACTCTAACTCATATCATAAACAAAATATAATCACAACTATGCAGTAACTTATGAGAATAGTTGGTTTGACTAAGATAGGAGGTGAATTAAGGCCCATATAATTACCCAATGATGAGGCTCATCACTTGTCCATCAGTTGCTATCGTGTCGAGGGGCCTTGCCTAAAGGTCGTGGCTACCATCTTCTTCTTTCCTTGACGGCATATCATCTGGAAAACAAGTTTCTTAGTTTTGGAAATAAGATTACTTCCCTGCTTTGAAGTAACTAGAGAGATGGCCATAGGTAGTGCTACCTCTGGTATCCTGTACAACTTATTTTCCAATGTAACAATAAGAGAATGAGTACTTGACTCATAGATAGCATGTCACTTCCACAAATATGTTTGTCTGAATAATACATCACAAACATCAAGGGGAGCAATGTCACATAATACCTCATCCATGAGGGGCTTGATGCTGTATGGAAGGTGACATTGTTGGTTCACACACAAATCCCATCCTTGGTGAAGCCACCTAATGGTGTACGGTTGTGGGTGTGTTCTGGTTAGTAAGCCCAACAACTTCACAACCTCTACTGCAATGAAGTTCTTTTGGCTCCCGCTGTCGACAATAAACTGTAGTGGGGGACCCTATACCCACATCTAAGAGTGGAAGAGATGCTCCTCCTCCTCTAGATCTTCATTTTCCTCCTTTTAGATCTTTGTGGTGGTGACAATGGCCTTAGGCTTTGCACCAATAATATGCTTCCCTTTAATATTCCCCTTACCAGGTTCTAACTCAGAGTCAGAACATGCATCTGATTCTAAAGCCTTCAGCTTGGCCACTAGTGACTTCTTGGCCCGACACTCACTTTTGTTGTGGATGGAGCTCTTATGGAACTCACACTACTTTCCCGTGTCCTTCTTCAGCTTCACATTGTTTTATTTTGTGGCCTTGGCGGGTGCTCCTAGGTCATCTCGCCATGGCTTTGTCCTTTATTCTATAGTTTGGTGGCACCTTTCCTTTGCTTCGAATTCACAAATCTAAAGTCTCACTTCTCCTGTTTAAACTTCTGCTCGATCTTGACACCATATCGGTATGTCATGCCGAGTGAGGAGATTCCCAGGAACTCCATCTCATCCTGGATGTATCTATGTAGGTAGTCGCGATACATGAGTACCAAATGTTTCTCACAATCCTTGATACCCAACTTCATACGAAGGGTTTGAAAAACATTGGTAAACTCTAGCACATCTTGGTCCCTTCCCTGCTGTAGGATGGTCCACTTTATGTATTTCTCCTTGTAGCTTCAGACAGGGTAATACCTCTCCTTGATGGAATCTCAAAATGAATTCAAAGTGGGAGTGGCTAAAAACAGTGAGGTTGTACTTTCATCCTTCTGCTTGCAATAGGTTTCCCACTAGTCATTGACATGGGGGGCAGATTTGAAAAGAGAAAAAGTAATCTTTTCCTGGTTGGAAAAATCATAAAAAAAAAATATCCTTCCAGTAGATTTAACCATTTTTCTATGGCGTCTGCATCTATTTGGCCCTCAAATATGGGAATGTCAAACTTTACTTGTACCTTAAAAGGCGTGGTGCCTCCAAAGGGGCTATTGGATGTGGATGTGCTGCCGGTAGGGAACCCTTGAAGGATCTAGCCAAAGTTATCCATGATTGCATTCCTTTGTTTCTCGAGGGCCTCCTCAAGTAATATATTGATAGGATCTTCTGCTCCCTTGGCTTTCTTTTCTTCCCCATGGGAGGCCATCGGGATTTACGAGGTTGTTCTTGCAAAGGTTCAACCAGTTCGAGCCCTAACTCCTTATATCCCGACCTCGTTGGGAACATGTAAAGAAAAATAGAGAAAGAGAAGACTGCTATGATACCACTAATCCGAATTTAAACCGGAACACAATAAATTATAGATATAGCCATAAATACAGAGATGCAGAAATATGCTTACAAACAAAATGGAAATGAGACTAGCTTGGGCGATGGTAGCTTATCTCTATGAAGAGATGTGGCGGCTACATGCCTCTGAACTTTACAATGAGGCTCAAGGGCCTTTTTATTATTGAACAATAATAGAAGACCCTAAACAACCAAAACCCTAACCCGAGGAGATGTAACACCAAGAGTTTACGTGCCCCATTGGGGTTAGTTTGGCAGCGAACTTCCCGAGCTTGTAGCTTGGTCATATTATCTATGTTTGACGTGCATGATACCTTGTTGGAAATATCTCTCCAAGGACTACAACTTAAAACATAATTTTAGTGAAACCGCCCAGACAAATATTGCCAAAAAACGTTGTTTAGCGCCTCAAAACAACTCTGGAAGTTCAGGATTTGAAAAAATACCAAAAATAGTAAACTTTGCTAGAATTAAGTGTTATAGACACTTTTTTGCCTTACAACTATAAGCATGAAATGTCCATAAACCAAGGGATCCTAAGTCCCTAAAGATGTTGTTCCAGCTCCTAAAGAAACAAGGTCAACAAATTACAGCTTCTCCCAGAAGTTCTCCACCAGAAACTGCTCAAAACTAGTCAAAACAGGATCATTTCAAGTGCTCCACTAGCTGACTGCGTTGCAAAACACCCAAATACACTGTCTAGGTGTGTTGCAACGCACTTGGATGCACTACCAGGGTGCGTTGAGCGGGAAATGACAAGCGGCAGAGTCATTCAACGAGGTGGAGAGACAATGGAAGCTTCCAGAATCTTCTCCAATGACACTTACCTCACTGAATTTGACCAGTGATGAGTAAGAGGCTCTCAGTCTCCAAGTGGAAGCAATAACTGATAGAGAGAAGCCACTAATCATCTCATGGGATGACTCATCCTCTTTGCATACATCTATATATGGATCCCTCACCAAGAGATCGAGAGGCTGCAATTTTGTACATTGCAGAGAATTGTTGTTGGTTTTGTGATTGATATCAGAGTATTGGGTGATTTATGCTTTGTTGGAGGTGAAGAAGGGATTCTATGCTGGGAGGCTGATGCTGGATCAGGACTCATCGGTTGTAACTCCTCCTGGATCTTCTTGTTTTATCAATAAAACTACTTGAGTTTCTCCTACATGCTTGTATATCTGATGTATGTTATATTTGTATGTTTAGCTTAAATCTGATCCTAAGATTTTTATGAACATAAATCTATGTCTTTGTGTCGTTTCTCTCTTCTGTGAACTTGAAGGAACTTGGTGACGTTGGGCAAGTGAGGGAGCAGATCGGTGGAAGCTGGCAAAGAGAAGACAGATTGGATTGAACAACTAGCGCAAGACATAGGTCGGTTCATCTTAATCATCTTCGTTTATAGTTCATAAAGAAGAATACAAGAGTAGTTTTCCTTGTTTTTTTTTGAGGTCACTGTCACAACCCTGTGGGATAGGGTCGTTCTGCATAGACACTTTTCCCGAGAACAAAATGGCGACCATACTGGGGACCGGATCTAGTTAGTTTATTTGTGTTTCTATTGTTGTTCATCTCATAAACTCAGGAGTGGCGAATCGAACTGCATTTGCCATTTACAAATGCAAAGTAGAGATCTGCTACTCTAGTCCATTCACTGGGCCTGTTTATGATCTGAACAATTGACTCACAAATGATCTGATTACTCTTTGTGATAGCTCTCAAACCTCCTGTAAATCAACCCTCTGATTGTACACATTTGATTGCTTTTATCCGGCCAAAAACCATAGATTAAACTGCAAATCGTGACCCAGAACCCGGAGAAAATTCTCGTTTCTGCTTCAGCGCAGGCTCTGTGAAGAGACTCTGCATTTCAGCGTAGTTCTCGAGAGGGCTACCTGCGTTGCAATTCAGTTTCTCTGTGTAGCAGGTGCATTGATCAGCCTAGCCCTGCCTAGCTGAGGTTCTTTGCTCACTTTTTCCAGTTTTGCCTCTGATTTTTGCAGCCTGTGATCAGTGTGTTTGTCTGTCTAAAAGCCCCTTTTCTTTGCCTTAATTCCGCCTCAGTTGTATAAAAGAAACTTTATTTGTTTTTGTGTATTTTTTACGTCATTTACAGTTTCCCATTGCAAAAGTAAACTGGTCATACTGTCGCCCTTAGATCTAGATCTGTCGTAAGAGTCGTTTTGATCTTAGGAGAAAGTTTGTTTGCTGTTGATAGTTGATTACGCTTTTACTTTTGCCTTTGGCTTGAATTTGTGAATTTCTAGTGTCGAAACAAGTGTTTATTTCAAAATCATAAAGTGTCGTAATCGTCTCTACCTTTTGATTTCGAAAAGAAGCTTGTTTGTGTTTTTTTCTTGAAATCGAATTCAAATTTGTACAACAACTTTCTTTTTAGGCATCAATATTAAGAAAGTGAAAAACAAATACATGCACAAGTGCATTTGCATATTGACAGTTTGTATGGCTTGATTTAGGAAAAGTGCATTTACAGTGTGCTCTTTGCTCTTTGAGAAAAGATTGTGTCTTTCTTTTCCCCTTGTAGCTAGGATTTTCATTGATGAAAAGAGATAAAAGCTTGCTTATCATCTTTAGATTGCATTTTAGGAATTACATCTACATCTCGTGGTGAACCCAAAAGGAAAACTTCATAAGAAAGATCAACCTAAAATAAATTCAATGAACTTAACAACGCTTTGTAACTTAACACAGAACATCTAAAGGTCTAGGCTAGAGACGTATTCTGGCGTCGTAAAGCCTGGTAACTGTTGTCCTCACTGTTGGTTGGGTGATTCCTCCACTTTGAGACGATAAGTGCCAGTACGGACTTGTGCTCCCACGTACCGTCGAGTATATATTGGGAGACCGCTATAGGCATAAAACCTTTATCCATAGGAAGCCGTGCCGGCCGCCCTACTGATCGCAATGCATTGAACACAGCTTTCGGGAAGATTGACCGCCCATACCCTAAAACGTATTTTGCGGTTTTGCGATTGGTTTGGCACTCCCTCTACCTAGACCTCCAGAGCAGTCCCTTTCATTCCTTTTCAGACTCCTTAACAGAAAAGGTCCATCTGAGCACTTGTCACTTCAGGCTCATTAAAAATCGAAGGAGACTAGAGTCATCTTTTGTTTTTTCTCGACTCTTTAAAACTGAAAAAGCAAAGTTGTGTCAAAGCGTGTTAAAATTTATTTTAAATGGAATATTCATACCCCTTTTTCCTGCGTTGGTCTTTCGGTTGAGAAAAATGGAGCCTACCAACCAAGGAATTCCCCTTGGTGGAAATCCTAGTCCTTTCTCCTCTTGGTGAGATGTTGGTGCGCCCCATATGGCCACATTGTCGCTTCCAGGACTGACAATTGGCCTGCCAGTATGGCTCTTCTCAACCAATGTCGTTCAGAACACCACTATTCTTGAAGAGTCGAATCAGTAATTAGACGAGTCCAGAGTTTCCCACCAACCTTCTACTTCCTCTAATTCTTCCTCTCCTCCTTCCTCTTCGCTTGACGAGACTGGTAAAGCTAAAAACCAAGTTCCTAAGGAGAAGAAGGAAAAGAAGAAGAAAGAGAAAAAGAAGAAGGAGCCAAAGGCAAATAAGGGAAAACAAGTGTCGTCTAATGAGAATCCACACACAGCATCGACCAGGCCTAAATCGCCATGTGTCATTTGTAGAGGAGACCACTTTCACAGAGATTGTCCTTGCATCCCCTGGATACTAAGGGACTGGTCTCCTCGTTTGCACAATCCGGTGTCATCAACCTCTGGAGATCATGTTGAAAGCACACCGTCAACTAGAGAAAGTGAGGCCCCAGGACAAAAAAGGAAAGCTAGATTTCCCTGTAGGCTGTGCGAAGGCGACCATGCCCTCCACCGTTGTCCCTTCTTAGACGAGGCTAAAAGAGTTTTGGATGATTGTCCGGTTTCACCGATACGACTTCCTCCTGGATACAAAAAACTCTTGCCAAGTCCGTCGCTAGTTGAGAACCCAGCTGGCCCGCTCAAGTGGTCGGCTGAAGCATCTATCGTTGAAGATAAACCAACTGAATCCATACCAGACAAAAGTCAAAAGGTCAAGGCAGCAGTTGACCTGGTTTTGCCTTCAAAGTTTTTATCTTCGAATGATACAGTCACTGAAGAGGATAAGGATGACACCGTCCAAATTCTCTTCATCAACACAGACTCCGACGAACACGGGGGCAATCCACCCATTCCTTTATCGTAGGAAGGAAGTTCGTCAGAGCCATACCCGGCCGTCTACTCGGTCCCACCTCCAAGCAACCTAGTTGTATCCTTCGACTGGAACCAACTAGGCAAACCCCGTTTGCCAGCAAGCATACCATTCCGAATTATCGTTCAAATATACAGAATGGTCATGGCTGGCACCATCATAGATGAGGGGGCGTCTGTGAGTATCCTTTCCTCTATAGCTTGGAAAGCGCTTCGTTCGCCATCGCTGTTGCCTGAAATGAGAAATCTGACAGGCTTTGACAAAGGAACCAGTCGACCTTTAGGGATCCTTCCCGATGTGCCCATAACATTGAGAGGGAAGACAGTTCGCATGAACGTCATGATCGTTCAAAGACCCTTGGATTATAACCTACTCCTTGGACGAGACTATATTTATTGCATGGGAGCCACCATCTCCTCACTCTTTAGAGTAATGTGTTTTCCGCACGAAGGAAGAGTGGTCAAGCTCGTGAACCAGCTTTCATTTCCCAGATCACGCATCGCAAATAGTCATATACCGTCCCTAAATGGTCTCTTCACGCAAGAAATGTCTCAAGTCCCAGTCCGTCCTCCCGATGAGCGCGAGTAATCCGGAAGGATATGACTGAAACCCAGGGGGCATGCGTCCTGGTCTGCTTCGGCAGGAAAACTTCGGGTATATGGTAGGTTTCCACGGGAGAATATGACTAGTCTGTACCCCGTCCATCGGTGGAAGAGGGGTTATTCTAGAACAATATCCTCTTGTCAAAGTTATGTCAGGGATGGTCTCACTATATCATCCGTTCACCTTTGTTTATTTTGGTAGACATCGCCGAAGAAGTGTTTTGTTTACGCCGTAAATAGAGCAATCTTTGGGTAATCTGTAAGAGGTAGGCCTCTCCTGGTAGAACAAATGTTTTGTCTGTAAATTGAGGGGTAACCTTGAAACTCTGTTTTATACCTGGGGGCATGCAAACCTTTTGGAGTGCAAGCAAAGGGCGACTATTTATTTTTTAAATTTTTAGGTCCTCCCTTTAAACCCGTAGGCTAACCCGTTAAACTCGTAGGATTAGTCATCATCTAACTTGCATAAAGAAAGGATGTGGGGCAAAAATCTAAAAGTTGTCGTTTTATATGAGACATTCTTATCATATGACTGGATTAATCGAGTAGTTTTAGCACATAGTTCAAGCTCGTTGAAAAATAAACATAAGATCCAGCAAGTGTTTCCACCCACGTTTAAGCTCGTTAAAAAATGAACTATCCTCCGGTAAATAACCACCGTGAATGAAGCATTTTCAGCCATTAAAGCCTTGGTCGTGTTTGCATCGTCACCTCCACTTTTCATTTGGCCGATCATTCACCTCCATTTGATTGTTTACCCATTTTGAGGAACAGCTGCGAAGAGTGATTTCACTAGCCATCCTTGTGACACTGCCGTGATTGGAGAATTCCAAACCTTACCTGGAATCAGCTGCTACCCATTTTATCACTCGTTCCTCAAAAGACGAGTCTTCTTTAACCTCTTTTCATCTGACTCGTAAAATATGAAAAGATTGCCGAGTTTTGGCCTTCCAGCTCGTTAAAGCGACCGGAAGTGTTATCCCTCCTCTAGATTTTAATCTTTTTGGACCTGAGGGATTATTGCACAAAAAGATCGAGCGCTTGTTTTGTTCGGATCGTTAAAACTATCGAAAATTCATCCCTTCTCTATTATTTTATACTTTTTCGGACTTAAGGGATTAGATGACGAAAAAGGAATTCCGGAGTTATCTTTACGTACCTTTTCAGACTCCCTAAAAAGGAAAAGGACCGAGTTATCTTTGTCGTTAGGCTCATTAAAAAGATTAATAGCGACAAACTTGTCTTTAGACGAGAACGAGTTTCACTATCGCTAGGCTCGTTAAAACATAGCGATGGGTTTGCCCGAAGGGAAAATTATAGAACAAGCATATGTTATCCTCCTCAAGCTTGACAAAAATAAAGAGGTACTGGTCAGAAATGACTGGGGAAAAATTGGGAATAAAACTCAAGGAAACTTTATTGGTAGCAAGTCGCTCTTGAACGTGACACTTCCACTCCGTGCCAGAGTCGGGTTGGGCTATTTCATTCACCGGTCACATCACCATGGTCACACCATACCATCCACATTTGGGGTAAATGCTACCGATCCATCACATAAGTGTCGCCGACATGTTCAAGAGAAGTCATCCAGAGAAGTCACCCGTGTCCCATCCACTACCATACATTATACTTCACTCTTTCATGACCGCCACCCTGAACCGTATGTCACCAGATCATTTTCACCTCCATCAAAATCATTTGCTCTGTTCCGTGTCATTGATGTGGGATTCATTAAGGCCCTCCTTTGATGGATCGCTTCTTGTCGACATCAGCTCATTATCCAAGAAGTTGATCTAGGAACACCCCTTCAGTACTTTGAAGCTTGCATGCCTCAATGGCAAGTTTCTCACTTCCAGCAACAGGTATACATCAATGACCTTCGACCGAAAGATTTTGCATGGTGTTCGACGCCAAGTCCTTTATTCACACCACGTGAATTGTACTGCAGTACCTTGAGGGTGATTATCATTATCGGTGATTCCTCTCACGCTTGTTAACAGTTTACATCATTGACTGGTAATCAAGCGATGTCTTTCCATGTTCGACTTCAAAACATTTCTCACATGGATCGACTTGTACTTAGAGTGAATATCAGACGAGATTGAAGACCCTGGATCTAGCTTCATCCATCCAGGCTGCGATATATATTCAGGAAAAATAAAAACATTGAAATGTACAGCATTGCAGCACAGATAATCATCCTACCAAAAGGATGATGATTTCACCAGAATCATCAGTCTACCATCAGACGATTGTCTGTCCTATGTACATGAAAATGAATTTATAAAGCTGAGCATGGGAATGACCACCTCAGCTAGATCATGAAAACAGTATGAAAATAATGTATTGTATTGTATCTCATTACAGGTCTCCTCTCCAGCATTAGAAGAACTTCGGATCCTCCTAATAAAGCATTTCACCCGATAAACGGCCTCATACTTTAGGGGGCAACTGTTATAGACATTTTGTGCCTTACAGCTATAAGCATGAAATGTCCATAAACCAAGGGATCCTAAGTCCCTAAAGATGTTGTTCCAGCTCCTAAAGAAACAAGGTCAACAAATTACAGCTTCTCCCAAAAGTTCTCCACAAGAAACTGCTCAAAACTAGTCAAAACAGGATCATTTCAAGTGCTCCACTAGCTGACTGGATTGCAAAGCACCCAAATACACTGGCTAGGTGCGTTGCAACGCACTTGGATGCACTACCAGGGTGTGTTGAGCGGGAAATGACAAGTGGCAAAGTCATTCAACGAGGTGGAGAGACAATGGAAGCTTCCAGAATCTTCTCCAATGACACTTGCCTCACTGAATTCGACCAGTGATGAGTAAGAGGCTCTCAGTCTCCAAGTGGAAGCAAGAACTGACAGAGAGAAGCCACTAATAAACTCATGGGATGACTCATCCTCTTTGCATACATCTATATATGGATCCCTCACCAAGAGATCGAGAGGCTGGAATTTTGTACATTGCAGAGAATTGTTGTTGGTTTTGTGATTGATATCAGAGTATTGGGTGATTTATGCTTTGTTGGAGGTGAAGAAGGGATTCTATGCTGGGAGGCTGATGCTGGATCAGGACTCATCGGTTGTAACTCCTCCTGGATCTTCTTTTTTTATCAATAAAACTACTTGAGTTTCTCCTACATGCTTGTATATCTGATGTATGTTATATTTGTATGTTTAGCTTAAATCTGATCCTAAGCTTTTTATGAACATAAATCTATGTCTTTGTGTAGTTTCTCTCTTTTGTGAACTTGCAGGAACTTGGTGACGTTGGGCAAGTGAGGGAGCAGATCGGTGGAAGGTGGCAAAGAGAAGACAGATTGGATTGAACAACTAGCGCAAGACATAGGTCGGTTCATCTTAATCATCTTCGTTTATAGTTCATAAAGAAGAATACAAGAGTAGTTTTCCTTGTTTGTTTCTGAGGTCACTGTCACAACCCTGTGGGATAGGGTCGTTCTGCATAGACACTTTTCTTGAAAACATTAAGGAAACTGAAAAAAAAAATTACAGAGAAATGGTGAGGGTCCAAGTGGAATAGGTGGGTGGCCACCAATATCCACCTAGATCATGCAAGAAATTTGAATTTCCTAGTGAAGTGGGGGAAAGGGACAATTGTAATCATTATTGTATACTAGTGAGTGTACAACGTTTGTATTGAGTAGGTGAGGTAATTCACTTGGGAATTATAGAAGGAAATAGGAGCTTCCCTATTTTTTAGAATCGAGAATTGTGTAAGGAAATGGGAGGAAGTAGGAGGCCTATTTTTCCTAAGTATTAGGAGGGGTAGATTAGTATTGTATTGCATATTGAGCTTCAAGCGCTGAAGTTGTCATTATAATATATCATTTCTCTCATCTGATATAATACAAAGAGAGGAGGGATTTTTCCCAATTGGATTCCCCAATAAAAAATGTGTTCATTGTGATTGAAAGATTGGATGTGTTTATATTGTGAGTTTTCCTTCTACATAATTTAGTAGAAGAAATTTGTGTATATTGATTTCAGACTGATTTCATTAGCAGTTGAAAATTTTGAGTTATTTCTACATGGTATAAAAGGTAAGTTGAAAACTACATAGAAATCGGCTTCCTGATCATTTGTTAAAGAATTTTTGAATAGAATATTTGTGTTGTAGGTATTTTCTTCAATGCAAGAACAATGTCTTTTAATGATTTCTGACTAGTTTCATTAGGAGTTGCGAATTTTGAGTTATTTATACATGGTATCAAAAGTAATTTGAAAACTACATAGAAACCAGGTTCCTGATCATCTCTCAATGAATTTTTGAATAACAGATTTGTGGTGCAGGTATTTCCTTTAGTGCAGGAACAATGTCTTTTAATGATTTTAGAGCGATTTCATTAGAAAATGCAAATTTCAAGTTATTTCTACATGGTATCAAAGGTAAGTTTAAAACTACATAAAAACCAAGTTGTTGATCATCTCTCAAAGAATTTTCGAATAGCATATTTGTGGCGCAGATATTTTCCTCAGTGCAGGAACAATGTCTTTTAATGGATTAAGGCTTGAGTATGCATTGGAGGCAAATTAGAAATTTTGTGGTTGGAAATATAGAATGGAAGATGTGATGGATGACAATGGAGTATTAGAATACACAAAAAATGATATTCCAAACCCAACAACATCATATGCACAATAGTTGGCTCAATGGAAGAAAGATATTGCGAAATCCAAGAGGATTATAATGGAGGGAGTTAGAGACCATGTGGATTCATATTTGCCTGGAAAGGAGACTTCTTTTGCAATGTGGAAAAACATCAGAAACCTATTCGAAAGAAGCAGAGATTCCAGGAAGTTCAAATTGAGGGATAAGCTCAGGAACATTTGAATGGGTAAAAATGAGACTATTGTTTAGTACCTATCCATGTTCAGTTAGGTGAGAGATGAAATTAGAGGAGTTCGAGAAATTGTGCCTCCATCTAAACTTATGAGCTTATAACTCCTTGGTCTTCCAAATTTCTGGAAAACTATTAGTGTTAGAGGCCATTTTATAGCATCTGGTCAATAGGCTTGCAAACTAGATCAATCACCATCTGTGAACATGTTGTCATCATCCCTACACAAATCCATAAGCATGAATTTTCCAAATAACTAATATTTTGGGTCTATTTTCCAAAACATAGTTCTTTTAAGCTGTACAACACCATTCTCATTTAGATACCTGTGTTTAGTAGCAAGTTTCTCCTTTCTACACTAGCGTTGATCAACAACAACTTTCTACTTGTTGAGAGTGTGTTGATTCCAGAAATTTTGGAAAATTAAAAAGAATCTCGAAGCTTCCTCTTTCAGAAGCTCTCAAGGGTTATTTAACCATTTACCTTAGATAAGAAGCTCGATCCCTATATGATCCTACCTTGGAATCTTCACCTCTTATCCCTTGAGTTCATCCTCCCATCTTAAGTGGATCTCAAGCCTAGATTGGTAAATGGATAAGAATTCCTAAACTAGCATCCCTCTCCTATAAATTTACTACCATATACAACATTAGGGTTGGCTTTGTCATATTCTTTGTAAATGGTAGTAAATTTATATCATCTTCCTCCTTACGTTCCTTTCCAAATCATAGTGCATGCTTATCATGTGATCGTACCTGGAATAGTCATAGATGAAGGCACACCTATTAGTATTTTATCATCAAATACTTTACGAATTTTAGGTTCTCTGCAACTTGTTCCCATTACCTAGAATTTGTTGGCTTTTAACAAAGGAAGCAGTCAACCATTAGAGATCCTTCCTTAGTTTCCTATTATTTTGGGCGGAAATAGTGTCTATATGAATGTGATGGTAGTCCAGGGCCCTTTGGATTTTAATTTACTCCTTAGGCATGACTGTATTTACGACATGGGAGCTCTTGTCTCTTCACTATTTCGTGTGATGTTTTCCCCGCATGAAGGAAGAATCATTACCATTGACCAACTTTCATTTGTTATTCCTAATTTGATTCCCAATCAAACAACTTTCCTAAATGGTCCTTATATCCAAGTGGCATCTCCCTCTCCATAGATTAATTATGTATCAATCCATTCCATGCTTGCTTCTATTGGTGATCTAGTAGGTGATGTAGTGCATCATTTACTGGGGGAATTGGAGTCTAATATTTCCATTAGATTCTTTGATACCTTCTAGAGAGTTGTTCTCCCATCTCATGAGAACCTCTTGGAAGACATGGCCAACTGTAGGTCGTGATCAAGGCACCTGAGTAGAGTTCCTTTTCTTGTGTCAAGCTCATTAAAAGATGAAATAAGGTCCTGGAGTATAGTTTCCTTTCTTATGTCAAGCTTGTTAAAAAAGGAAAAAAGGTCCCTTGATCATAGCTCTTTTGTTGTGTCAATCTCATTAAAAAATGTGATAGATCCTCTTCCAATTTGATTCTTTGATTAAATCTCGTAAATTCCTAGTCGAGTCTTTCACTTGATCTTGTAAATGAGCCTTGATTCCATCCACATGTTAGTAATCAGTAGTCTATTTAGGTGCATTAAATGAAGCTTAGGGGGAATATACCTCAAATTGAGTCATTATGTTGGGGGCATGCAAACTTATTCCAAGCATATTTTCCCATGTTTCAAGCTTTTGTAAAAATGAAACCAATCTCAAGCATATTTTCCCATGTTTCAAGCTTGTGTAAAAAATGAAACCAATCTCAAGCATACTTTCCAATGTTTCAAGCTTGTGTAAAAGTGGAACCAATCTCAAGCATAGTTTCCCATGTTTCAAGCTTATGTAAAAAAGAAACCCTTCTCATCTTGTCCTTTTTTATTGTTATTTTTATTAGTTTGTTTATGCCATATAGGCCTTGGTTTTCTCTTTCCATCATTACCATCTGCTTGATTGATCATACACATTCACTTGATTTTTTTTACCCTTTCCTCTGGAACTGCTGCAATGAGTGGTCTTATTAACCAACCTCTTAACCTCTACATATTTTGAGCAGTTCCATCATGACTAGAACAAGTTTATACTCTTTATACCACTTGTTCCTCTAGGAGGAGTCCTCTTTAAGCTCTTTTCAGACTCCCTAAATATAAAAAGATTTTCTAGCACTTGTCTTTTCAAACTCATTAAAGTAAATGAAAAGATGTCTACTTAATATATGTTTAACCATTTTCTGATCTGAGATAGACTATTTACGAAAAAGGAATACCTTAGTCAAACATGAGTAAGAGGTTCTCCTAAGTATTGTTTTTTTTTTGTTTCAGAATCAAGAGACTATTTACGAAAAGGAACCCTTGGATTTTTCCTTTTCACCTTTTTTCAAACTCTCTAAACATGAAAAAGAAGTCAATTTAGACATTCATTGGACTCATAAAAGCATCAAACAATGATGGAATTGTCAAACATGACGGGAACGAACCACTGCATCTTAGGGTTCACTAAAAATATTCAAAAGGATTAATCTGAAGGATGAAATTACAGATCAAGCATATGTTATCCTCCTCAAGCTTGTTTAAAAATAAAGAGGTACTGACCAAAAATGGTTGGAGAAATTCAGAAAATAGGGTACTCTACCTATTAATGGCATCCAATCGCTCTTGAACATGATACTCTTCCACTTCATCTTCATGGATTTTGGGTTGGGAAATCTACTTGTTTTTTGTTCATCACACCATAGAAAATCCTCTCGCTTTTCGTTTTGGGTCAATGTTGCTAACTCCATTTAGTGTCAATGATGTGTTCAAGAGAAATCATTCAATTGATATTTTCTACAATACTCATAATCCTTTATTCCATGTCTTCCATTCCTGAACCAGTTTGACATTAGCATCATTTTTTCTCAAATCATGATACCCATTTCATGTCGTTCATGGGGAATACATCAAGGTCATCCTGCAATAGGTCACTTCCTGTCGACATCACCTCATTATCTAGGAAGTTGACTTAGAAACTTTTCCTTCACTATATTTGGACTTGTATACATCGATGGTAACTTTCCTCACTCTCAGCGACATGTTTTCATCATTAACATTTTATATAAAGATTTTGTGTGGTGTTCGACTTAAACTCATTCATTCATACCATACACATTATACTATTGTACCTTCAGAATTATTAACATCATCCCTGGTTTCTCTCACATCTATTAACGGCTTACATTATTGGCTGGCAATCATATGGTGTATGTCATGTCCAACTCTAGCTCCATTATTCAAATGGTTAGACCCATACATTGGACGATCAAGTGAACGAGATAGAATACTCGGGTTTAGTTCCATCCATCCAAGCTATTGTTTCAAGATTAATGCAATATTAAAAATCATAATGGCTATGATCGTATAGACAATCATTCAATCATGGATCTAATGGGGCTCTAAATTAGACATAAATTAAGGCCCGTGCCTCTAATTTAAAACATAAATTAAGGCCGATGGCCATCCTTCAACACATTGAACCTCTCTTTTTTCATTAGATAATTTATTTTTAACTTTAATATACTCATTAGGAAGGTTTATGAATAATTGAATATTTGTGCCTAATATTATTATTTTTTTGTGGAATATTATGAGAATATTGGGCAGATTATGAAGAGTTGGAGGAGGAGATAATTTAGGGACTTGTTCCCTACTACTGGAGGATCAATAATAATAATAATTTAATAAGATATTATGGCATTATGGCACAAATTTTGGACCTCCAATGATTGAGAAAATCTAGGAATGTGTTCCACTAATCAAGGGAGAAGATGCACTAATGAAGGGATTTTGGTGGAGAAAGCTTCCTCCATTCATGGGGAATGATTCTTAATAATTTTTATAAGTACCAAGTCAAATTTTCCTCTAGGGAATGATTGATAAAATCTAGGAATGTGCTCCCTGCCATTTAATGCAAATTCCTAGTATTGGGGACTAGATCCACTAATCAAGGGATTTTGGTGGAGAAATCTTCCTCCATTCATGGGGAATGATTCCTAATAATTTATTATAAGTACAAGTCAAATTTTCCTCTAGGGGAAGATTTTCATTAGTGTTATTGTGGAGAGAGATTGTATTCTTGCAACTCCATTGTATTTTCTTGTAGGGATCTGAGTCTATTGATGAAAATAATTAAGATTTGTGTCATGTCCAGCTTCTAAATCTTTTTCTCCTCCATAGGTCTCTAAGTTTCCTTGGGCTTGGCCATCCCAAGAGCCTCATAGGAATCATTGAGTTGCTTGTATTAGTCTTCGTATTCCAAAATCTAGATTGTCGGACCTCCTTTTTAGCAAAGAACAATAAATTTCTGCTATTTTTTAGAGCATGCTAACGAGCTTCAATTGAATTGATTCCACTTGAATTGGATCACAAAAACATTCTAGTCCATAAAAAAATTACCCCATTGCATTTTCACTTTATTTTATTAGGCATTTTTTAGATTTACTAGCTCACTAGTTCTCGAATTTATAGATTTTGGACTAGTAATGTTTTTTTTTTTGCATGGGTTAGCAGAGGCCTTTTTGAGTGATTCCACTTGGAATATGGACCTAAGACATTCTAGTTAATAAATAAAAAATTTCCATCCAATTTGGATTTGATTTTCTTGGTCATTAAATCCTCATCAATTTCATCATTTCACAAGGAAACTTCTTCAAGCCTTTTGACGGAGACCATCCATCTCTCGACTTTGGTTTTGAGTTCTGAGTGATCCTAGGAATTTTCCAACTCCATTCCACCCATCACACACCTTTCCTAGGCCTCCCATCACCTCCAACACCTCACATTTTTCTCTCGGTTGTATCCTATAGGTTTACTATAATTCCTACAAGATCATCATGTAGGTTTCTAGTACATCCTGTAGGTTTTCCTGAAATGGCTTGTTTTGAGGCCGAATTGAGAGAAATCTCTAGGAAGTCACCAAAAACCTCCCAAGGGTCTCCCACACCATCCAACCATATCCTAACCATTCCATCCAACATCCAACATATTTAATTCATCTGCCACATCACCAAAGGAAATTAGTTTGCATAGTTGATTTTGCAAGAAAAGACAAAAAAACAAAAACAAATTTATTTCAATCTCTTTACTTGCACATTAGTGATTTTTGATGCTTCTTACTCCCATTATTAGATAGTGGCACTTGGTTCATGATAATTTAACATTATTGCAAAGTATCGTTCCTTGGTATTTAATTAGGAAATGGTGTGATTTAGCATTGAATTTCTGTCTCTTTCCTTGTACTTACTTTCTTGCAATAATTTAAGGTTCCATTTCGAACATTTCATCTCCTGTAATTAGTGTATGATTTGACTTTAGTACACGCACTCCATTGCATCATGACAGCGAGGGAAGGACACATTGTATGTTGCACATATAGTGCCGACACCTCTTACGTTTATGCGAGCCCCGGGTTGATAATTAAAGTCGGTAGCCTTGGGAGTTGCAACATTCTTGTTGCAACACCGAGGCTCATCACTTTTTGGCATCGTTGCTAGAGAGGTGTCAACGTATGCATTGTTTTCTTCCCTAGTTGATTCATTTCTTTTTACTTTTTGCAGAAACAAAAAAATATTTGCATTGGGCATATTTAGTTTCAAAGTAGAAAATTGCATTGCATTATAGTTTTCATTCAATCATAAAAATAGAAACAAAATTTCTCCAACACCAACCCACCCCCCCATTTTATCACATGGTGCAATAAGAGCCATATCACCATTCACTTTCGCAAGTAGAAGAAGAAGATGGTGGAGGATGTAGAATAAATTTATGGCGATGATGACAATGAGGAAGATCCTATCGAATTTCCCATTCAAGATATTAATGGAAGTATGCACATGAAGAACATCCCTCCATATTTTCTTACAAAATTTCATGGTCTAAGGTCAGAGGATCTTGAAACCTTTCTCTTTGAATTTAATGTTGTTTGTAGATCTTATGGCTACTTATTAAAAACTCAAAAGTTGAGATTGTTTCAAGCAACATTTAAGGATAGAGCTCTTAAATGGTTCATGAGTTTAGGGACTAATTCAATAAGATCATGGAATGATATGTAAAAGGAATTCCTAGAAAAATATAAAGATCATGATCTTAAAGAATAAATCTTTAGAATGAATCAAGGAGAAGATGAGAGTGTAGAGGATCTAATAGAGAGGTTCATGTATAATCTTAAGAGGGAAAATCTACATTCTTTAGGATCTGACACACTAAAAGCCCTCTTACTTAGAACAATTAGGGATGAGTGGATTGATCTCCTTAATCTCATAAGTAGAGGTGATGTATATCAATTATCATTTGAGGAAATTTGTGAAACATGCAAACACATATCAAGAGGAAAAGCAAGAGTAGGTAAATCAACATCAAGATCGGTAAGTCAAGCTAAACTTGGAAAGTTGTTTGATTATTTTAAAACATAAATTATTAGGAATCTAACAAAACAAGTAGTAATGTTAAGAATGCAATATGAAGGAAAAGAAAATGATGATATTTTTGTTGCAAAATCACAGGATGTTGAACATTGTCCATCATTACCAAGGTTGAAGGAAGTTTACCAAGATGACAATGGAGAAAGTCAATCACCAATGCAGCTATGTTATGTAGCTCTAAGAGGACCATGGCAACCTATTCAGCCTGATATGATGCAAGAGCCTAATTCACAATTTCATACTTATGCACATCCACCTCAAAGTAATTGGAACATAGCCTTTCGTTGGCAACATTGGCCATCTCAACCCCAAAACCAATCTTGGCAACAAGGTTGGCAAGGAACTTGTGGAAGCCATCCACAATATCCTTAGTATCTTCCTCAATATCCTCCATACCAAACTCCATGTTATCCTTACCATTCACCTCCACCACAACCATAACCCTATCCACATCCATCTCAAATTTACACTCATACAGAGTTACCTATACCACCATTTCCAAACCCACACATTGAAGTAGCTCAGCCCACTTACAGTGTTGAGGTACAACACTTCCAAGCAACCCCTATTGAGCTTAATGTTATTCACCATAGCTTAGGACGAGTATTACAGAAAAGACATTATATTGATATCATTGAAGGACCACATCCGGAAGAACAAGAGTCAAAAGAGAAGATCAAAGAACTAGAGGCTACATTTGATGAAGAGCAGATAGAAAAATTGGAGAGTGAGAAAGCTCCCTCATGGTTACCATCAAATCCTCCATGTATTCAAGAGATCAATCAGGAAAAAGAGGAATACTTTAAGTTCATGGTAGAAGATGACATACAAGATGATTCAAATAAGCAAGTGGACCAGAGACATCACAACTATATTGAAATATGGTTCCAAACAGTAACTAAGTTGCAACAATGCTCTCTTCTTCAATTGTGTTTGTATTCATCAAAGTCAAAGAATTTGACCACTCAAATCCAGGTACATGTCAAAGCATACATTTCAAGCCTCCACTTCGTTTTTCTGTCATCTTAATGTGCACATGGCTCCATTGGAAGTATTCTTATACTTGAAAGTGATTTTGTTTCTCAAGTAGGGTAGGGTAGAAAAAAAATGAAAAATAAGAGGAAAAAAAACAATCTCAGGTGAAAGCCTCCTTTGAGGTGCCTGAGATTGGCTCATTGATTGAAAACCTCGACGAGGCATTTAATCGGTTGGAAAAAAAAAAAAAAAAAAAAAGGAAAAAAGAAAAGATCCTAGGTGAAAACCTCCTTTGAGGCGCCTAGGTAGACCTACTAGTTGAAAACCTCCTTAAGGCGGCTAGTAGGCCTAGAAGGAAAAAATTGAAACAAATAAAAAATATTTGTTTCATGTATCCCTCTGATGAATGCATGTACTCTACAACATCTGCAAGAAACAAGAACAAGTTGGTACCAAAAGGAAAATTGGTCAAGCCTAATCAAAAGAAGTCAAATTTTGATTTTCTCTTACTTCGCCAAAATGCTCCAAGAGATTAGCAGTGGCATTAGGATCATCAGCATCACCATCCAACACCTTCCCATCAACATCAACTCAATAGCAGCATGCATGTCTCTCTAACAACCATCAGGTTGGTACAGGTATGCAATATTCTTGACCTCTTCTCTTGACCATATGATAGTTAGAAATTTGTTGTCAATGCATGAGGGATGAGATTTTATAATCTAAGGATTGGTCAGCAATCTTAGCGGCCTTCAGCTAGTTAATTGCAACTCACTCCTTCACTCATGCAATGATAAAAAGTCAAATTATGAAGCGTAATGATTTCAAGGAATGAGGACAACAGTTAAAAGAAGGAATTTTTGAAAATTCCAAGGTCACCACAACAATCCAAGCCCTCCATCCGCTTCATATTCACTATCTATTCATCATTCATCCATCCCATTTCATTCTTGAAAAAAAAACAAAGAGAGCATCCTCTCCATTTTCATGAAATTTCCATTTGCAGGTCAACATGAAGGACGGTTAAAGAGCAAAGGAGGATCACAAAGAGACCCTGTCACTCAAATTTTTATTTTACCACTCATTAACATTAATTCCTCCACCATTTTTGTCATTTTTTCCACTCCTTTACTTCAGTTTACAAAGGGACTGTGTTTTCTACATGATGATCCTGTAGGAATTACAGTGACCCGGTAATCCTATAGGAGGTGTCCAAATCACAAAAAAAGGTAGCGGAAGGTTGATAAGGGTGTGGATGACCTTGCCAAACTAAAAAGTATTCAGGAATCCATCTTGAATAAAGGGTAAGAAGGTAAGCAAATGGTCTCAAGGAACAATGATTTTTCTTTGAACAAATATGTTTTTGGGCTTGTCCTTACAGAGCTTACAACCAAGATTCTTAATGCACAAGAGACAGGCCATCAGGCCCATGGATGAGGCACAATGAGGTCACTAAGTTTCTTAGAGGATGAGCAACACTTTCAGCAGGGGGTATGATGGGCCTCTAAATTAGACTTAAATTAAGGCCCACACCTCTAATTTAAAACATAAATTAAGGCCTATGACAATCCTTTAGCACGTTAAACCTCTCTTTTTGCATTAGATAAATTATTTTTAATTTTAATATATTCATTATAAAGGTTTATGAATAATTGAATATTTGTGCCTAATATTATTTATTTTTTGTGGAATATTATGAGAATATTGGGTAGATTATGAAGAGTTGGAGGAGGAGATAATTTAGGGACTTGTTCCCTACTACTGGAGGATCAATAATAAATAATTAGTCAACAAGATATTATGGAATTATGGCACAAATTGTGGAACTCCAATGATTGAGAAAATCTAGGAATGTGTTCCACTAATCAAGGGAGTAGATCCACTAATCAAGGGATTTCGGTGCGAAAATCTTCCTCCATTCTTGGGGAATGATTCTTAATCATTTTGTATAAGTACCAAGTAAAATTTTCCTCTAGGGAATGATTGAAAAAATCTAATAATGTGTTCCTTGCCATTTAATGCAAATTCGTAGTATTGGGGGCTAGATCCACTAATCAAGTGATTTTGGTGGGGAAATCTTCCTCCATTCATGGAGAATGATTCCTAATCACTTTGTATAAGTACCAAGTTGAATTTTCCTCTAGGGGGAGATTTTCATTAGTGTTATTGTGGAGAGAGCTTGTATTCTTGCAACTCCATTGTATTTTCTTGCAGGGATGTAATTCTATTGATGAAAATAATGAAGATTGGTGTCATGTTCAACTTCTAAATCTTGTTCTCCTCCATAGGTCTCTGAGTTTCCTTGGCCTTGGCCATCCTAGGAACCTCAAAGCCCTTTTGTATCATTTTCTTTCCTTCTTTTCACTGCTTATTCACATGCATCTATAGTTTTTATTTATTTCTATTTCTACATTTAGAATTAATGATTTCTTGTTATAGGATTGACTTAATTGGTTCATGTAAGTTCTTTTATAGGATCACAACCATTATTTGATCCTAGGAAAATCTTTGGAAGTTCATAGGAATCATTGAGTTGCTTGGATTAGTCTTCTTATTCCCAAATCTAAATTGTTGAACATGCATTTTAGCAAAGAACAATAAATTTCTGTTATTTTTTAGAGCATGCTAAAAAGCTTTAATCGAATTGATTCTGATTGAATTAGATCAAAAAAAGAATTTTCGTTCATAACAAAAAATTACCCCATTGCATTTGCACTTGATTTGGTTAGGCATTTTTTAGATTTACTAGCTCACTAGTTCTCAAATTTCTAGATTGTCGACTAATAATTTATTTTTTATTTTTTTTGCATGGGTTAATAGAGGTCTTTTAGAGTGATTCAAATTGGAATAGGGACCTAAGACATCCTAGTTAATAAAAAAAATTGTCCCATCCAATTTGGATTTGATTTTCTTGGTCATTGAACCCTCACCAATTTCATCATTTCACAAGGAAACTTCTCCAAGCTTTTTGAGCGAGTCCATCCATCTCCCGACTTGGTTTTGAAGTTCTGAGTGATCCTAGGAACTTTCCCACTCCATTCCACCCATCACACACCTTTCCTAGGCCTCCCATCACCTCCAACACCTCACATTTTTCTCTCGTTTGTATCCCGTAGGTTCACTATAATTCCTGCAGGATCATCGTGTAGGTTTCTAGTACATCTTGTAGGTTTTCTTGCAATGGCATGTTTTGAGACCGAATTGGGAGAAAACTTCTAGGAAGTCACCAAAAGCCTCCCAAGGGTCTCCCACACCATCCAACCATCTCCTAACCCTTCCATCCAAACTCCAATATCCTTAATTCACCTACCACATCAGAAATGGAAAATAATTTACATACTTGATTTTGCATGAAAAGACAAAAAGAAAAAAATAGATTTACTTTAGTCCCTTTACTTGCATTATGATATAGGTATTTTCCTTGATGGCAACTCACTCAAATGAAAGATCATAGTGCAGCATGCCAATAGCAAAGAATTACAGTTCAGACTACAAAGAATGAAGAAAGAGAGGTATACGCAGATTCACCTTGACCAGGCTATGTATACATAGCAGGTTTACTGAACAAAAGGAGCGTATACATGTACACACACTTTCACAACCGGAAAAGCATGTATCTCTTGGGAAAACAAAGCTTTGGTACAAGGTATTTGACCGAAGGTAATTGGTTTGAGGTATTTGGTCCAAGGTATTGGTCCTAAGTAGTTTTGGTCCATGTTATTGAGAAAGGCCTAAAACTATATAAAGAGGAGAAGATCATTAGGCCAGTGTGTGCAAGTACTTTGAATATATTATGAGATGTTAGATCATATATGCAGGTTAATGAGCTTCTGATGGTTTGCTTGATTTGATACAAGGATGCACCTATATGGATGATAAAGGTTGATGAACTGCGATCATAAAGGGTTAAGAGCATTATCATTATGTGGTTTGATCTTGAACAGTCTAGATCTGAATACTGACACATGTTTTATTCTGTAAATGTGATGATTTGGGTATGATTGAAGTCTGGAATAGTTGTGATGTTTTAAGTTATCATTTACAGATATGTACGCAGGTTCACTTTAGTAAAATAACATATACACGTTGGTTCAACATATCAAAGTAGCATATACATCATAAATTTGAATTTGTAGATTTGTATGTTGGTTCCCTTTGGTAAACGTGTGTATGCATTTTGGTTTGACACATGGAAGTAATGTATACCTTATGGAGCATGATGTTTAAAGTTTCAGTTCTCTCTGTTTGCTGTTGCAGAGTTCTGGGTTCTACTTTGTGTTCTGGTGACAGTGTTCTGAATGATTAGATTGATTGATTGTGATTTGATTCAGTGATGATGGGTTGTCAAATTATTGATTGATTCAGTTGTGGTTGATTTAGAAAGTGATTCAGTGATTGGTTGATGCAGCTATATTTGATGGTTGTATTGCAGTTATGATTTTTTGAGTTTCAATGTTGTTGATGGGTCCAGTATGAAAATTGGATGAAACATGGCCTTCAGATTGTGGTGTTATGTTCTAGGAGTATCCAGTCTAAAAAATCATGAAATGTGGTCCCTGGAGGAAGAAGGAAGGTTGTATCCTTCTATACGTCGTCACCTACATACTAGTAAACATATCGACTAGTACTAGAGCTAGGGGGTTGTAGCTCCCTTTCATTAGAAGCTGGATAACAAAAGAAGGTTGTAACCTTCTGCAGGTAGAAGCCTGCATATTGGTATGAGTCTACACTAGTACAATGTTGTAAACAAATTTTCTTATTATTAAAGGAAGACAGAGATGACAGAAGCAAGTGGTTTTGAGCCACATTGGGTTTCCACCTTAAATCTTGGTGTTCATGTGTGTTGCTTTCGTGTGATGGTTCATTGTATTATTAATTGCACATGGTTACTTTTTAATGTTTAGTACTGATTGTAGGAATTTACAGGGTAAGTTCCACAGAAAGAATACCAAAAGGACACCGCTCACAACCAGATCTCAAATCAATACACCAGTATTTTTGACGTGGTTAAAACCCTCAGAGTGCAAGGAGGGAAACAGTCCACGGCCTGTCCCAACATGGGTACTACAGGCAATTTATTAATCAAAGAATGAAAATTTACATAAGCTTCTCTCATGCACGGATTACCCGAACAATGACCCTCCATGCGCTTTAAATAGAACTCATGGACCAATCGGGTGTCAAGCCACGGATCAAGTGTCGGTAATACCGAGGTGAGAGTGAACCATTGGATCACTACATATCGTGACCGTCGGATTGTAAGTTACAAAATGTACAACGGTAAAGAAACACACTTTACCTAACTCTAACCTAACTCTATACTAGACCAAGTTGAACTTAACTATATCCTATGTGTCGGAATATCCTAACATCCCCCCTTAAGAACAACTTGGGATAGGATTGAAGGATTTACAAATATGACACAATAGGAGAAGGAAGGAGGCACTAGAGCCTATCCCCCCTTAGTGACAACTTCCTGAACTCCAAGCATATATCGAAGTTTAGTGAACTTCGCCTCTGTGAGAGCCTTTGTGAAGATGTCTGCAACCTGATCATCTGTTGGACAATATTGCACTTCAAGAACATGGTCATGAATGAGCTTTCTGATGAAGTGCATGTGTAGTTCAATATGTTTGCTGCGCTAATGCTGGACTGGATCTTTGCATAGCTGAATGGCACTTTGATTATCACACCAAAGTGTGGTTGAATGCTGCTGCTCAAAGCCAAACTCTGATAGGATCTGACGAAGCCACAAGGCTTCCTTACTAGCTTCCACGGCACCACGATACTCTGCTTCTGCTGACGAAAGAGAAATGGCAGCCTGTTTCTTACAAGCCCATGTAATAGGTCCTGAACCAAGAGTGAAGACATAACCGGCAGTAGACTTCCGATCATCAGGGTCACCAGCCCAATCAGAATCAGTGAAACCAACTAACAGAGGAGCTGCTTTGGCACTGTAATGAATCCCAAACTGTACTGTACCTCGAACATAACGAAGTATTCTTTTAGCTGCTTTCCAATGACTTTCACGGGGGTTTTGCATAAAACGAGCAACAAGGCCAACAGCAAAGGAAAGATCAGGACGAGTACGGGTTAAATACAGGAGTTTTCCGACAAGTTGACGGTATAAGGTAGCATCAACTTCAGGAGAAGTACAAGAGACTGAAAGTTTGACTCCAGACTGAAAGGGAGAAGGGGCTGGCTTACAGTCTTCCATGTGAAAATGACGAAGAATATCACAAGCATACTTGGACTGGGAAAGGAAAATACCCTCTTGGGATTGCAAGACTTGAAGACCGAGAAAATAGTGTAAATGTCCTAAGTCTGTCATTTCAAATTTCTTTTTAAGGCTGGACTTCACATGGTTTATAAGGTTGGGATCACTACCAGTAAGAATAAGATCATCAACATAAAGAACAAGGATGATAAGAGAGTTGCCCTCTTTCTTGGTGTAGACAGTATTGTCAGAATGACACCTAGAAAAGCCAGATTCTAAAAGAAAGCTATCCATTTTGGCATACCAAGCCCGAGGAGCTTGCTTGAGGCCATAAAGGGATTTCTTAAGTCGACAAACAAGGCTGGAGTCTGTTTGTATGAAGCCAATGGGTTGTTCCATATAGATTTCTTCCTGCAAGTCCCCATGCAAGAAGGCAGATTTAACATCCATCTGATGGACTTCCCATTTTAAAGAGGCAGCAAGGGAAAGAACAAGGCGGATGGAGTTCATTTTGGCAACAGGAGAAAAGGTTTCAGTGTAGTCAATGCCTTCAACCTGTGAAAATCCCTTAGCAACGAGACGAGCTTTATGTTTATCAACTTTCCCATCTGGTCCATACTTGGTTCTGTAAACCCATTTACATCTAACAAGTTTGTGTCCCTTTGGTAGAGGAACAAGATCCCATGTATCATTTGTCATCAATGAATGATATTCTTCATTCATAGCTGCTTCCCAATGTGGATGGCCTGAAGCTTCTGCAAAGGTGTCAGGATCATGATTTACTGGAGCTTGAGCCAGTAAAGAAGAGGCTCTTTCAAACTGAGAACGTGTACGTCGCTGATCTGTAGGATCACCGGCAAGATCACCTGCTGCATCCCGAGTGGAACGGACCCATCTTGGAAGTTGAGGATCCTGAGAAGGTGGGGGAGGATTATCATCCTCGCTTTCATCATCTGAAGAAGAAATGTTTTCAAAGATAGAAGAGATAGGAAGAGGTGGCACATCCGCCGGACTAGGCTCGCAGGCCGATTTATTTTCATCAAATTTTACATCTCTTCTAATGATAACATTTTTGGACTTAAATGGAATAAGTCTATAACCTTTTACATCTTCAGAATATCCAACAAAAGTACATTTCTCACTTTTAGGTTCTAAAGCTTTATGCTTTTCATCTGGAATATGGGCCCATGCTTCACTTCCAAACACACGAAAGTGACTTACATCTGGTTTAATGGAACTCCAAGCTTCTTCTGGAGTGATATTCTCTAGAACCTTAGTAGGAGTGCGATTGATTATATAATTTGCACAATTAATTGCTTCGGCCCAAAAACTAAGACTGAGTCCTTTAGATTGCAGCATACAATTAGCCATTTCCTTTAAGGTGCGGTTTTTCCTTTCAGCTACACCATTTTGTTGTGGAGTGTATGGAACAGTATGTTGCATTTGAATTCCATTTTCGGTGCAAAAGTTGATGAATGTGTTTTTAACATATTCTCCACCATTATCAGTTCTTAGCTTAAGAATTTGATGTCCAGATTGTTTTTCAACAAATGCTTTGAAGGCCAAAAAAGTGGTAAATACTTCGCTCTTGAGTTTTAAGAAGTATACCCAAGTGCGTCTGGAGAAATCATCAATGAAAGTTAAGAAGTACTTGCAGCCAGAGAATGAAGCAACAGGAAGAGGACCACATAAATCACTGTGCACAAGCTGTAAAGGGGCTGAGGCGTGCCAAGAGGCACGTTTGTCAAAACTGTCCCGATGATGTTTTCCGAGTACACATCCGGAACAAACACCATCTCTGCAAGATACCATAGGAAGACCTGTCACCATATTTTCTTTACATAGATGCTGAAGGGAGCGATAGTTTAAGTGACCAAATCGCTCATGCCAAAGTTTGCTCACTTCATCATTATGAGCAACAAATACTGAGGGAAGATTGGATGACCCAAAGTTGTGAAACTTATACAACCTTTTGGAATCATCAGCAAGACCAGTAGCTAGAATCTGTTTAGGATCTTTTAGATCCTTGCCAACATCATGAGGTGAAAATTCAACAATTTTACCTTCACCTGAATGAGTTATCTGATAGACGGATAGAAGGTTGCAGGATAAGGTTGGAACACATAATACATCATTAAACTGACCATTGTCTAGATGAACAGTTCCACTCCCTACAACATTAAGAGATCTATCATCACCAATATATATATTTTTGGTGTTACAATCATTTAAAGAAGAAAACATGGCTTGGTTTTTGGCCATGTGACAAGAGGCTCCAGAATCAATGAGCCACTCATGAGAATGAGAAGAAGAAGAAGATACATTTAATGCATAACCAGACTGAGATGATTGACAATGAGATGCAGAAAGTGCCATTCCGGAAGTTGAAGTTGAAGTAGGCTCCACATGGATGTTATGTTTCTTCATTGCGGCTTCCAAGGCTTCCATCTTCTTAAAGCATTTAGATTCTAAGTGGCCATCTCGATTACAAAAGTTACAATGTCTATCAGTCTTCTTCCATTTGTTTTTATTGGTCTTATCATTTTGCTGAAATGATCTTTCATTTTGAGGCTGAAATGGTTTAGGACCATTCTTTTGAGGATATGACTTCTTAGGATTCTTTGAATTTGGTTGCTGCTGGGCGGCTAACGCTTTCGTGGAAGAGTTTCCAAGATTAAGAAGACCAAGGTGTAAGAGTTTTTCTTGTTCTCTTATTAAGGAATCACAAAAGGAGTCAAAGGAAGGGGGCTTGTAGTCTTGTCCTTGACAAATGAAAGCTTCTCTTGTAGAATGGAAAGTGGAAACAAATACAGAGTAGGCTGGTCCCAACTTAGTAAGGATGGAATAAATAAGGTTACCATCGTCTTTCTTAACTTTAACACCTTCCAGGAGATATCTAAGGTTCTTGAATTTGGACAAGAAATCTTCAATGCAAGAAAAATTATTAGGATCCAAAGTAAGCAGCTCATTTTCAAGTTGATGGGCTCTAATTTCATTTTTAATCCCAAAAACTTTAGCAAGTTTTTCTAATGCTTCATGAGGAGTCTCAAGTTCCGCAATGTGGAATCTAAGATCAGGAGAAATAGACATCCCTATCAAACCACGTGCTTGATCTTGTCTATTTTCCCATTTTGCCGCCTTGTCTTCATCTTTTGGTTTCTTCTCTTGGTCTGTGGCTATTCTGAAGAGACCTTTACTTCTAAGTAAATCTTCGATGTAGGCTACCCATTGGAAGTAGTTAGTGCTGTCAAGAATGACTTGGCATGGGCTTTCCATTTTTAAAAAAAAAATGAAGCTGAAGATGCTGAAAGTAGGTGTTCCAATGGATAGATCTCGAAAAAATAGGGGGTTTTAAAAAAAACGGCTCTGAAAAAGGCTTCCGGATGAAGAAGTTATGGCTTTTTGAAAAATAATTGTTGAAGTACCCGACAAAGTGCGTGAATGTGGGGGGGGGGCTCGGTTTGCGTGCTTGCCTTGAGAAAGCTCTTTTTCCTTACAAAACACAAAACACAAAACCCAACACAAATATGCAAAGAAAAACGAACCTTGCGGCTCGAAGTTAGCTTTAGCCAAAAAACTAGAAATTTTTAAAAAAATCTCAAAGTTAGCTTTAGCCGAAAAACTAAATATTTTTCTCAATGTTTCTGATTTTCCGAGATCAGACTAAGGTGCAGGGAAAAGAGCATACGCATGAGAAAAATCCTTCCTTTCTGTTTCTGATTTGCCCAGATCGCACAGAGTCGTAGGGCAGAGAGCATACGCAGAAATGAAAGGTATAGATCCGGTTAAAAAAAAGGCTAAATAAACTGAGACCGAAATAAGCAGAGAGAAAATAACAGTAAACTGCAAAAAAAAACAATGTATACCTCCCGATCTGAAAAATGACGCAGCTAGGGCTACCGGAAACCTTTTTGCGTGAAACGAAAGGGGTTCCTCACTGGAACAGATGCTCTGAACGCAACAGAGCAGTCCTCTCGGCCCGAAAGCAGTCAGAAACAGCAGATCTAGGAAACGACAGCCGCATGCAGTTCTACCGGCTTCAGATTTGGATCACCAACGGACGCGGCCCTCAAATAGCTCTGATACCATGTAGGAATTTACAGGGTAAGTTCCACAGAAAGAATACCAAAATGACACCGCTCACAACCAGATCTCAAATCAATACACCAGTATTTTTGACGTGGTTAAAACCGTCAGAATGCAAGGAGGGAAACAGTCCACGGCCTATCCCAACGTGGGTACTACAGGCAATTTATTAATCAAAGAATGAAAATTTACATAAGCTTCTCTCATGCACGGATTACCCGAACAATGACCCTCCATGCGCTTTAAATAGAACTCATGGACCAATCGGGTGTCAAGCCACGGATCAAGTGTCGGTAATACCGAGGTGAGAGTGAACCATTGGATCACTACATATTGTGACCGTCGGATTGTAAGTTACAAAATGTACAACGGTAAAGAAACACACTTTACCTAACTCTAACCTAACTCTATACTAGACCAAGTTGAACTTAACTATATCCTATGTGTCGGAATATCCTAACACTGATGCACAGATTAAAGATCAACATATGATGAATTAACTGAATCATAAGTTCACTAGATGTACGCTGATTGCCTTAAGAATGGTTGTTTGCACATGTGAGTTCCCTTCACTGAGGTAGCGTATATGAATCTCATTATGGAAATGAAAAACTTATTGATTTGCTAATACTGATTCACCCACCCTCTCAGTATTATTTCCAACAATTAGTATCAGAGCAGGTCCTTCAGAAGAAGCTTGATTTCTTGAAGGGAGATTCATCATATGAGTAATCAAGAAAGCATGGGATCCATCAGACCACCAATCTTTGATGGGAGAAATTTTGTTTATTGAAAAATAATAACCACAGCCCATCTACAATCTCTTGGAACGGATGTCTGGGAAATTGTGGAAGGACGATATACATTTCCAACAATAATTCCTACAGATACGGCATGTAGAAAGCAATATGAAAACAATGCCAGAGCTGTCAATACATTATTGGGAAGTTTGTCACAATCAGATTTTGTCAAAGTCATGCAGCTGAAATCAGCTAAAGAAATATGGGACAAAATCATTTTGAGCTACGAAGGAAACTCTTAGGTAAAACGTGCTAAACTTCAAACTCTCAAAATTTAGTATGAAACTCTTAAGATGCATAGTGATGAAAGTATAGCTACTTACTTCTTACTTATAGATGGGGTTGTTAATTTTATGAATAATCTGGGTGAATAAATAATGGAATTTACCTTAGTTGAGAAAGTTTTGAGATCCTTGTCTGCTAATTTTGAATCAAAAGTGTCTGCCATAGAAGAAAAATAGGATGTGCAGACTATCACTATGACACAGCTTCACGAAATCTTAACTGCCTTTGAGATGAGAAAAGGAGGACCATCGGATATAAGGGAAGCCACATTTAAAGCTTCAACAAAAGGAAAGGAAGAATACAATGAATCAGGACATATTTCAAAAGAAGAAGATGAGGTAAACTTTGTCAAGAAGCTTCAACGGGGTTCTGAAAGATTTAGAGGTACGCTACCCTTCAAATGATTTGACTGTGCCAGAGTCGGTCATTATGCTGCCAAATGTCCTCATAAAGATAAATATGAAAAAGGGAAGGAATATGAAAAATGGAATAGGAAAAAAGTTGTAAATAAAAAGAGTTACTATACTCATGAATATAGCGATGGTTTATCAAATAGCGATGAAGATGAAAATAGTAAAGACTATAGACTTATAATGGCTTATGACGATGATAATTTTTGTGATGCTTTAGAAAAAGATGACCTTCATGAAGAAATCTATAAACTCAAAATCTATTTAGAAGAAAAGAATACAATTATAGATACCTTGACATACCAACTTCCTGAAAAGGAAAAACACAATGAAAAACTAGAATGTGAAATTGTGGGTTTAAGAAAGGATCTTGAGAAAACGTAATCTCTCAATCTTAGATTTGCTAAAGTATTAGAAAACTTAAATGAAATTATCAAAGTGCAACATTCTCCTCTGGTAAAGACAGGTCTTGCATATACTGAAGAAGCATCTCAATCACAGAAGCCGTCAACCTCCACTAAAATATATCTTGATGCAGCAAAGACCAGTGAACTGTATGATAATCGTCAGCAAAGGAATAAAGAGTATCACCAGGTAAAACAGACTAAATTTACTCCAAGGATGAATAAAAGCCACAACCAACCTCAGGTAAATCATACTCAATTTTCTCAGAAGATGAATATTAATAGAAACTACAATCACCAGGTCAATAGATTCGAAAATCGTTGTAACTTCTTTAATGGGCAATGTTTTTCATGTCATAATTTTGGACATAAATCTACTCAATGTGTTGCTTACAAAACCATCATGACTAGAGAAGCACGAAATGAAAGGAATGTAACAAGAGTCAAGAAAAGTTCCCATAATAAATTTTCTCTTCTTGAAAATGAAATAGAATGTTCAATCTGTAACAACTTTGGTCATGAAGAATCTGAATGCAGGAGAAAAATCCATTAAACCCCAATATATGGAGAAGGAAAGAATCTCAAACAGAAAGATTTGGTATAGACTTGTATGCAGAAGGACAAGAAAATTAGTGGTACATCAACAGTGGATGCTCAAAACACATGACAAGTGACAAAGAAAAACTTCACTCATATACTGCCTTAGAAAAGGAAAAGAATGTCTCATTTGGAAATGACACTCTTTCTGTCATAAAAGGTAAAGGCTTTGTTTTCTTGAAAGAAAAGGTTAAGGTTGGAAATGTTATGTATGTAGATGGTTTAAAGCATAACCTGTTGAGTGTTAGTCAAATGTGTGATTAAGGAAATGAAGTGGTGTTTCAATTAAACAAATGTGTTATTCGTGAGCTTGATACAGGAAACACTGTGATCAAAGGTACAAGAACTCCAAGCAACTTATACATACTCAAGGGAGGACAACAACAATGCTATCTAAGCAAAAATGATGAAAACTAGCTATGGCATAGAAGATTGGGACATCTAAGCTTTTCTCAAATAATAAAAGCATGCAGATTCAAGGTTGTTCGTGATCTTCCAGATATCAGCATCCCTGAAAATACAATGTACAAACCATGTCAATTCGGTAAGAAAACTAGAGCTCACTTCATTAAAAAGGAAGGGTCAGCTAGTAAGCCTCTTGAACTTGTCCATACTGATTTATGTGGACCATCAAGGAAAAAGTCACCTCGTGGAGAAGAATACTTTATTTTGTTCATTGATGATTTTTCCAGAATTTGTTGGATAGGTCTTCTAAAGCATAAAGTTGAAGCAATTGAAAAGTTCCAAGCCTTCAAAGCTTTGGTTGAAAATGAATCAAATAGAAAAATCAAATGTCTCAAATTTGATCGAGGAGGGGAATTTACCTCGGATGAATTCTTTGACTTTTGTCAACAACATGGAATAAAAAGACAATTCTCCACTGCAAGGACTCCTTAGCAAAATGGAGTGGTAGAAAGAATGAACAAAACTACTCAACAAATGGCTTGAGCTATGCTAGATGAATCTCAAACTCCTGCAACCTTCTGGGGTGAAGCCGCATTCACCGCCGTAACTATTCTTAACCAAGAAAATGTTTGGGTAAATAGCACTCAAACTCCACATGAACTTTGGTATGGTAAGACTCCTACTATAAAATAATTTAAAGTTTTTGGAAGTGAATGTTATATCAAAATGACTGATGAAAAACTTGGTAATTTTGAGTCCAGAGCAGATGAAGGTATTCTTCTTGGTTACTGTTCCTGAAGTAAAGGACATAAATGTTATAATAAAAGACTTGGGAAAATTGTTGAAAGTATTGATGTTGTAGTTGCTGAAGCATGCAAAAATCCAAAACTGATAAAAATAGAAAGTTATGACAATGAAGAAAATGGGGATTATTTTCCCACATCAAATCACAATAATATTGAAGAAGAAACCAATGAAGCACTAGAAGAAGAGATAATAGTAGAAGAAAAGACTTCGTATATGTATGTTCAGAAAAATCATCCAGAAACTCAAATTTTAGGGGAAAAAGAAGCAGATGTACAGACAAGAAAGATTATTATAGAAACCTCAAGCTATCTAGCATTACTATCCTCCATTGAACCTCAAAATGTAAATGAAGCATGCAAACATGAATGTTGGGTGAAGGCCATGAATGAAGAACTTGAGAAAATTGAAAAGAATAATACTTGGGAATTAGTTCCTAGACCTCATAATAAAAATATTATAGGAACTAAATGGATATTCAAAACAAGCTGAATGAAAATAGAGAAGTCATTAGAAACAAGGCCACACTTATTTGTAAAGGGTATACTCAACAAGAAGGTATAGATTTTGAAGAAACTTTTGCACCTGTTGCTAGACTTGAAGCCATAAGGATGTTTCTTTCTCTTTCTAGCTTTCAGAAATTCCCGGTACACCAAATGGATGTAAAATCTGCTTTTGTTAATGGAGATTTAGAAGAAGAAGTTTATATTGAACAACCAGAAGTATTCATTCTTGGAAATGATACAAAACTTGTATGCAAACTCAAAAAGGCTTTCTATGGACTAAAACAGGCTCCAAGGGCCTGGTATAACCTCCTTGACAAATATCTACACCAATAGGGATTTTCAAAAGGGTTAGCAGATAACAATCTATATACAAAGATCGACACTGATAAATTTCTAATTATTGTTGTTTATGTTGATGATATCATCTTTGGTAGCAATGAAGAATCCATGAGTCAGAATTTGGCTTCAGTAATGCAACAAGAATTTGAAACAATGTAAACTTTGAAATGGGAAAGTTATAAACTCAAAATGGGAACTCTGGCCAAAAAATGCAAAAAAAACATCAAAAACATTGCTAAAAATGAAAAGTGTGTATACTGGAATGATGGTTTCTTTTTTTAGGGACAATTTTGAACATGTTTTAAAAATGGCAGTGAAAACAAAATTTTCGTGCAAAATACAGCTTGAAAATGAAAAAGTGATTATACTAGAACGATGATTTTTTTTTAGGGTCAATCTTCAAAATTAAAAAAAAAAATGCTAGCAAAATGATCCAACAACATAAAATTGACTCATAACTTCTCATTTAACACCATATGGAAATCAAAAATTTTATTTCAAGATATGATGCATACATCAGCTAGATAAATTATCTTAAACAATTATTCAAAATCACTCATATTTTCTTGCACACCATAGAATTCACATCTTCAGATGAGCGATTGGATGCTGATGAAGATGTTCCATATTCTTCTCTTTCATCAACTAGTGTCCCATCTGAGTCCACATGCATGCCCATCATTTCAGGTTTCAAAATTCTTCTAGATCTACGACTGGTTTTAGAAGACTCCCATCTCAACACTGTTCCTTCTGGTAACAACCTTTTCAGAATCTCTATCATCTTGAAGCGAATAGTTCCTCTCTTTGTTAAATTGAAGTCATAAACAAGTATGTCAACATCCTCCAATTTTAATATTTCTGTGTGGCGATGATTTATATTCGTACCCTTTCTTTTTCTCTTTCCACCATTTTTTTGTCAACTACCATCTCTGGCTTATACACACCATTGAATGGGTGTGTATTTGTGGCATACCAATGTACTTCAACACTTGTAACATCCTCATTTTCTATAAAGACCTTTATAACTTTAGCAACCTACAATGGATAACCATTGGGATCTCCATCTGCTAGCACTATGATCATGCAACCCTCCTTATTATCCTATAATGAACCCCTGTAAAGGTCTTCGATGTCTTCGCGTTGTGCACAAGATCTTCTGGAACCAATATACATCTCTCTTTCCTCTGCCTGTGAAGAATTAATAATACCTTGAGATTGTTGTTGTTCAACAATGTTTACTTCCTCATGTGCATTCGACACATTTTGTGGCCAAATAAATTGATTTTTTAAAGGTATATCTTCATTTGTTGTTGTTGAAATGATATCACTTTGATTATTGAAAAATGACTCCCACCAAACTGAATCATCAATGTCAAAGTACTCGTATGTATATCTAATACATTTTTTAATTTCTTCTAGGCAATCAGAGTAATTTATATCTCTATTTTTTCTGTGTGGATTTTAAACTTCATCAACTAATTGTAATAACAATATTTTTGATGCAAATATTGGATGATCTGGAATGAACTTCAAAAATTTCAAACCTGATGACAGTGCCCATTTTGTAGTAGTTGAATACTTCTTGCCCCATATTAGTGTTTTCCCATCAATTTTTTTGATATGAAATTGATGTTGGAAGCTAATGTCATTAAGTTGTTCAATGCATTTCCCCTCACCATATGATCCCATAATAAACCTGCGCATGTCAACAGTTTCTTCCAACACATCAAAAGTAGGCTCTGGCATGTATGATTTCTTAATACATTCGATTAATGATGGAAAGCTCCCAACTTCCTTCCTCCTCAATGTGACTAAAAAACGACTAAACATCTAATCAATATGGTCATGAGTGTCCCCAATAAGAAGGAAACCAACCTTTACCTTCTGAAAAATTGTCAATTCAACAAGCATGTTTAGATATCCAAAAACAACATGATTTTCGTTTTCACGACAAGTGTTGTCCAATTGTAGATACAAAACTTGAGGAATATTACTAGACCAATGAGAAAGCACATCATGAATTATGGTTATGGTCAGATTTGCATCATTATGAATATTTGGAGCTGTGAAGAACACCTTTGGCAACATTTTCACATTGAAGACCATACAACTGACCAAGTGATACTGAATAAGATTTTCCTCCTGTAAATTTTTAGGTGTGCGAATAAAATGTGGTAAAGGTGTTTTCTTCTGGTCCATACCATCAATTATCAAAGACAAATATTTATTTGGATTATCATAACACTTCTTTCAATGCTTGTACAACTTTTTCCTTTCATTTGTTTGTTCTTCGCGATGCTCCTGAAGTTCTTTGACAATTGAATCTACACAACATAAAAGAAAGCCATTAAGAAATATGTTTTCATACATGATGAATATACAATTTTAAAAGTTAAAGTTATGAATGCTTACCTCTTTCTGACCCTTCACATTTATCGCTTTTTTATTTAAGAGAAGCACATGTACTACAAATCCCCATCCTTGTCTTAGGAATACGGACATTGTTGAGTTCTTTCTTCCATACCTTCACAAAATATTGATATGTAATAAACCGGCCATGTCCCTCAGCACCTTCTGCATATTCTTTGTATAAGTTGTAGATTTATCATCTTGAAAAATTATCTAGAATATGTATTGTCTCTCTATTTGGCATACACTCTCCATGCTTTGAAAAGAAATCTTTCATCCGTGGCATTGCAGTATTTGATAATGGCCCAAACTGTCTTTTATGACGTACTTTAGAATAAAATGTGGGATCCTTTTCAAAATTTTCTTGAATTCTCGAGAGATGAAAATTCCAAATCCAATGAAACATTTTGAAAGCTTTTCTATAGATAAATAAAGTCCTAATATGATAATCATAACCTGAAAATGTAGATTGCATGCACCAAACTAAATATGAATTTTTCATGCTCTTATTCATTGACAAATATCTCTTCCTGCTCTCTAATGCAAATTTGAAATCCATATGTTTCAAGAAATCTTTTTGGCAACATTCACTTGAAATGAGTGCGCTGATAGAACTTCTTCTCATCAGATATCCTACTCTACCCCTTGTATAACTAGAACATCTTGCATTGATACGAAAAGGTCTACTCCTACTCCTCAATACAATATTTCTTGGCAACATCTCCATCATTGGATCATCATTTGTATAAGGATTTTCATCGTCATTAAGAGGAATTTTATCCACACTATGATCAGCTATACTTTTCAAATAGTAACTTGGAGGATATTCTTTATCTTCCCCTTCTTCAGTGCTACTGTCATAGTCCTTGGAATTTGGACTCAATGGAAAATTTGACTCAATGTTTATTAGATATTCTTCCTCATGTGCATTTTTAGTGCTGCTATCATAGTCCATAGAATTAGGACTAAGTGCATCATCCTGTCCTTCATCTACATTTATACTCATTAGAATTAGGACTAAGTGCATCATCCTGTCCTTGATCGCTGCTGCTCTCATAGTCCTTAGAATTAGGACTAAGAGGACATTGTGACACTCATTCTTTTGAAATTCATCATCACGCTCTTCATCACTGTTGCTCTCATAGTCCTTAGAATTAGGACTAAGTGGACACCGTGACACACCATTCTTTTGAAATTAAGCATCTTCCTCTTCATCACTGCTGCTGTCATAGTAATTAGAATTAGGACTAATTGGACACCGTGACACTCCATACTTTTGAAATTCATCATCTTGCTCTTCATCAAAGCTGCTCTCATAGTCCTTAGAATTAGGATTGACTGGACACCGTGACACTCCATACTTTTGAAATTCATCATCATGCTCTTCATCACTACTGCTCTCATAGTCCTTAGAATTAGGACTAAGTGGACACTTTGACACTCCATTCTTTTGAAATTTGTTATCACGCTCTTCATCACTGCCGCTCTCATAGTCCTTAGAATTAGGACTAAGTGGACACCGTGACACTCCATTCTTTTGAAATTCATCATCATGCTCTTCAACACTATTTCTCTCATAGTCCTTAGAATTAGGACTAAGTGGACACCGTGACACTCCATTCTTTTGCGCTTCACCATCATGCTCTTCATCACTATTGCTCTCATAGTCCTTAGAATTAGCACTAAGTGGACACGGTGACACTCCATTCTTTTGAAATTTGTCATCAAGCTCATCATCACTACTACTTTCATAGTCCTTCGAATTCGGACTAAGTGGAATTTGTGACTCTTTATTTATTTGAAATTCTCCATCCCCTCTTTCATCAGTGCTACTCTCATAGTCCTTAGGATTAGGACTAAGGGGAAGAATTGACATTCTATTCATAGTGGAAGAATTCGTGCTATATTCATCCATATGAATAGAGTTGTTACACGATGAAGATGTTGATGCTGTATAAATCGAAACTTCACTATCAGGACAATCCATCCCTTTCAAATAGAAGATGTTGAATGATACAAATGGAAAGTCTCCTAAAGAAATCATATACCTTAGAGAATGAAATTTCCCGTCCAAAAATTCCCACCCCCCGTCGCCCCCCCAAAAAACGTTTTGCGAAAATATTTCCCTTCTAAAAGTTTGTGAGGTTTATTTCTCTTCATTATTTTATTCTACAATTTAATGAAAAATGTAAACTAATTTTTTTATGAAATAAATCATTAAAGTTAAAATTGTAAACTACAACTTCTACCTGAATTATTTTAATAGTCAAAGTATATAATATTTACTAAACAATTGAATATTTTCTTTAATTTTTATAATACATTCTGAAAAAAATTAATCCCACATTCACCCGACTATAAAACAATTCCATAATGTTCGCTTTATCATATTTTCCTTCATCGCTATAAAAAAATTAACATGTTAAAATTTTTTAAAACTAATTAATCCCACATTCACCACACGGTAAGACATCTTCGTAATTTCACCTATATACTAAATTCCATTATCACTATTACTCACATTACCTCAAGGTTTTCTAAGGTTCGATGAAAGACTTGGAGCGAATTTGTGGAGTAGCTACATTGCTATCAACAACATATTCAACAAAAAGTTCTCGCAATTGAAAGGTCAGTTAAATTTCTTTTCTTGAAAATTTTCATATTAAATTAGTTTAATGAAGTAGATTTTTCTTTTTTTAACATTAATACTTTTTGTCATCCAAATTAACCAATACTTCCGTCGTGAGCATGGTGGGCCCAGCAAAGCTCGGCAACCCCATCCTGCAATCGGCTGGTCACCCACCCCCTTCGCACATCCTACCGGCCCCCTCCCAAAACTCCCCGACCCTATACCCCCGCCCACTCCACCCCCCCCCTCCCACCGCTACCACCTACCCCCTGCTGCCCACCCCCCAGCCACCCTCCTGCACCCCTCACGTCCCTCCGACCCACTGCATGCCACCCCACCCTGCAATCGGCTGGCCACCCCACCCCAACCCCCTTCCACCACTACCCCCTACCCCCCCCCTCCAAACCCCTCTCCCACTTGACCCCTACCCCCCCTAACCCCCGCTCCCCACCTACCCCTCACCACTCCCCACCCAACCCCACCCCACCCCGCAATCGAACGGCCACCGCACCCCAACCCCCTTCCACCCCTACCCATTGTCCCCCCTACCTACCTCCCACCCCACCCCTACCCCCCTTCCCCCCATGGCCCCTACCCCCTAACCCCCACGTTGCCCCCTAACCCCTACCCCCCAACCCCACCTAACCACCCACCCCTACCCCTTACCCCACCCAGCCACCCACCCCTACCCCTTCTGTCATGCCCCTCCACCGACCCCAACCACTCCCTTGCCCACCCCCACCCGAGCCCTCCCCCCCACCCCAGCCCACCCACCCCCCACCTCCGTCAGGAACCCCTGCCACCACCCTCCTCCCCCTACCACTCGCCCAACCCCACTCTCCACCCCCTCTTCCCCCACCCCACCGATACTAGGTGAGAGGGTGGGGCGCCAGGTGGGATGGGCGGGGGTGAGGAGGGGTGTGAGGGGGTGGGGAGGGGACTGTGGGGGGAGGGGGTCGGTAGGGTGGGGGGAGGCACCGGGTGGGGCATCGGACGAGCTAGTGGGGTGGCCAAGCAAGTGCTAAGTGGGGTGGGTGGGTGTGGGCGAGGCACCGAGTGGGGTGGGCTGGTGTGGGCGGGGCATGAGGGGTTGGGGGAGGGGGCGGACAGGGTGGGGGAAGGGCGGTGGGAAGGGGTGAGAGTGGGGGAGTGGGAAGGGGTGAGCGTGAGGGGGCGAGGTGAGGGGTGGGAAGGGTTAGGCGCCAGCTGGGGTGGGCAGGTGGTGCAGCGGGCGTGGTGGGGTGGGCCGGCGGAGGAGGGGTGTGACAGGGTTGGGAGGGGAGTGTGGGGAGAGGAGGTGGGTAGGGTCAGGGGATCAGTGTGGCAAGGGATGGGCGTGAGGGGGTGGGGTTAGGGGTGGAGGGGGGTTAGGTGGGGAGGGGTGGGTGGGGCAAGCGAGGTGGGGTGGGTGGGGGTGAGGAGGGGCAAAAGAGGGTGGGGCGGGGAGTGTGGGGGGAGGGGGCATGTAGGCTATGAGGAGTGGGGTGGGAATGGGTAGCCATGAGGGGTTGGGGTGAGGGGTTGAGCGAGGGCGGGTGAGGTGGGGTGGAGTGGGCGGGCGAGGCGCTGGGTGGGACGTGAGGGTGTGGTGAGGGGAGTGTGGGGGAAGGGGTAGGGTGGTGGGAGGGGGGTGCGAAGGTGCGAGATTGGGGAGGTGGGAAGTTGTAGGCGTGAGGGGTGGGGGGTGGGGGGTGCTATTTGGGGCGTGAGGGGGTGGGGACGGGAGTGTGGGTGGAGTGGGTGGGTAGGGTGGCAGGAGGGGGCGGTTAGGGTGGTACAAATAGGCAGGAGTGGGGAGGTGGGAAGGGGTGGGAGTGAGGGGTGGAGGGGTTGGAAGGCGCGGGCATGAGGGGGTAGGAGGAGAGGTGGCAGACGGGTGAGGGGCAGGTGAGAGGGTCGGGGGAGGGGTAGCCGGGAAGGGGGTGAGGGGGTGGGGAGGTCAAAGCGGCGGGTATGAGGGGGTAGGGGAAGGCGGCGTGTAGGGAGGGGGGAGGGGTAGACGTGTAGGGAGGGGGTCTGGGGGTAGAAGGGGTAGACGAGCCGCCTAGGTGGTGCGGTGAGGAGCTGTCGTAACCCCATCCTGTGCCACCATGGTGGCTCGCCCGTCTGCCTATGGAGGTTGCGCGATTCTCGAAATCACCCGCCACTCCGCAGATGGACGGGGTGGTGTCGGTGGGCTTCTGCCATTTCTTAGTGTTAATATTTTTTTAATTTCAATTATATTATTATACAAATTAAAAATTTATGATATATTTTCGTTGTGGATTTAAGTTAATATGTTTTCGTTATTTACTAATTTATGTGTTTCTATTTTTCAGGAAAATGGCATCAAAGAAGATTTTTGTGAATCTTTCTAGACCAAAGACTCTTAAAGGTGCATCTTCAAAAAACATTGGTGAATGAACTCCACCTGAGCTCATGGCTACAAATCTTTCAAGTGCCTCAAATGATAAGAAGATGATTTCAGACTGGAAGAATTCAAAAGAGGTGAAATTCCCATCAAGAATCTGGTATGTGAAAGAAAGAGAAAGCCAAAATGTGAATATATATCTATATATTGATATACCGAATGATAATGGAATTTTTGAGCTGATGGGAAGAGTCATAGATATGTGTTTGGTACTGGACACTGAAGTTTTTTACATACTTACAAAAGCTCCCAAGTCACATGAAAGGATTAAATATCGACTATCATATTCATTGTATGACACAAGAGAGGTATCTACAAAGTTGTGTAAACAAATCATAAATGAGATGAAACAAAACATTGTAAGTATTGTTATTTATATTTGTATTTTGTGTTCTTGAAAGTGTCTCGCTATATTTTTTTAACTTTGTTTTTATTGACATATGATATTTTTTTTGGCAGAATTTTATTGAAAATTGTTCAATTAGGTTGAGAGGCATTCATTTCATAGAGCATGATATCATGAAAGTTGTCAGTAGTTTTTACTCAGTGTCAGAAGAAGATATGGAAAACAAGAAAAATGTAATAATTGATGATGCTACAAAACTACATGCAAAGGATTAAAAAAAAGGCCTCTAGTGGATAAACTAGCAAGGGTAGACAAGTTACTTTTGTGGACGATGAAGTTGAAAATGACAGTGAAGCATATGTTGCCGTTACTGAAGATGACATTAGAACTGAGAAGAGTCGTAAAAGACCAAAAGTAACCATGCCCAAGAATAAATTTGTTGAGAATGTTATGACGAAGAAAAGTAAAGTTGAAGATTTTGAAGTAGTCATTACCAGCAGTCAAGAACCTAGTGAAACTTCAAAAGAAAGCAGAGAATGGCATTATCAAAACAAAACAAAATTCCATTCGACAGAATTTGACAAAGAGAAACTTAATTGATGATGGTCATACATTTCAGGTTAATGTCAGACAAACCTATAAGGAAAGTGAAGGACAATGTCAATATCAAGTCAGAAAGCCACACCATCTGCATGTTCACAACTTGAAGACATTGATGAGGTACAATCCATATGCTCATGTGGCTAATTATGTGCTTCTTGTTGATCCAGTTCAAGTTTCCAACAAAGAATCATTTGATAAGTCAAAATGTTTTGAATATAATTATTATGTTCTTGGGGGGAACCATTCTGTAGAAGCTCAAAGATAATTGATGGAGGAATATCCCAATAACCCACGTTTTGAAACAACGAAATGTATCATTTATGTTGGTTTATCGGATATAGAAGCAAAGTTAGTGGCATGGGATCATAATTCAGATAATGAATATAGGATGTCTATGACTTTCATCCAAAGGGTTAGATTTATTCATAGTGAATTTCAAGAAAAATGTGGTGGGGATAGGATAAATATTACTGCAGATTTCTGAAGGGAATGGTGTATGGAAATAGGCTATCAAATTGAAGAGAAACCAAATTCAAAAGGTGGAAAATGCAACCTTCCAAGTGATATATTCATAGGTGTTGATAACATTTTCCAATTTGCATTTAGAACTGGATATGTTTGGAAGTTGATTGATGAGATTTTTAGCATGTGGGAAAACATTGGCATTAAAAACCAGAACGTCAAAAAGTCTAAGTCATTGATATGTGGAGGCAGTAAATCGGCTCCTGAATTGAAGCAGCTTCCAAAAGATATGACTATCACACCTTGGAGAGCAATGCAAGGAGTGAAAGATGAAAAAATTTTCAAAACAATATTATCTCATGTGAAGTCAAGGGAATTATCATTGGGGGAAATGTCTGAGGAATTTCAAAAGTAAGTTTGTTGAATTATTTTTATTTATTTCTATATTATAATTTCCTTTTAAATGAAACATGTTGTTCTTCGTAGTATTTGTTATACATATCATTATATTAACTTTTTGTTACTTTATCTATGTAGTCACAAAGTTTACATGAAAATTCAAGAACAAATGGTTAAATTGTTGAATGAAGATAGTTGGGATGATGTTGTACGCAACTATCCAGATTCAAGTTCTACATCAACATTAAAAGCTTTTTATTTTGCATTTAAAAAGGTATCTTGATTTACACATTCATTTTTATTCATCTAAGTACTATTTTCAATTTATAACTTACACATATATTTGTTTATTTTATAAAAGATGAAGAAGGATGATAATGGAGCGCCAACTAGCTTCAAAACCTTTATTGAAAAAATAAAGATCGAAAGACTGGGGAAGTAACGTATTAAGAATGTTGAACTTGATCCAACTCTTACTCATTTCATTTGGAATGGGCTAGACACTATTTGATATGAAGTAATACAAGGCGATTGTGAAGACATTGCTACACTCATACCTAAAAGGGAGTATGCCATAGTTGTTGTAGATATTCCCCATGGCTTCAATATTCCAAACATTGACTATGATAGTAACCCTTACACTTATCAAGCCCTTAGTAAAGTGGTTGCGGGATTTGTAGAAGTCATGTCATCACCATTATGGAGATTTGTGACATTCAAACACACAATTGGCAATGATATTGTCAAGCTTCAAGGGGAAAGCAAATTCAAGGATGCAGCTTACATGGTAAGACGTTTAAAATGTATATTTGATTAATGTTGAAAAATTCATTTATGTACAAGTTGATTGAACTTTTACTATTTCATGTTACAGGAAAAAGTCAAATCTTCTTAACCGTGAAGATTAAGTATTTATAAATGATTGTGAGTTCATTCATATTGATAGTTGTGCAAAATATGATAGCTATATGTCCATGATTTTTAATCGGGTAGACCGAAAGAGTCATAGCCAAATACTAACTTAAGATGTTGTTGTGAGAAAACTAACATATGAAGACAAAGAAGCAAAAAGAGAGATAGTTAACATTTATCAAAAACCATAATTATTGATTAACTATCTTAGAGACATATGTTCAAATGAAGGAGATTGGGTTCTAGATTTATTTTCTGGCTCAGGTAAGTTTTATTATATGGAATTGAATTTCAATATGTTATTTTTTAATTAATATGTCATTGTAATAATTTACTTCATTATCTATTTTGTGCTTGATAATTAGGTACAACACTAGCATGCTAGCTTCAAAAAGGAAGAAATTGCATTGCAATTGAAAAAGATCCATTACAGTGCAATTTCATTCAGCAAAGAATTAATGCACTTTAATTTATTCCAGATGCAATGCAAGAAATTGGGTTGAATAAAGGTGACTTTAGTGAATCACGTGTGGCGAAAAAGGCAAAGGAACATCAACCACCATTAAATGGGATGTTTGGAAAGGCATACATTGGGAGATTCGCAAACATCGAAGATCCATTAGAAGACGAAAATGAGCAAAAGGAAGTAAAAAATGTTGTGGAAGAAGACAATGATGAAACTCTAGAGGATGAAGAGTTTGGATTATGTGATATTGTTGATTAAATTTAAGTTATGCTTGGAAATCAAGCTCATTTTTTGTAACTATTAAGTAGTTATACTTGCAATGTTTTGACTTTGACATTTTATGAGAAGAATATACACTCAATTAAGGTTCTTATGCATTCAATATTTGTAATATGTGATTTTTGAATTAATTTTTAAGTTAATTATTAATTTTTTGACATAAAACTCATAAAAAAAAACTATTATTTAACTATTTTTAGTTAAAATTTTTGTATAAAAATTGTGATTTTCGCACGTCAATTGTAGCAAAAAATTATCAAACTGTGTAGTTTTTTAGTTATATTTATGTTAAAAATGGCTATTTTTATGTCCATTGTTAAAAAATATTGTTTTTTAGAAACAATTATTTCTTGTGGATTGAAAAATTAATTAACGATGTATAAATATGTAGAATATCGAAAATTCAAAATATCAACCTTCTTCTTTAAATATGCAAAATAAAAACAAAAACAAAAAATATGAAGAAAAAGACCACTTCAAAAATTATTAAATTTACAAAATAATTATTTACATTTCATAAATTAGAAGATAAAATAAAAAATTAAAAAAAGATCCTTTTAAAAAAAGGGCTTGGTGTAGAATTACCACATTTTTAAATCAGCATAAAAAACACTACAATTCTAAAACATAATGTGCATAAAAAATATTATAGTGCCAAAAACTAAACTCGAAAAAACATGTGTGTTCTGCATCACCCCTTTTCAAAATCGGGTCACTTTTTTGCTATCTCTACAAAATGGGTAACAGTATGAGTTCCCATTTCAAAGTTTACATTGTTTTGAAATGTCCTTGCTTGGTGAACTTACCTATTTTCTTGGTCTACAAGTTCAACAAAATAAAGATGGTATTTTTCTTTCACAAACCTAATATCTCAAATAGATCTTGAAAATGTACGACATGGAAGATTCTAAGCCTGTATGTACCCCAATGGTAATAGGATGCAGTCTCAGCTCAAATGATGAATCAGCAGCAGTACATCATCCCACTTACAGATCCATGATTGGCAGTCTGCTTTATCTAACAGGTACCCAACCTGACATCATTCATGTAGTAGGAATAGTTAGAAGATTCCAAGCAAATCCAAAGGAATCACAACATCAGGCAGTCAAAATAATTTCAAATATCTTCAAAGAACACAGAACTTTGGTTTATGGTATCCTAGAGATACAGATCTTACTCTTCATGCATATACGGATGCAAATTGGGCAGGAAGTGTTGATGACAGAAAAAGCACTAGTGGTGGTGCATTCTATATAGGTTCTAGGTTAGTGTCTTAGTTTAACAAGAAACAAAGTTCAAATGCGTTATCTACAGTTGAAGAGGAATATGTGGCTGTTGCATCTTGTTGCACACAACTACTTTGGATGATGCAAACCTTTCAAGACATTCATATCACATGTCCTCCACCCATCTCCATTCTATGTGATAATACAAGTGCCATTAGTATTTCAAAGAATCCAGTCATGCACTCCAAGACCAAGCACATACCCATCAAATATCATTTTCTACATGAACAAGTGGTTGAACAAAAGGTCAAATTGGAGTATGTTCCCTCCAAAGAATAGGTTGTTGATATATTCACTAAACCACTGCCCAGGGAGACATTTGAATATCTTAGACAAAAGCTAGGAGTAGTTGTTGCATCATCATGCTGTTAAATCCATTTTTTCAGGGAAAGGTTATTATACGCATGTTTCATGAAGTATAGTCACATACACACATGGGTTTCTGTGGGTCAAGCAGCGTATATGCTTTTCCCACAAGAAAAATAGTGGGGAAGGTAGCACAGGTTCAGGGCGAGCATTGGCCTTCACATACATTCAGCATTGTTGGAATTATGGTTGCTAAGTCCAACCATGGCTTCAGATATTTATACCATTTGTTGCTCAAGTAATGTAAAAGTCTAGGGTGTGATATGTCTTCTCATACATTTGAATGAGTCTTCTTGGACAAATGATGTAATTTGTATCCCCACTTTACATGGGATAGATGATGTAATATTCCTTGTTTTTATCATGTATAAACAATTTGGTATATCCCCACTTTGTTGGGAGATGGATGTATGAGTCATTGGTGATAAGAAGTTCATCCTCACATAGTTGAGTTATAGCGTCATGCAGATTTTGCTTGTGTTTAGGGGGAGCATAGATGGTTTCAGTGCATCTCAGCATGTACAAAATGGAAGCTCAATCAAATAATTCAGCATGTACTCAGGGGGAGCATGAACAAGATAATGTATGCCAAAGGGATAAAATATCTTGATCCACCCTTTGCCCTTGATGTCAAAGGGGGAGAGTAACTTGGTGTTGTTGTTTGCATCAAGTCCAAAGGGGGAGATTTTTGGCATTATGATACATGCGTTGTCCTTGATGGAAACTCACTTAGATGAAAGATCATAGTGTAGCATGTCAACAGTAAAGAATTATAGTTCAGACTACAAAGAATGAAGAAAGAGAGGTATATGCAGGTTCACCTTGACCAAGATGCATATACACGCAGGTTTACTGAAAAAGGAGCGTATACGTACACACACACTTCCACCGAAGGAAAAGGACATATATCTTGGGATAAGAAAGTTATTGGTCCAAAGTATTTCTTGGTCCAACGTATTTGACCCAAGGTAATTGGTCCGATGTATTTGGTCCAAGGTATTGGTTCTAAGTAGTTTTGGTCCATGGTATTGAGAAAGGCCTAAAACTATATAAACAAGAGAACATCATTAGGCCAGTGTGTGCAAGTAATTTAAATATATTATGAGGTATTAGACCATATATGCAGGTTAATGAGCTTCTGATGGTTTGCTCGATCTAATCTAAGAATGCACCTATATGGCTGATAAAGGTTGATGGACCAGGATCATAAAGGGTTAAGAGTATTATCATTATGTGGTCTGATCTTGAACAGTCTAGATCTGAATATTGACACATGTTTTATTCTATAAACGTGATGATCTGGGTAGGACTGAAGTCTGGAATAGTTGTGATGTTTTAAGTTAGCATTTACAAATCTGTACACAGGTTCGCTTTAGTAAAATAGCATATACACACTGGTTCAGCATATCAAAGTAGTGTATACATCATAAATTTGACTTTGTAGATCTGTACGCTAGTTCCCTTTGGTAAATCTGCGTATGCACGTTGGTTCGACACATGTATGTAGTGTATACCTTATGAAGTATGATGTTTAAAGTTTCAGTTGTCTCTGTTTGGTGTTGCATAGTTCTGGGTTCTGATTTGTGTTCTGGTGACTATATTCTGGTGACAGTGTTCTGAATGAATAGATTGATTGATTGTGATTTGCTTCAGTGATGATGGGTTGTCAAGTGATTGATTGATTCAGTTGTGGTTGATTCAGAAAGTGATTCAGTGATTGGTTAATGCAGATGTATTTGATGGTTGTGTTGCAGTTATGATTTTCTGAGTTTCAATGTTGTTTATGGGTCTAGTATGAAAATTGCATGAAATGTGGCCTTGAGATTATGGTGTTGTGTTCTAGGAGTATCCAGTCTAAAAATTCAAGAAACGTGGTCCCTAGAGGAAGAAAGAAGGCCGTAGCCTTCTATAGGTCGACACCTACATACTAGTAAACATATTGACTAGTACAATAGCTAGGGGGTTGTAGCTCCCTTTCAGTAGAAGTTGGAGAGCAAGAGAAGGTTGTAACCTTCTGTAGCTAGAAGCCTGCGTACTGGTATGAGTCTGCACTAGTACAATGTTGTAAACAAATTTTCTTAGTATTAAAAGAAGATAGAGACGTCAGCAGCAGGTGGTTTTCACCCACACTGGGTTTCAACCTTAAATCTTAGTGTTCATGTGTGTTGCTTTTGTGTGATGCTTCATTCTGTTATTAACTGCACATGGTTATTGTTTAATATTTAGTACTGATGCACAGATTAAAGATCAACATATGATGAATTCATTGAATCATAAGTTCACTAGATATACGTTGGTTGCCTTAAGAACAATTCCATGCACACGCGATCTCCTTTCACTGAAGTAGCGTATATGAATCTGATTATGGAAATGAAAAACTTATTGATTTTCTAATATTGATTCAGCCCCCCTCTCAGTTTTATTTCCAACAAAACATGTTGTCATCATCCATACACAAAGCTCTAAGCATGACCTTTCTAAATAACTGAGTTCCTCGATCTAACTGCCAAAAATAAGTGATTTTAAGCCCCAACACACACTTCCTCTTTAGAGACATGCATTGAGTAGTAGGTTACTCCTTTCTGTACCAGTGCTAATCATTAGTAGCTTGCTCCTCGTTGGGGATGCACTGAATCTAGAAAATAGGGAAAATTACAAAGAATCTCAAAAATTCCTCTTCTAGAAGCTTCCAAGGGTTACTTTAACCATTTACCTTTGATAAGAAGCTTGATTCCTATCTGATCCTACCTTGGAGACTTCACCTCTTATTGCTTGAGTTCATCATCCCATATTAAGTGGATGTCAAGCCTAGATTGGTAAATGGATAAGGATTCCTAAACTACCATCCGTCTCCTTTAAATTTTATGCCATCTAAAACATCGGGGTTGGATTTTGGAGACTGATCTTTCCCTCATTATGTTGTCTTGAATCTAACAGATTCATCATCTTCATGGATTAGGGTGACATTGAGGTGTGCTTTGTGAGAAGGAAGGATAAGTCAACTTTGGGATATCTCTACAAGATCAACTACTATTATTAGTTCCAAACTCTCTCCTATTTCTATTAATACAAAGAGTATATTGTTTTCCTACATGTGTTATGTTATTTTTACATTCATTTATTTCAATGCTTCATTGATCCATTAAATAGAGTAATTAAATTATGCTACATAGATGTTGTGGATCTTTGGCTTTTTATGAATATATGTGCAAGGTCTAATTATAGAAATCAAGGCTACGATTGGAGCTTACAATCCGGGAGCAAAGTAAATATTGTGACAGATTCCAAGTAAGCACCTTTCCCATTATTCAATTTCTCTAAGGGAAACTTTATATTCTTTTCTTTTTGTTATTCTAGACTAGTCCACTAGGTACAGGGAATATAATTTTGTGTGAAACCATCAGTTGCACATAACAATTAGGATTCAGTTAATTGAAGAGACAATCTCCCAAATTGGGAGAGACTTTGGTTTGATTTGGTGCAGGAGGAAATTAGAGGAAACACTAGAGATGGAGTCACACCTAGAACTGATGATGAAGAAAAAATTTCTTTAGCAAGAAAGGGAAAGGAATCACAAGGAAAGAAGGCCCAAGGAGAGGAAGAATCCATCTAGAACCATGGAAAGAATAAATAGCTCAATAAAATTATATGCTTTCACTGCCATGAGTATGGACACTATGCAACGAGTGTCCATATAAGAAATCTAGTAAGAATCTTGCAACAGGAGCAGGAGGAGATGATCTGACATCACAATTCGAGTTGGATTTCACCCTGATTTCTTGCATGGCAAGTATTGTACGAGGTAGTGTATGGTACCTAGTCTTTGGTGCTTCTTTTTATATGACAAGAAATAAGGAGTTCTTATGCGGTTTAGAGGAGAATGACCTACAACTGCACATAAAGCTTGGCGATAATGGAAGGTATAGTACCAAAGGGATTGGAACTATCACTTTTAAGAGGGAGTCAGGCTCACGTCTTCACCTACATAATGTAATGTATGTTCCTAGTCTGAAGAAAAATCTAGTTTTTGTAGTTTTACTTGAAGACAGAGGGTAGGATATGGTGTTCAGTAAAGGGAAGGCTTACCTAAATCATGTTGCTACTATACAAGTAAATAAGTTCGTGTTTGGGTCATAATATCTACAAGCTAGAGGTGGATACATGCATTGCATTGAGTAGCAAGGTAGAACATGTTTAGGATTGAGATGTTGGAGATCTTTGGCACGGGCGTATGGGACACCTACACCATGGAGCTTTGAAAATAATTTTGTATAACATCACTGGGCTTCCAAAATTCACCCTTGATCAAAATGATGTTTTCAAGGGATGCACTCTTGGGAAAATGTATTAAATCCCCTTTCCAGGGCCGAGATAGTAGAGTTGGAGCCATATTCATCTTGGATCAAGTTCACTCAGATGTGTATGGACCATTTTCCATAGTATCAACTACAAAGCGCAGGTATTATGTGAATTTCATAGATTATTTTTCCTGCAAATGTTGGATCTATTTCATTAAGAAGAAATATGAGGTTCATTCAAAGTTTTTTGAATTTAAATACTTAGTTTAAAATGAGACTGGAAAGAAAATTAAATCCCTAAGAAGTGATAATGGAGGATAGTATGTGTCTAATTACTTTAAAGAATTATGTGCCAAGGAGGGTATTAGAAGGGATTTGATTTCACCCCACAACCCACAAAAGAATGGGGTTATAGAGAGGAAAAGTAGAAGTATTGTATGAGCTGCTAGAAAAATGTTGCATGACCATGGATTACCACTATCCATGTGTACAAAATATTGCAATACAGTTTTTTACTTGCAAAAATAGGAGCCCTCACAAAATTCTTGGAATGATTACACCTAAAGAGGATTTCACTGGGAGGAAGATAGATGTCTTCCACTTTCACATTTTTGGATCCATAATCTATCGTCATGTCTCCAAAGATAGAAGGAAATAGTTGGAGCCCACTACATAGAGGGATCTTTGTAGGCTATACTGAGACACCTCATATTCACCGAGTGTAAATTCCCTCACTTGAGATGAGTGTTATGAGGAGGGATGTGAGATTTGATGATGAGAAAGACAGGAGGAATTATCTAGAGTGAGCGTGGAGCATACCACCAGAGGACGAGCTTCTAATTCCAAAGGAGGAGCCTTAGTTAGATCCACAGAGTGAGATCTTATTCAAAGGCAAGAGGACATTCCAAGAGGATGAGGTGGAGTAGCCACATGTGGATGAGCAAAGATCAGATTGAGTGGAGGCACCCACTCACTCATATCCTTCTAGGGAAGGGAGGAAGAGAACTATGATGGTTGACATATTAGTGCAGGAAGCTTAGGAGCAGGTTGGACCTCCTAGTTCCTCTTGCAGATAGAGGAGATCACTAAATAGATATACAAAATATATGGAACTCAAGTCAGAGATCATTGATTCTAATTCATCTTCTTTTGAAGAGGTTGCTTCCCAACAAGTGTGGGTAGATTCCATGGTGGAGGAGTATAACTCAATCATGAAGAACAATGTTTGGGAGGTGGTGCCCAAACCTGAGAACAAGTTAGTTATTGGTTCCAGGTGGTTGTATAAGGTGAAAGATGCAGCTCATGGTAATGTTGAGAAGTACAAGACCACATTTTTAGCCAAATTCTTCTCATAGGTGGAGGGGATTGATTATGAGGAGACATTTTCTCTTGTGACAAGATACTCATCTATCAGGACCATGTTACACACTATTGTTTCACACCTCCCTCACTTGCCTGTGACATACCCTAAAGTGCCCGAAACATGACCATCATGCATTGTACTCATCCAGATATGTAGCTTATATCCTCCCTGAAACACATATTGGCAAAAACGTTGAGATTCCCTTGAAGGAAATGGCTCTAAAACCCTAATTTTTGCATCATCAACCCCTTGACATGGACAACTGTGATGGATGCTAGTTGCACTATACTAGCCCCGTGATGCTAGTGCATTTTTGGCTTGGATACTAGGTATGATCCCTAAAATGAAATTTTCCCAAAGAGGACAAGAAGTGTCGTGATCGGGAAGCTTCTAGAATGATGAGCTGCAGGTTGTTCACCATGGATGACGTCAAGTTCTCTCAACATGGCTGTTTGGTCTTATCCCTATGAGCTACCTCCTTGAGATGAGGGCCTTCTCTTATCTTTGGAGAGATCCTAATTCCCATTCCTTGCCTATATATTCATCCTTTCCCATTCGCAAATGGTTGATCTTTGGCTATTTTCACCCTTATGCTAAGATTGTGCCTACATGCTACTCATTTGGCTTGGAGAAGGAGTGCTTGGAGAGCTTGAGCTTGAACTTGGAAATTCACTCAAGGAGATCTTATTGACATCAAGGCTTGGTTGTATGCTTCCTCCTTTATTCTATTAATATATAAAAATGTTGGTTCATTTTCCATAAATGTGTATGTCAATGCATCATTTATCTTAATGCTCCTTGATCTGTTAAGTAGGTTACTTTTGATTATGCTATTTGTACTTGCATGCTTTGTTGTGACTTGATCTCTTTTGTAGGCATTTAAACATTATGAGCAGTAGGACCGCGATGCAAGTGATTCTAGGTCTTCAACAAAGGAGGATATTATAGCATTAGAATGAGTTAGACCATCTTCCTCTTCTTCTATTTCATTTGTAACTTAGGAAACAGTCTAGTAGATTATGATGTAGGTTTCTAGTCCCACTCATTGGGCTAGAGGGATCATCTCTATCTGCAAAGAAGATTGCCTAGACAAAAAGATGGCCACTCCACTCGAGAAACTATAACGCTTTCCATCCAATCCTTCAATTTGATTCTATGATGAGTTTGACCAACTGTTATTTTCTTGAATTGTTTGTTTTTTTGTAGCTATTTTCACTTACTAGTTATTGCTTGAGGACACTCAGTCTATTCTGGTCTTGAAATTTTTTTATTTTCCCTCATTTTTCTCACCCATCACAGGCTTAGCCTTAACAATTGTGATGTCATCAATGATTTTTTAATTACAGTTTTGTTGATTACCCAAACATCTCTCTTTTTCCTATAATAGACACAATGATCCTAGAGGATAAGAAAAATTAGGCTTTTTCTTCTTGTTCTCAATCTTTTTACTCTCTATCAGTGATTTTCCAGTTTTCCTATAATGTATTTGTCTTGGTTGTCATGCTTGTATGACTGCAATTGTCTTTTGACTTTGTTAATGTTTGTTTGAAGCTTCATTGGTTTCTATGGTTTGTAGGGCTTCTAGGTCACCCTCCACTCATTTTTTGGTCTGCTTTTCTAAGATTGATTACTCCCATTCAAGAGTCTTCCTACAATCAAAGCATCTTTTCCAAGTTGATTTTGGTTCATTGATGTGAAGTTGTTTTCATTAGTGTCGAGTCATGTTGATGCTTTGAAGATTCCTTTAGTTACATTTCCAAACATAGATTACAAATTATTTACTTTGGTTGAACAAAAAGAAAGTACTTGTCTTCATTCTCATGCTTCGAAAATAAAAAGTGAAATATCTCTTCATTTAAGTATTTTTGAGATATTTCTTGGATTTGAAACCGTAAAGCGAAAGAGATTTTCATTTTTGTTGAGTTCATTGCATTTTCCTTTGCTCTTTGCGTTAGTTTGTATTTATCCAATCAAAGTGAAAGAAAATCATTATTGTATCTTAGTGAAAGGAAAGTGATTTTCGTTTCTTATAGGACCACATCTTGGCATTACATTTTCTTAGTGAAATGAAAAATTAGATTTCGTTTTCACATTTTGATTTGTGAAAGTTAATGGAAGCCATTTTGCATGATGCAATTTTTTTATGCATTATTGATTGAAATTTTTTATCTTGATTAGTCTTGCTTGCATTGAATTGGAAAGCTATCATTTTCTCATATAGATGTAGGATTACAAACCCATGGATACTCCTTTAGATACTAATTGGAGGAAAGAGTATTCTTCTACAAGAGAGGTAGTAGATGGAACTATCTACATACAATTGGTGGGGTCCTTGATGTAGTTGGTGAACACAAGGCTCGATATTTATTTTGCAGTGAACCAGCTTAATCAGTTCATGGTGGAGCCTACCAAGCTTCACTAGAAAGCGGAAAAGCATGTTCTAAGGTACCATAGAGGCACACAAAAATTTGGTTTATGGTATAGGAAGATTAATGGAGTGAAGCTCCAAGGCTTCATAAATGTAGATTGGGTAGGGAGTCCCTTAGATAGGAAGAGCACATTGGGAGTAGTCTTCAGTGTTGGGTTAGTAGTAGTTTCTTGGTATAGTAGGAAATAGTGATTTTTAGCACTCAGCTCAATAGAGGCAAAGTATATGGTTGTTATTCGAGAAATATGCGAGGTTATTTGGAAGGAAAAGATCCTAGTTGTTCTCTTCAGTCAGGGGATGGAGCCTGCATTAATCGACTGTGACAATTAGAGTTGTATAAAACCCTCTGAAAATCCAGTGTTTCATGATAGGTACAAGCATATAGACATTAGATACCATCACCTGAGAGATTGTGTGTAGCGGAGGATTGTTATGTTACATTACATTCCTATAGAGGAGCAGGATGCAGACATCTTGACGAAGGCTTTGTCAAGAGGAAATTTTGAGCTCCATAGGAGCAAGACTGGGGATGTTCAAAACCCTTTTCTTGCTAAGAGGGAGTGTTAAATTGTAGTAAGAAAAGGCTTCATTTAATTTTTGCCTTAGTCAAATGGATCAATTTGAATTTCCACCTTAGCGAGATGAGTTGTCAGGAAGTTAGCAGGAGTGACATGGCTAAATCACTCTATAAACTCATCTATCAAGTTTGTGGGCTAGAAGTGGAGTTATGTGAAAGTTGGTGGCTAAGAATTAGTTATCTAGAGGTGTTATCTTTAGTGAAAGTCGGTTATCCTAGCTCTATTCTAGAATAGAGTCAATATGAGTTCAATTGAGTAGTTTAACTATTATAAACTCAATTAACTCTTAGTTAACTTGTCGATTTACTAAAATAGCCTAGTGATGCATGCAATTCAAATTGCCTAGTGAAGTGGAGGAAAAAGGAAAAAGTGTAATCATTATTATATACTAGTGAGTGTACATTGTTTGTATTAATCAGGTGAGCTAATTCCCTCAGGAATTCCCCATGGAAATAGGAACTTCCCTATTTTTAGGAGCAAGAACTGCGCAAGGAAATAGGAGGAAATAGGAGAACTATTTCGCATAAGTATAAGGAAGAGCGAATTCAGGAGGAGGAGATCAATATTGCAGTGTAGATTAATATTGAAGCATTGAATTTGTCATTGTAATATATCATTGTTCTCATCTGATATAACACAAATAGAGGAGGGGTTTTTCCAAGTTGGGTTCCCTAGTTAAAAATGTGTTCATTATGATTAAATGATTGCACATGTGTCTATTGTCGGTTTTCCTTCCGCAAAATTTAGTAGAAGAAATTTGTGTCTATGATTTCAGTTTAATTTCATTATCAGTTGCAAATTTCAAGTTATTTCTACACAAAGAAGGACTCCTTATAATGCTTAGAAGCTACCATGTACTCTAAGTGGTATATTAATGAATTATGGGACATTATTTTGAAATATGTAGGTGATATAGGTGTGTTACCTTCTCATAGTGGTCTAAATTGTCATTTTATTATTTTCATACAACATTGTTACCTATCCCATTTATTTACATGCCTCCAAAAATAATTGGATACTTTTTTCTCACTCTGTCATGACAATTCTTACAAGTGAACATTAGGAAAATTAATATTACAACATTTAATATGCATAAAAAAGAGTAAAACATTATTGTTCTCATGTGTAAAGAATAAGTGGTGGGGGTGGCAATAAGGCATACTCTTTATTTTTCAATTTGGTAAGTCTTTTGACACAATCCCTAGGCACTTATTATTTGAAAGGCTTAAGGTGTTGAGGATTCTAGATTTGGTGATTTCTTTTGCAATGTCTTTACATTAGATGACTATTGGCACGATTTAGACCAAAATAGGAAACACATAGAATATAAACACATTACAGAGCTCAAACAAAGGTGTCTATAAACCCTAACTCCTATGCCCATTTCTCATAGCAATGTTATTCTATTATATTTGTATTGCTTGTGTGGACCATATAATTTGTTCAAGAAATAATCTAATAGTCTCAAAGCCACCAAGTTTTATGGATGTTGACACACTTGACATCTAAATGTTGTGTGGTGCTAACAATAATGCGATATAACATAAGAGACACATATACATATTATTTTATCTCTTACAGAGAAGAAATGGGTCAATAACCTCTATTAACTTATGGTCTACCAAGTCGAATCCTAGGTATATTTTGGAAAATATCTGCAATGTAGATGCATTGAAAACCTATTCTACATTCAATCTATAAATACAAAAAATGTGTTTAGAATGTGGAATTGGCTATGCATTCTTTAAAATGTGACAACCACCATCATTGGCATGAAATTCTCTACCACTAGTATGTATATTGCTAAAGGAAGGAATCAAATTAGATCACCTTGACTAGATATATTAATTGTACCTAAAGATGTATCTATGTATTAAACATTCTTATAAGGTAACATGTAGGTTGTAAAAATATAACCATACTACATTCATAGAAGATCTTACTAGAAAGATAGATAATATTGATGCACAAAGTTTCATAAAACCTACGTTTGAGACATGTTAATTGAGCAATTTTATGTGTGAGGTATAATAATCGAGCAAATCATTACAGCAATTACATCAATGTCAAAAAAAAAATTTAATGCATATCAAGGTGACATAGGATTACTATCAAATTATAGTGACCACACATAGGAAATAATTAGATGTTTATGAAAATGAAATAATCTCATCTTCTTGAAATTTTTAAAAATAGTGGATATAGCAGACCTCAAAGCCTCAAGGCCTTTCACAGAGCCAACAAAGTGCTTAGGGTTAAACCTGCTTGTTCTGCTAAGGTTCATCTCCCGTATATCCAAGGAACCATAGGCTGGATTTCCCATATTCTTAAGAAGAGTAATCTCTCTTCATTCAAACCTCTTAGTATCGTTAAAAATTCTGTAAGATCTATTAGGGACCCTATTGATCCTAAGGACACGAAAGGGGTCTACCGCGTTCCCTGCTCTTGTGGTATCCCCTACATTAGAGAAACAGGTAGGTCTATTAAATAGAGGATTAATGAACATGCTGTTGACATTAGATAGAATCATTCCAGCACATCATCCCTTTCGGAGCATGCAGAGAAATCGAAACACCACGTCTGCATTGAGGAACCCAAAGTCATTGCTAGGATTGATCATTTCCACCACATGAAACTGAGGGAAGTGATTGAAATCGAAAGGCATGCCAATAACCTTAATAGGGATGATGGATGGAAATTAGGTAAAAGTTGGATTCCAGCTCTCTCCTCACGACTCATCCTCCTTTTTTCTCCTTTCTCTGTCTGTTCCCTCCTATAGTTTTTTTTTTTAATCCTCTTCTAGTCTTCTTCCCCTATTATCCTTATTTTTCTCTCTAACTTCATAGGTCTAATATGATCAGTGTATATATATATATATATATATGTATGTATGTATGTATGTATGTATGTATGTATGTATGTATGTATGTATGTATGTATGTATGTATGTATGTATGTATGTACACACACACATACATACATACATACATATATAGATTATTTCAATTTTTCTTTTTTTTACTAAAGAATTAAACTTTACGCCTAATAATAAAACTTATCCATTAATATTTTAGTTAACCTTTAGATTTATCTCTGCTTCCCCCTTCGCTTCTATTTAAGGACAAACTATCCTCTAATAAGGAATAATCATATTAAATGGTCAAAATTAATAAATACTCTTATTTAAGAAATTTATTTACATTTTATTTATTTATTTATTTGTTTATTTTTATTTTATTTTATTTTATTTATTTATTTATTTCTATTTTTACTTTTTTAAATATATTACTTTAATCTTGAATTATTCCCAACAACCAGTTTTCAATTGAATATATTCTATTTATTAAGTCAAACAATAATATATATATTAACTACTTTCATATAATATTACTATATAAATTGACATCAATAAATTAATATTTATAATATCGAAATTAAATAATTAATTATCACATAAAAACTAGTTTTTTAACTAAATTTTGAATAATTAAACAGATAGTCCCTTACCTCTTTCTTAGATAATACTTTACCAATGGCTAGTTCCTAACGACTAACTCTCGGCAATGATGCATCCATGCTATTTATTCCTTCAGATCGATTGATTTCTCACCTTGTCTTGAAGAAGAACCACATTAGTTGGTTTGAAACGTTGACCAAATCCTAACGATGTGATTAATCCAAAAGACTTATATCTACATTATGGATCACAAAAGTCTTAGATCTAACTATATATATATATATATATATATATATATATATATATATAGATATATAGATATCTATATATATATATATATATATATATATATGTATATGTATGTATGTATGTATGTATGTATGTATGTATGTATGTATGTATGTATGTATGTATGTATGTATGTATGTGTATATGTATATGTATATGTATATGTATATGTATGAAATGAAATACAAAGAGATTATTCTATACTAACACTCTTCTTGAAACGATCTTGCATAAAGGCCTCCATTAGCCCATAGCAAGTGATCTAGATTAGATCGTTATAATTTTTTCATTCATCTTGATGATTTCAAGATGGAAAAATTAGAGGGATCGACTTACAAAAGCAGTTTTAGTGTCAAGACCTAGTTTGGAGAATTTGGGTCAAAAAACTTCGAGGGCTAGTTCAAGGCCTTAAACGGCATTTTTTGGGGTAATTTTTTTTTGTTTGAGGGAGTCAACCCTTAGTGTTATTCTACAATTTAAGACCTTTCCAGTGGTGCAAAAATTGGATCAATTAGAATTCAAAGGAAAAATTTATACCTTCCAAAAGTTAACCTATCGTGTTTAACCATGATAATTTGAGAATATGTCATCTGAACCCCTGTTACTCCTAAAAAAGGGGCTAACCACACAGATACTATGATGGGTACTCTATAAGGTTCAAGTTATAGCTCTTATCTAGGGTTGAATGTTTCAAATTTAACCCTTAGTTGGCTATTGATCTATATTATATTTGGGTCATTAAGATGAAAATGGTTCAATTCTATTCTAGTGCATTTTGTTCCATAGTAGAGAAAAGTATATGAGAATGGATAGAGAGAGGAAACAACATAAAGGGTTTGTATTCTATAGCAACTCATGGGACATAGGTCTCACTCCTTTGTATTTGAACCAATTCCGTTCAGAGAAAGAGAGAGCACAGTAGCCTCATCTTCTAGTTGGGTTTTCTCCAGAAAAGATTTCCTAGATTATATCTTGGTGTTATTATAGTTGTAGTTTTTTCTATAATCTTTATTTTTCACATTTTATATATTGCATGCATGAGCATAGAATAATAATTTAGTAAATCTAGAATATGTAAGAAAAATTAACCCTCATAGTATAGATTTTGTATTTGAGTATATTTTTATTAGATTCATTCTGACAAATTGTCAAATGGAATATCCATGAGAATTTACTAATCATCAAGTTTCTTGCAACCCAAGAATAAACGAGGAACCCATGAACTAGGATTAGAATGGTTGATCTATCCATGTGACATCACCTAGCTAAACTTTGCTACATGGCTTGAAGGTCCATCATCTTCCACACCACCATCTAAACTTTGCTCCTTGTATGATTAAGCAATGGATGTGCTATGTTGCAGTAAGCTCTAATTCAAATTGTAAATCAAGGTTTGGGCCCAATGAATGTTATCTTAAATTGCAGGATATTCAATAGTGGGATTAGGCCTCTACCTAAGAGGTTGAGGCCTCTTAATGGGTTACACTTACATTTTATCAATCTTACATAGATGAATAACTTGCCCCATGGGATTCACTAATATCAAAGTAGATGACATGGACCTAAAACAAATTCAATGAATAATTTTATAATTAAATATAGTAGCACCTCCCTATTATTGGAAGGAGGTTTGTTGAAAATCATACACCCTTGCAATGGATCATGCCTTATATTTAATAAATTTTGCATGGATGAATGACCTAACATGCGAAATTCACTCATGTCAAGTTAGATGACATGGTGATGTGAAACACGTTCAATAACTAAATTTCTATGGAAATACAGTGGCACCTCCTTGTTATTGCAAGTAGGTTTGAAGAAAACCATATACACCTATCCATCCAATTGTATATAAATGGTTTGTATCTCTAGCAATCTTAGTAAATACATCCCTTTGTCACATAAGGATATAACTTGGCTATGGGGGTCAATAAATAAGGCCATGAGATCTTGTTTTTAAATTTGTAGATCTCTCGCCTAGTATCTATCCAAACCCATCCTATAATATTCAAATATCTTATTCTTAAATTTGAAAATATTAAATAACTATTCCAAGCATGAGCAATGGAAGATACAATGGTTTCTATCTTAGCAAAAAGGTGAAAGGTGTGTGGGTAGTCTAGTGTCTTTAAATATGCTTCTCAATTACTCAAAGCCATTGTCAATTTTTGGATGTAATGGTTGGGGGTGACGCTTAAAACTTTCTTGATTGGTGGGTTTTTATTCTATTAAGGCGTAGCCTCTATGATAATGTAATTTATATAGTACAAGAACAATCAAACAATTTGTATTTCTTTTAATAGTTTGAAAATTTTATGAAATAGATGGAAAAAGGATCTAAGTAAAAATACCTTAAATCATTGTAGAAAAGTACGAACATTGAAAATGTCCTTACTCCATCCAAAAACACTGAATCACTTGTGAAATAGTACCACCTTCACATAGAGCATGGTGTGTGATTTGCACCATAAAATAATCCATTATCCATTTTTTATTAATATATTCATGAATTTATAAGGAATTCGAAGGTCATGAGAGGGGTCAACCTATGTAAAATATGGCTATGAAATTATAATAAAAAGAAACAACTAATTTATTTTTGAAACCCCCCATTACCACACCACCAACTACTTATAAATCCTTCATTTTTTATTAAATTTAAGGAACCCAATTACCAAAAGAAGTACATTCCGTGAACTGTCATGCTTTAGACATAGATAGCCCAATGAGCAAGCTTTGCACTCCGTGAACTGTCATGCTTTAAACATAAATAGACCAATGAGGAAGATGTGCAACTCAAGCCGTGGGACCCTACTGTGCATGTCAAACATATGCGTCAGTCTCTACTGGTGTCAATCAATTGTAGAATAAAAATTCCATGATAACTAAACCAATTGAATGATGAGAGTATAACTCATTAAATTTTAAACTAAACTCTGTGTTCAATGGATATAAATAAAAGTTGCTAATATTTTATTTTGGTGGATAGCATTTTCACTATAAATTAATAATTGAGATAGGATAAGTTTTATCATTAATTATATTTTAATAAACAATATTAATAACTAAAGATAAATATTTAACACCTACCCTCTTTTAAGCTCATTTTGGCATTCAATGGATGTAGATAAATGTTTTCCTTTATTAGGTCCATTGGGTATTCGGTGGATGTAGACAATTGTTTTCCTTTATTAAAAGATTCTGTATGGAAATTTAACTTACTGTTTGTCATGTGAAAAGATTTCACAAATGAATACAAATTAATTTTCAATGATTTGGTTTTAATTTTCTGTAAGAGGAAGACTGAGTGATGATATGGTTGATGTGATGGGGTTGTAGTGTCAGGGATTTGGTTTTGATGGGCAGAAAGACTGATGACATGCTTGACTTCATTGGCTTTAGTGTTGCAAAGTAACTTGATTTAGGTTTGAATACGAATTCTTTTGAGTTTTATCGTTTCTATATGGTATAGGCAATGCCATGATACGGAATACCAAGGGCACTGTGGAATTCAGATTAGCACGTAAAAAAAAAATAATGGTATTTATGAATTTTTTTAAGCCAAGTTGTATGAGTTTGGATATTTATGATTTTTTTTAAGTGAAATTGTACGAGTTTGAAAATTATTGTAAGTTTAATTTTTGGTTTGAGAAATTATGATTTTGAATATTTAAATTATTTAAAAATAACATTTTATTAAATTTAGACTAATAACTTTCGCATCAAAAATACGTTACTATCTATTCTACACTTCCTCTATATATATATATATATATATATATATATATATATATATATATATAATTTCAAAATATATAGATTATTTAATTAATTTTTAAAACAAATTAATTAAATAAACTAAAAAATTTAGTATTTTATATATATGGTTTGTTGTGACTCAATATACTGTTTGTTGACACTCTAAAATAAGTATAAATTACACAATGTTTATATTGATGAGACTCCCAAGATGAACAAATATTGAACCTATAATATTGATATTAAATAAGTATGAAGAGCATTCATATTAGGTATTTGTGCATGTTAAAAAAGCTCAAGTTCATTTACTTCTCGACCCACATTAATCTGTGTTATTGAAAGTTCAAATTCACATTTATGGATTATTGGTATGTTATATAAAATATTAATTTATTAGATATTAGATTTGGATATTAAATTAAAAAGTTTTTAGTTATCTGATAAAAATAAAAATAAATGGTTTTGGATATTATTATAATTATAATTATTATTGTTATTATTAAATAAATTTATTTATTATTTTGATTTATAATTTGATATGGAAATATCAAATGCTAAATTACCACAGTGCTAATCTTTCAAACACCACTATGTTTAAAAGGTTTAAGCCTTTTAGTCTTAAGATGTGGGGTAAAAAGCTAGATTCTTCATATCCAATGCATATACTGTACATAATTTTTAAATGCATACATTATATATAAGTATTATTATCTAAAATGTTAAAATACTTCAAATTTTTCGTTAAAAATTGATTGATATTTGTTTTAATGTTATTTTTGAAATATTTTTTTATTTAATAAATTAAGTCTTACTCATGACAAATGAAATATTAGTGAAACAAAAAAATATTTTGATAATTTTTTTGAAAATAATTCATTATCATTTATAAAATTTCTAAATTTATATAAATAATCACGAAATCCTACCTTATCACTAATTTTAATGAAATTTATATAAATAATCACGCAAGTCCTATCTTATCACTAATTTTAATGTTTGGAATAGATTCGCAGGAGTCTCACCAGTCTGCTAGTTAATGACAGCAAATAAAGTATAATATTGCTGGAGATTATAGTCAAACTGGAATAAAAAGATGGCTCAAATATGACAAAACACAAAACCTATAACAAGCCTTGGAGGTTACATCATCTTTTGTTTTTTTATATATCAGGGAACCTTCAACCACTATACACAGTTCCAAGCAAGCTGTGCATCATGGGAAACACTCATCAAGAATTTGCATGGTGCTTACGAATTGCGCCGAAGCTGCTCTTCATAAAACCGTACTATATTGTGGAAAACAAGGGGCAGAGAATCCACGGCGGTATTTAGAATTGTGCTTTCACGGATCACACAGAGAGGTTCAATGGATTCTTCTATGGGCCATTCTGTAAAGTCATCAATGAGACAAGCTCTGAGATAAGTATTACGTTTGAATGATGACTGAACATGCATCCTCGCCGACATTAAGATTCTCATTTCGAATCAGATATTTTGTTCCCTGACACGTGCTGTACTATGATCGGTATTTCACAGTTACAGAAGTTCCACAGTTTTTATGTCACATGATCCCAGTACTGGCCACTGAAATTTTGTGAATGATAGTTCACTGTATGAACATGGCTGAAAATGGATTACAGCTAAAGGTGGGTGAGTATGAATATTAAACGTGGTTAATATTTTTAAAGCAGAGATATTACATTAGGGTAAAATATGCATTTCCTCAAACCCATTTTTATTTTAATATTTTTTTAGGTTAGGTTATTCCTGAAAAAGAATATTATAATTAAGAAATGTTTAATTAAAATATAAAAAATTATGATTAAGAAATGTTTAACTAAAATATATATCATCATTGTTAGAATCTTTTTATTATTATTATTATTGTAAATCCGTAACGATAGCATGTGATTATTGTGTTAAACTAATCTTTCCGGAATATGTAGAATATTAACATATGATTATGGTGTGAAACTAATCTTTCTGGAATATGTAGAATATTATTTAGTTTCTATTTTTGTTACGAGACAAATTGTCTTATAACTGAATTGTGTTATTATATATGTATTTTTTTAGTTTTTTAATAAATCATTAGTGTTGTTATGGTTATCTGAACTTTATGTATACAAATTCATGAATATGAAAAAAAAAATTGAATTCATTTAGCTAAAAAGGTAATTTAATGATTTTAAGTCAAAAAAATCTCGAAGGCTAATTAGAAACTTGAAAAGGAAAACACGATCCTTAATGATCGGAATAAATTTAAAAAGCAATATAGAAAGAGGGAAACAAGAACTAGTCACATTGAAACAGAATTAGAGCAAGCTAAAGTGGTAGAGGAAAAAGGCAAGGGGACAAAGACAACTAACAAAGAAATTCAGATGGAAGAGCTTCAACCAAAAATTGCAAATGGGGAAATGAAAGAAAAAAAATAAGACAACAAATGTTAGAGGTTAAATCCTGGGCTCAAATAGTAAAGAAACCATTGGTTGAGCAAAAAGAAACCATAGAGAGACAAATAAGAGAAGAAAAAGATAGACAAGACAAGGCCGCAAATTTCGTCATCAAAGGTTTGAAGGATTACGGAGAGAAAGAAAGAACAAATATTTTAACAAAGGATTTTCTCAAGGATGAATTAAAATGAATAGGTTATATTCAGTAAGCAAATAGGATAGGTAGGAAAGAAAAAAGCAAAAGGAATAGACATGTGAGAGTTACTTTAAGAAATAACTATCCTAAAAAGTAGAGGGCTACTTAGAGGCACTCGCATTTATCTAGATGATGACTTGACATGGGACCAACAAGAAGATGGAAGGAAAGAGTGGGAGAATGTGAAAGTAGCAAGAGAAGCAGGAAAGTGGGTGTGGCCGAAGCATGGGAAATCCCAAATCAGTGAATGCTTAACAAATCACAAATAGCGATCTGGCCCCCCCGGGAATATCTAAGCATGGTAAGCTAGAACTGTAGAAGTTTCCCATGGAGGAGAGGACCGGGTTTGGGGCCCATAGAAAAAGGGAAAGACATCATTATCATTTTAGAAACCAATGAGCAAGAGGGAAGGGTTCTAGAATATGAAGGTTTCAATAAAGTCTTAGTATGGAATGAAAGAACATGAACTAGTAAAGGGCACTGATGGATCACAATTCTAATAAGAGAATTGTGGGGTAGAATAGTAAAAGTGGAAAAAGAAGGTTCATATAAGAAATTTATATGGTTGAGTATAAGTAATAACAGGATATCATTCAAGTTGGTTGCATGTTACTTTTCCCCAAAAGATTCAAAGTTTTACAAGAAGGCAAGTTTAGATAACGAAGACCCTTTTGTTTCTTTGAAAAGAGATATCTATGCCTTCAGGATGTTAGGAGATATAGTGTTAATTGGGGACTTTAATGCAAGGACAACAAACAATCAATATATTCAATTGGGAAGTGTTGAGAATATGGACAACTACCTTCTTTGGTTAGAGGAGATTGAGGATCATGAGTGGACAAGGACCTCTCAGGGTGGGAATGGGAGTGTGTCCCACTTTGGCATCAAATTGTTAAGCTTGTGTAGCCTCTGCGACATGGTTATTTAGAATGACATGAAAGCTTGGCCAAGATCCGATGGTATCACATGTAAAAATTACAACGGTCAAGGTGTGGTGGATTATGTGATATGCTCTAAGATCTTGATTCACAATTTGCCAGATTTTAGGATTGGGGCTTGCCCCATCGAGATGAATTCAAACAATTCGCCTCTATTTATTAAGTTGGGCATGAGCACAAGTGAGCTAAAAGAAGTGCAGACCCATCAGTTTCAAAAGGAAGCACATGCAAGTGGAAGAATCCTCATGAACGAGGAAAATTAAAAACTCTTTGCAGCGACTCTAGAACAACACTTTCAGGTGACAAAAAAAAAAATGATGTCAAAGAAGATAGCGCGGGAAAAGAGTGCTTTTGTAGCAGTATGTTGATCCCTCTAATCCACAAAACCTTAGAGCGGGGAAAGATCTCGACCTAAGAACATGGGCTCAAACACATTTCCAACTAATCCTTGGTATGATGAAGAATGCAAGGCAGCTAAAAGGTCACTTAAGAATGAGACAAATAGTGAAACCCTGAAGAAGTATAAAAATTTGATTGCAACAGAAAAAGAAAGCTATGTGGTTGTGAGAAGGAAGGAATTAATTTCTTTGGGAAAACACAACCCCAAAGGTTTTTGGTGGGAGCTACAACAAAAGACGAATAAAATAGTCAATAATATACCATTTGTGCGGTGGTTAGATTATGTAAAGCTCCTTTATGAGAGAGATCAAGAGATACATAATCCCCCCACAATTAGCTCTATAATTGAGTTATTATCAGTGGAGGATGTAAAGCGAGGTATAAAAAATTTAGCAAGTGGTAAGGCTCAAGACATTGATGGTTTACAAGCATAATTTTTAAAGTGGGGTGTGGATATCTTGGCTCCAACCATTAAAGGGATATTCAACAAAGTTACACAAAGCATTTTCCAATTCAATGTACTAGGAGCATGGTTATCCCTCTTTATAAAAGTGGATACATCAATAATCCCGCTAATTACACCACTATTATGTTCAACCCTCTTCTTGTAAAATTGTTTGGGAGCATTTTGGAGCACAGAATCAACAACGAGGCAAAAGAAAATGGTAAAAGAGCTAAAGGGAAAGTTGGTTTTAGGCCAAGTCACTCTACCATTGATCATTGCATTGCTCTTGGGCACTTCATCGAAAATATTTGGGATGTCCAGAGCGAGGACAACTTTTGTTGCTACATTGACTTCAAGAAAGCTTTTGACATTGTCCCTAGAGATAAGCCCTCGAGAAGAATGGAAGAGCTCAGAATACCAAGGGAGTATAGAGCAATTGTGCATAAACTTTAAGAGAAATTTAGTGTAAAAATCAGAACTAAAGAAGGCTTCTCTAAATGCTTTGGTAGTGACATAGGGGTTAAGCAGGGGTGCCCTATTTCCCCTGTGATTTTCGGTCTATATATTGATATGCTGGAAGAATGAGTGAACAAAGATAGTGGAGAGGGTGTTCAATTATTAGGATATGTGGTGAAGTTGCTTTTGTATGCAGACGATAGTATTCTAATTACAAAATTTGCTCAGGGTGTGAGAGAGCATTTGAACGCATTAGAGCTATTCTGTTAAGAGGTGGGGATGCAAGTAAACTCTAGGAAAATTAAAGTCGTGATATTCACTTTGAAGTGAAGAAAACAAGAATTCAACTTTATTTTTTAGGGAAAATCTTTGGAGTTAGTGCAAGAGTACAAGTACTTAGGAATTATTTTTCACAGTAGGCTTAGTTGGGAGACATGCAGAACTAAAAGGATTCAAGGGGGATGGAGAGCTTCCTACCTTCTTCAGAATAGATGTAGGAAAGTAGAATTATAGGACTAAAAACCCAAGAAAACTCTTTTTGGATTGTTAGTTACCTCGGTTGTCCTTTATGGGTGTGAAGTTTAGGGGAGCAGCATGTCAGACAAAAAATGGAGACAGGTAGAAAGAATTCAAAAACACTTAATCACTAGAAATCTTAAATTCAAACTAACTGTCCCGTATGAGATCTTGCTAGTAGAGACCACTTTGTTTCCTATGGAAGCTTTAGCAATCATTCGTTTGTTAACGTATTTAAAAAAGTTCGATGGCATGGATGAATGTCGGTAGACCAATTTGATTGTGGCAGAAGAGTTAAAGCATAGGAAGAAAACTTGGAGCAAGCACAATGACAAGTGGATGGGAAAATGGGGAATCAATTGACAGGATTATCCTAATTCTAAAGTGGAAATAAAAAATTGGGTACTTGAAAAATTTAGGACTTCCATGTGGAAAAAACAGGATGGCTGTAAAAAAATGATATATGTCAATAATTTCAACCCTCCATAGTCACATAATGAAAAGACCTATTTGAGTGCCACAATCAATGGAAAGGCTAATATTTTAATGGCACAGCTAAGGACCAGATCCCATCATCTTAGCTGTGAAATAGGTAGATGAATAGTTCCCAAGGAAGAGTGGCAATAAAGAACTTGTGTCTTATGTGAGGAGGGATCGGTTAAAACTGAATTACACTTCATCATGGAGTCTCCTACCTATAAGGACATTCACAGTCAATTTGAAAGTGACCTAAAAGTGGACAGTCTATGTGAGCTATTTGTGGAAGGAAAGCTTCACAAGATGACACACGTTTTTATCATGATTCATGCCAAGAGGGTTGTTATAGAGAGAAGCTTGATTATATGATGTTTCTTTGATTGGATATATGGGTCCCTTAGACTGTTTTGGTCTCATGGATGTCATTAAAAATCCTTCACTTCACTTCACTTCAACGTGGATTTTTATCACTTTCTTGTTTATAGTGGTATCAAAGCAATTGAATTATTAAAACTCCATGTTTGAAATTTATGCATGGGGAAGTTTCACTCCATTGGTGTAGGAAGAAGTGCATGGAGGTGGAAAGTTTCAATTGTCTTTTTGACATTTTTCCCACGTACACATGATAGGAGGACCCGGTGGAAGCATGACAAGAGCCTGACGCCACCAAATGTAGCAGAAGCGTGATAGAGGAGGACCCCATGAAAATGACTTGCAACATTCTAGTGCACTCCATAGTGGTTAACATATTTTCTTGTTGATGCCACCGAGGTATATTTGAACCATTGATCGCTCACTACACAGATCACCCAAACTAACTTCTGGGGGCACCCCACCGCATAACCCTCGAACAATTAAGTGTCGCCAAGTTAGATTGTATTGGTAGGCACGCACGCAAAATGTGTGATGTTTAAACCTCATCTTCCACCTTCTTCTTGGTTGAAGCATCATGTTTGAATCAAACCCATGACCATATTCAACCACTCTCCTCTTTGATTTCATTTTTCAGAAGGGCGTCTTATGCAAATTTGCTTCACTTGAGCATCAAGCATTGAGGTACACTGTTTTTTATGCTCTGATTGTTGAACAATTACTTCTCTTGTTTCTTGTTGTTTGCAAAGAAGAGGCGAAAAGGGAATGAGCATAGGCATGTCTACCTTGGCTCAACCAATAAACACCATTGATGAGATTCAATGACAAAAGGAGCAGTGTGGAAATCTAGTTCCTTGTAATTGGATTTATTTTATGATTTTTTTTTTAAGTTTGTTACAAATAGTTTTCTATTACAAAATACTGAAGGGCTTATTTAATTTTGGTTACCTGATAATTCTTCAAACATGCAATCTTTGGTCTCTATTGTTGGATTTGTTCTCAACGGAAAGGAAAACTACCATTAGCGGTTTTGAAAAATTAAAATCACACTTATTGTTAACGATTTATGGAAAGACATATGTGAAGGAAAGAAAGCCAGAAATGGAGAAGAGGTTGAAGCCCAACAACCTAATGATGAAAACAAATCAAAATTTGGCACACTAAGGACAAGAAGGTATATTCTTTGATTTTTCCTTCAGTAACAAAAGAGGTAAGAAAACACATTCTTCCTAGTTCTGCATCATTTGCAGCACTAAGGAAGTTAAAAGAAAATTATGACACCCACTCAAAACTGGAGATCATTCAATTTTGATGAGATTATTTAATTTGGAATTAAATGATAATGATCCCATGAGGTTAGCATAAGGAATTAGAGTATTTTTTCATGATATTTGTTCCATTGGACTTAAAGTCGATCTACAACTCACTGCATTTATTAAGCATGTGTACCATGCCTATTCACACTACTTGGAATCTCTCTAAGATAGTGAAAAATTCAAAGATAAAGACTTTGAAAAGCTAGTAGGAAAAATTGCTGAGAGAGAGAAAGAATTTGGAAAGATAGAGCCACTCTCCAATCCCATTGTTGAGACTTTATGTCTTGCACAAAAGGAAGAAAAATATAAAGTAGACTCTACAAGAAATAACAAGATTAGCAGAGGTCATCGTAGAAGAAATTTTAGAGGCATGGGGGATAATAATAATCAAGGTGGTAGGAAACAAGGTGAAAATCAAAATAATTTTCAAAATGATAAAAAAAGTATCAAATGTTATAGATGTTGAAAAATTGGTCATATTGTTGTTAATTGTAGAACTCCTTAGGAGGTCACTGAAAGGAGAGAACAAATTAATGAAAAAAAAAACATCTGTGGATAAAGGAAAACCTTCTGAGTTTGCTCATTATATTGCCGCTAATTATAATTCCAGCATTAATGATGTTTATAGTACTAGATTTTCTTCATGGCAAGATAGTTGGATTTTGGATACAAGGGCCCCTTGTCATATGACCTTTAGGACAATTTTTTTGAAACATTTAATGATCAAATTGATGGAGTATTTTATTTTGCTGACAAATCACAAATTAAGCCTTCATGAATGGATATATTTGTTTGAAAATACCAGGACTAGCAAATTATGTTATGAATGATGTTTTTTATATTCTTCAGTTCTAAAGAAACTTAATGTCTCTTATACAAATCATATAACAGGGGAATTCAATACATATATTTGATGGAATTATTGAGATACATAAAGCATATGGTGAAGAAGTTGGCATGACTGGTGTTGAAGAAGATAAGCCTTTAAAACTGAATGACACATCATCTATTACATTAGATAATTTTGTTCATTTCAAACAGAAAAATGACGGTTTGTCTTCCATTTTATTACATCTAAATTTTGGTCATATCAATTATGATAGTATAAGAATTATGAGACAACAGGGAATTTAGGGGCTTCCAAAAATTCCAAGAAAACTTCCATGCAACAATTGTATTTTCAATAAGTATAGTAAATAGTCTTTTCAAAGTTCTACTTCTAGAGCTTCCAGAAAATTGGGTCTCATACATTCTAATCTATGTAGACCCATTTCTGTTGCAACTGCATATGGTAATAAATATATGGTGACCTTTATTGATGATTACTCAAGGATGTGTTCAGTTTATTTGTTAAAAGACAAATCACAAGCCTTTGAAAATTTGAAAGATTTTTGTTTAATGCTAAAAAATGAAACTTAGTTGGACATTGGTATACTAAGAACTAATAATGGTGGTGAATATAATTATCATGTATTTTAGAATTATTTAAAATACAATGTCATCAAACAACGAGAAATTATATCGTATAATCTACAACAAAATGGTGTTGTAGAATGTATGAACAAGACATTACTTAACATGGTTATATCAATGACACTTTTTAAAAATGTGAAATTAACATTCTGGGGAGAAACAGTACTTTGTGAAACCTACATTAGAAATGGTTGTCCTTCTTCTGTCATAAATAACAAGTCTCCTTGTGAAATGTGGTACAATAGACTTCCACCTGTTTAGCATTTCAAAATTTATGGATCTCCATGTTATGTTTTAATTAATACAAGAGAGAAATAAGCTGACTGTGAGAAGTAGAAAATGTATTTTTTGGGTATATTCTAATACTTCAAGAGCTTATAGGTTATATGATGAAGGCAACAAGAAATTTATTCTTTCAAAGAGATGCGATTTTTCTTGAGTCAAATAAGGATATTTCCATTGTTGACAAACAAATAGTGCATTTGGATAAATTTAAATCCAAAAAGTTGTATTTTTACTTTGATAATGATGTTCCACATACTAAAGGGGGGGGTTCCCATTCTAGATCAGTCTGTGGATTTTCTATCAGTTAATTCACCATCTTTAATGCTCACTGATGAAAATATTTATAATGAAGAAACAATAGTTTTTCTGCGGGGTTGGAAAGTGATCTTGAAGAGCCTGATCTTTACGATGAGCAACAACAACCATCACAACCACTTCTACACATATCAACATGTGTCAAAACATTTCTAAGAAAATATGATGAATATGAAACATGAAGCTCTTCTATACAAAATAGAGGAGAGAATGCCTCAAGTTTAGGTAACTATGAATTCAATTTTTCTACAATTAGTGGACCTAATTCTTTTGAAGAAGTTGTTGATTATTATGAGTGGAAAGATGCAATAAAAAGGGAATATGACACTCTCATTAAAAATGGCACTTTGAGATTAGTAGATCCTCCTGCTAACATCAAACATATTGGTTGTAAATGAGTGTATAAAATTAAATATGAAGCAAATGGTTCACTTGAAAAATACAAAGCTAGACTTGTACCAAAAGGATATGCTAAAATATGAGGTATCGATTACACAGAGACATCTGTTCCTATAGAAAAATGGGGCACTATTAGAACTTTGCTTTCTTTTGCAGCTCAAAAAGGATGGAAGATACATCATATGGATGTAAATACAACCTTTTTGAATTGTGATATGAAGGAGCATGTCTATATGTTTCAGCCAGATGGTTTTGCTTTTAAAGGTAAAGAACAAAAGGTATGCTAATTTTTAAAAGAATTGTATGGTATGAAACAAGCATCCCGTGCATGGTATGAGAAATTAACTAAACACATTCTCAAGTTACTTTATAAGTTTTTTAATCTAGATGATTCAACTCTTTTTGTCAAAAATTTTGGAAAATTAGTTATATATCTAGTTTTATATGTTGATGATTTGATGATTACATGGAATAATGAAAATTACATAGACTCTGTTAAAGAGGAGTTACAGAATGTTTTCGACATAACGTATTTGAGTTTGTTTCATTATTATTTATGAATTATAGTTGATCAAAAATCTAAGAATATATTCATTTCATAGAAAAAATATTGGACAACTATTGAACAAGTTTGGAATACAAGATTATAACTTAGTTTTTTCTCCAGTGGAATAGAATTTGAAGCTTACTTCGAATTAATTCATTATTTTTTAAGTTCAAACAAAGTATAAACACATTCTTGGAAGTTTAAATTTTCTGATCATCGCTCATGATGATATTATTTTTGTTGTACGGATACTTTCCAAGTTTATGCATCAGTTTTACGAAGGTCATTGGATTGCAACAAAATGAGTGTTGAAGTATTTAAAAGTCACACAATCATACGACATCAAATATTCCAAAGTTGCAGACTTCCATCTCACAGACTATTCTAATTTTGATTTTGATGGAGATAAAGAGAATGGAGTGTTTACATCTAGTTATTTGATGAACCTTGGATCAACAACCATCACCTAGAGATCACAAAATCAATCTATTCATGTTGATTCAACCATTGAATTTGAATATATTTTGGGAACTCAAGCTACAAAAGAAATAATTTGGCTTCGGAAAATACTTGAAGATTTCTAGGAGAAATAGACTCATTGACAACTCTTCTGCAATACAATTGGCAAGAATCCAAAGTTTCATGTTCAAATCAAAGACATCAACACCAAATATCATTTGATTCAACATTATGTAGAGGCCAAAATTATTCATTTGACACACTGTCCAACTTCAGAACAAATTACTGATATATTCACTAAAGCATTGGGGTGTGAAAAGTTTGAAAATTTTAGAATGTACTTGGCATGTCAAATGTCCCTTCAGATTAAAGGTGGGATTTTCAACTAATATTTTGGGATTATGTAAAATATTATGTATGTTAGATAATTTGTTTCTATTTTTATTATCGAGACCAACTGTCTCATCCCTGTATTATGTTACGATATATGTATTTTCTTAATTTCTTAATTAATCATCATTCTGGAGTTTTATCACTTATCTATTTAAAAATTAAAAACACTATATATATTATTATTTTAAAAATAATAATAATCTTATATAATAATTTATAATAATAATCTTATATAATAATTTATAAACTACACCGAATAAAATTAATTAAATACTAGTTGTGAGGGTTAGTTTAATTGATCTATAATGAAGAGTAAAATGTTAATTTAATTATCATCATTACTTCATGATTGATCTTACCAGTGAATCACAGTCACCAATAAAAAAAAATATAACTAATTAAATTGCAATTAAAAAAAAACAAACAAATAACTTTATCTTTACCAAACTATAACCAACCTAACCAATTTTATACTTCTTTATTTCTACCCACCTTTAAACAATAAAATAAAATATTATAAATTAAAAAATATATATATGTAAATATATAAAAATATAATATAATATAATATATAAATTAACCTATACATATTTCAAATAATATAAAAAACAGTTTTCTCATACTAACATAATATACCATTAACATTATTATAATTTCCCTACAACATAATATACCAGTAACATTATTATAGTTTCCTTCACATAAATTTATAATTTATAGACATGATATGATATAACATAACATTTACACCTATCATCGTGTCTTTTTCACATAAATCTATAAATATGGAAAGTTTAAATCCATAGGTATGGGAGATATTTAGAATTATGAATGTAGTTTATATATATATTAAAAGTATAAAATATAATCTAAAGAAAAATAAATAGTTTTTAAAATAACTGTCGAAAGTAAACTTTCAATTTTATTTATAGAGATAAAAATACACCTATCTTAAATGTAAATTATATATATATATATATATATATATATATATATATATATAATTATAATTATAATTTATGTCAAATAAAAATGTAATGTCGTCACCATAATATATATATATATAAATCTACATCCGCATACAAAGGAGTTAATGTACATTGTTGAGCTGGCCTACCGTACCATTTTAATTAGTTTTACGTAGCTCTAGATCTTACCATCCATACAGCTGCAATGGTTTCCTTATAAGCGGTTTTCGGTAAATGACTATGGTTTGTTTATTGGAGTGTGAACCATACTACTTTTAATTAATTTCTAACCGATGTCACGCTGCTTCCATCACGTGGCAAGCCATGCCAGATAGGTATGGTGTTAATTTCGTCCGCGCTATCCTGTACATGGCTTGGGTGGACCGTCCGGCCTCACCTGCTCCACTCGGGAACCCCACCCAGATCGACGATGCAGCTTACCTCTAGCGATCCGATGGTGGTGCCTGTCTCGGGGTTTTCCTCAACCTTGAATTGCTACGGGACTGTTCTCATTTGGCTATGCAGCCCTCCCGCGAAACCTGCTCTGATGCGGCCGTTGCATTTCACAACTCTGTTCTTAGGATATGGTGGAAAATTCCATGGATGGTGCCTGCTCGAGACCATCTTCATGGTCTGGCAGTGGTCTAGTTTGTTACAGGTAAACTGTTCTTCTTCTCTTTTTTTTCGTTGCCGGCTCATTCCTCATTTTTTTTTTTTTTGATTCCTTATTTCTTGCATCCAAAAACTCTCGACTCTACTCAATACACTAACTAGTCTCTTGTGGAATGGATTTTCTACACAGGTTATTGGGTTTGGCTTGGCTCGACTGGCTTGGGGCAATGACTTATCTACAGCGCTTGTTATGGGTAAGAGCTTACCCTGGCTGGGTATGAAAGCCTGAGGCGTGGATAAGGTCCTCCATAGCTATATGATGTTTTACTTCTTATTCAACTTCTCATTTTGGAAGAGGTTAGGGTTTTGAGGGTTTTACCAAGTTGTAATAATTATGGGCACATTGTGACCTCAAATTGGTAAATCTTTCCGAGCTTGCTTCTTCTCTTGAACTGAGAAGTTCTCTTGCTGTTCTGTTTCTGCGTCAATTGAGGATTTTCCAGATTTGAGACTGGTTGTAGCTCTGCTATTTGTTATGGTTGTTCTGCTATACATATTCTATGTTTTCTGGGTATTTTGGACTTTCGCTAGACTTTTGGAATAATAACTATGCTGTAGAGAAAACTTGATCCCTCATTTATTGAGTATGAGCAGTATGCCAGTATCAGTCCTGTGTTAAAGGAAAAATTTTGAAATAAATGACTGTAAATTCCTTTAAGATTTAATTGTCGCTTCGGCCATCTCCGGACTCTGTTCATTGGCTATGGCTTGAATGTTTGATATACAATTCCCCTTTCTCTACAATAGAGTTCTGGCTATAACTTACTTGTATGCGTATTTCTATTGCACATACGGGTTTATTACACAGAAGCTATATAAATTGTTTCCGCAATTTTCCTAATTCCCAACGAAAACTGTCTCTCTGTCGCTAAACCCCAGGGGTTTACTACCAGGAGGGTCTTCTTTCTCTCGAGGTGGTTTACAACCTACGGGCTTTGGCAATCGAGCCCCCTGCTCTCTAGGGCTTCTAGACTCAAAGACAAGTCGCAACCCTTCTTGCGTACCATAATTGGTTATCTACTGTGTACATGATTATTTTCTCGTGCTTGTTTCATGCATTCCAGATAATCTTTGATACTTGCTTAGAAGGAGGTTATTCCACATACCATAATGTGAATTCAAAAGCCAAACTAGGTTCTGTTTTTTTTTTCTCTTTTCCCTAAACCTCACAGTTTTGAAAATCACCATTAAAAGACACCGGGGAACAGGAATTTTGTTTCTTTTTTCTTTCCTTCTCATTGTCTTATCTTTTGGTGCTAGAACCCGAGGTTTTCAAGCCACTGGGAATAGTACTAGTTTAATTCAAGGCTCTATACACATCTATATATGGGTACATCGTTTATTTTCCTCACATTTGGTTTGTTAACGTACCCTTAGGTGGATGTCCACGTTTTCTACTTTCTCAGATTTTCAATTCATTTTTACACTATGTTTCTCGAAAACTAGTTGTTACATGACATAAACCTCTTCATGGAAAAATCATTTTAGCAGCCTTACCAAATACTATCGCTCATATCACCAACATATTCTAGTTGTAAAACAGAGAGAAGAAAACTATTTAACAGAGAAAGTTAACTATGAAGTTCTAGGGTAAGTTTCTTCCTCATTACATGTTGCCTCAGTTATCCATGCAACATTTTAAATAAATAAACGAAGAAACCACTGACCTCCCTATTTTCTTCCCTCTAGTTCCATTTCGCACTACAAAAAAAATAGAACTGCAACCTGTAGAAATAATCACTTTTTTTTTTAATTCAAGTTAGAATCACATACCTCGGTCGCTTCCTATAAGTACCCCTCCTCTTTCTATTTCTTGGTTAAGGCCACCACTGCTTTCTACAGCTAGTCTTCCACCCGACCTTGAGACTGTCTTCCGAGACCCGTCTCCCCCCTAGCTTGCTCAAAGACTACCATCTTTGCTAGTTGCATGCGCTTTGCACGCTTACCATCTGATCCTCACCATACATGGTAAGACCCCTTCCCTTCTCGCACTGCTTGTCTTCTACAGCGCAGTTCACTTTTTTCCCTCCTCCTTTTCCTGGAAATCATTCCACGGTTGAGGGAAAGGGTGGTTAGGGTTTGCAACTATTTGTTTTAATCCATAGCTTAACATCCCTCCATAGAAGTTACATGATATCCTTGTTACTACGAAATCATTTTTTTTTTAATTTCCATTTACTGAAAAAATGTATAAGTTTATACAACAGATAATGTTATTTTCTTTTAACTGTGGTAAATAAAAAATTTACAATAATCTACGGATATGACATCTCCCCCTCCTGAAATTAGACATCGTCCTGATGTCTTTCAGTTATAAACAACCCTGGGTAAGCCTACTTCATGAGTTCTTCATCTTCCCAAGTGGCCTAATTAGGCCCAAAGTGCTGCCTACACTTTAACTTGGGTAATATCCCGCTTCCGCAGCATGACTTCTCTCCGGTCTAGGATGCTCAGTGGTTCGACTCGGATTTCTCCTTTTGGTTCTACCTGCAACATGCAGCACCCTGAGTTAGTTTTCCTTTAAAAGAAATCATTTGGATTGATTTACTAGAAAGAATTCTCACCTGAATATCCTACCAATTAATCACATGTTTAGGATCATAAACATATTTTTTTTAACATGGAAACATGAAGGACATTGTGGACTCATATGTGACTAGGCAGAGCAAGCTGGTAAGCCACTCGCCCAATCCTTGCTAAGATCTAGAAGGGTCCACAATATTGAGGTGCCAACTTAGCGCACCCAACCCATTGTAACGTGCTCTTTTTTTCTCGAATTCTCACATACACATGGTCACCAACCTGATACTCCTTAAACCTCCTTTTCCGATCAACGAAGTTTTTTTGCCTATCCTAAGCAGCCTTTAGATTAGAATGCACCTTTTTAACCAATTCCTCCATCTTCTTAATCATTTCAGGACCTAACATTAATCTGCCTTCCGGTCCACTCCAACTTGAGGGGGTATGGCACTTCTGCCCATACAGCACCTCAAAAGGGCTCATCTGCAATGATGTGTGGTAGCCATTATTGTATGCAAACTCAACCAAGTGAAGATAGTCCTCCCACTTGGTTGGTTGTTGCATCACATACGCCCTTAACATATCTTCCACCACCTGATTCACCCGTTCAGTTTGCCCATTAGTTTGAGGGTGATATGCCGTACTAAAGTTCAGCTGAGTTCCCAATTCTTCAAACAATGTTTTCCAAAAGACCGATGTAAATTTTACATCCCGGTCTGAAATTATTGTCTTTGGTAACCCATGCAGCTTAAATATGTTTTGCATGAACACATGGGCGATCTACACCGCTCTGTATGTAGATTGCACCAGTATAAAATGTGTTGACCTAGTTAGCTTGTCCACAACCACCATGACGGAGTCATTATTTTTCTTTGGCTTAGGTAGACCTATTATAAAGTCCATAGAGATGGTTTCCCATTTCCATTCTGGAATGGGTAATGGTTGTAATAAACCCGTAGGATGCTGGTGTTTTGCTTTAATTTGTTGACGCTCAAGACATCGAGCCAAGTACCCAGCCACATCTTTCTTCATGCCCAGCCAATAATATTCTTTCTGGAGTGCGGTGATCATCTTTTGATATCTTGGGTGTCCGGCATAATGACTCTTATGATACTCATCCAATATCAAATTTTTAATATTGTTCTGTTTGGGTAAGTATAACTTTCCTTTATAATACAACATTCCAGCGGCATCCAAAGCATAATCTGGATATTTTTCCTTGTTGTTTGGTAGCTATACTTGCTATTTTATTTGCTGATAAACAACATCTTGTTCGGCTACCTTTATAATCATTTCCCCAAAGGGGCTTTTCCCTTCACTGTAAGAAATTTCATATAGTCAATGCAACTTTCGACTCAGAGCATCCGCCACTTGGTTCTCCTTCCCTTTTAAGTGCTTGATCTCAAAATCAAAACCGCTTAGGAAGTCCACTCACCGTGCTTGCCTTGCATTCAGAGTGGGTTGGCTAAAATAATTTGTCAGGCTATGGTGGTCTGTCAATAATAGAAATTTCCTTCCCACTAGATAATGTCGCCACATCTTCAGGGCCTGAATCATAGCTACGAACTCTAGATCATAAGCAGAATATTTCTTCTCATGCTCTTTCAACTTCCTTGATTCATAGGCTACCACTTTTCCTTCCTGCATTAGCACACCTCCCAATCCTTCTTTACTTTCATCAGTACACACTACGTAATCTTTGCTGGGAATGGCTATACTTTGGATAGGTGCTCTGGTGAGTAAATATTTGAGTTGTTCAAAACTTTTTTGACATTCAGGGGTCCACCTGAAAATTCTTCCTTTTTTGTGCAAGGATGTGATTGGGTAAGCCACTTTTGAATTTCCCTCTACAAACCATCTATAATAGCCTGCCAATCCTATGAAAGATCGGATTTCTGCCACATCTTTGGGTAATGGCCATTCCATAATGGTCCTTATATTTTTAGGATCCACGGAAATTCCATCCTTAGTGATGATATGGCCCAAGTACTGTATCTTCTCCTTGAAAAAATCACATTTACTAAGCTTAGTGTACAATTGGTGCTCCTGGAGGGTTTGCAATACTAACCTGAGATGCTGCTAATGCTCCTCCATAGTCCGAGAGTAAATCAATATATCATCAATAAAGATTAGCACAAATTTATCCAGATACCGATGAAACACATTGTTCATCAGGCACATAGAGGTGGTGGGGGTGTTGGTCAACCCGAAGGGCAACACCACAAACTCATAGTGGCCATACCGAGTTCTAATCCGGATCTGGTGATACCCTGACTCAGGCTAATGTTTGCCCAGTGGGCTAATTTTCCATGATTTTTCCACAAAAAAGATTCGCCAATTTCCAATTTTATAAAAGACGATTCGCCCAAATTTTAGAATATAAAATTATTTTACCTTAAAAATCACCAACATTATATAGAGACTATATATAAAATAATTATAAATTTGATTAATTTTACAAATATATCAATAAACATTTATAATTTGCATATTAGGAATTAGTGAGATTCGCCAATGTTTTAAACTTCAAGAAAATTTTCCATCCTTAAAATTTTCCTTGCCTGACTGCAAATCAATATTGGAGAAAATTGTTGCCCCTCTCACTTGGTCAAACAATTCGTTAATGTGTGGTAGGGGGTACTTATTTTTTATTGTCAATTTGTTTAACAGACGATAATCCAGGGACATGCAGAGAGTCCCATCCTTTTTCTTATCAAATAATACCGGGGCTCCACAAGGGTACATGCTGGGGCGAATGTACTTTTTGTCCAACAGCTCCTGTAATTGCATCTTCAGCTCTGTCAATTCTGGTACGTTCATTTCGTAGGGTGCTCACGAAACTGGGGCTGCTCCTATCACCAATTCAATGGTAAAATCTATGTCCCTTTTGGGTGGTAGCCCGGGAATCTCTTCCGAGAACACATCAACAAATTCTTGTATCACAGGAATATTTTCCAATGTAGCTATTTTATTTTTTGAATCAACGTACCCCACTTGGATGGCATAAATTCTGACATCCTTTTCTGATGCACTTGGCTAACTGTGATGCAGTTATGGGCTAAATTTGTACTGGCCGCTTAATCCTCTACATCTCTTGTTTTATTCCAAACTCATCCTTATAACTGATAGTCTTGGTTTTACAATTAATTATGGACTAGTGTTTTTCTAACCAGTCCATACCAATCAATATGTTGTATGAGCCAAGGGGAAGCACATTTAAATCTGTTGTCACTGATTGTCCTGCTATTTTTAAAGGGCAGTTTTTGACCTTAGCCACTACCCACCTTTTTGCTCCTGTTGCCAACTGAACTAGCTAGGGGTCCTTAAACTTAGCAGCTTGCAACTTACAGTGCTCCATAATTCTAGGAAAAATATAACTTAACGTTGCACCAGGGTCAATTAAAACAGTTACAGCAAGTTCTAAGAGTTTACCTTTGAATTCCACCATGGTCGGCTGGTACTTCACTTGGAAATCTTCCAGAGTGGCATTAATCTTTGGTAGACTCCTTCCTACATTGCTAACTGTAGAGGCTTCATAGACTTGGGAAACTTGTTCAGCTCCCTTACGCTGAGGGCAGTTTTTCACATAATGTGGGCCACCACAGCCCCAACATTGCACTAGCGGCCTTGCTATCCCTTCGTTGTCTACTTTTCTGGATTGATCATTAGTCCTAGACTCATTTGGGGGCTTTAATCAGAGCGAATTATTTTGTGAGTTTCTGCTGATTTTCCCTTTAGTGAATCCTTTATTACCTCCACCAAGGTTATCTTTAGTACCACCAGCCAGCTTGCTGCTTCTATTATCGACCCATTTCTTACCCAAAAGCTCTCCCTTTTGCTTGCTCTACCAGTAGAAAATTTGGGCTTTGCGTATAGCTTCGTCCATAGCCTTTGGGTTGTGAAATTCAATTCGTTCCGTCATACTTATGAGTAGGCTGCTAACAAACCTCTGTACTTTAGCTTTCTCTTCCCGGATATAGGGCACATAATGAAGTAGGGAAGTAAAATGAGTAATAAATTCATCCATAGTTTTCTACCCCAAATGGAGGTCATGAAATTCCCTTGCCTTCTCGTCATAGAAGTGCTCAGTCAGGTACCTTTCCTTAAAGTATCTTTGAAATTTCTCCCAAGTGACATTTTGTTCACTTACTCCTTTTACCATCTTAACCTCCTCCCACCACAGGGTGGCCTTTCCCTGTAATTGAAAGATAGCCAACTGTGCCTTAAGATTATGGTCGTATTCGTATAGCTGGAAATATTTGTTCATATTAATCAACCAGGCCTTAGCAGCTTCAGCTTGTTCTCCGTCAAAGCGTGGCGGCTTGATTTTATTGAACTCCCCTTGCAACTCTATCCGTTGTCGTTTGGATGTCTGCTGTTCGGAAACATTATCTGAGCGTTCCTCCTCCCTTCCCTCTAACTCTTCGGGATTGGTGGGGTGATTCTACTCTCCTGACATTCTTTGTTGCTCAGTGCTGGGATTCGGTGGCTGCTGGTTCTATCTGTCGGATAGGCTTTTTATAATCCTCTCCTGTTCCATAGTTAACCTTGCATTATCTTCCCGTAATCAGGCCATTTCATTCTTCAGCTCCTGTACTATCTCCAAAATTTCCAAATTGGTATTGCGCGCCTCCTCACCCAGTTGTACCCATAATTCAGGACTGTTCCCAGGACCCGCTGCAGGTCCCTGGCCCACCACAAACCTGTGTGACACACTGTCTATTCTCCTCATGTTGTCAATCCTATACTTCCATGTACTTACCACAAAACAAGCAATAGTAGATGGTTATCACATTAGTTGTTTCTTTTACTCATTAGAGAGATGAAATAAATTGTAAACATACAATTTGTTGACTATTTTTTTTCTCCGGTGCCCAAAGGCCACAATTTTGCAACTTGGCTCTGATACCACTTGTGATGTCGCCAACATAATAACCATAGAAAAAATAAAAAATTATTTAAATCTACATCCAGATACAAAGGAGTTAATGCACATTGTTGAGTTGTCCTACTGTACCCTTTTATTTAGTTTTATGCAGCTCTAGATCTTACCATCCATACAGCTACAATGGTTTCCTTATGAGCAGTTTTCGGTAAATGATTATGGTTTGTTTATTCAAGTGTGAACCATATTGCTTTTAATTAATTTCTAACCGATGTCACGCTGCTTCCGTCACGTGGCAAGCCATGCCAGATAGGTATGGAGTTAATTTTGTCTGCGCTGTCCTGTACATGGCTTGGGTGGACCGTCCGGCCTCACCTGCTCCACTCGGGAACCCCACCCAAATCAATGATGTAGCTTACCTCTAGCGATACGGCGGTGGCACCTGTCTCGGGGTTTTCCTCAACCTTGAATTTCTATGGGACTGTTCTCATTTGGCTATGTAGCCCTCCCGCGAAACTTGCTCTGATGCGGCCGTTGCATTTCACAACTCTGTTCTTAGGATATGGTGGAAAATTCCATGGATGGTGCCTGCCCAAGACCATCTTCGTGGTCTAGCAGTGATCTAGTTTGTTACAGGTAAAATGTTCTTCTTCTTCTTCTTTTTCTTGTTGCCAGCTCATTCCTCATTTGATTTTTTGTTTTGATTCTTTATTTCCTGCATCTGAAAATTCTCGATTCTACTCGATACACTAACGAGTCTCTTGTCGAATGGATTTTCTGCACAGGTTATTGGGTTTGGCTTGGCTCGACTGGCTTGGGGGAGTGACTTATCTACAACGCCTATTACGGGTAAGAGCTTACCCTGGCTGGATATGAAAGCCTGAGGCGTGGATAAGGTCCTCCACAGCTATATGATGTTTTGCTTCTTGTTCAGCTTCTCATTTTGGAAGAGGTTATGGTTTTGAGGGTTTTACCCAGTTGTAATAATTATGGGCACGTTGTGACCTCAAATTGGTAAATCTTTTTTGAGCTTGCTTCGGCTCTTGAACTGAGAAGTTCTCTTGCTGTTCTGTTTCTACATCAATTGATGATTTTCCAGATTTGAGACTGGTTGTAGCTCTGCTATTTTTTATGGTTTTATGCTATACATATTCTATGTTTCCTGGGTATTTTGGACTTTCGTTAGACTTTTGGAATAATAACTATGTTGTAGAGGAAACTTGCTCCCTCGTTTATTTCGTATGAGTAGTATGCCACTATCAGTCCTGTGTTAAAGGAAAATTTGTGAAATGAATGGCTGTAAATTCCTTTAAGATTGAATTGTGGCTCCGGCCATCTCCAGACTCTGTTCATTGGCTATGGCTTGAATATTTGATATACAGTTCCCCTTTGTCTGCCATAGAGTTCTGGCTATAACTTACTTGTATGCATATTTCTATTGAACATACGGGTTTATTACACATAAGCTATATAAATTGTTTCCACAGTTTTCCTAATTCCCAATGGAAACTGTCTCTCTGTCGCTAAACCCCAGGGGTTTACTACCAGAAGGCTCTTCCTTCTCTCGAGGTGGTTTACAACCTACAAGCTTTGGCAATCGAGCCCCCTGCTCTCCGGGGCTTCTAGACTCAAAGACAACTCGCAACCCTTCTTGCGTACCCTGACTGGTTATCTACCATGTACATGATTATTTTCTCGTGCTTGTTTCATGCATTCCAGATAGTCTTTGATACTTGCTTAGAAGGAGGTTATTCCACATACCATAATGTGAATTCAAAAGCTGAACTGGGTTCTATTTTTTTTCTCTTTTGCATAAACATCACAGTTTTGAAAATCACCATTAAAAGACATCGGGGAATAGGAATTTTGTTTCTTTTTTTTCTCTCCTTCTCATTGTCCTATATTTTTGCGCTAGAACCCAACATTTTCAAGCCACTGGGAATAGTACTGGTTTAATTCAAGGCTCTACACACATCTATATATGGGTACAACATTTGTTTTCCTCACATTTGGTTTGTTAACGTACCCTTAGGCGGCTGTCCACGTTTTCTACTGTCTTTCTCAGGTTTTCAATTCATTTTTACACTTTGTTTCTCACAAACTAGTTGTTACATGAGGTAAACCTCTTCATGGAAAAATCATTTTGGCAGCCTTACCAAATACTATTGCTCATATCACTAGAATATTCTAGTTGTAAAACTGAGAGAAGAAAACTATTTAACAGAGAAAGTTAACTATGGAGTTCTGGGTTAAGTCTCTTCCTAGTTACATGCTGCCTCAGTTATCCATGCAACATTTTAAATAAATAAAGGAAGAAACTACTGACCTCCCTATTTTCTTCCTTCTAGTTCCATTTCGCACTACAAAAAAAAAAGAACTACAACCTGTAGAAATAATCACTTTTTTTTAATTCAAGTTAGAATCACATACCTGAGTGGCTTCTTGTAAGTACTCCTCCTCTTTTTGTTTCCTGGTTAAGGCTACCACTGCTTTTTGCAGCTATTCTTCCACTCGACCTTGAGATTGTCTTTCGAGACCAGTCTCCCCCCTAGCTTGCTCAAAGACTACCGTCTTTGCTAGTTGCACGTGCTCTATGCACGTAGCATCTGATCCTCACCAGACATGGTAAGACCCCTTCCCTTCTCCTACTGCCTATCCTCTACACTACAGTTCCTTTCTTTCCCTCCTCCTTTTCCTAGAAACCATTCCACGGTTGTGGGAAAGGGCAGTTAGGGTTTCCAACTATTTTTTTTAATCCATAGCTTAACTTCCCTCCACAGAAGTTACATGGTATCCCTGTTACTAGGAAATGATTTTTTTTTTTTTAATTTCCATTTACTGAAGAAAAAAAAAATGTAAGTTTATACAATAGATAATGTTCTTTTCTTTTAACTGTGGTAAATAAAGTATTTACAATAATATGGGGATATGGCATCTCCCCCTCCTGAAATTAGACATCTTCCAGATGTCTTTCGGATATAAACAGCCCTAGGTAGGCCTGCTTCATGAGTTCTTCATCTTCCCAAGTGGCCTCATTAGGCCTAAAGTGTTGCCACCGCACTTTAACTTGAGTAATATCCCGCTTCTGCAGCATGACTTCTCTCCTGTCTAGGATGCTCAGCGGTTTGACTCAGATTTCTCCTTCTGGTTCTACCTGCAACATGCAACACCCTGAGTAAGTTTTCCTTTAAAAGAAAGCATTTGGATTGATCTACCAGAGAGAATTCTCACATGAATATCCTGCCAATTAATCACATGTTTAGGATCATAAACATATTTTTTTAACACAGAAACATGAAAGACATTGTGGACTCATATGTGACTAGGCAGAGCGAGCTGGTAAGCCACCGGCCCAATCCTTGCCAAGATCTGGAAGGGTCCACAATATCGAGGTGCCAACTTAGCACACCCAATCCACTGTAACATGCTCTTTTTTGCTTGAATTCTCACATACACATGGTCACCGACCTGATACTCCTTAAACCTCCTTTTCCGGTCAGCGAAGTTCTTTTGCCTATCCTGAGCTGCCTTCAGATTAGAACGCACCTTTTTAACCAATTCCTCCATCTCCTTGAGCATTTCAGGACCTAACATCAATCTGTCTTCCGGTCCACTCCAGCTTGAGGGGGTGCGGCACTTCCGCCCATACAACACCTCAAAAGGGCTCATCTGCAATGATGTGTGGTAGCCATTATTGTATGCAAACTCAACCAAGTGAAGATAGTCCTCCCACTTGGTTGGTTGCTGCATCACATACGCCCTTAACATATCTTCCACCACCTAATTCACCCGTTCAATTTGCTCGTCAGTTTGAGGGTGATATGCCGTACTAAAGTTTAGCTAAGTTCCCAATTCTTCAAACAATATTTTCCAAAAGACCGATGTAAATTTTACATCTCAGTCTAAAATTATTATCTTTGGTAAACCATGCAGCTTAAATATGTTTTGCATTAACACATGGGTGATCTGCACCGCTCTGTATGTAGATTGCACCGGTATAAAATGTGCTAACTTACTTAGCTTGTCCACAACCACCATGATGGAGTCATTATTTTTCTTTGACTTAGGCAGACCTGTTATAAAGTCCATAGAGATGGTTTCCCATTTCCATTCTGAAATGGGTAATGGTTGTAATAAACCCACAGGACGCTGGTGTTCTGATTTAATTTGCTGACACTCAAGACATCGAGCCAAGTACCCAGCCACATCTTTCTTCATGCCTAGCCAATAATATTCTTTCTGGAGTGCGGTGATCATCTTTCGATATCCTGGGTGTCTGGCATAATGGCTCTTATGATACTCATCTAATATCAAATTTTTAATATTGTTCTGATTGGGTACGTATAGCCTTCCTTTATAATACAACATTCCAGCAGCATCCAAAGCATAATCTGGTTGTTTTTCCTTGCTGTTTGGTAGTTGTATTTGTTGATAAACAACATCTTATTTGGCTGCCTTTTTAATCATTTCCCTGAAGGGCATTTTCCCTTCACTGTAAGAAATCTCATATAGGCAATGCAACTTCCGACTCAGAGCATCCGCCACCCGGTTCTCCTTCCCTTTTAAGTGCTTGATCTCAAAATCAAAACCGCTTAGGATGTCCACCCACTGTTCTTGCCTTGCATTCAGAGTGGGTTGGCTAAAATAACTTTTCAGGGTGTGGTGGTCTGTCAATATTAGAAATTTCCTTCCCACTAGATAATGTCGCCACATCTTCAGGGCGTGAATCACAGCTGCCAACTCTAGATCATAAGCAGAATATTTCTGCTCATGCTCTTTCAACTTCCTTGATTCGTAGGCTACCACTTTTCCTTCCTGCATTAGCACACCTCCCAATCCTTCTTTACTTGCATCAGTACACACAACGTAATCTTTGCTAGGATTGGCTATACTTAGGATAGGTGCTCTGGTGAGTAAATATTTGAGTTGTTCAAAACTCTTTTGACATTTAGGGTTCCACCTGAAAGTTCTTCCCTTTTTCTGCAAGGATGTGATTGGGTAAACCACTTTTTAAAATCCATCTACAAACCGTCTATAATAGCCCGCCAATCCCATGAAAGATCGTATGTCTACCACATCTTTGGGTACTGGCCATTCCATAATGGTCCTTATCCTTTTAGGATCCACGGAAATTCCATCCTTAGTGATGATATGGCCAAAGTACTGTATCTGCTCCCTGAAAATTTCACATTTACTAAACATAGCGTACAATTGGTGCTCTCGGAGGGTTTGCAATACTAACCTGAGATGCTCTTCCATAGTCTAAGAGTAAATCAATATATCGTTAATAAAGATCAGCACAATTTTAACCAGATACCGATGAAACACATTGTTCATCAGGCACATAAAGGTGGCGGGGGCATTGGTCAACCCGAAGGGTAACACCACAAACTCATAGTGGTCATACTGAGTTCTAAAAGCTCTCTTAGCTATGTCTTCCTCTCTAATCTAAATCTGGTGATACCTTGACCGCAAATCAATCTTAGAGAAAACTGTTGCCCCTCTCACTTGGTCAAACAGTTCATCAATGTGGGGTAGGGTGTAGTTATTTTTAATTGTCAATTTGTTTAACTGATGGTATTCCATATACATGCAGAGATTCCCATCCTTTTTCTTAACAAATAATATCGTGGCTCCCCAAGGGGAAACACTGGGGTGAATGTACTTTTTGTCCAACAGCTCCTGTAATTGCATCTTCATCTCTGTCAATTCTGGTACGCTGATTCTGTAGGGTGCTCGAGAGACTAGGGTTGCTCCTGGCACCAATTCGATGGTAAAATCTATGCCCCTTTTGGGTGGCAACCCGAGAATCTCTTCCGGGAACACATCGGCAAATTCTTGTATCACAGGAATATTTTCCAATGTGGCTATTTTATTTTTTGAATTAGCGTACCCCACTTGGATGGCATAAATTCTAACATCCTTTTCTAATGCACTTGGCTAATTGTGAGGCAGTTATGGACTGAATCTGTATTGGCCACTTAATCCCCTGCATCTCTTTTTTTATTCCAAACTCATCCTTATAACTGATAGTATTGGTTTTACAATTAATTATGGACCAGTGTTTTTCTAACCAATCCATACCGATCAATATCTCGTATGAGCTAAGGGGAAGCACATTTAAATCTATTGTGACTGACTATCCTGCTATTTTTAAAGAGCTGTTTTTGACCTTAGCCACTACCCACCATTTTGCCCCTGTTGCCAACTGAACTAGCGAAGGGTCCTTAAAATTAACAGGTTGCAACTTATAGTGCTCCATAATTCTAGGACTAATATAGCTTAATGTTGCACCAAGGTAAATTAAAATAGTTACAGCAAGGTCTAAGAGTTTACCTTCAAATTCCACCATGGTGAGCTGGTACTCTGCCTGGCGATCTTCCAGAGCGGCATTAAACTTTGGCAGACTCCTTCCTACATTGCCAACTGTAGAGGCTTCATAGACCTGGGAAACCTGTTTGGCTCCCTTATGATGAGGGTATTTTTTCACATAATGGGGGCCACCACAGCCCTAACATTGCACTGGGGGCCTTGTTGTCCCCTCATTGTCTACTTATCTGGATTGATCATTAGTTTTGCACTCATTGTGGGGCTCTAATCGGAGCGAATTCTTTTGTGAGTTTTTGCTGGTTTGACCTTTAGCGAATCCTTTGTTACCTCCACCACGGTTACCTTTAGTACCACCAGCCAGCTTGTTGCTTCTCTTATCGACCCATTTCTTACCCAAAAGCTCTCCCTTTTGCTTGCTCTGCTGGTAGCAAATTCAGGCTTTGCGTATAGCTTCGTCCATAGTCTTTGGGTTGTCAAATTCAATTCATTCCCTCATACTTACGGGTAGGCTATTAACAAACCTCTATACTTTAGCCTTCTCTTCCCGGATATAGGGCACATAGCAGAGTAGGGAAGTAAAACGAATAATAAATTCATTCATAGCTTGCAGTCGCAAACACAGGTCATGAAATTCCCTTGCCTTCTCCTCATAGAAACGCTCAGTCAGGTACCTTTCCTTAAAGTATCTTTGAAATTTCTCCCAAGTGACATTCTGTTCACTTACTCCTTTTACCATCTTAACCTCCTCCCACCACAAGGTGGCCTTTCCCTGTAATTGAAGGATGGCCAACTGTGCCTTAAGATTATGGCCATATTCGTATAGTTGGAAATATTTGTTCATATTAATCAACCAGACCTCAGTGGCTTCCTCCTCTTCTCCATCAAAGTGTGGTGGCTTGATTTTACAGAATTCCCCTTGCAACTCTATCCGTTGTCGTTTGGACGTCTGTTGTTCGGAAACATTATCCAAGCATTCCTCCTCCCTTCCCTCTGACTCTTCGGGATCGGTGGGGTGATTCTGCTCTCCCAACATTCTTTGTTGCACAGTGCTGGGATTTGGTGGCTGCTGGTTCTATCTTTCAGATAGGCTTTTTATAATCCTCTCATGTTCCATAGTTAACCTTGAATTATCTTCCCGTAATTGGGCCATTTGATTCTTCAGCTCCTGTACTGTCTCCAAAATGGCCAAATTGGTATTGCGCACCTCCTCACCCAGTTGTACCCATAATTCAGGGCTGTTCCCAGGAACCGCTGCAGGTCCCTAGCCCGCCACAAGCCTGTGTGACGAATTGTCTATTCTCCTCATGTTTTCAATCCTCTGCTTCCCTGTACTTACCACAAAACAAGCGACAGTACATGGTTATCACATTAGTTGTTTCTTTTACTCATTAGAGAGATGAAATAAATTATAAATATACAGTTTGTTGACTGTTCTTTTTTTTCTCCAGTGCCAAGAGGCCACAATTTTGCAAATTGGCTCTGATACCACTTGTAATCTCACCACCATAAAATCCATAAAAAACATTAAATCTATATCCGCATACAAAGGAGTTAATGTACATTATTGAGCTGGCCTATCATACGATTTTATTTAGTTTTATGTAGCTCTAGATCTTACCATCCATACAGCTACAATGGTTTCCTTATAAGCAGTTTTCGGTAAATGACTATGGTTTGTTTATCGGAGTTTGAACCATAGTGCTTTTAATTAATTTCTAACCGATGTCACGATGCTTTCGTCATGTGGCAAGCCATGACAGATAGGTATGGAGTTAATTTCGTCTGCGCTATCCTATACATGGCTTGGGTAGACTGTCCAGCCTCACCTGCTCCACTCAGGAACCCCACCCAGATCGACAATGTAGCTTACCTCTAGCGATCTAGTGGTGGTGCCTGTCTCGGGGTTTTCCTCAACCTTGAATTGCTACGGGACTGTTCTCATTTGGCTATGCAACCCTCCCGCAAAACTTGCTTTGATGCGGCTGTTTCATTTCACAACTCTGTTCTTAGGATATGGTGGAAACTTCCATGGATGGTTCCTGCTCGAGACCATCTTCATAGTCTGGCAGTGTTCTAGTTTGTTACAGTTAAATTGTTCTTCTTCTTTTTTTTCGTTGCCGGCTCATTCATCATTTTTTTTTTTTATTCCATATTTCCTGCATCTGAAAACTTTCGATTCTACTCGATACACTAACCAGTCTCTTGTGGAATGGATTTTCTGCACAAGTTATTGGGTTTGGCTTGGCTCGACTGGCTTGGGGCAGTGACTTATCTACAATGCCTGTTACAGGTAAGAGCTTACCTTGGCTGGATATGAAGGCCTGAGGTGTGGATAAGGTCCTCCACAGCTATATGATGTTTTGCTTCTTGTTCAGCTTCTCATTTTGGAAGAGGTTAGCATTTTTAGGGTTTTACCGAGTTGTAATAATTATGGGCATGTTGTGACCTCAAATTGGTAAATCTTTCTGAGGATTGTTGTTCTGTTTTTGCGTCAATTGAGGATTTTCTAGATTTGAGACTGGCTGTAGCTCTGCTATTTGTTATGGTTGTTCTGCTATACATATTCTACGTTATTTTGGACTTTCGTTAGACTTTTGGAATAATAACTATGCCGTAGAGAAAACTTGATCCCTCGTTTATTTGGTATGAGCGGTATTTTCGTATCAGTCCTGTGTTAAGGGAAAATTTGTGAAATAAATGGCTGTAAATTCCTTTAAGATTGAATTGTGGCTCTGGCCATCTCTGGACTCTGTTCATTGGCTATGGCTTGAATGTTTGATATACAGTTCCCCTTTGTCTGCAATAGAGTTCTGGCTATAACTTACTTGTATGCATATTTCTATTGAACATACAGGTTTATTGCACAGAAGCTATATAAATTGTTTCCGCACTTTTCCTAATTCCTAATGGAAACTATCTCTCTGTTGCTAAACCCTAGGGGTTTACTACCAGGACGGTCTTCTTTCTCTCAAGGTGGTTTACAACCTATGGTATTTGGCAATCAAGCCCCCTGCTCTCAGGGGCTTCTAGACTCAAAGACAACTTGCAACCCTTCTTGCGTACCCTGACTCGTTATCTACCGTGTACATGTATTATTTTCTCGTGCTTGTTTCATGCATTCTAGATAATCTTTGATACTTGCTTAGAAGGAGGTTATTGCACATACCGTAATGTGAATTCAAAAGCCGAATTGGGTTCTATTTTTTTCTTTTTCTTTTGCATAAACCTCACAGTTTTGAAGATCACCATTAAAAGACACCGGGGAACAGGAATATTTTTTCTTTTTTTTCTTTCCTTCTCATTGTCCTATCTTTCTGCGCTAGAACCCAACGTTTTCAAGCCACTGGGAATAGTACTGGTTTAATTCAAGGCTCTACACACATCTATATGCAGGTACGACATTTGTTTTCCTCACATTCGGTTTGTTAACGTACCCTTAGGCGGTTGTCCATGTTTTGTATTGTCTTTCTCAAGTTTTCAATTCATTTTTACACTCTGTTTCTTGGAAACTGGTTGTTACATGAGGTAAGCCTCTTCATAGCAAAATCATTTTGGTAGCCTTACCAAATACTATCGCTCATATCACCAGCATATTCCAGTTGTAAAACTGAGAGAAGAAAACTATTTAACAGAGAAAGTTAACTATGTAGTTCTGGGTTATGTTTCTTCTTCATTACATGCTGCCTCAGTTATCCATGCAACATTTTAAATAAATAAAGGAAGAAACTACTGACCTCCCTATTTTCTTCCCTCTGGTTCCATTTCGCAGTACAAGAAAAATAGAACTGCAACCTGTAGAAATAGTCACTTTTTTTTTTAATTCAAGTTAGAATCACATAAGTGGGTCGCTTCCTATAAGTACTCCTCCTCTTTCTGTTTCCTGGTTAAGGCCACCACTGCTTTCTGCAGCTAGTCTTCCACCCGACCTTGAGACTGTCTTTCGAGACTAGTCTCCCCCCTAGTTTGCTCAAAGACTACCGTCTTTGCTAGTTGCACGCGCTCTGCGCCCTTACCATCTGATCCTCACCAGACATGGTAAGACCCCTTCCCTTCTCCTACTGCCTGTCCTCTACAGCGCAGTTCCCTTTTTTCCCTCCTCCTTTTCCTGGAAACCATTCCACGGTTGAGGGAAAGGGCGGTTAGGGTTTGCAACAGTTTTTTTAATCCATAGCTTAAATTCCCTCCATAGAAGTTACATGATATCCCTATTACTAGGAAATCATTTTTTCTTTTTAATTTCCATTTACTAAAAAAAAAATATAAGTTTATACAACAGATAATGAAATATTTACAATAATCTGGGGATATGACATCAAACTTGTACAATCAAATTTCTTTGATATAGAAAAGTTTTAAAATATAGATAAAATAAAATAAAATTAGTAAGTTTGGTAATTTTATTGATATTACAAAAATTACATATTATTAGAGATGTTGTTTGTCTTTCATCTGTCACAAGGGAAATTAGACCAAAGATATAATAGTGTCAAAGACACTATCCAAAATTTGACAAAAGACATAATAGTGTCAAGTCACTATCCAAGTGTTGACAATGTAAAACACACTCAATACACATTGGGTTTGACAAAAAAATGTTTCCCCATAAACCAACAATATAACCAAAAATCACACCAGGAAACTAAAAATCCAACTAGGAAACCAAAAATAAAACTCGATAGCCCATGAACAAGAGTATATGTCCCTAAAAAACCTAGCTTGCAAAAGCAAAAAAGACAACATAAACATAATCATCAAGGAAAATATTAAAAAAAAAAAAAAATTAATAAAAAAATTGGAAAAGAAAAACAAATTTAAAATAATTTAACATTTACAATTTTATGAAAAGTTATACTAGCCAATTCATAAAGCTGAATATTTTATTTTGAATATATATATATATAAATTTCTTAGTGAACTCTCTTAATATCAGTCAAACCAAATTACAAAATAAAAATATAAAATAATATATATATATATATATATATATATATATATAACCAATTAAGATTAGTTTAGTTGGAAAAATAGTTATTTTTTTTTATTCTAGTTGTTATTAAATAATTAAATTATATCAAATATCTAAGTAAAAACCATACTTCAACAACCACCTTCAAATTTTAAACCATAATTAACTTTGTTAGTTAAAATCTTTAATTCTAACTCTAATTCTTAATCTATAATTCTAACCTTAATTCTTAGTTAATTTTCTTATTGAAAATCTTTAATTCAAACTCTACTTCTTCCTTAACTTTCTTAATGAAAAATAATGTACATCATAAAATGCCTGGGAAACTCTAGTTCTTACTTAACTTTCTTAATGAAAAATAAGGTACATCATAAAATGCCTCTGGGCCTATAACATAATTTTTATTTTCAGCGCAAAATTGTACACAAACCCTACTTTTTTCGCACGAAATGTGACGACACCTAATTCTCGCCGTATAGGGGACACTGGAAATTATAAATTATGAGTAAATGTAACTCTTAAGGTACTCTATCAGAGTTGCAGTTGATCTTCAGCTTCCAATTTTGTCGTTTCGATCGTTTCCAGCTTTCCATTAAAAAAATTCCGAAGCTTCATCATCAACTCCACTTATTCATATGATAAGTGGAAAGATGAACGGAACGATACACTTTATGATTCACATGCAGACATTTCAACTATATTTTATCTTGTAATACTGCTTGATGGGACGCAGGTTACAATTCTAAGCTTAAGCATTCCGCAGCAATGGCTGTGAAGACATCTAAGTCGTTTGCTCGTGAACTTCGAAAGGTCGAAATTGTTTGCTCGTGAACTTCGGAAGTTCATAATGACACAAGGTGGCCAATAATTCTAATAATAATCTACCATTTCACTGCTCTCGTGATCTCCGAATCCATTGTAAAAAAGGATTAATAATGTCTTCCATAACTCGGGATATATGTATATAAACAATCTGTTTGAAAGATTATTGTTTCTAAAATAGGAAAAGATTATGTTTTTATAAGAGAGTGATTGATAACCCAACACATTATTATCGGTATTTATTATAATAATTGAAAATTATTACTAAATGGTTTAGTATATGAATTTAAGGGGTCATATTAATATCAAATAAGGTTAATTATTTAGATCACTTTTCAGAAAAAAAAAAATAACCAAAAATTATTATTGGCTTAAATAGTCAATAACTCCTATTAAATTGTTTAGTCAAATTTTAAATTAACTAGAGTTCAATCACATTTACTAATCTCAACAATTTAGATTATTTATCACAGGCTATTCATCATAATAATTTTAAAACATTATAATTTTTTAATTTAGACTATAATACGTTTGACAAAAAAAAATTAGGTAAAATTCTTCAAACATTATATATATATATATATATATATATATAAATTAATTAATTTATATTGTTTAAATTTTAATAATAATTTTGATAAAAATTTTCTTTTTAAAAATTTTAATTATTTATTTATGTTTTACTTTTAATGTTTTAAAAGTTTTAATTATCTATTTATATTTTATTTTTAACATTTTCATAATAATTCTAATTAGATTTTAATTAGATTTATTTTGATGGGGAATAATAAGTTTTCCAATACAAAGTTTAGGGGAAAAATATTTTTATAAATAAAAAATTATGATATTTTTATAAGTATTTTAATTATAATATTTTATAAAAGTTAAACACGTACTCTATATATTCTTCGCATATATTCTTCTGTGAAAGAGTTCTGAGGCTCGGTGAAAGAGTTCTGAGGGTCGGTGAAAGAGTTAAACATGTACTCTATATATTCTTCACATATATTCTTCAGTGAAAGAGTTAAAAACATACTCTATATATTCTTCGCATATTTTCTTCGGTGAAAGAGTTTTGAGGCTCGGTAAAAGAGTTAAACATGTACTCTATATATACTTCGATGAAATAGTTCTGAGGCTCGGTGAAAGAGTTAAACACATACATGTACTCTATATATACTTCAATGAAAGAGTTCTTAGGCTCGGAGAAAGAGTTAAACACATACTTTATATATTCTTCATATATATTCTTCAGTGAAAGAGTTCTAAAGCTCGGTGAAAGAGTTAAAAACGTACTCTATATATTGTACGGTCTATGGGCTGCAGTGGGCACAGGCGATCTGCTGTCAGGTTTGTTGATATCAGGTGCACACATTCCTTATATTTTTCTTTTTCTAATACATATTTCCTCATATAATTTCAAGTATGAATATTTCACCACAGTTACCAATGATTACCAAGGGCATACCTAGCACAGTTACTCTACAAGGCCTTTATGAGTATATAGAGTCTTTAGAGAAACGTACAGAAGAAAGAGAATCCAAGCTACAAAAAGAGTTAGAAGCCATGCTGGAAAATAAATTTTCATCTCTTGAAGACACAATCCAAAAACAACTAGAAAATAAAATAGAACTACTGGAGAGTAAAATGGAGGCAATGGAGACTAGATTGCAGGTTATAGAAAAACAAAACCAAGATACTAACCAACCATCCCAGCAAGGAGATGTTGATACTTTAGAAAATCTTAAAATGAAAGACATAATTAAAGAAATAGAAGAAAAAGTTAACGTCGCCTCACCCTAAATAATATGGTAGATAAGTTAGATATCGAACCAATTAAAGATGAAATGAAAAAATTAGTAGAATTAGAACACGAACGTAACAAAAGGGCCTTGAACCTTATAATCTTTGGCTTAAAAGTGGAAGTAGATGAGGATACTTTAGCCTTAGCCTAGACAGAATTACATAATAGATTACAAATTGAAACAGTGTGTCTCACAGAAGCAACAAAGTTGGGGAAATTAACCGAGAATAAAGGAAGACTAACCCGCATAAAGGTGAGCTCCACTGATCATAAGTATGACATACTTAGTAAAACCTCAAGTCTAAAAGGAATGGGAATATTCATAAATGAAGATCTCATTCCAGAAGATCAAGCAAAATTAAGAATGGAGGTTCAAAAGGTAAAAGAAGCTAGAAAGGAAGGAAAGTGGGCAATAATCCGAAATAGAAAAGCCTTTATTTGAGATAGAAGCCAAAAACATAGTAATCAATATCAATTAAACATGCTCCGGATCCTTTGTTGGAACTGTTGGGGCTTCCCATGGAACAAAGGCCCCAAGCTAAGTTGGATTTGAAATGATGTTGACATTATTTTGCTTGTTGAAACTTGGGAGCATGAAGAATCTAAGGTCCCTAACATAGATGGCTTTACGCTATGGTCTACCTCGAACAAGCGATCCTCCCGTAGAGGAATTGGAGGAATAGCTTGTTACATTAAGAAGAACATCTCCCCCCATGCTAGGATTTATAAAAATGACACTCACAACCAATATAGTTGGATAGAGATCAGAGACATTAATAATAAAAATTCCTGCATAGCAATATGTTATTCCCCCCATCAATTCTAACTTCTATCAGAAGAAGAATCTAGATAAAACTAACCCTTACAATGGTTTAGAGAATGATATTTGTAGCTTAAGGAATGATGGTAATATCCTTTTAATAGGTGATTTTAATGCTCGAACTTCAAACAACCAAGCTATTATTCTAAGCAATCATTCCAACCCTAATCCTCTTTGGTTAGTCGAAGACCCTACTCTGGCACATAGGTACAAAAGGAGCTCTAAAGACCTCGGGGAAGATTTGTTTGGGTCGGAGCTAGTCAAGCTCTGTAGTGCTCAGGAGCTCATAATTTGCAACGATCTAAAGGAGTGGCCCAATTCCAACAAGATGACTTGCATCCATGGACTTGGTAGTAGCGTGGTAGGCTACGTTATTTCCGATCTCCCATTATACAACGAAATAATAAATTTTAACATCTTAAATGACCACGAACCTGACTCTGATCATAGGCCTTTACTTATAACTCTCAATTTTGTCATGCATAGAGTTCCCACAGAAAATAATACTTACAGCCAAAAGAACTTAATATTTGATAGAAATAAAAATAATCTCTTTCTAAATGAATTAAAAACTAATTTGCTTCCTTTATCTAGTATAGACAACATAGAAGACCTCTGTCATAGTTTTATTACAACCCTCTCATATTCTATTAACAAGTTCTCAATTGAAGTTTCAAATAATAAAAGAAATAGCAAAACCAATCCATGGTATGACAAAGATTGTAAAAGTGCGAGGAGAATAATTAAGGAAGTTGTTGATGAATCTCTTAAAATGGACAAGATAAAAATATACAACATCCTAACTAAAAGGAAAAAGAGGCAATACATTCTTCAAAGACAAGAGAATCTCTTACACCTCTCTAAGGTAGCTCCTAAGAAATTTTGGAGGCAGATTCTGACTAGGAGGACTGAAAATAATAATAAAATTTCTCTTCACGATTGGAATTCCTATCTTAAAAAGCTTTATGAATCTACAAATGTCATGGATAATTTGGAAACCCTGCTTACAACGAAAGAAGTTTTCTCTTTATTACACATTAAGTTTGGGGTTAATCGCCTCGCTAATGGGAAAGCTAAGGACATTGAAGGTTACCAAGAGGAAATCTTAAAAATTGGAGGTCCTGTCCTCATCCCCCACATTCACAAGCTTTTTAATCAAGTAGTCAAGCAAGGGTTCCCTAAACCTTCGACTGAGAGCCTCATTATCCCTATTTTTAAATGTGGGGATACAAATAACCCCTCTAGTTATCGGACAATTATGATCAGCCCTCTCTTAGCCAAGTTATATGGTAGTATTTTGGAAAAGAAGTTAAGCATATGGCTTGAAAGTGAAGGTAAGCAGGCTAAAGGCCAAGTAGGTTTTAGAAGGCGTCACCCAAAAACAGACCACCTCGTTACGCTTAGGATCATTGAGGAGGAATGTCGTAATGATAAATGCAATTTATTTTGTTGCTTTGTGGACTTTACAAAGGCTTTCGATATGGTTCCTAGATACAATCTTTGGAATAGATTAGAAGAGCTAAAGGTTCCTCTCGAGTTAAGAGCCACCACTATAAGGTTTTACAAGAATGTAATTGCCAAGCTAAAGAGCAATGAGGGGTGGTCGAAAGATATTAAGTGTAACATCGAAGTTAAACAAGGTTGCCTTCTCTCCCCTACCCTATTTGTCATTTACATCGATAAGCTTGAAGGCTATTTAGAGGAAGCAGGATGTGATGGCATGATCTTAGCTGGGATAGTCTTCATCCTTCTTCTTTATGCTGATGATATTGTTCTTTTGGCAAGGTTCCCATCTGATCTTAATAAGCAACTTAGGCTTCTTAAGGATTTCTACTCTACAATGGGTATGACTATTAACACTAACAAAAGAAAAGTTATGATTATCAAATCCAAGAAGGACACTTACACTAATTTTATGTATGACAATAATAACTTGGAGGAAGTGTATTCTTACAAGTACCTAGGAATTGATATTCATCACAAGATCAACTGGAACCATAGCATTGAGAAAAGGATTAATGGGGGGTGGAAAGCTTATTTTGGTCTTGAAAATAATTGTAAAACAACAAACCTCGTAATGTGGGATAAAAAGAAGTTCCTCTTTGAAACTTTAATCACTCTTGTTATCTTATATGACTGCGAGGTTTGGGGTTGCAGCATCTCCAGAGAATCATGGAGAAATATTGATCAAATCCAAAAGCATTTTATAACTTATAACCTGAAAATGAAAAGTAATACACCCTATCCTATTCTCCTTATAGATGCAGGTCTTTCCCCTATTGAGAGCCTAGCTATGACTAGGTTTCTGCTGTACAAGCACAAACTCAATAACATAGACGATCATAGACTTCCTAAGCTAGCTATAAATTCCAGCCAAAACCACCTAAGGCTCAATCAGGGGTGGCATAAAGACACAAGGGCTTGGTTAAACTATTGGGGGATCCATGAGAATGATGCATTGCAAGACATAAATAACATTAAAGATATTGTTATTTCTAACTTCAAAGAAAAAATGTGGCGTGAGAAAGATTTAGCGGCTAAAAGAAAATTAAGTTATTATAAGAAGGTCATCAACCCCACCTTAGAAGATCAAAAGTATCTCTCTATTTTAACTAGCTCAAAGAAGAAAATTAATATAGCAAAGATTAGAACGAATTCTCATGAGCTCCATAGTGAAACAAGTCGTTGAGCAGTTCCTAAAACGCCATGGATGGAAAGGATCTGCCATATATGTGAAAATAGGAACATCGAGGATGAAAACCACTTCCTTTTAGAGTGCCCCGCCTACAACCACATTAGATCTTAGTTTCACAACCTTTGTTACAATGCTGACCTTCCTAGCCTTTTACAATGTCAAAATTATAGTGAGCTCAAAAGGCTTCTCTCCAAACTTTTTGAGCATAGGAATAAAATCTTAAATCAAAATAAATAATTTGTTTCTTTAGGCGGGATAGACCAATGTTTGGTCTCAGGGGATGTTAACCACCATCACCATCATCATCATCCACAATATTTAAGTTAAGAAAAAAACTATATTTAATTTATATTTATTATTAAATTAAATTATTTGTTCTTAAAATTTAATATTTATAGTTTTTTATATAAAACATTGATAATCTATAAATTTATCTAAATATAAATTAATTTAAAATATTTTTTATGTACTTATAGTAATTATATTTAAAATATTATAGCTAAACTGGAAAGTCGGTAGTACCATTAGTGTTTTAAATTGATTGAGCTGATTGAGATATAGCCTATATTAAATATTTTTAAATGAATCGTAGTTATATAAATAATTTATTTTTTTAAATTAAATATTAAATATAATAATATGTAATATAATAAATTTAAATTTTTTATATTATAATAATAATAATAATAATAATAATAATAATAATAATATATTTATTTATTTTTATTTAATATATTAAAAATATGTAATAAATATGATTAATCTTAGATGGATTATGGATTTCAAGCCAGGCCCAAAATAGGAATTTTTAAGTTGTTTGATAGGATGATAAGAATGATAATTGATGGTCTTGTTTAGGATTTTTCATTTATATAAATATATTGTTTTATTATAATAAAAATATTAATATTTATTTATTTCTTTTTAATTTTATATATATTGTTTTATTATAATAAAAATATTAATATATATATATATATTTTTTAATTTTATTTTATTTTATTATTTAGTTATATATTAAAGTTTTTAATATATTTAGTAAAATTAAAATTATATAAAATAAATTGTTTTATATGCTATAAATATAAAAAAGAAATTAAAATCGTAAAATTTAAAAAATATAGGATTATTTTAAAAATTATATATATATTTATATATATATATATATGACCGTTCATTTTAAAATTGAAAAGAAAAGATATATGATTTAAAATTTAATATTATTTTTAATATTTTTAATTTTCATAATATGTTAATTTACCAAATTATAAAAAATTTAAAAGATGTTTTTCCAATTGTAAAATTGTGAAAATCTAAGGAAAAATAAATTGAATTTCATGTTAAAATTTAATTAATAGTCCTCACAACTACAAAAAATTATCTAAAAATGTAGGGAAATATATTCAACAATGCTAAAGAAAACATCCACACTTGCCTTACTTTATTTAAATTCCATGGTAAATAAAACAAAATTAATATATTATTAACTTCCTTTCTTATTCTCATTTACTTTTTTATTTATTGTTTAGCGTTAATTAAAAATATATATATTAATGTCAATTGACAAATTAATTAGGGTTCATGACATATATTTATATGAATTTTTTTAATTAATTAATTTAATTAAAAATGTGAAAATGACATAAATACTTTTGAGATTGTGACAATTACTTAGAATAGAATATTTTAAAATATTTCATGTAAGTTAAATTCTTACCATCCACCTAATAATTATTAATTATTAAAATAAAATTCTAGACACCTTATTCTAAAATACACGTGTATTGACATAATTAAAAAATTATTTTTATCTCAAATTTACATTAGTTTGCATGTATAAGTTAAACTTGATTCATTTCTGAATTACAATTTAATAAAGAATTTTTTGAAGAAATACTATATTCAAATAGAACTTATTTCTTTTAGGAAATGTTCTATATTCATGTTCCAGTATTCCTTTATCAACTTTTTTTTAATCATTCTCATTTCTATTTACATAAAATTTAATTTACATTTAACTATTTTAGTTTTAATGTAAATATATATTTTTGAAACAATTTTCTTTTAGAATATTACTTAAATAAAGCTCTTAGTTTTGATAACTAATCTAAATTTGAATTAACACTATTTTATGATTTTTTTACACAATTTCTTTATTTTAATAAAAAAATATTTACAAACATTGTTATATATAATATTTAATAAAAAAAATTGAATCATAAAAACCAACCCAAAACCTAGGTTAATCTAAATTCAAGCCAAAAACTCATGCTAAAAAAATACCAAATATAAAATACACTAGGCCATCAACTTTTGCAGATAAAACTATTTTAATTTAACATTTAATAAAAAAAACTAAACTTAAACCCTAAAACCCAACCCAAAACCTAAATTAAATTAAAGCCAAAAACTGATCTAAAACTAATACCAAATATAAAATACACTATACCATAACTTTGGCTCATAAAACCATTTTAATTTAATTTAGAATAATAAATATATTGCACTTCAATGTCAAACCCACACTTCATGAATACTTTCATTGAAATTGTAAGTTTGTTTGTAATAAATATTTTCATTGCAATAAGTTTTGTTCTCATGAATACTAATCATTGCACTTGGTTAGAAGCAAGGTGACTTAGAAGTTAGAAAGCTTTATTTGTTGATTTTGTTTGTTTTCAATGCACTAGGTGAGAAGCAAGGTGACCCAAAAAGGTTAGATAACTTTCCCTTTTCGTACATATTTATACTCACTTGTTTTAAAGTCGTTGATTGGTTATGTTTTTCATTTTCTTATTTAAAACCTCGTCTCGTTGATTGGTTTTGTTTTATTTTCTAAAAGCTCATAGACATCTATTTTGATCACACCTTAGGTATATGTCAATAAAATGGGAAAACATTAGAGTTTGGGGAAAAAGATAATTTGTTCCATTTCACGCAACGTCCTCTTGATTGCACAACCTGTCAGTCGAACGCTATACCTAGCGCTTTATATTTTTTGTGGGTCACTGAGCAGACGTCCACCAGTGATTATTTCAGAGTAATCGACTCCGCAGTGGAAAACAATTGTTAGTGATTGTCATATGTCAAACAGTGCAGTACAACAAGCTGCTGGACCTCATGACAATATTTTAATAATTTTGAGAAACTGGCGAAGATTGTCGGAAAGAAAAAGTTTATTCCACTTACGGATCACATGCATCATAGAGATGTGTTCCCTCGAACTCTATAAATCGTTATTCATGGCTCCCATTTACTTCATAGTTGCAGGTTGCCCTATTGCATTTTCCTCCAATCCCTTGCACTGATACTGCGTATCAGAGAAATTAACTAGGGAATCATTCAGAATGAAAAAGGTAGCAGCCCTATGTTTTATTTTCATGATTCAGGTAGCAACAAACATGGCTCCTATAATGGCGGCGTGCAGCGGCTATACTTGTATTCTCCCGCCCGTCATACCGGGTGTCCCTGGAAGTGGAGGCTCAACACCCGGCGGCTCTGCAGGAAAGTGCCCGTTGAATGCTCTGAAGCTGGGAGCCTGCGTTGATGTGCTGCAAGGCCTGGTGCACGTAGGGCTTGGAGACCCTGTGGTAAACCAGTGTTGCCCACTCATACAAGGCGTTGCGGCGTTGGAGGCAGCGCTCTGTTTGTGCACAACAATTCGTGCTAAGGTTCTTAATCTTAACGTACTCCTTCCAATCGCTCTTTCGCTCGTTGCATCGTGTGGCCTGAGCGTTCCTCCAGATTTCAAATGCCCTGCTAATTAAGGTGATTATTTATGCTTAAATATTTGCGCTCTTTTAAATAAAAGTGTAGTTATGTTATGCATTGAGATTTTTAGTCTTGTTTAATGTTTTGAGTGGACATTCACTCAAAGTTTCTATTCTCTGGTCCCTATAATAGATAGGGTGTTCACTCATCTATTTTCTAGTGCCTGACTCTTTTAAATAAAAGTGTAGTTATGTTATGCATTGAGGCTAATTTTTAGGATGGGATTTTGTAGAGGATTTTTTGTTTTGTCTAATATTTTGGGTGGATACTTATTCAAAGTTTCTATTCTTTGATCCCTGATAATAGATAGAGTGTTCACTGATCACTGAATACATTATCTATTATCAAGAATCTCAACGTTTTTATTTTCTAGTTCAAAATTTTTATTCTCTGGTCTTTGATAATAGATAAAGTGTTCACTCATTACTGAATACTCTATCTATTATCAAGGATCTCAGAATTTTTATTCTCTAGTGCTTGGTAATAAATAGAGTGTTCACCCATTAATGAACACTCTATTTATTATCACAGACCAGAAAATAGAAAAATGCAGTGTCCACCCAAAATATTGAACAAGACTAAAAATCTTCTAAACAGTTTCATCCCAAATATTCTCACGTGTGGAAATCTACACCCTTTAGTGCTATGCATTTCTAAGGTTTAATGTTTTTGGATTGCAGATAAGTTTCTGACAGCAAGCGCCATTGCTGAAATCAATGCAACTTCTGCAAGCTTGCCAGGCGCAACGAAATAAGAGAGAGAGATATTAGATATTATGATACTTTGTGGTATTTTGGGTCATTCATTGTATTGTAGTTGGAATGGGTGTGACTAGATTGAATTTACGATTTGCAGATAATGGGGTGAAGATTGTTGTTGTGATGTATTACTATAAGGTTGTCATGCAGTATTGTTTTAGGGTTTTCTTGTATTATGATAAGCTTTGATTGTGATTTCATCATGTGTATGACGACTAGCAGTCACAAACAAGCACTTTGTGCAATTCATTGGGTAGAATCATTCACTGTCACTGTCACTGTCAAAATTCATGTGTTCTGCCCCTGGGTACTGTGAAAGAGACATTACCAGAACATCGCAGCGAGGTATCTGGTAAGTCAGATCGTCACAGTTACTCAAGATTGTTATTGGATAAATTAAGACTTTATCATAAAGTTCATTGCGGTAAAAGACTTTGTTATTTGGGTAAAAAGCTCATTTCCCATCATGTAGTGATTTTGGAAGTGAAATGAGAATATGCGTGCTTTGATTTTGATTTCTTGATGTGTATGACGGCTTGCAGTCACATGTTGTTATTGGATTAATTAGTACTTTCCGCATTCATTAGATCGAAATAATTGTGTTCCTGTCTAAATGTATTGAAGTCAAATCATCACACTTAAAGTTAGGTTGCTTATTGGGTAAAGGGAGACATCGTTTAAATCATTATGGAAAAGGAGAATTTATTTTCATTAACTATTTCTTAAAAAATTTCATAAAAGTGCTTTCAATTTTGGACCATTTTATATATTATTGTGTGATTTATAGTTTAGTTAACATAAAGATAAAAGTAAATGTAAATGGAAAATAACTGCCATGTTAAGCAGTTACAACAGTGATTAGAAAAAGAACAACTCTCTCACATATATGAATGAATATTCTTAGTTTCATATGGTTAATGAATATTCTTTGTTTCATGTGGTTAATGTGGACGAACCAGGTTTATGAACAGCTATTTAATACACCGTTTTTAGTGGCAGTTATGCACACTTTTAATGGGAGATATGTTTTTTTGGGGAAGTTATAGACAATTTTAAGGTGCAAGCAAGCAATGTTTGCATACCATTAATATATTTTTTAATCGGAGGTATTTTAATTATAATAATTTAATAAAATACATGATCCATGGTATTACTAAGTAATGTTTAGAAATTTGTCCATTAATTCAAGATACAAGGTAATAAAATAATATTTTAAAAGTGTATGTTGTGTATGTTTTGTCATTATAGATTTAAGGTTCTGTGATAAGATTATGTTTTTAGTTATTTAAAATATATTTTTAAATATATAAATAAATTTAATATTTTGAAAATGTAAATTTTAATTAAAAATATATTATTGTATATGTTTTTTCATTATAGATTTAGATTTCTGTAATAAAATTATATTTTTAATTATTTAAAATATATTTTTAGATATATAAATAAATTTAATATTTAAAAAATATAAATTTTACTACTTAAATTTAAAATTCACATATTTTCATAAAATTCCATGAGACCCACTATGTATTGGATCTTTTCCTCAGTGGCTTCATATTGGCAAAGCTGCAGTTGCATTGCTCGTGTCCAGTCTGCAGGCTCTTCTGATTTTTTTAATTTGAGAGGCTTTTTTAGTTTTATGTTAAGGTTTGTTAACTCACATTGTAATGATTGACTACTTATTTCTGAGGTCATATTTAGATTTTGATATTCTATAATTTAAACTATATAAAATATATTTTTGAAAATTATGCAATGATTGACTACTTATTTCTTAGGTCGTATCTTTTTTTTCGGTATTCCATAATTTAAACCATACGAAATATGAAATATATTTTGAAAATTATGCATTAGTATGGTTTTTATATTAATAAAAGTTTATCTTTTTTAAGTAAATGACTTTGATATTAATAAAAGCTTGTCCGTTTGTCTTTTAAGGTTAGATGCTATTTAGAAAAGAGATACAAAGCGAAACAAGTTTGCTTTTTGGTTTTTTTTTCACTTTAATTAAATCCGGAGATATATGTCAGAATCTGTGTAACGATGAAAAATTAAATTTACAAACATTCATTGACTTTAGAAAGGTTCGTGAGTACTTTTTTCGGCGCTCAAGCGCCATCCAGCTTTCCATCTTTTATCATTAATTTAAGTACTTATAAGATTTTTGATACCTTGTTTGCTGATGGATCATTTATCCAGGTACTTTAATATTTACTTTATTCATAAATAAATCATGATTAATAAAAATTTTGTCTCTATAATAATTTATTTTTATATTAATAAAAATAATTGTTAAAATAAAATATTAAAATCGTGAAAATGATAATACTTATTAAAAAGATGAAAGCTATAAAATTATTAGAATCTTGAACAGTTGTAGCAATACAGTAATTTTTCTTTTATTATATATATATTCATTGACCCTAGAGCCTGACATATTTGTAGAAGTCATATGATTTTTGGGAAGCCATTATCCATATCCTATGGAATTGTATTCCTTGTACAATTTAACCACATTGATCACTGTACACACTGTACACTATTTTAAAATGTTAACATGTTTTTCTGATAAAATCTATCTCTGGTGCATCCTTTGATAGCACTGTATGTTTATTGGCAACATTGTACATATTGCTTATACTACTATCGATTTGGTTTAGAGCCATCATCATCAGATCCTTGCCACCATTCTGATCACTACCTTGAAGAGAGGGACCAGGAAGGAAGTCGCTGAACGTAATTTATCATTTTTATGAAGAGAATTGTTAAGTGATTGGTATCAAAAATTGTTGTATTTTATATTATACTGTCGAAGGATGTCAAATTTTTTTTGAATGATTCATATTTAAACGAATCAAATAAATTAATTAAATAAGAAGAATGATATAAATTGCAAATTCAAGTTGTAAATATTAATGGAAAGATGCAATATTTGATCAATTGTATGTAGATATTAAAGTTAGATTAATGATAAGTAATAATTTTAATAGTTTTATTGCACTTAATTAAATAAGAAGAATGATGTAAATTGCAAATTCATGTTGTAAACATTAATGGAAAGATGCAATATTTGATCAATTGTATTTAGATATTAAAGTTAAATTAATGATAAGTAATAATTTTAATAGTTTTATTGCAAGATGAGGAGGTTCTTTTAAGAATGTACATGGAGGAATGTAAGACATTGCAAAAAACATGGGAGTTATTTAAAGGTTTGTATGAGATGACTAATATAAATTAGGTATTATTTTTTAAAAATAAGTTTTTCTCAATAAAAATAGAAGAACATGAATGTATTAGTAATTTTTTATCCATAATTAACTAAAGGATACACGGAGTGATATAGGTGAGAATATATCAAGCACTAATTTGGTTACTACTACATTAAATATTATGTTAAATGAATGTCAAATATTTATCACAAAACTCGCAGCAAGAGAGAAAGCACCTTTGATTTATAATTTGGCAGGTATCTTATTGAAAAAGAGAACCCATGGGAATCTAAAGAACATATTTTAGAGTTCAAATTTGGAATTAATGATCAAAGCCAAAAAATCATACAAAGGAAAGCCATGCCAAGGAATGATAAAGGCAAGTTCAATGTAAAACTACATCAAATTGGGGCATCATTAAGGACAAACACAAGGTTGATTAACAATGACTTGCGATACTATTATGGTAAATTAGGACATTACGCTAGGAAAAAATAAGTTTCATGATCCAATATATAGAAAAGCTGAATGTAATTTTGTTGATAGAGAATCAACCGTGAGTGACGATCTCCAAATCTCAAACAAGTTTAGTTTTATCAACAAAAATAGATGATTATAATGCACCGTTTATAGATTCAAGTGCTTCTATTCATATGAGATATCATAGAGAATGGTTTGAAACTTATCATGAGAAGACCAATGAGGAGATCCGAGGAAGAGGCTTTGAAAGGGTGAAATTTTTTCAAAGGCATCCAATTCATGGAGTCAACCTTCAAGTGGGGAGGAGGATTCATTAGCTCCTTCCACTTCAATCAAGAGACCTAGGTGGTTTACGTAGACATTGAAGGATGCTTAAGAGCATGTTGAGACTCCTAGGAGCACACTTAGGGAGAATGTGCCTCTCAATAAGTTTCCAAACTATATGGAATTGATGGTTAACGTAATTGATGAGGGAACAGACTAGGATGTTTGGAGGAATTCCATGGTGAAGGATGATGCATGGGACATTAAGCCAAGACAAAAGGGAAAGTTAATTCCAAGTGGATCTTCAAGAAATACCTTCCTGAGTAAGAGGGAGTGATGATGATTCTAGCATCGAATAGGTATTTTTGCATAGATCTAAGTGTCTAGATGTGTGTAATTTGTCCAAAACATTCAACCTTATCAATTTGACTTTAATTAAATGAATAATTAAAGCTATTTTGATAAGAAATGTGAGTTTAATTTAATGAATGAAAATATTATTTGCAATGGTCAGTGACATCAATCCTAGCCATTGATCATAAGGGAGGTGAGATATAATCTCAACCATTAACCACTTTGGAGATTAAGGTTATGGATTCGATCAAAAACTAAAACTTATAAAAGCAAGGCTAGGTGGAGGAGGACGACATAATACAATGAGATAGTGATGATCTCAGTGATTGGGTGAAGAAGGAATTTCATCGAAATGTGTATATCCTAGTTAAAGAGTGCAAAGGCTCGATAATAGAGGAAGACCCAATAACTAGGAAAAATAAAAGGACTAATTTTTTAAAGCAACTGACAACATGCAAGGACCATATAGTTCTTTGCAATGTGGTACATTGAGCAGTACAATAGTCACGAAATTCATACAACACCCAAATCAACTCACACATTCCATAGGATAATAGGGAGAGGTCACAGGTAGGCTCTACATGCCACAGATAGTTTGTATGAGCCATGGGTAGCTCACACATGTGTAGGCAGGTTGTATAGGTCACTAACAACAAGTACAATAAATTTGTACAAACTATATAGTAGGGGATTCCTCAGCTAAAAGAGTTAGCTTTTGTTGTAATTGTATTTTCCTCATTGGGAAAATTATTTCCCAATTTAGAAAGCCCTTGTATGTTGAACATTTAATTTATGAACAATAGATTTGAAGGGTAGTAAATTATATATGCATATGTGATCAAATCATTTGCTTCAAGGATGCATACAAAATTTCATTTAGAAGAGCATTTAACCATGTGAAGCATAAACATAAAATAAGCAGAAATCAAAAGCAACCATGAGAACAAGGGCACAAAACAAGTTGATAACGACATTCACCCAATGCGGGCTACATCTCTCGTCCCTTCTCAATCTGGGGAGGCCTCTTTCCTTAATCTGCAACAAAATCAAATTACATGGAATTACAAAATCAGACCTTATACCTCCACTTCTGAGGATGGCCTGAAATTGTAGACCTCTACTAAAGAAATAGACTACACCATTTAATTCCTGGGGAAAAATCATGAAAAATGATTATAAACTCAACATTGTAATATGTTAGTGATCTATGGGGCTCTAGGGAATCTTTTAGATTCCCTCTCAAGAATATTCCTAGCATATACTAGGGAATATTTCCCTTGTACGACATTCCATAGGGTTATGCTGGGCAGAGTTTCGTGCACCCGATGCCGTAGTGTTGAGTTATGTCGTTCTCTTTCCCCGTTCGACACCTTTGAGAGGCTTTTTATATGTTGTAGTGGACAGAGTTACCAACCTATCGGGCTGGCAGGGCAGTTATCACAGAGGTGTTAAAGTGTTGGAGGGTTGTAGGTCATAGGTTTGACCCGCAAGACCCACCAGTCATTTTATTAAAGGCGAACAATGCTTTAACAATGTCCGCTCAATTTCCAACTGTTTACAGTTTGGGTTAACCATTGTGTCTTTATATATACAATATAATATAAACTAGGCTAGTCTGGCTCGCGAGGTTTGACTTCCCACTAGGCGACAACCATTGTTTTTTAATTTTATTCGAATTAGCCTTAACGGGTGGTTTTCTCACCGACAGTTTCGGTGGTCACTAAAAAAGTTAACTAGTTGACAATTTGGTCATCGTCAGCAACCAGAATGGTGTAAAACATTTCCTTGTTAAGAAATATTGGAAACTACTATCTCGGCAACACGTGGCACATTTTGATTCGCCCATACTGTCAATTGGGTTGTTGACTGGGTTATTGATGCCATGCTAACATCACCTACCACATGTTACCTCCTAATTGGATCCCTGTCAACTGTACCGCCAAGCAATGATGTTGATGTCATCATCTATATGGATGATGTCAGAATGCATACTATTGATGTCAATGCCACTTGTCCTCCTATGGGTCCTACCTGCAAAAATTTTAGTTGTTTCTCAAAAGCTTCAATGGGTCATAACTTTCTCATACAATGTTGGATTGAGGTGTCATGTACACCTTTGGATTCAGAATGACAAGCTCTTCGATTTGAGATTTGTTTTTCTACATTTCTACGAATTTGAAAATAGCCTTTTAGGATCCTCATGGAGCATTCCTCCACACTAATGAGCTTTTGGGCTGCCAAAAGACTTATCATTCAATTGGAATGTGAGGGAGAAATTCCCTCACTTTGTCCTCTTAAATTCAACTGGCCTTACTCGGATGAATTCCCTTGAAGCCAATATGAAGGTACTCCACATCTCCCTATCATGAATTCTTAGTTCTCTTATCAAGAATGACATCTTCGGGTGGCTTTTCCAAGTATTCAAGTGCAAAATTGTCCATTATAGAAACTTATCCAACCTCTTCGATGTCCATGATCCAACAAGGCTCATAAAGTTTCAATTTTTCAAAATTCACCACTTAGTACATCTACATGTATATTAGTAAATTGAGCCAAAAAGCATGAAAAACATTGTCTCCAATATTCTCTAATATGGTGAAAGGACCATATCAGATTGGTCTCAACTTCTTTCCTTCCCCTTTCATTCTGTCTTTGCTGATTTTCAGCCACACCCTATCTCCAACCTAAAATTTGTGATCAACACGGTGCTTGTCATGTTGAGCCTTGTAGTGAGCTTGACTTTTCTCCAATTTCTCTTGCACTTCCTCATGAATCATCTAAATCTACTAAATGAACTTCCACACCTTGTGCCTATCATTTTTCTCACTTGAATCTTCCTCTCTCCCAAAGCCCATGTCTAAGGGATCCTTTGGAAAATATCCAAAACATGTCTCAAATGGTGAGCTCTGAGTGGATGAATGCACAACCCTATTGCATGCATGTTGTACATAAGGAAGCTTCTTTTCTCTCTACTTCAGATGCTTTCCACAATAGCCCCAAAGTAAATGTATCACTGTGCAGTTGAGAACCTCTATTTTCTCGTCAGTATGTGGATGAAATGTTGTACTCCTCTTCAGCTTAGTGTCCATCATTCTCCACAAATTAATCCAAAAATATCCAAGGAAGTATGAGTCTTGATTAGACACAATGGATGTGGGAAACCCAAAGTGGACCCATACAAATTGGAAGAAGAGATACGAAGTCTGCTCTGCAATGATCTGCTTTTTACAAGGCATTAAGACACACATTTCACTAAATCAATCCATAATGACATACAAATAGTCATGACCTCTCCTTGACAAAGGAAACCTCCAACAAAATCTATCGACACACTTTCCCATGGATGAATTAGAACAGGGAGTGGTGTGAAAAGCCTCAATTTTCTATTAGTGGGTTTGCAAACTAAACACAACACACATCCCTCTAAATATTTTTTTGCAATTTTTTTCATGTAAGGCCAATAACAGAACCTTTGCAAATGACACAAATTGTTCCTATACCAAAATGATCTGACATAAGAGAGGCATGTGTCTCTCTGATTACATCTATCCTCTCATTGGTGGGAATACAAACTTTGCCAAGGTGGTACAATAGTTTTCCATGCAAATGGTAATTATCTACCTGTGATCCATGAGATATTTTTGGATAAATCTCCTTAAAATATTCATCAACAACATATTGTTGAACATAAATTTCAAAATATAATGAAGCATTTTACAAAACAATAGATGCAATAATAGGAGGATGAGAGAGCATATTTTCCACTTTGTTGCTAGTTCCCTTCTTGTATTTTATTACCAAATGAAATTGATGAAGAAAAACCATCCATATGAAATGACGTACCTGTTGAAGCTTGGTCTATGACTGGAGGTACTACAAGGTTTGGTGATCTGTGTGAATGATGGTCTCCTTACCAATCGAATAGTACTTCCAATTCTTCACGCCTTGGACCAAGGCATACAACTCCTTGTCATATGTGGGATATTTCATAGTTTCTTGGGAGAATGTCTTTGAACGGTAACATACATGTTTCCTTTGCTGCATCAACATGGCTCCCATGGTGTACCCACTGACATCTATCTCAATTTCAAATGTTTGTTGGAGGTCAGGTAAGGCCAAAACCGGTGTGGTATTGATCTTCCCTTTCAATGTATCAAAGGATGAGGAGATCCGAGAAAGAGGCTCTAAAAGTGTGAAAATTTTTCAAAGGCATCCAATTCATGGAGTCAACCTTCAAGTGGGGAGGAGGATTCATTAGCTCCTTCCACTTCAATCAAGAGACCTAGGTGGTTTACGTAGACATTGAAGGATGCTTAAGAGCATGTTGAGACTCCTAGGAGCACATTTAGGGAGAATGTGCCTCTCAATAAGTTTCCAAACTATATGGAATTGATGGTTAACGTAATTGATGAGGGAGCAGACTAGGATGTTTGGAGGAATTCCATGGTGAAGGATGACGCATGGGACATTAAGCCAAGACAAAAGGGAAAGTTAATTCCAAGTGGATCTCCAAGAAATACTTTCCCCAAAAAGAGGGAGTGATGATGATTCTAGCATCGAATAGGTATTGTTGCATAGATCTAAGTGTCTAGATGTGTGTAATTTGTCCAAAACATTCAACCTTATCAATTTGACTTTAATTAAATGAATAATTAAAGCTATTTTTATAAGAAATGTGAGTTTAATTTATTGAATGAAAATATTATTTGCAATGGTCAGTGACATCAATCCTAGCCATTGATCATAAGGGAGGTGAGATATAATCTCAACCATTAACCACTTTGGAGATTAAGGTTATGGATTCGATCAAAAACTAAAACTTATAAAAGCAAGGCTAGGTGGAGGAGGATGACATAAGACAATGAGATAGTGATGATCTCAGTGATTGGGTGAAGAAGGAATTTCATCCAAATGTGTATATCCTACTTAAAGAGTGTGAAGGCTCAGTAATAGAGGAAGACCCAATAACTAGGAAAAATCAAAAAGACTGAATTTTTAAAGCAATCGACAACATGAAAGGACCATATAGTTCTTTGCATGTGGTACACTGAGCAGTACAATAGTCAGGAAATTCATACAACACCCAAATCAACTCACACATTCCATAGGATAACAGGGAGAGGTCACAGGTAGGCTTTACATGCCACAGATAGGTTGTATGAGCCATGGGTAGCTCACACATGTGTAGGCAGATTGTATAGGTCACTAACAACAAGTACAAGAAAGTTGTACAAACTGTATAGTAGGGGATTCCTCAACTAAAAAAGTTAGGTTTTGTTGTAATTGTATTTTCCTCATTGGGAAAAGTATTTTCCCAATTGGGAAAGCCCTTGTATGTTGAACATTTAATTTATGAACAATAGATTTGAAGGGTAGTAAATTCTATATGCATATGTGATCAAATCTTTTACTTCAAGGATGCATACAAAATTGCATTTAGAATAGCATTTAACCATGTGAACCATACACATAAAATAAGCGGAAATCAAAAGTAACCATGAGAACAAAGGCACAAAACAAGTTGATAACAACATTCACCCAACGCAAGTTACATCTCTGGGTCCTTCTCAATGTGCGGATGCCTCTTTCCTTAATTTGCAACAAAATCAAATTACATGAAATTACAAAATCAGACTTTATACCTCCACTTTTGAGGATGGCCTAAAATTGTAGACCTCTACTAAAGAAATAGACTGCACCATTCAATTCCTAGTGAAAAATCATCAAAAATGATTATAAAGTCGACCTTGTTATATGTTAGTGGTCTATGGGGCTCTAGGGAATATTTTAGATTCCCTCTCAAGAATATTCCTAGCATATACTAGGGAATATTGCCATCATATGGCATGCCATAGGGTTATGCTAGGCAGAGTTCCGCGCACCCGATGCCATAGTGTTGAGTTCTATCGTGCTCTTTCCCCGTTCAACACCTTTGAGAGGCTTTTATATGTTGTAGTGGACAGAGTTACCAACCTATCGGGCTGGCAGGGCAGTTATCACAGAGGTTTTAAAGTGTTGGAGGGTTGGAGGTCATAGGTTTGACCCACAAGACCCACCTGTCATTTTATTAAAGGTGAACAATGCTTTAACAATGTCCACTCAATTTCCAAATATTTGCAGTTTGGGTTAATAGTTGTGTCTTTATATATACAATATAATATACACCAGGCTAGTCTGGCTGGCGAGGTTTGACTTCCCACTGGGCGACAACCATTGTTTTTTAATTCTATTCAAATTAGCCTTAACGGGAGGCTTTCTCGCCAACAGTTTCGGTGGTCACTAAAAAAGTTAACTAGTTGACAATTTGGTCATCGTCAGCAACCAGAATGGTGTAAAACATTTCCTTGTTAAGAAATATTGGCAACTACTATCTGGGCAACACGTGGCACATTTTGATTTGCCCATACTGTCGACTGGGCTGCTGACTGGGTTATTGATGCCATGCTAACATCACCTACCACATGTCACCTCCTGATAGGATCCCTGTCAACTGTACCGCCAAGTAATGATGTTGATGTCATCATCTATATGGATGATGTCAGCATGCATACTATTGACGTCAATGCCACGTGTCCTCCTATGGGTCCTACCTGCAAAAATTTTAGTTGTTTCTCAAAAACTTCAATGGATCATAACTTTCTCATACAACATCGGATTGAGGTGTCATTTAGACCTTTGGATTCAGAAGGACAAGCTCTTCGACTTGAGATTTGTTTTTCTACATTTATACAAATTTGAAAATAGCCTTTTAGGATCCTTGTGGATCATTTCTCCCCATTAATGAGCTTTTGGGCTGCCAAAAGACTTATCACTCAATTGGAAAGTGAGGGAGAAATTCCCTCACTTTATCCTTTTAAATTCAACTGGCCTTACTCGGATGAATTCACTTGAAGCAAATATGAAGGTACTCCACATCTCGCTATCATGAATTCCTAGTTCTCCTATCAAGAATGACATCTTTAGGTGGCTTTTCCAAGTATTCAAGTGAAAAATTGTCCATTATAGAAACCTATCCAACCTCTTCGGTGTCCATGATCAAACAAGGCTCATAAAGTTTCAATTTGTCAACATTCACCACTTAGCACATCTGAATGTATGCTATCAAATCGAGCCGAAAAGCATCAAAAACATTGTCTCCAATATTCTTTAATATGGTGAAAGGACCATATCGGATTGGTCTCAACTTCTTTCCTTCCCCTTTCATTCTGTCTTTGCTGATTTTTAGCTACACCCTATCTCTAGCCTAAAATTTGTGATCAACACGGTGTTTGTCATGTTGAGCGTTGTAGTGAGCTTGACTTTTCTCCAGTTTCTCTTGCACTTCCTCATGAATCATCTGAATCTACTGAATGAACTTCCTCACCTTGTCCCTATCATTTTGCTCACTTGAATCTTCCTCTCTCCCAAAGCCCATGTCTAAGGGATCCTTTGGAAAATATCCAAAACATGTCTCAAATGGTGAGCTCTGAGTGGATGAATGCACAACCCTATTTCATGCATGTTGTACATAAGGAAGCTTCTTTTCTCACTACTTCAGATGCTTTCCACAATAGCCCCAAAGTAAATGTATCACTGTGTAGTTGAGAACTTCTATTTTCTCATCGGTATGTTGATGAAATGTTGTACTCCTCTTCAGCTTAGTGTCCATCATTCTCCACAAAATCATCCAAAAATATGCAAGGAAATGTGAGTCTCAATTAGACACAATGGATGTGGGAAACCCAAAGTGGACCCATACAAATTGGAAGAAGAGATAAGAAGTCTACTCTACAATGATTTGCTTTTTACAAGGCATTAAGACACACATTTTACTAAATCAATCCATAATGACATATAAATAGTCATGACCTCTACTTGACAAAGGAAACCTCCAACAAAATCTATCGACACACTTTCCCATGGATGAATTAGAACAAGGAGTGGTGTGCAGAGCCTCAATTTTCTATTAGTGGGCTTGCAAACTAAACACAACACACATCCCTCTAAATATATTGTTACAATATTTTTTTTGTAAGGCCAATAACAGAACCTTTGCAAATGACACAAATTTTTCTTATACCGAAATGATCTGACACAAGAGAGGCATGTGTCTCTCTGATTACATGTATCCTCTCATTGGTAGGAATACAAACTTTTCCAAGGTGGTACAATAGTTTTCCATGCAAATGGTAATTATCTACCTGTGATCCATGAGATATTTTTGGATAAATCTCCTTAAAATATTCATCAACAACATATTGTTCAACATAAATTTCAAAATATAATGAAGCATTTTACAAAACAATAGATGCAATAATAGGAGGATGAGAGAGCATATTTTCCACTTTGTTTATAGTTCCCTCCTTGTGTTTTATTACCAAATGAAATTGATGAAGAAAAACCATCCATATGAAACGATGTACCTGTTGAAGCTTGGTCTGTGACTGGAGGTACTAAAAGGTTTGGTGAGCTGTGTGAATGATGGTCTCCTTACCAATCAAATAGTGCTTCCAATTCTTCACGCCTTGGACCAAGGCATACAACTCCTTGTCATATGTGGGATATTTCATAGTTTCTTGGGAGAATGTCTTTGAATGGTAACATACAGGTTTCCTTTGCTGCATCAACATGGCTCCCATTGTGTACCCACTTACATCTATCTCAATTTCAAATGTTTGTTGGAGGTCAGGTAAGGCCAAAACCGGTGCGGTATTGATCTTCTCTTTCAATGTATCAAAGGATTTATATTATTTTTCTCCCCACTTAAAGGTTGCTTCACACTTATCAAAGCATGAAAGGGAGATGAAATGACGGAGAAGTTGGTAATGAATCTTCTCCAATATTGCATTGCAGCCAAAAATTTATGAACCTCTTTAATGTTGGTGGATTTAGGCCACTTTAAAATCACATCAGCTTTAAAAGGCTCTATTTTTAACTATCCAAGTCTAATAATGTGACCCAAGTAAACCAAAGAGGTATTACCGAATTCACACTTAGAAATTTTGACATAGAAGTTTTCTTTTTTCAAAAATTCAAACACCTTTTTAACATGACTCACATGATATTTCCAAGTTTTACTAAAAACAAGAATGTCATCAAGACACACAAGTACAAAACCATCAAGAAAATGTCTGAAAATGTCATTGATCACCCTCATGAATGTGGTTGGAGCATTGCACAGTCTGAATGGCATTACTAGCCATTGAAACAACCCTTGTTTTTTCTTGAATGAAGTCTTTCATACATCCTATTATGCAATCTTGGCCTGATGATAGCCATTGCGTAAGTCTAGTTTTGTAAAATAGACAACATTTTTCAATTGGTTTAATAAATAGTCAATGTGAAGGAGAGGGTACCGATTCTTCACTGTTATTTTGTTGAGTTCCCTATATTCCACACACATCCTCCATATGCCATCCTTCTTTTGTACTAACCTAATGGGTGAGATGCATGGAGAAGAACTTGGCCTTATGACTCCTTCGTTCAACAACTCCTGCACTTATTTCTTTATCTCCTCCATTTCAATGGTTGACAGCCTGTACATACTAAAGGATCATCTTGTTGCAAGTGAATTTCATGTTGGATCTCATGCTTTGGAGGCAACCCACTTGGTTCCTAAAAAACTCCATTATAGTTAGAGACAATTTCATACAATATTTATTTATAAGTGGGATCACAACCTGGGAAAGCTTCATATGTCTTTGCATCTTTTGCTCTCACAACCATGAGCATGCACCCTTTGGTAAAATTGATCAATCTTTTCATCTGACCTACAATTACAAGACTTGAATTGATCTTGGCACAATGAGCCCTAACAATGTATTCCACCTCATCTTTCTTGATATGGTACTTATTTCCATGGTGAAAGAAAATTTATTTCCTGCCATACAAATATGGACTCCCTAAAACAATGCCATAGATATTCAAAGGTACAGCATCAAGATCAACCTCATCTACAAGTTTGGATGCAATAAAAAATCTAGCTCTACACTCTTTGGTTACATGCAATTTTTCTTTGTCACACACCCAACCAAGAGGGTAGTGTTTTGGAAGAGGCTTGGTCTCCAACCCTAGTTTCTTAACCAAGGATTGTGAAATCAAATTTAGTTGAGAGCCCGAATCAAACAAGGTTTCCACTTTAGTATGTTTCATCACAACTCTAATATGGAACAATTAAGTCCTCTTTCATTCATTAACAAGAGACTCATTTGAAGAACGTGTACTTGCATGCATTTCACAATTTTCATTAGCATGAAGAGAAATATTACCTTGTATGCCAACTATTGTGATATGTGTCTCACAACTGAAGTTGATCCAAGGTCCTGCTACATGGTTACCACCATATTTTGTTTTCCCTTTCCACCAAATCTCTCTAGTTTTAGTTCTGGATGAAACTTCCAACCATGTTCATCATCATGTACTTCCTTCATGCAATGTGTGCAAGATGGATTTCCTCCATCTTTCTGCTTGGTTTTAGCTTCCTTCTTGTCCTTTCCCTTTCCTTTTCCTTTAAACTTGTCATTATGAGGTTTGAAAGACGATTTATTGGGATGATCCTCTTTGTCATTATTTCCCCTACTTTCAAGGTGAATGGCCTTCACACTAGCCGCATCGATTGTAGCAGATTCAAATAAAAACAAAGAATGCCTAATGTAACTATGTAAATCATCAATATACTTTGTTACAGTTTCCAATTAATCAAGTGGAATGCCCAAATTTAAAGCTTGTTTTCTAAACACTTATGTGAAGCTTTGCACATTTTGACCCTTGCTTTGTCTCAAATATTGTCATTCCATTAAATCCTTTTTTTGATAAACCAAAGGATAGAATTGATCTTTTAATGCATAAAAAAATTTAGACAAAGAGGAAAGGAGATTACCCAAAATTTTTATACCTTTCTGTAACTTGCCTTCCCACTAGACAAGAGCGGTGCCACTCATCTGAGGAGATGCTAATTGCATCTTTGCCTCATCTTCATCAATATATTGAATCTGGTAATAGACCTCAACCTATCTAATCCAAGTGTTCAATTTGTATGCATTACAATCTCCATTATATGTGGGAAATTCAAACTTTACATCAAGCTTAAAAAATGGCTTTTTAGATGCATTCCTACAATGCATGTTAGAATGATGAGAAAAGGAGGAAGAAGATCTATCACTGGAAGATAGAGAGGGAAATTCAGGAGGCTCTCCTCCTTCTCCTTGATTCACCAAGGCATAATCATCTACCTCTTTCTTCTCCAGCTTTGCCATTGTCTTCTCATGTTCTGCAAACAATTTGTCCATTTTTCTGCGATGGTGAATAATACCTTGCGATAATTTCACTCCTCCTCAAATTGAGCTTCCTCATTTTCCATGTTCTATCTTCGTGCTACATGCCCTGCTTCAAGATAAAGGATTTTATTTTCCCTTCACCTATTTGGAGCTTGTTTCTAGTTAGCATTCACTCATGAAACACGCATCAAGAAGACATACTCTAATAAAAAACTTGATCTAGATATTTAACTTCAAATATGCATATAGAATTGCATTAGAAAGAGCATGTAACCATGTGTAGCATCCACATAAAAGAAGAGGAAAACAAAAGAAACCATGAAAACAAACGTACAAAACAAGTTGATAATGGAGTTCACCCAATGTGGGCTACATCTTCGGGCCCTGTTCAATGTGGAGAGGAGTTTTTCATTGACATGCAGAAAAATAAAATTACATGCAATTACAAAATAAAACCTTATACCTCCACTTCTAGGGATGGCCTGAAAATGTAGACCTTTGCTGAAGAAACATACTTATCATTGAATTCCTCATGAAAATTTGTGAAAAATGACGATAAATCTGACCATGTTCTGTGTTGGTGACCTCTAGGGCTCTAGGGAATATTTTATATTTCCTATAGATTCCCTCTTAGAAATATTCCAAGAATATTCTTAGCATATACTAGGGAATATTCACCTCATATGACACATAATAGGGTTATGTCTAGGAAAATTTCTACGCACCCGGCTCCACAGTGTCCAGTTATGCCATGCTCTCTCCTTATTCAATAGCTTTGAGAGGATTTTTATATGTTGTAGCGAGAAAAATTAACAACCCATTGGACTGGCAGGTCAGTTATCGCAAAGGTGTTAATGTGTTGGTGGGTTGAAGGTCACAGGTTTGACCCGCCGGACCTGCCCATCGTTTTATTAAAGGTGAGTAGTGCTTTAATGGTGTCTTCCCACTTTCCAACCATTTTCATTTTGGGTTAATCATTGTTTGTTATATATATGCAATATAATATCCACCAGTTTGGTCTATCTGATGAGGTTTGACTTCCCATCAGTAGACAACCATTTTTTTTATTCGAAATAGCAGTAACGGACGTTTTTCCTGCTGGCGATTTTGAAGGAAACTGAATAAATTAACTAGGCAATAATTTGGTCGGCACCGAGAACTCAAATGGTGCAAAACATGACCTCTTCAAGAAAAATAGGAAACTATTTACTAGGCACCACATGGCATGTTCTGATTCATCTGTACTTCCCATTGGGTCCCTGACTAGGTTGTTGCCATCATGTTGACATCACATACCATGTGTCACCTCCCAATTGTCTTCCTATAGACCATACCACCAATTCATCATACTAAAACCATCATCCATTCAAATGATGTCAGTGTCCATAGTGATGATGTTAGCACCATTTGTGCTCCTATGGGTCATGCCTGCAAAAAATTTAGTTGTTTCTCACAAACTCCAGTGGGCCATAACTTTATCATACGACAACGGATTGAGATTTTGTTTACGTCATTGGATTCAAAACAATGAGCTATTCAATTTTGGTTTTGCTACACTTCTTGAACTTTGAAATTTTTGCATTTAGGATCCTCCTAGATCAATATGTGAGATTGGTTTCATTTTCTTCTGCTAAAAACGTATTTTATTTACTATTAAAATCTCGACAACTCTCTTTATATAGTAAGCTAAAATTATAATTTATAACAAGGAAATCATGGCACAAAAACCAAGGCATTTATTGTACCTATCAAACCATATAATTCATATAATCATATAACATAAAATATGGCACAGATTTTGAGAGTCTCCGACATAGATTTCAAGGTGGTGAAATTGCATAGTTTTCAAGATAAGTATATTCATTTATTGCTAGAAAAAGTTTGATGTAAACTCATTAATTTATGTGAGCTTATAATAAATATCAACTCTCTCTAATGGTTTTCCCTTGAGGGTTTTCCCAAGGGCATTCCCCACAAATATATGTGTCTTTTATTTCCTAGATTTTGCTCAATATTTGAGATAAGTGATTCAATGTGTTTTCATTTATAAGTTCATATTTATATGCATTTATGGATGAGCATTAAAATGTGACAAAACTTATTGGAATTGAAAACCATCATACTAAGTCAAGAAAATTTTACATGGCAACATCAAAGCATTGATACTGGAAGGGGAAACCAATCAAGAAAAGAGATATTTTTGGGTTTTCAAGAAAAGGTTGAGATCTTTCTAGGTTTTCAAGGAAAGGTTGAGATATTTTTGGTTTTTCAGGAAAAAAAATCTGTTTTTCTACATTCTCAAGGAAAGGTCTAAAATTTTTTGGGTTCTTAAGAAAAGGTATAACTTATTTTTGGTTCTTAAGCAAAGGTCTAAATTTTTAGGTCATAGGGCTACAGGTTTAAGGGTTAAGGATAGATTGGATGAGGTGGGAAATCTATATCCACGGAAAGAAAGGGTAGTAATGATTTTGAAGGAATATGAGTTGTGGAACATAGTTGATAATATTGTCACAGTTCCTACAGATGTAACATTTTTGGCCAAATATATTAAAAATTTGATAAATCCAAAAGGATTACCCATAATGCCTTTAAATACCATCTGATTCCTCATGTTGTAGGTAAGAAGAATGCATATGAGATGTGGGATTCTTTATGCAAGTTATACAAGAGGTCAAACCAAAAAAAAAATATGGTGCTAAAAGAGAAGTTAAGAAACACCAAGGTGACTAAAACTAATACAATTACATCATACCATACTAGAGTGTCATAGCTGTGTGATGAGTTGGGTTTTTTTGGTGAGAAGGTGGAGCAATCATAGCTTGTTCCAATAGCCTAGAATGATTTTTCTAAATCATGGGACAAATTTGTGAAGAGGATTGTTTCCAGTGAGAAAACCCCCAATTGGGAGAGACTTTGGGACAATTACATGTAGGAGGAGCTTAGACTTGGTACAATCCATATAAGTTAGTAGTAGGGGGATAATGAGGACAATATGGCACTTTCAGCAAAGGGTAAGAAAAGGTCCAAGAAAGGTCCTAAAGGTGAGGATAAGTCAAAAGGTGAATAGAAAAAGGACATGAGAAAAGTCAAGTTCTTTCCATGTCATAAGTTGGCGAATCATGCAAGTCAATGTCCTAACAAGAAGAAGAAGAAATAGGTTGCATCTTTAGCTGAACTGGATGTGTTTTCCATATAGTTTGAGAATCAATTTTATTTGTTAATTTCCATGAGTAAAACATCTACCAACATTTGGTATATAGATAGTGGGGCCTCTAGCCATATGACAGGTCTAGGTGAGCACTTTATAGATCTTATAGAGATTGGTGTGGACCTTGAGGTGGAGTTTGGAAACAAATCCAAAGTAAAGGCATTTGGGCATGCAACAATATCCTTTTAGATGGATTTACGAGCACCCATGGTAGTGAGGGATGTATTATATGTTCTTGGGTTGATGAAGAATTTGGTATTAGTTTTTACCATAGAGGACAAGAGTTATGAGGTATTGTTCTGAGATGGATGGGTAGTCATTCATCCTAAGGGATCCATTGTCACAATAGAAAAAGTGATTGGTATTGGACAAGGAAAAACTATATTGGCTTACGTTTCAACAAGCTTGAAATATAAGCCTGTATAGTTTTTCCTTTTCCTATCCCAATCTCTTTTGCTATTGTGACACTAGATCCCTTAGCATGAATGAGTACCTGCCATCTCAGAACAACACCTGGATATCCCATTTCCATCATGTGACTCTTAGGGTGTTGAGGGATATTTTTATAGGATTAACAAAGTTTAGAACAAAGCATCATGATGTGTGCAAAGGGTGTACACTTGGAAAGTACACAAAGGCAATTTTTCCAATCAATGACAACAAAGTAATAGGGATTATATAATTCTTACACTCCAATAAATGTGTCCCAATGTCATATGTATCTTTGATTGGGTATGAGTATTATGTTACCTTTATAGATGAATTTTCCAAGAGGAACTGAATTTACTTCATGAAGACGAAGAGTGAGGTCTTTAGCAGGTTCCAAGAGTTCAAAGTTCTTATGGAGAAAAATATAGGGAGGAAAATTTAGGTGTTGAGGAAAAATAATGGGGGCGGGTATACCTCTAATGAATTCAAAAGCTTATGTGTACAGGATCACATTAAAATGGATTTGATAGTTACATACAATCTGTAGTAGAATGGGGTCATTTAGAGAAAGAACGGGGCCATCGTTGGGATAGAAAGAGCCATGTTACATGATTAGGGTCTACCACTTTTCTCTTGGGTTGAGGCATGCAACATAGTTGTTTATATCTGAAACATGATTCCCCATAAGGTGTTCAGGAGTAAAAGTCCCGAGGAGGATTTATAGGGAAGACACATGAAGTCGAGCACTTTATGATTTTTGGGTGCTTGACTTACTCATGTGTCCCCTTAGAGAAAAGGATAAAGCTGGATCCCACAAAAGAAAAGGGAATATTTTTTAGGTATCGTGAGAATTCAAAGGTTTATTTCATATACATGCCTCCTTTGAAGAAAATAATGGTTAGGGAATATGTGAAATTTGGGGAGAATCGGGCCTTTAAGAGGTCATATGAGTGAGAGAAGGGTGAGAAATAGGATCCTAAGTCTCAAGTGAGTACACCATAAGTTATAAGGTCACATAGTACAAGTTCATAGGTCTCAAGGGTTACAAGTTCCCAAGTTACAATTCCACAAACCACAAGTTCATATTCTTCATAAACACAATCTCGAAATGAGAGGGATGAGCAGGAGGATTCCACTCCATAAGTGTTATGAGGAATTTTGCATCTACGGATAAATACTAATTCCCTAGTTAGGTAGCTATACCTAGAACAATAGATTTAAAGCACTTAACCTTTTTCTATAGACAGTAAATAAGACAAGGGAATCAAAGGACCTACTCGTTATTTTGCTTTCCTTTTCTCACCTTTATATGGCTCTCGTCGCTCGTTCTCAAACTTAACTCACTCAAAATGTACTTACAAGCATAAACAGAAGACAAAGAACCAATTAAAGAAATATATCTATCGACTATAAGTAAATGGAATCAGATACATTCACACATATAAACATCATATATCAAGATAAGCATATGGAAAAAGGTGTAAACAACTTTATTAAGTAGAAGGAAAAATTACAACCATGAAGTCTGATCCATTACCACTCTTCCAGCTTGGGTTCCAACCAATATCACATCAATAGAATAACACTCTGGTAGCATAACAATACTTTCTTATAATATCAATCCTCACACCAACAGTATCTCCTTACAAATTCTCAAAGTCCATCCCCTGATCACTTAGATGAGTGCTAAATCTATAGGAAATGGAGGAGGTTTGGTCATAAATGAGGGTATTGAATGGCCTTCCAAACTTAGAGTTAGGTTCCATGGAGGAAGGGATGAGAGGATAGGAGGTTACTTAACTCCAATTTCTAGTTCATATGACATGATAAGTGTGGAAATCTTCTAGATGGCTCCAAAAGGTAAGAATATTCCCAGAAACCTATGTGAATTTAACTCAATCTTGCCCAACACATGTCAAAGTGGGCCTAGGTGCTCTATAGAACACTTACCCCTATCCAAGGCTACGGTGGTCCCTCAAGGAGGTTTTTCTAGAGGGATTCAGGCCAAGAAACTCTCAAAGAAGGAGGCATTCAAAGTGGTGACTTGTTTAGGGCATGTAGCAACTAAATTAGGGTTTGATGAGCCCTAATGGCACTGATATGAATGACATGAGTGATGTGCCCAAATGGATCTGTAATAGCTGACCCCTAAAGCATGAAGTCAAAAGTAATGATGTCGAGTGATATGCTTTACGATGTGATGAGGAGGTTCCGAAGTGGTTGGTGACCTGCATTGATTACAATACATAATATCATGATATTTTGATTTTTTATTCATGAATCACTGAGGGAAGGCATACCCATGTGATGAGCCCCAGAAATGGGTAACTATATGGACTCATTTTGCCTTTTATTTCAACTTAGTCCACCATTCTCACTAGTTTCTTGCATGTTTTTGAATATATTTATGCTAATAGAGTGAATTCGGTTAGTCACTTTGCCATGTAGTCTAATGAGTGTTTATTGCAGATTTTTTGGACAATTTTGGACAAAGACAAGGAATTTATGAGAAAATGGTAGCCAAAATCGAGGAAACAGGGAAGAGGACTTATAGGGAGGGTGTGTCCTTCATTAATGACCCCTTTCCTTGAATCCTCCATCTGCAGCTCGGAGTACAAAGGCCCACATTGATGATTCCAAGGGGCAGCCGAACAAGTCAAGTAGGACTACTGTTTATCTTCAGTCCTAGGAGGCCGAGTTCCTTGATTTCAGGAGGACTATTGGGAGTCCACATTTGTATAAATAAGAAGGCTTCGAGCCTCAGTAGGTTAGCCAGTTGTTTGTATATTTTTTCACTTTTGTGTTAGTACATTGGTCAACTTATTTTCGAGTTCTTTTTGAAGACAGTTTATGTGATGTAACTACTATTTTTTGATAAAAATGAAGATGAAACAGTTTTTGAGCTAGCACTGATCTCTTTCAGAGGGCTGAAGCTCTTGGGTTAGGGCCCAACCCAAGCTGCCCAGCACCACCTTTGTGTATTTATATGTTTTCTTGCTTCCATTCATGAGTTAATTTCTATTGCATAGATTCTTCTTACTTTGTTAAGTTAGGTTGCTTTTGATGATTATCATAGTTTTGTTTGTATCAGTTGAGCAAGTAAGTTGCTATAGTGACAAAATGAGATTCAAAAAGGCCACAACAGGCACTAATCTCCTTTCTCCCTTCTTGGGACTATGATTTGAGGTCAAGGCATTACTGTTGCCACCAAAAACACAGTTTTTTCTCTCTCATGCAACCGCTAGTGTGATAACATGATTTGGAAAAGTTGATAGTAGCTTAGGTTCACATGCTTAGATCATCTCCTATTCATTTTCCATAGTTCTCTTGCATGCTTTTCTGTTCATAAGGTACTGTTCAACATTTTTCTATTTTTAGGTCAGAAATTATGTTAAGCTAACAAAACTCTGTTTTTAGTTCTTTCCTTGGTCAAGTTTTGATAAGTGAATGTGAAGATCTCTTGCAGGACATCTCATCTTACCATCCATCCATGAAATAGCAAGCACTAGCTCACTTCTCGTAGATTTCCCAACTCATTCATAGCAATTGCCAGTCTGCCCTAATTTCTGCATTTTCTTCCATAAAGCTGCTTTCTTGCCATTTGAACAAATCCAACCATCATGTTCATCCCTGATCTTCCTTGACAAGTTTTAGGAACCTCAACACCTTCATCCAACCTTCATTTCCCCTCTCCCATCATTCTTCCACCTTCAAAACCCTAAAAACAGGTTTTGGCTTCCTCCTGCAGATCCTCCTATAGAACCTCCTATAGATCCCCTGCAACCTCCTATAGAATTTCCTATGAGTGATTTTTTGAAGTTTGATCACAATGGAAGTCTTTAGAAGGATACTAGGGGCTTCTTAGGACCTCTCCACACCTTCCTCACCTTCTTCAAAAGCCAACTCCATTTTCCTTTGCCATAAAATCTCTGCACAGTCACAACTAGTCAAATCACAAGCATAATAATCCCACATAAAAATACTCAAAAGTACAAAAAGATGTTTTCTTTTCATTTTTCTTTAGAAGTAGCTTGAATAAATGCAATTTACCTTTTTAGTAGTCAATGGCACTCACTTCCTTAGCTTCCATCTCTTTTCTTGCAAAAATACGATTAGTGGGTAATCTAGGGTTTGCTAGGGTTTGCGTTTCATTTCAGACTTCCCTCTCTTTCTGCAAGTAGAGTAGCCCTTGTAGAGTTAGCTTTCTTCCATCACAATAAAATATTCTTCTGAGAACTCATAGAAGTTGGCTTAAGCTCCTAGCGAAATTGTGCCAGCTGATCAAGTGACAGCCTGCAGTAAGAGCCAGTACTTGTGCATACATCATTGTCGCTTCCAAGTTTGTTACGAATTACTGGGTTGATAAAATGTAAAGAAGGAAGCCCAAGGAGTTGCAGCATTACTGCTGCAATACTGGAGCCCACCATTCTTTTTGGCATCGTTGCTGGGGAAGCGTTAGAGTATTTTGTGATTACTGATTTTCTTCTATTTTCTACTGCAACATTCTGCTAAGTAGTTTATTTCAGCAAAAGTAGAGTAGTTGTTTCATTTCAATTCTACAATTTCAATTCTACAAAAGTAGATTAGGAATTTCCTGCTTTCATTTCAATTCTGCAATTTCATTTCAGCAAGCGTAGATTAGGCATTTCCTGCTTTCATTTCAATTCTGCAATTTCATTTCAGCAAGCGTAGATTAGGCATTTCCTGCTTTCATTTCAATTCTGCAATTTCCATTCCAGCAAAGTAGATTAGTCATTTCCTTGCTTTCATTTCAATTCTGTAATTTTATTTCAGCAAGTTCATTTCAGTTAGTTGTAATTTCTTGTTCAATCCATTTCAGTTTTGCAAGTACAAGTAGAAAAAAGAAGAAGACAAAAATACCCAAAAAAGAGATTTGCTTTCATGCCTCGAAGGAACAGAGAAAATTCAGGAAAATTCCTACCCAACCACTAAGTCACCCTTCTCTCTTCTTTGGTGGCAGTGATCCAGAAGAACCAATAGGTGAACCTCTAGAGATATACGAAAATCCTATAATAGAAGAAGAGCAAGAAACCATTCCTCCTGAGACCATGGCTGATGATAGAAACATTAGAGGAAATGGGGAAAGAATAGAAGGTGCCTTTCCTATCTAAGAGAACAATGGGGACATGAAAATGAAAAACGTAAGTCCTTTAGTGTTACCTCACTTCTACGGACTGACCACCGAAGATCCTAATACCTTTTTTCTTGAATTTGATATTCTCTGTCAAACCTATGACTATGCAGAAGACGAGCAGAAGTTGAAACTGTTTCCTTCTACCCTTAGGGATGCAACATTGTGCTAGTTCATGGGGTTACCTGTAAATAGTATCACAACTTGGGCTCAGATGTAGCAAGCCTTTAACAACAAATACCGGGACTATTGTAGGTCAAAGGATACCAAGGAAGAAATCTTCTGAATGACCATGGGAAGTGACGAATCTTTAGAAGACTATGAAGAAAGGTTTAAACTTAGTTATAAAAGGGCCAGGTGCACACTTGATCCCGAATCTCTGAAATTGGTCCTGCTCAGAGGAGTCCCTGAAGACCTTCTAGATACCCTCCATTTGCTGGTTGGGGGAGACATTTATCAACTACCTTCTGATGACATAAAGACTGTGTTTAGAAACCATTCTAGGTCAGCTAGAAAGAGAGGTAGGGGAAGTCAACCTTTAGCCAATGCACCCTTATCTAGTTCATCCCTGAGAAATGAACTTGAGAATCGGCTGGAAGATTTTAAGAGTGAGATGAGGTAGACTCTTGCCATGCAAATGGATACCTTGCATATCAAAAGGAAGCCAGAGGAAGCCGAGAGAGCTTTGGAAATCTTTTGTCCCAGATGCACTCGAAAGCATCCTAGGAACGAATGTCCATTGCACTCTATAGAAGTGTGTTTAGTCTGTGAATAAGACCATCCTATGAATCAGTGCCCTTGCTTGCTGAAAATTAAAGCTACATATCAGGGGGCCGAAGGAGCCACTGAACCACTCTATTTAATGAACCAAAGGAGGCCACATAGACCCAGACCTTACCAGCAGGGAATACAAGGGACATCCCAGGCCTATTACAACCCCAGTCAATCCACTTCCATGCCTTCTTCGGGTCCCCCTGCTCATCCTTCCTAGTCCACACCACCTCCTTAGTCGTATCCATCTCAATACCATGCTCCTCTAGTTTCTCCTTCATTTCACTCTTATGCTCAACCACAGCCTCAGTGGAATGCACCTCACTAGGGGTGGACGCCCCAGTACAACTCTCCTCCTGCTCTTTTGCCTCCACCACCTATTCAACCACAACCATTACCTCCTGCTCCACCCAGACAACCCCAAATACCTGCTCAATCAAACCCAAACCCCAATAACGGACATGCCCAATAGGTATATAGTGGAGAAACATCATGTCCGACCTATGCTGTAGAAATTCAGGAGATTAACCTACAATCTGGGAAGGTTCTCCCAGATATCCAACCTCCTCCTAAGGAGGATGAGGAAGAAAAACAGGAAAGTGAACCAAAATCCATTCTACCCTTTCCTGAGAGATTAACTGGAACCACACAACTGAACCCAGAAGAAACTGAACTTTTGGGAGAATTGAAATAGTTATGTGTTAATATACCACTTCTCCAAGCCATAAAATATGTGCCTATATACAACAAGATGATCAAGGAGAAGTGCTTCAGGCACCCAAGTAGGCACAAGAGAGATGCTCCAACTATCAATGTCATAGGACAACTGTCCGACCTCATGTCAGGGTAGGTAATCTGTCTGAAATATCTAGACCCTGGGAGTCCTGTAGTCGATGTCCACATAAATGGCACCGTAATCCCCCATACCCTGATTGATCTAGGGGTTTCCATTAATGTGATGACCAAGGACACTATGCTCAAGCTCAACCTTTAGGGTTCCCTGAGAAAGACCACAACAATTCTACAGTTAGCAAACCACTCCACAATGACCCCTGAGGGGATTCTGGAAGATGTAATGGTCTTGATTGATTCCTAGGAGTACCCTACTGATTTCCCGGTTCTCCAGACAAAGGCAAAGCTAACTGAGTATCCGCTCATCCTAGGAAGGCCTTGGTTGGCCACTGCAGATGCCTACATCAGTTGTTGAGATGGGAACATGACAATCAAGAACGAGAATATGTCCAAACAGCTATTCCTATATCCTCCTGCCCAACCTCTGTTAAAACATGATTTACCTCTTTGGTTGGAGGAGGAAGATGAGGATGAAGTCTATTCTGCACCATTGTGTAGAGTAGAGGCTACCATGTGAGGCCCACAAACCGAGGATGATCTTATTGAAAACTCGATTCAGAATCCACCCCTCAGTGTGTTGCCATTAGAAGAATCAGTGGAAGAAACCCAAGCCAATCCTTTAGTTGATCTCTGTGTGGCTGATATGACCTCTCTCTAAGTTAAGAATGTGGAATTCAGCCCTGAAAGAGCTTTGAAGATAAACTCATCCTTATCCCCCTCTCAAGAGAAAGAACTATGTAGCTTATTGAAAAACCACTTGGATGATTTTTCTTGGAGCTATAAGGAGATGAAGGGAGTCCACCCTTCAGTCTGTACTCATCACATTTACATTAAAGAGGATTGTAAACCAGTCAGGCAACCTCAAAGGAGGATGAATCCAGCCCTTAAGGACATTATCAAAGACGAACTGCAAAAGTTGCTAGATGCAGGATTCATCTACCCCATTTCTGATAGCAAATCGGCCTCTCCTTTATTGCTAGTGCCAAAGAAAAATGGGAAATGGAGAATCTGTGTAGATTATCAAGAACTAAACAAGGCCACCAAGAAGGACCATTTCCCTTTGCCTTTCATAAATCAAGTCTTAGATGGCATGGCAGGGAAGAAGTTCTTCTCCTTCCTAGATGGGTTTAGTAGGTACAACCAGATCCAAATCAGCCCAGAAGACCAATATAAGACCACTTTCACTTGTCCTTGGGGTAAGTTTGCATACCGGGTCCTTCCTTTTGGGTTGTGTAATGCTCCCACCACTTTCCAGAGAGTAGTACTAAGTATATTTGCTGAACTAGTTCATGACCCAGTGGAAATCTATATGGATGACTTTACCCCTTATGTTTCTAACTTCTAGAAAGTTGTGACTAACCTGGGAAAAGTTTTAGCCAAGTGCACTGAAATGAACCTGTCCCTCAATCTTGAAAAGTGAAAATTCTTGATGAATGAAGGGACCGTGCTAGGTCATATAATTTCTCAGCAAGGATTACAGGTGGATCCCAACAAGATTGCCATCATCCAAAGGGTCCCACCTCCTCAAAAGGTAAGAGATGTTCAGAGTTTCCTAGATTTAGCAGGGTATTATAGAAGATTCATTAAGGCTTTTAGTAAGCTAGCCTCTCCATTGTTTGGTCTTTTGGTAAAAGATGATGAGTTCATATGGAATGAAAACTGTCAAGAGGCTCTTGATACCTTGAAAGGTAAACTGGTAACTACCCCAACTTTGAGAGGTCCAAACTAGGCCCTACCTTTCCACATTCATACAGATGCCTTGAACAAAGCGATAGGAGCAGCCTTAGGGCAAGTTGATGAGAAGCTGCCTTATGCCATATATTTTGTCAGTAAAAACTTGTCCAAGGCAGAATTAAAGTACACTATAACCGAAAAGGAGCTCCTAGGTGTAGTCCATTCCCTAAATAAGTTCAGACACTACATCACCAGCTATCAAACATTCGTAGATATTGATCATGCTGCAATTATGTATTTGATGAATAAACCAGATGTAAATGCTCGTATTATAAGGTGGTTACTGTTATTGCAACAATTTGATTTAACCATTGTTGATAAGTCGGGTAAGGAAAATGTTGTTGCTGATTTTCTGTCTAGATTAGATCTGCCCGCAGGTGAAGAAGGAATGGTGGATGATCAAATGCCAGATGAACACCTATGTGCTATTTTAGTACTCTCTCCATGGTTTGTTGATATAGCAAATTACTTGGTTTCAGAACAGTTTCCGCCACACCTGTCCTCAAAAGAGAAGAGCAAGATCGTGACAAAAGTGCCGCATTCACTTGGATTGGGGGCAATCTTTTTAAACTTGGGCCAGATTAGATTTTGAGGCGATGTGTTAGGGAGGAGGAAGTTTTTGACATTCTCCTAACCTGTCATGATAGGCTCTGTGGGGGCCATTTTGTAGTAAAGAGGATTGCCTTCAAAATTCTGCAAGCAGGTTACAATTGGCCCACTCTTCATCAAGATGTCAGAAGATATATTAGCCAATGTGACCAATGTCAAAGGATGGGGAACCTACTCCAAGGGATGAGATGCCCCTGCAACCTCAAATGACTTTCAAGCCAGAGAAAGATTTCGGCGAAAATCACATGGAATCTCATTTGTCGACGCGTTTCGAACCAACCAGTGTGGTTCATCGTCCAAGACATTTGAGAAGTGGGACATGGAATTTGTGGGTCATATCAACCCTCCTTCAAAACAGAAATCTTACATCATTGTGTGTACTGATTATCTGACAAAATGCGTATAAACAAAGGCGATCAAGGTCACAACAAAAGAAAAAGTAGCTGAGTTTTTGAGGGAGAACATATTCTAAAAGTTTGGATGTCCAAGAAAAGTAGTCACGGATCAAGGGAGTTAGTTACATCCAATCTGATTGAAGACCTACTCACACACCATAGAATTAAGCACAGAACTTCCACCCCTTATCATCCACAAGCAAATGGACAGGTGGAAGTCACTAACAGAGTTTTGGAAGGAATTTTGACCAAGGTAGTGAGTAGCAGCTGGAAGATTAGGTAGATCGATTGGTTGAGGCCACCTGGGCCTATAACACCACTTGGAAAACCACCATGGAGTTCACACCCTATGAGCTAGTCTATGGGAAGAAGGCTTTGCTGTCAATAGAATTTGAATATAACACCTTAAGGATGGCAGCTCAGCTAGACCTAGATCTCATCCATGCACAAAAGGACAAGTTACTTCAACTCAATGGATTAGATGAACAGAGATTGCAGGCCCTTCTCCACTCAGAGGTAGTCCAACTTAAAAGGAAAATATGGCATGACAGACACCTCAAAGAAAAACAATTCCAAGAAGGGGATTGGGTGTTGCTGTATGATTCACGATATAAGGATTTCAAGGGAAAACTGAGGACAATATGGCTGGGACCATACAGAGTAGAAAAATGCAATGATAATGGTTCAGTTCTGATCTAGACCATCGATGAAGAAGCCGTCCCCATGCTCGTCAATGGACATAGGTTGAAAATCTACAGGAAGCCACTTTCCAAGTAAGAATTCATTGAGAATCTTAGTAAAACAGTGTTGGTAGTGGAGCAGGTCTCTGCCTCCACTCCACCCACACTCTAAACAAAACAAAAAATATAGAGAGAGAAAAAATAGAAAAGTAATAAAAGATCCCTTGGTGAAAACCTCCTGGAGGTGCCCAGGGCAACCGGTGAGGGTGAAAACCTCTTGGAGGCCGCCAACTATCTCAAAAAAAAAGATGATGGAAAGGAAAAAAACAGAAAAACTAACTTCTTTTGAATGCATTACAGATTGCAGGGGGGTCACAGAAGAAAAAGGACATGGCCAAGCTGTATACACCCTTGATAGCTCATTTCTCCATTGACATTGTCTTTTCCCAGGTCTTAGTCTCACTTGTTCTGAAAATTTTGCATCCTACAGGAGACTCTGAGTAGTCTAGAGGAGAGTCCTGTACAAACCACAGAGAGCTCAAAATCAAGTTCAGAAAAGACTTCGAGGGCTAGAAATTTGTCCAAAAGGCCTGTGGACCTCCCTGCCACCATTCATCCTCCTAACTCTCCATTTAATCCCTACACCACCACCTTTCCACTCACTTTTTCTTCCCTGCAAAGAAAACACACAAATTTTATTTCTTTTGTTTTTAAACAAAAGAAAAAAATAATAAATAAAGCAGCAACATTCTTCACTTGTTTCTTACCTGATGCACTCCAGCTTTTATTCATTTTCTTCAGAACCTTCTTCAGTTGTCTCTTCAGTCCCTGCTCAAGCATCAGCCAGAAATTTTAGAGGGAGAAGCAGCTAAGGGAAATCCTCCAGGATTCCTATAATAGTTTATCCCTTCAATAAAACAAGCTCGAGAGGCAGGGTCAATGCAGCCAAGGTGTACGCGACATGTAAGGAGTGGTTCCTAATCAAAAATCACCAGCATAAGGTAGCCAAGACACCAGTTTAGAGACCACGAGCACCCACAACAATAGCGATAATAAAACAAAGTGCCAAAGTCTAAGCATGTAGAGCATGGTAGCGATTAATAGGTAAGTGGCTAAACCCATTCCTCTATTGCATGAATACTATTTAGGAACTCCATGAGCCATTGAGATGGTTGCAATTAAACGAAATCGTGGCCAGCTAACTAGCCTCCCTCGTTTATTTCAAACCACCCTCGTTGAGTTCAAACAAGCCTCGTCCAATTCAAACAGAAGTTCAGAAGGTGCAGTCAGCACATGCTATTCATCAAATCAAGAAGAAAAAATCAGCCGGTAGTGGTGGTGGCGTATAACGGGAATGATGGAAGTGATGGTAGGAAGGCAACATGAAATACCATAATGGCACTGGAGTAGGGACCAACGGTCCAGATGGGGATAACATACCCTTCTGGCCACCTCACCTTGTCACCGCATATCACGCCATCAGGTTAAGTACACTACGGTAGAAGCCTTCACCACCTTTTGTTTTCATTGGCATCGATGAGTTCATGGTTGCAACAACTCACCTACCACCTTCAAAACATTGAAACAATTTCTCTCTGCCAGTTTTCAAAACCCTCCCGCTTATCGGGCTCTACAGGAGCATTATTGCATTCTACAGGAGCGAAAACACAGTCAATAGGAGCCTTTCTATAGGAAGGCCAAAGAGCAGCTCTACATAGGGAAAATTTGAAATTTTTTCCAAATTCGAGCTTAGAAAGAGGGGTTTTATGAGAAAGGAGCCCCTAAACTCCACCAAATTGCATGAACACCCAGAAGTGGTTGCCCTCTTTACTAGGGAAAATTGGATGCCTTTCTTTGAGAGAATTCATGGGTATGATGAGGAAGTCACTGAGGAATTTCTAATGTCTTTAAGAACCCATTCAAAAACCCATGCTACAGTCAGTTTCAAGGGCCTAACCATAGAGATTACACCAAAATTTATCAGCAGAATCATAGGTCTTCCACTTGGGCTCCCTTGGAGCAAAGAAGAAAAACCACTAAGATAGGTTGCTAAAAAGACATTTTTCCAGCCTGATGAACATCCTGTACAAGATAAGAATGGGGCTAGAAGGACAAGTATACCTCATCCATGGGGTGAGGTCAGCTACCAGATCATGAAATATATCTCCTATGAAGGGATCATTTCAGATTATTTCATGAAGTAAGATATGGAATGGACCTACTTGCATCTAGAAAACTTAGTCTGCCATATTTTATCCTCCAATATTTGATAGAGTGTGGCACCAAGTTGAATACAGGGGTTCTAGAACAGCTGGCCCACCATGGGCTCATTAAATTACTGGTAGAAGATGCCATCCACACATACACCATCCCTATAGCCTGGGAAATTTTCAGGAACATGACTAGAGAAGATGAGATAAAAGCTCTCACTGATGACCTTATCCCATTTTGCAGTGAAGAGGAGGAGAAAAAAGAGGAACTTGAAAATGAAATCCACGAGGAAGCACAACATATTCAAGTAGGAGAAGAAAAAGAGGAAAAACAAAGAGAAGAGGAAAAATATGACACAACCACAGTTGCACCTAAAGCAGAGAAGAAAACAAAATCAAAAGCAGAGAAGAGGAAGAGGACAAAAATTGAGGAGAAGAAGCCCAAGACAACTCATAAAAAGGCTACCACAAGAAAGGTAGAAACTTAGCAATAAAAGGAGAAAACACCACTAGAGATAGTGGAAAAAAAAGTTGAAAGAACAGACACAGGAAAAACCGCAGGGGATGAAGAAGAAGAACAACAAGAAGAAGTGTCCCGTGAGACACTAGCAAGCAAAGCAGCAATTGTTCTTGCTGCACTGAGCACTCCAGCTAAGCAAAAAGGGAAAATAAAAAGACAGAAATCTATGTATTTCAAAGCTCAGAGAAGCACCAAAATCAAGGTGGACAAGCCCCAACCACCTTCGAAAGGACCTGTTATCATTGAGGATGCAGCTATTGTGACAAAGGAGGAATCTCCCTCCAAAATCTCCATCACCTACGAGAGAGGGAGTCCTAAGACATCCACTTGGAAGGAAAGGATCAAATTAATGGAGTCTAAAGTAGTCCTACAGGAAGCACAAACCTCTCTACAGGAGACACTAGCCAAGCTCAAAGAAACTGAAAAACTGGAAAGGAAGGCAGAGGAACAATCCCAAGAGGAAGGTAAGGTAAAAGAGATACTAGAGCCTAGATCTCAGCCTAACTTAGGCTCCTATTACAATCTTCTGGAGGGTGGGAAGATCACCCACAAAAATTTGCAGTGCCGCTTTTCTTCAAACTGGAAAAGGAGAGAGTTGGGACTCACACCTGGATGCAGATTGCAAAATCTAAATGAGTCAAAGATATAGGGCATATGGAAAACAAGTTGAGAGAGATAAGAAGAGAATTGAGAATGGTAAGGCATACCGAGAGAATTAGAAGAGCTCAACTGCAGGAAGAAAATGAATTGTTGAAAAAGCAGTTGTAAGAAAGGGAACCTCAAGGATGAAATGATCTATCAACTCTGAGAGGACAGTAATAGAAAGAGGGACCCCAGGAAACTAGTCAAGCAATAGAGAGACAACAATTAGATGAAGACCCACAGACAGGCAGTGAGACACTGATGAAACAACAACAAGAAAAAGAATCCCAGGCAAAAACTGAAGTGCTGATTTTGAAAAGGCAGCTCCAAGAGAAGGAAGCCCAGTTAGCCTACATGGCCAGCTGGGCAATGGAGGCATTGCAGGGCAAACAGCCAGCTAAATCATATGCACTGTATCTCAAAGATCAGTGGCTCCAATTCCAGATTAAGACACTGGCCCAAAGGGGCACAATACCATTTCAATATTATGGCCAATTTATGAATTTATGTGATCATATCTCAGCTAAGGATAAAGAAAAGCTAGCAGAATTTTACCTACACAACATGGCACTCACTGAAATGAATTTATGGGATCCAAATATTGCATTGGGAGACTTGCAGTTAATGACTATGGCTTCTTGGATGAGCCATGAATAGAAGAGAGCAATGGAAATTTAGAAACTGATGACAAAGAGCTGAGTGAGTGCCTAGTGATTAGGGCAGAACCAGTAGAACTTTTGGCTCTCATCTATGCCCACCAATACCTCACAGCCAATCCTCAAGTTTTCCCTAATTATCTTAACAAGCAAGCATAGGCTATTGCTCATTTCGAGGATATGGAGAGATTGTTTGGTGATGACTGCCTTCATGCCTACATGAGAAGGTGGAATACATTTCCACATAGCCTAAGGATCGGGGAGTATCACTCCTCAAATAGGATGAGGGAAGCCATGAGGAGAGTGCCCCTATATAAGCATTCAATGAAAAATTTGAAAGCCAACTAGATTGGGCTTAAACTCAGTCCTCCACTGCTGCTAGGACTGTTGGAAGGAGTTAAGCAGGAGCAAGAAAAGAAACAATGGGAAAAAGTGGACATGAAAGCAGGTTTCCATGATAGAGAGGAAGACATCACATTAGAAGCTTGGGATGTCAAGGAATCTATCAGGGCTATTGAAGATGAAGAGCTAGATTAGCTGCTCAGAGGATGAGAAAACCATTTAGCAGGGGTTGATGAGGAGCCCCATAAATGGGTAACTATATGGGCTCATTTTGCCTCTTATTTCGACTTAATCCACCATTCTCATTATTTTGTTGCATTTTTTTGAATATATTTATGCTAATAGAGTGAATTGGGTTAGTCACTTTGCCATGTAGTCTAATGAGTGTTTATTGCAGATTTTTTGGACGATTTTGGACAAAGACAAGTAATTTATGAGAAAATGGTAGCTAAACTCAAGGAAAACAGGGAAGAGGACTTGTAGGGAGGGTGTCACCTTCATTAATGACCCCTTTCCTTGAATCCTCCATTAGCAGCTCGGAGCACAAAGGCCCACATTGATGATTCCAAGGGGCAACCGAGCAAGTCAAGTAGGACTGTTGTTTATCTTTAGTCCTAGGAAGCCGAGTTCGTTGATTTTAGGAGGACTGTTGGGAGTCACCATTTGTATAAATAAGAAATATTTGAGCCTCAGTAGGTTACCTAGTTGTTAGTACATTTTTTCACTTTTGTGCAGTACATTGGTCAGCTTATTTTCGAGTTCTTTTTTAAGACAATTTATGTGATGTAACTACTATTTTTTTATAAACAAAGATGAAACAGTTTTTGAGCTAGCATTGATCTCTTTTAGAGGGCTGAAGCTCTTGGGTTAGGGCCCAACCCAAGCCACCCAGCACCACCTTTGTGTATTTATATTTTTTCTTGCTTCCACTCATGAGTTAATTTCTGTTGCATAGATTCTTCCTACTTTGTTAAGTTAGGTTACTTTTGATGATTAGCATAGTTGTGTTTGTATCAGTTGAGAAAGTAGGTTGTTGCAGTGACAAAATAAGATTCAAAAAGGCCACAGTAGACCTTGATCTCCTTTCTCCCTTCTTGGGACTATGATTTGAGGTCAAGGCACTACTGCTGCCACCAAAAACACAATTTCTGCTCTTTTATGCAATTGCTAGTGTGATATCTTGATTTGGAAAAGTTGATAGTAGCTTAGATTCGCATGCTTAGATCATCTCCTATTCATTTTCCATAGTTCTCTTGCATGCTTTTCTATTCATAAGATATTGTTTAGCATTTTTTTGTTTTTAGGTCAGAAATTAGGTTGAACTAGAAAAAACTCTGTTTTTAGTTCTTTCTTTGGTCAAGTTTTGATAAGTGAATGTGCAGATCTCTTGCAGGACATCTTAGCTCACCATCCCTCCATGAAACAGCCAACACCATCTCACTTCTCCTAGATTTCCCAACTCATTCACAACAATTCGCCAATTTGCCCTAATTTCTGCATTTTTTTCCATAAAGCTACTTTCTTGCCATTTGAGCAAATCCAACCATCACGTTCATCCCTGATCTTCCTTGACAAGTTTTAGACACCTCAACACCTTCATCCAACCTTCATTTCTCCTCTCCCATCATTCTTCCACCTTCAAAACCCTAAAAACAAGTTTCGGCCTCCTCCTGTAGATCCCCTATAGCCTCCTGTAGAATTTCCTATGAGTGATTTTTCGAAGTCTGATCGCAACGGAAGTCTTCAGAAGGATACTAGGGGCTTCTTAAGACCTCTCCACACCTTCCTCACCTTCTTCAAAATCCAACTCCATTTTCCTTTGCCACCAAATCTCTGCACAATCACAACTAGTCAAATCACAAGCATAATAATCCCACATAAAAATACTCAAAAGTGCAAAAAGATGTTTTCTTCTCATTTTTCTTCAGAGGTAGCTTGAATAAATGAAATGTAATTTTTTAGTAGTCAATGGCACTCACTTAATTATCTTCCATCTCTTTTCTTGGAAAAATAGGCTTAGTGGGTAAACTAGGGTTTGCTAGGGTTTTCATTTCATTTCAGTTTTCCCTCTCTTTCTGTAAGTAGAGTAGACCTTGTAGAGTTAGTTTTCTTCCATCATAGTAAAAGCTTCATCTGATAACTCATAGAGGTTGTCTTAAGCTCCTAGCGAACTTGCGCCAGTTGATCAAGTGACAACCTGCAGTAAGAGCTAGTACTTGTGCATACAACACCATCGCTTCCAAGTTTGTTACGAACTACCGGGTTGATAAAAGGTAAAGAAGGAAGCCCCAGTAGTTGCAGCATTATTGCTACAATACTGGAGCCTGTTAACACCCAGGTTGTTCCCTTTGACTCCCAAGGGAATACGGCCGGGGTAACCACTAACCAATCTTTGGATTACAGCTTCTAGCCAAACTGTAATCAGAGAGGGCTCTCTCTTTAAGGTTTGTCTCTGTTTTGTGAAGATTTTAGGCTAGTTATGAATTCAGGGTTTGGTTTTGTGTTTTGGTTGAGGGATGTCTTCTGTACCTAAGGTGGAAATATTCAGATAATTCTATTCCATTGGGCAATGGAGTCTGTGGCTACAGGTTGTCCGAGAGATTGAGTTGAGTTGCTGAAACTGCAAGGCCATTTAAATACATCATGAAACAAAATTGAAATTGTGATTATGAGGTGTGTTTAACCAATGAAAAGCAATTAAGAATTCTCCGCTAAGTTGGGGGTGTAAGAAAGAGATATATTGCACAGGAGAAAACTTGAATTCCTGAAACAACATTCACTGTGAAAGATATAGTTTGGAGGTGCAGCAGTTAAGAATTACACCTTATGACTATAACTGAAGAAAGACATTTATAACAGCATAGATTGAGTTCAGGGTACTCTGTGAATAAATCCTGGAACTATTCTTTTTCTCTGCCATTAACTATGAAACACAGAAACATGAATGAGCTATGAAAGGATAACAAAAAAAACACATAACGAAGAGTTTTTAAGGAAAACTTATTGTGCCATGAAGTACGCAGGAATCCTGTAACATTCAGCAAAACACCACAATTACTCAGATAACGCAGAGCTTTGGAAATTCCATCAGCCTTTGTATTAATACTCTGAAAATTTACAGCATAAGAAACTCTAGAATAGAAATCAACAACAACCCCTGCAAGCTTATGCGAGGGGGGAATATATACAAACGGTGATAAAAAATATCTGAAGCGTTGAGTCATCTGAGAAATAAATATGTTCACCAACTTGTACAGAACAACAGATAAGAAGTTATTACAGCTTTAAATACAAAATAAATGCTCTTCAATTCTGTCAAAAGACTTTTTGACCTTTGGAGGCCACTGAGTCGGTTGAATGTTCTGTTATAAATGGTGGATGACGTGTCTTTGTGGCTTTGTCCTCCTGTAGCTTTTCGGCCCTGTCACCTGTGACTGTCAGTGCTGCTTTAGTGGCCGAATAGTTTTTCTGAGTTGGCTCAGCCCATTCTTCTCCATACATGCTGATTTTATCAAAATTTTCTTGTGCATGATAACTTATATATTTTAATGAGAAAACTTGATTACATGCTCTGGTTTTACAATATTAATTGTATCATTTTGGTCCAGACTTCCTGTGTGGGAAATTGATGTCTTAGAATTGCCTCTAAAGTCTCATCTGCCTCCATGTATTTATAGAAATTTGGAGGCACTTCAAACAAATGTTTGATCTCATCCATGATGAAAAATAGGTTCTCAACCCTGTTGTAAAGACTCTGCCCTGATGCTGGTCCTGATTCTTCTGAAGTACTGGGCCTTTCTGTAATCTGATTTGTAGCAAATGTGTTGATCCTTTTGGCATAATTTTCATGGGAAAGTAGTCTTCCTGCGCTGTTCAGTAAGCTAGGAAGACCTCTGTTCTGCAATGCTACAAATTTGTCCATGAATTTATTAACCTCTGTCTGCATATCCTGGCTTCTTCTTTCTAGTGTTTGCACCAGGCTTCTTAGTGTTAGGACTCTTTTTATTAGCAAAATGGTCTCAGTCCTGTTGGAAATTCCCATTGTTTCCAGCTGAGCACTTGTTCTATTATTAAGCACATTAATCATTCTGTTGGAAACCTCAGGCATATTGCCTAGAGATGCCCTTGCTCTTTGGATTTCTCTATGTGCTTTCCCTATGAGCTCTATTTGCTCATGAATGGTCTCAATGTATTTCCATTGATCAGTTATGGATTGGCCAATGTTGGCCCATAGGACTGTCTTGAGTTCAACCACTACTTTATCAAGTGTTAGCTCCTTCTCTAGCTCCTTTATCTTCTCTTTGAGAGCCTTTATCTCTCTTCCTTTCTCAGCAACACTTTGTTTTGATTTATCATATCTTTCATTCAACTTGACCAAATTTTCCCTGGCCTCATTTAATTCTGCCATTTGGGCTTCCAGGGCTTGGATTTCATTTCTCAGTTTCTGCATGTCCAGGCTTGGAGCCTGCTCTGTTGTTGGCATTGGTGCTGATGTAGATGGTGTTGTTTGTTCTGTCTTTTTAGGGGGAGGAGCAGTAGTTTGAGGAGGTTCCTCAAGGTTAATTATCTCTGGAGGAGGCTGAGATGTTTGTCCTCCTTCTTTTTGTTGTAATGCTGCCTGCAGTGCTCTTGTGGGGAAAAGTATCCGATGCGGATGACCCTATCCCTACTCTAAAGGTGACAGTCTTTAGCAACAACTGAAAGTAAAGCTTTGATGTTTTCCTTTATGAAAATACAGAGAGGGGGAAGAAATGATCAACCAACCTGGTATCCTTCGCTTAGTCGATCTTGATCCTCTCTCTTTGTCTCTTGTTCCCAGCTCCTTGCTCTCTTTGCCGGTCCAGCTACACACAAGCCCTGCACAAAACGAGAGAGGAAACTACAAGATACAAGTACTCATAACTGATGCATGGATTAGAGTGAATCAAATATACATGTAAATACAATACATCAATGCAATACAAGTATATAGGAGAACATGCAAAACTTTATTGATAGAAGTAACAGGGTTCTGAGAAGGTTACAACCAATGATGGCTCCAATCCAGCAGCACCTCCCCAGCAGCAAGAACTCTCCTCTTCACCTCTAGTAAAACAATCACCCAATAGCTCTAACTGTAATCCAACAGCACCTCCTTGCTTTACACAAAATTCCAGCCTCCTTAGACCTCATAGAAGAGCTCTATATATAGGAGAGAAGAAGAGAGGATGAGTCAGCTTGAGGCTGGCATAGAGCTGACTAGTGTCCTCTCCCTCTTCAGTTAATCTTCAGTTCTTGAGTCCACTTGGAGATCCTTGCTTACACATGGTGATCAAGTACCTCTTACTCATCACAAGGCGAATCTGATGAACCAAGTGTCAGTTTGGAAGCTTCCTGGGCAGTTGACACCTTGCAGGATGACTGTGCCACTTGGCCAATCTCGCCCAGCGCAGGTAGCCTTCATTACTTTTGACTTCCAGCGCAGGTACAGAGTGGGACAGTTGCATTCCAGCGCAGAAGCTTAGTTAAGCAGCTGACATGATCCAAAATAAGCCTGTTTTGAAGTGTTTTCAGGTGGAGAACTGATTGGAAGTGCTGTTGCTTGATGACCTTGTTCTTTTAGGGGTAAGAACAACATGTTTAGGGACTGAGGATCCCTGTAATTATTGACATTCCATGCTCCATGATGCGAGGCACAAAAATGTCTATAACAGTTGCCCCCTAAAGTATGAGGCCGTTTATCGGGTGAAATGCTTTATCTAGAGGATCCGAAGTTCGTTCCAGTACTGAGGAGAGTGCCCTGTAATACAATACAATACAATACATTATTTTTCATTCATCATTATTCTCATGATCTAGCTGAGGCGGGCATTCCCATGCTCAGCTTTTTATAAATACATTTTGGTACATATGACAGACGATCGTCTGAAGATAGACTGATAATTTTCTGCTGAAATTATCATCCTTTGAGTAGGATGATCATCTGCTGCAATGATGTACATGGCAAATGCTTTTATATTTCCTGAATATATATCGCAGCCCGGATGGATGAAACTAGATCCAGGGTCTTCAAACTCGTTCGATCTTCACTCTAAGTACAAGTCGATCCATGTGAGAATTGCGCTGAAGTCGAACATGGAAAGACATCGCTTGATTACCGGTCAATAATGTAAACCGTTAACAAGCGCGAGAGGAATCACCAATAATGACGATGACCCTCAAGGTACTGCAGTACAATTCACGTGGCGTGAATAAAGGACTTGGCGTCGAACGCCACGCAAAATCTTCTGGTCGAAGGTCATTGATGTATACCTGTCGCCGGAAGTGAGAAACTTGCCATTGAGGCATGCAAGCTTCAAAGTACTGATGGGGGTGTTCCTAGATCAACTTCTTGGATAATGAGCTGAAGTTGACAAGAAGCGATCCGTCAAAGGAGGGCCTTAATGAATCCCACATCAATGACACGGAACGGAGCTAATGACTTTAGTGGAGGTGAAAACAAACTGTGACATATGATTCAGGGTGGCGATCATGAATGGATGAAGGATAATGTATGGCAGTGGATGGGACACGGTTGAAACTTTCAGAATGACCCCTCTTGAACATATAACGACACTGATGCGATGGATCGGTAGCATTACCCCAAATGTGGATGGTGTGGCGAGGACCATGGTGATGAGACCGGTGAATGAAACAACCCAACCCGATGTGATACGGAGGAAAAGTGTCATGTTCAAGAGTGACTTGCTACCATTAAACTTTGAATGTTCTCCCAATTTTTCCCCAGTCATTTCTGACCAGTACCTCTTTATTTTTGTCAAGCTTGAGGAGGATAACATATGCTTGTTCTATAACCTGCCCTTCGGGCAAGCCTATCGCTATGATTTAACGAGCCTAGCGATAGGGAAACTCGTTCTCGTCTAAAGACAAGTTTGTCGCTATTTAATCATTTTAACGAGTCTAACGACAAAGAAAACTCGGTCCTTTTCATTTTTAGAGAGTCTGAAAAGGTACAGAAAGTTAACTCCATGATTCCTTTTTCGTCAGCAAATCCCTTAAGTCCGAAAAAGTATAAAACAATACAGAAGGGATGGATGTTCGGTACTTTTAACGAGCCGAACAAGACAAGCGCTCGATCCTTTTGTGCAATAATCCCTCAGGTCCAAAAAGATTAAAATTTAGAGGAGGGATAGCATTCCGATCATTTAACGAGCTGGAAGGCCAAAACTCGGCAAACTTTTCATATTTTACGAGTCAGTGAAAAGAGCTGAAAGAAGACTCGTCTTTTGAGGAACGAGTGATAAACAGGGATAGCTACAGATTCCAGGTACAGGTTGGAATTTTCCAATCACGGCAGTGTCACAAGGATGGCTAGGTGAAATCACTCTTCGCAGCTGTTTCTCAAAAGAGGTAAACACACAAATGGAAGTGAATGATCGACCAAATGAACAGTGGAGGTGATGGATGAAAACACGATCAAGGTTCTTACGGCTGATGAATTTACGATCTCAAAAGGTTATTTACCGGTTCATTTTTTCCATGAGCTTGAACTCTGAGGGAAACTTCTGCTCACACTTTTCTATTTTTTAACGAGCATAAATTCAGTCCTAAAACTGCTCGGATTTGCGTTTATTTTTTAACGAGCATGAACTATATGCTAAAACTGCTCGATATACCAGTCATATGAAGAACGCCTCTCGTAAGGACCAATTTTTATAGAGCTTATGCCTTACCACAGCTGTGCTCACTTTTGGCAAATTTTACTTTTGCCCCACAGGCTTTCTTTCATGCAAGTTTGGAAACGGCTAATCTTAAAACCAGATAAATAACCGCCCCTAGCTTGCACTCCAGAAAGTTTGCATGCCCCTAGGTATAGGATAGAATTTCGAGGTTGCCCCTCCTCTCCCCTACTTCTGCTTTTCTTTGGGTGTTCACATTTATTTGTCATCTTGCTAATCTAATGCTAACGATACTTGTCTTCTCGTTATTTTAAGGGGTCTTACGCAGTACTCAGGCTTCCCGTCGGCCCACTTTTAACAAACAGCTATTTATGACAATAGGAGAACACTACTCAAAGATAAAACATTGGTATTATTGAGGGAGGCTTGCCTCTTTCTTATTATTCCAAAGACGGTTCGATTTGCTGCCGCAGATCAATCTCTTTCTTCGGCGGTGCCTATCATTGGGTTGTCCTAAGATGGTTACTCTCTGTCACAACAATACGGTCTCCTTCTTAATAGACTGCCCCTGCTTATCCTTCAAAACACATGTTTCGATGGGCGAGGCTTGAATTTAAAGATGGTGACTACTTGTTGTAATAAGGGAATTCCTACTCGGGCATTGCCCACTTTTTTAGACAAAGGTGAATGATTCCCAAACACATAACTTTAACAAAAGATCATTTTTCCAGAACAACCCCACTTCCTACGGACGGGGTACGGACTAGTCATGTTCTCCTGCGGAAATTCTGTCTTATACCCGGAGTTTCTTCTGCCCGAAGCAGACCAGGGTGCATGCCCCCTGGGTCCTAGTCTTTCTTTCCGAATCACTCGCGCTCATCGGGAAGGAGGACCGGGGGCGGAGGCGAATCTTGAGTGAACAGACCATTTAGGATTGGTATTTGACTATTTGCGATGCGAGATCCCGGAAATGAAAGTTGGTCTACGAGCTTGACCACCCTTCCTTCATGTGGAAAACACATTACTCTAAAGAGTGAGGAGACTATCGCTCCCATGCAATAAATATAGTCGCGTCCAAGGAGTAGGTTATAATCCAAGGGTCCTTGAACTACCAACATGTTCATCCTGACGGTCTTCCCCTTTAATGTAACAGGTACATCGGGGAGGATCCCTAATGGTCGACTGGTTCCTTTATCAAAACCTGAGAGATTTCTCAACTCAGGTAAAAGCGCCGGGGAACCCAGTGCTTTCCAAGCAACAGAGGAAAGGATACTCACAGACGCCCCTTCATCAATGATAGTACCAGCCATAATCATTCTATAGATCTGGACAATGATTCTGAATGGTACACTGGCTGGTAACCGGGGTCTGCCTAGTTGATTCCAATCAAAGGATACAACCAGGTTGCTTGGCGGTGGGACCGAATACACGGCCGGATACGACTCTGATGATGTTCCTTCCTGCGATAAAGGAATGGGCGCATTGCCCTGATGCTCATCGGAGTCGGTGCTGATGAAAAGAACCTGGATGGTGTCATCCTTGTTCTCATCGGTGAGGGTGTCGCATGAAGATGACTCTTCGGCGACGGTGCCATTTGAAGACGGGTCTTCAATGACGGAGTCATTGGACGATAGAACCTCTGAAGGAAGAACCGGGCCAACTGCCGTATCGACCTTTAGACTTTCGTCTAGTCTAGATTCAGTAGGTTCATTCTCAATGACCGACACTTCAGCTGACCACTTGAGTGGTTCAACTGGATTTTCAACTATCGAGGGATTAGGCGCGAGTTTTTGATATCCAGGTGGAAGTCGCACTGGTGACACCGGGCGATCTTCCAAAACTCTCTTGGCCTCATCTAAGAATGGACATTTGTGGATGGCATGATGACCTTCACACAATAGACAGGGTGATCTTGGTCCCCTTCTTCGTCCTTCACTCTCGCTAGTTGACGGAATGCAATCAACATGACAACCAGAGGTTGATGCTACCAGATTGTGCAACCTTGGGGACCAGTCCCTTAGTATCCGGGGAATACAAGGACAATCACGATGGAAATGTATCCCTTTGCAAATGACACATGGCGATTTAGGACCGGTCGGTGTAGTGTGTGGGTTTTTGTCAGCTTTCTTCTGCTTGCCCCCAGTCGCCTTCGCCAGAGGCTCCTTCTGCTTCTTTTCTTTCTTCTTCTTTTCCTTCTTCTCCTTGGGAGGCTGACTTTTGCCGGCTCTACCTTGCGAAGATGAAGGATCAGAGGAAGTATCATAAGAAGTGGAAGGCTGGTGGGTAGTTCTAGATTGTTCTGACTGTTGATTCGAATGCTCAGGATTAGTGGCGATCTGGACTACATTAGTTGAAAAGAGCCATACAGGGAGGCCGATTGTCAATCCTGGAAGCGACAATGTAGCCATATGAGGCGCACCAACATCTCCCAAGAGGAGAAGGGATTTGGACTTCCGCCAAGGTTACTTCCTTGGTTGGTGGGCTCCATACTTTTCAACTGAAAGATCAACGTGGGAATAACAGGTGATTATGTTCCGCTTTAAAATAAATTTTATTAACGACGCTTTTAGACACAAACTTGCTTTTTCATGTTTTAAGAGTCGAGAAAAAGCTAAAGATGACTCTAGTCGCCTTCGATGTATTAACGAGCCTGAAGTGACAAATGCTCGGCTGGACTTTTTCAGTTATAGAGTTTGAAAAAGGCCAAAAGAAACTGCTCTGGAGATCTAGGCAGAGGGTGTGCCAAACCTTTCGCGAAACCACAGAATACGTTCTACGGTATAAGTGGTCGATCTTCGTGAATGCTGTGTTCACTGCATCGCGATCAGTAGGGCGGCCGACACGGTTTCCTAAGGATAAAGGATAAAAACCTATAGGGGTCTCCCAATATACGCGACGGTACGCAGGAGCTCAAGTCCGTGTTAGTGCCACCGACTCTCAGGAGGAATCACCCACCTTCGTAGAGATCGACAGTCACTATGTTTAACGACGCCGGAACACGTCTCTACCTAGACCTCTAGATGTTTGCGTTAAATTCCAAAGCGTTGTTATGTAAATTGAGTTTATTTTAATGTTGATCTTTCTTAACAGTTTGCCTTTCAGGTTCGCCACGAGATGTATATATACAACTTCCTATATGCAATCTAAGAATGAGAAGCAAATCTTTTCAATCTTTCAACTTTGAAAACCTTAATCTACTTGAGGGAAAAGAAGGACACAACTTTTTCCACAGATCAAAGAACACACACTAAAATGCACATCTTCCTAAATCGTCAAGCATACAGTCAAATGCAAAATGCACAATGCATGTATTTCTTTTCATTATCCTTAATGTTGATGCTAGACAAAAAGGAAACTGTTGTATGATTTTGAATCTAATTTCAAGTAGAAATAAACAAGCTTGTCCACAATCAAAAAGACACCTTATGATAGACTTGTTTGAACACAGGAAATGTATAAATTCAAACCATAAAAGTGAAGAGCAAACAAACACAAACAGCCATGAATAGTAATAAAACTAACTCAAAAGATCACAAAGACACTTTTACAGTTCAGGATCTAAGAGGCCACAGCTATACTGGTTCGCTTTTCACAATGGGAAACTGTAACTGAAACAAGAAATACTGAAAGAACATTCACAGTTTCATCACACAACTGAGGCGGAATAATGTCAAGGAGAAGTGGCTTACAGCAAGTACAATAACCAGCAAGCAATCAGCCAAAAACAAGTGCAAACAGGGCCAAGACACAATAGGAAGACTGGGCAAGACAAGGGCTAACTGGACCAGCGCAGGTTCTAGTCTGCCAATTTGACTCTCAGCGCAGTTCCCGAAGGGAGTACCTGCGCTGTAATGCAGGCTGCCTGTGTACAGCCTGCACTGACTCACGAGAGTTTCGTCTACAAAGAATTCCGGGTCATAAAAGCTCAAAAATGCACTGTTTTTACTGAAATAAAAAGCTATAGGTCAAGTACAGGCTAAGGGATGATCAAGAGGATGAAGATCTATCACAAAGAGTAAAGAGTCTTTTGTAGATAAGCTCTTCAAATCTTGAATTTGCTCAGCAAATGAGCAAGAGTAGCAGTCCCTCTACTTCGCTTTTGATATAGTCAAAAGCTTTTCGATTTGGTACTCTTTTCTTCAAGAAATGAATAGCAAAATACTACAAACACCAACAAGATACTAGGCTCCCCAGCGGAGTCGCCAGTTTGTTGTGGGGAAAAGTATCCGATGCGGATGACCCTATCCCTACTCTAAAGGTGACAGTCTTTAGCAACAACTGAAAGTAAAGCTTTGATGTTTTCCTTTATGAAAATACAGAGAGGGGGAAGAAATGATCAACCAACCTGGTATCCTTCTCTTAGTCGATCTTGATCCTCTCTCTTTGTCTCTTGTTCCCAGCTCCTTGCTCTCTTTGCCGGTCCAGCTACACACAAGCCCTGCACAAAACGAGAGAGGAAACTACAAGATACAAGTACTCATAACTGATGCATGGATTAGAGTGAATCAAATATACATGTAAATACAATACATCAATGCAATACAAGTATATAGGAGAACATGCAAACCTTTATTGATAGAAGTAACAGGGTTCTGAGAAGGTTACAACCAATGATGGCTCCAATCCAGCAGCACCTCCCCAGCAGCAAGAACTCTCCTCTTCACCTCTAGTAAAACAATCACCCAATAGCTCTCACTGTAATCCAACAGCACCTCCTTGCTTTACACAAAATTCCAGCCTCCTTAGACCTCATAGAAGAGCTCTATATATAGGAGAGAAGAAGAGAGGATGAGTCAGCTTGAGGCTGGCATAGAGCTGACTAGTGTCCTCTCCCTCTTCAGTTAATCTTCAGTTCTTGAGTCCACTTGGAGATCCTTGCTTACACATGGTGATCAAGTACCTCTTACTCATCACAAGGCGAATCTGATGAACCAAGTGTCAGTTTGGAAGCTTCCTGGGCAGTTGACACCTTGCAAGATGACTGTGCCACTTGGCCAATCTCACCCAGCGCAGGTAGCCTTCATTACTTTTGACTTCCAGCGCAGGTACAGAGTGGGACAGTTGCATTCCAGCGCAGAAGCTTAGTTAAGCAGCTGACATGATCCAAAATAAGCCTGTTTTGAAGTGTTTTCAGGTGGAGAACTGATTGGAAGTGCTGTTGCTTGATGACCTTGTTCTTTTAGGGGTAAGAACAACATGTTTAGGGACTGAGGATCCCTGTAATTATTGACATTCCATGCTCCATGATGCGAGGCACAAAAATGTCTCTAACAAGTGCAGCCTGTGCAGCCTCTGATTCTCTCAATTTCTCCTGTGTCTGGATCAGTTGTTTGTATAATGACACCAACATAGCTGCTGTGTCTTGGTCATGTCTCAGCTGGCCAACTTCTCCAGTTTGTGGGTGAATGGTTGCTGGGACTTTTACCATTTTCCTTAGTGCTGCCATATCTGCATCTCTTAACTTCAATAATGCTTGTACAGCCTTGATGTCCTTGGGATCATGCCCAAGTTCTATGATTATCTCCTCTAAGGCTTCGATTCTGTTGTCCTTTGCTTGAGAGGATGCTCTCTCCAACTCAAGTTGGGCAGCTGTATTATTTAGGCTATTTTCTAGCCTGTAGTTCACCAATGTCTTATCCGCCAAGGAGGCATACACCATCTCACCCGTTTGCTTATGTAATTCGATTTGATCCATTGGGTGGATGTCCCTTGCAAGGACCTCAAGGTTGGTCCTTATGTAATCTGCAGCTGACTGCGGCTGCAACACTGCTGGCGTAAAATGGCTCATGATCATTTTGCCCTCCTGGACATCATATGCAGACATTAGTCTTTGCTGGTTAGTGGGAACCATTTTCAACAAATGATTATATAGTTGTATTCTTATGGGCTCATTCCTCTTCTTTATATCAATGAATTGTTGCTTAATGCCCAGTTCACCTCCTCCTTTCTGGCTTGAGGAGCCGACTTCTCCTCCGATCATCCTCTCTTGTTCCTGCTGGAAGGAACTTGCAGATGCCTCCATACTAGGTGGGCCCATGCCCAAAGATTGCCCTATAGGCATTTCTTCCTCTGAGAGGGGATTCATTCTGTGTCTTTTCTCCCCTTGAGTTGTTGATGTTGTGAGGGGAGTCTCTCTGTCCCTCTTTCTACTTATGTCTTCTTTTTGTGGGGTTTGGAGGACTGAGGCCTCCACTGTTGTCTCCTGCCTAGGAGGCAGAGTGTCCTGAGCTTGTTGCCCGGTGGATTTTGGGGCCTGTGATGTTTGCTCTTGTTGCACTGGCTGTTCCTTTTCTTGCTGCCCCCCTTGTTGCTGTTGTACCTGTGGCTATTGCTGCACTTCCTGCTGCTGTACCTGTTCATGAGGTGGCTGCTCTGGCTCCATCTCTTTCTCTTTGCCTTTGCTAGAGGTTTGATCAGTAGCTTTGGCTGCTTGTTGATGTGCTGTGGAGGATGAGGCAGCTGCTCCCACTTGACTGCCTGGAAGAGCAAATACCTGTGCACAAAGCTCTAAGTCAGCCATCTTTTGGAGATTTTTAACTGCTCTTTGATTTAATTCTTCTTGTGTGACAGCTTCCTCTAAGGTGCCTCTCCTCCACTTTATTTGATTTGCATATTTTTCTATGTGAGGCAACCTTACGTGGTCATAACTGGCCAGCCTATACTTGACCCTTCTTAAAGTTAGGAAGTGATTGGGGTCATAAGGTTTCCAAAGGAAACTAGTCTGTAGGCCAAGGGATTCTAGCATTATGTCTGCTTCTTGCCAACCTTCCTCCCTTTTGTTGTAAATGAAGTGGCCTAATTGGTTTCTTACTTTGAGCTGTGCTTTCTTGCCTTTGCCTGAAAAATGTAGCACATCAGCATTCCCAAACTGCCTGAAGTATTCAAGGGCAAACAATTTCATGGGCACATATTTGGGCAATCTGTATGGGGGCAACTCACACCCATATATTCTGATAACTGTGTGGTTTTGGTAATAGTACCAATCCTCAATGCTGTATACCTTAGACAACTGAAGAATCCTCTGCATCTCATCAGTTAGTCTAGGAGGAGGTGAGCTCATAAGCAAAGACATGGCTGGGTGGATGAAGAGGTCTATAAACTCACAATAAGTGTATGGAGAACAAGATCTGCAGTGGAAGGCAGAGGACCAATAAACCACTGACCTTGGATTTCCTTGTGCATCCACTCTCTTCACAGCAAAGTGAAATTTCTCATGTTGATAATACAAAATTAAGTGGTAGATGTAGGAGGTGTATCTGAACACCCTTTCTCTTGCCAAGTTCATTAATTGCTCATGTATTTTGTCAGATATGTAGGTGGCATAGTCATAGCAGATTGGAGACTTGCCAGGGGAAAACATGAGCATCATCACCAGCACAGTTTCATCAACAAACTCAATTGAATTATTGCCCAGAATGGGACTGATCATGTCTGCAAGGTCCCTGCCCAATTGGTTGAGGTAAACATGAGAAATGGGAGGGTACTTCACGGTGTCAGAGTCAATGTACAATTGATTTAGTTTGGTGACCTGAGCATCTGTCAATTTAGCTCCTTGCTTTATCAGATCATTCAGTGATAAAGGAACTAATTTCTTCTCAGTTTTGAAGTGCAGCATCTCTCTGATGGCTTCAGGGGTGACATAGAAAACAACTGAGCCTGAAGGGTCAATCACAGCCCTCTCAGTGGCGTCGTAGCAGTCAGCACATAGGTGGATTAGGTCAGGAAACTAGTTGACCTGAGGTAGCTTGAAGATAGGGAGGAAAGAATCCCAAATGCCCAATACATCTGTTCCAGTCTCGTGTTTAATCTTCAATTCGTTTAACAAGTGGATGTGGTACTTGCGTGCATTAGCATTTCTTCTGATATTTGATAATCCAGGTCTGCTAATGGATGCCATTCCAATTCTCTCTGAATGGCATTTAATGGAGCAATATTCAAGGCTACAGGAGCTACTGGTGCATCGATGGTTACTTTAGGATTATGTTGGTATGAACTGGTGTTACTATGCAGAGCAACACAAAGGAGTATTTCTTGGAAAGAGAGGTGATTTACTGAGGAACAGAGGATAAAATGGAAATGGCAGCAATTGAAACACTGCACAAAGCACTGATAGGGCAAATGCTTGGCCTTAAAAACTCTCTTTACGGTGAATTGGTGCAGCTTGGGTTCTCAGTTCACGAATGCGCAAACCAACTGTATGTTTTGTGAAAACTCGGGTAAACAAGGCTTTGCAGGTGAATTTCGACTTTACCACTGAAAATGGAGGCTAGCCACAGGGGATTTAGCGGTAAACACAGTGTTTTCTTACTCTTTAAGCTATTGTTGGAGAATGCAGGATAAACTAGGTGCAGAGGGAATTACTGGGATAAATACCTGGTAAACTGTGGCAATAGTCACAAATGCAGGTGGATTTGGCGCACCAACGGTCCTCGGGTCGAATTCAGTAGGTTGACGCTTGTTTGGTCGTAAAATACATGCATAGGTGCCACAGTCGTTTTTTGCAAAAGTAATGAAAAACACGATTTTTCTGCCAAAATATGGATTTTTGGGTTATTTGGTGCTTTTTTTGGATGACGTCAGCATGACGTCATCAAGTGGGGTCAAGGTCGGATGACGTCAGCATGATGTCATCGAGTGACATGGCAGCTTGAGAGTGGTCCACGGGGATGATGAGGTGGCGGGCAGGTCAGAGCAGTGGCGGACGGGGGCGCTGACGTGGCGGTGATGTAGCAGTGACGCGGTAATGACATGGTAGTGACGTTGGCAAGGCGGGTTCATAGAAACCGGAAACGGTAAGCGGTATAATATCGCACCGCTCTCTATACGGAAGCGAAATTGTCAGAGGGCGCTCCGATACGATTTGGGGGTGATGCGTGGCAGAGGCCCGACGTCACAATTTCGGAAGGTAACTTACGGACGTCGGGCCCGGTTCAAAATGCATGAGAACCGTCGGATGAAAAGGGCCAGATCCGACGGTCGACGGATCATTAAGGTGCCAGGTTGATACGGACGTGGGCGGGGATTAAAATAATATATTTGTTTGAAAAGCGCGCCCAGTGGGACTGTGGACTTTGGCGAATTTGTATGACTTTTCAATGTATTTTATCAAAACGTGCATTGCGCCAATACTTTGGGTAAAATGGGAAAAGTGGGTTTTTATGTATATTTTGCAAATGAAGCGGGTTAGGGGTGAAAATGGGGTTTTTTACAAGGTTCTTTAGCAAATGAAGGGGTTAATGGTTTAGATAACTTCTGAAGGGGGAAGAGGGGTAGGGTTTGGGTTTTTAAACTGACCAGATGTCAATTTAATCCTTGACTGTGAACATATGGCTATAATGCCAAGGGGGAAGGGATATTTATAGAATGCTTGGGGTTTATACACCATAGTGTTTATAATAATAGGGAAAGGGTAACATAGGGGATTTAGGTAATAAGAAGTTAGGGGTTAATATGAATGGAAGAGGTGAATGAGGATCGATATCACTAAGTTTATATAAAAAAAACTTAGCTTAGGGAGTAGATCAAAATGAAAAGAATTTTAGACAAGAAATGTGGCTTTTAAAGGAATAAGAACCAACATAAAACCTTAAATTCTTTCATGAACACAACTGATGAAGGGATGTTAGTAATGAATGTGAAAGGGGAGAAAAGGGAGTTAGTCATGCTCCTTTTCTTTTCTGCAACATGATGGGGAAGAGGAGCTTCTCTATCCACTGATGTTCCTTTATGCTAGACCAGCAGAACTCATTTGAAAGTAATAACATTTCTGCAACCCCATCTGCCTACCCATCTACTTGCCTAGCATTTTTTGTTTCTTCATGGAGGGTGCACTTAGACTTGCAGACCCTTATGTGCCTTTTCTTTTCTTTTCGCTTTTTCTTTTGATTATCTACCTCAAGCTACCCTTATTGCTTCCAAAGTCCCAGATTAAGCAGTTGGGAACCTTACTTCTCTACCTAGCTACTGGTCTGCCAAGATTAAACAGTTTGGACAGACTTCTTTCTCTATTCTACAGCAAAAAATTGAAACATGGCATGATCCAGATTAGGCTGTTGGACCATCCATCAAAATTGAGACAACATCAAGCTATATACACACGTTGCCTTTCCTTGAAAATATGGGATCTTTGCATCACCAAAGCAGAGCATATTTGGAACTTTCTTTGCCAATCATGAAATATGAAACCAATTGGTATAGGTAGCTAACAGTGGCTCCACATGGGGATGGTTTTTCCATTTGAAAGCCCAAGAACAGCAGGTCTGAATGCCTTGGCCCTTGACTTCTTGTATCAAAACTTGGAGTTTTCCTCTTTGAAATCCCAAAATTGTGCTCTTCCCATCTTGGTAAATCTCTGAACTTATTTGCCTTTCGCTGATAACTAATAAAACTTGAGAAACTGCATTTTTACATGTTAACAGAAAGTAATATATACACCTGAATATGTACAAGGGAAACTTAGGTTGCAGTTATGAATAGTAGTCAAAATAGTGCTTCAACATCCTGCCATTTACAGGACCTTCATCCAAATCAGCTTCATCAAGACTTTTAAGGAAATAAGTATTGTTTCCTTGTACTGCTTGAACAGCAAATGGTCCTCTCCAAAGGGAATCAAATTTTCCATGTTTTCCCTTATCTTCCCTTCTTGAATCCCATTTGAGGAATTTTTCACCAATGTTGAAATCTTCTGCCTTAGTCCTTCTATCAAAAGCTTTCTTTAATTTTTCTTGTAAAACTTGAACTCTACTATAAACTTGATCTCTAGTTTGCTGCAAACATATTATTTGATTGATCCTTCTTTGCACATCATTGGGCTCAGCTTGATTTTCTTGAAGAAGTTTCATGACAGGAACCCCTAGTGATGAAGGAAATTTGGCTTCTAGTCCATAGACTAACTCATATGGGTTGATCCCAATTGATCTCTTGGTTGTTAGCCTATCTGCCCATAAGGCATTGACCAGCTTCTTATGCCAATTCTTCTTATTTTCTTCCAACACTTTCTTTATGATGTTTACAAGGCTTTTATTTGATGATTCTGCTAGGCCATTTCCTTGGGGATAGTATGCAGTAGAATTGCCTAGGGTAATGTGAAATTTGTGGCAGAAATTCACCATCTTCTTAGATCTGAAGGCAACAGCATTGTCTGTTATTATCTTATCAGGACAACCAAATCTAGAAAGAATATTGGTCTCAAGGAACTGAATGATAGTGGAATCATTTGCTTGTCTGCATGGAACAGCTTCAATCCATTTAGTAAAGTAGTCTGTAGCTGTTAGAATCCATCTATGTTGGCCTGAAGATGAGGGATGAATTTCTCCAATGAAATCCAAGCCCCATTGTTGAAAAGGTCTCTCTGTTGCAATAGGCCTCAAAGGAAGTGGCAGTAACTTTCTCTTTACCTCAAACACTTGACATTTATGACATGAGGTGGTAAATTTCTTGACATCAGAGAAAACAGTGGGCCAATAGTAACCAGCCCTCAGTATCTTATCCACAGTGGACTTCCAATACAAGTGTCCACCACAGTCACTTGCATGAAATTCTTTGGTGACATTGTTAGTCTCACTCTCAATCAGGCAGTTTAACAATATACCCTCATGGTTTTTCCAAAGCAAATTGCCATCCATAACACAAAATCTTGAAGCTTTCATTTTTAGGAACCTACATTTAGTTCTGGACAATCCTGGGGGAGCACACAGGTTTTGTAACACATAACAGATATCAGAATACCAAGGGTATTGTTCAAAGGCTACATTGATCTTTGGAGTCGCCAGCTCTGGTTCATTGTCCAGCTGGTTTATGTCTAAGGCTTGGAAGTTTGCTTCTGTCATTAGTTTGGGCAAACCTTGCCCTTTTATTAGTTTTGTAGGTTTTATTTCAATATCAAATTCCAAAATGTTGGCGATCCATTTTCCTCTTCTGCCCTCTAAGTTTTCTTGAGTGAGTATGTCTTTCACAATGGGACTTGGCACATAAGCTATAACATGGGAATAAAGGATGTAAATCCTGAAGTCTTTAATGGCCTTTACCAAAGCATAAGCTTGTTTTTCCATGATCTGATATTTCAGAGGTGCATCTCTAAGAGCTCTACTAAAGAAAGCAATGGGTTTCTCATTTCCTTGGTCATCTTTCTGTAATAGAACAACAACAATGGTATGCTGGGAGGAAAAGAAAAAATGATAAATTCTCTATCAAATTGGGGATTTGTTAAGACTGGGGTTTAGGTAAGGGCCAATTTTATACCTTCAAAGGCTTGATTTGCTTCTACTGTCCATTTCACTTTTGAATCCTTCTTCAACATGTTGTTTAGTAATCTGATCAATTCTGCTAAGTTTGGGATAAACCTTCTTAAGAAATTGATCTTCCCTAAGAAAGCTTGCAATTCTTTGATGTTTCTTGGGTGGGGCATTTGTAAGACAGCTTGTATCTTGTCTGGGTCAATTCTTATGCCATCCTTTGAAATGATATGCCCTAAGATCTTACCTTCTTCCAAACCAAATAGAGACTTCTTGGGATTCAAGGAAATTCCATATTTCCTACATGTTAAGAAGATCTGCTTTAAATGCTTCAAGTGTTCTTGGTCAGATTTTGAGAAAGGTGTGAGGTCATCCAAATAAATGACAAGAAAGTCATGAATCTCTTTGGCAAAAGCAATATCCATTGCTCTTTGAAATGTTGCCCCTGCATTTTTCAATCCAAAAGGCATTTTTATGTATTTGAAAGTTCCCCATGGGGTTGTGAATGCAGTTTTGTCCTGATCATCAGGGTGCAGTAGGATTTGATTAAAGCCTGAGAATCCATCAAGTAATGAGATCCTTGAGGCCCCTACCACTCTTTGGAGAATGTGATCCATCTTAGGTAAGGGATAGTTGTCTTTGAGGGACACTTGGTTTAGATTTCTAAGATCAACACAAAGTCTTATCTCACCAGTTTTCTTTCTTGTAGGTACCAAATTAGAAATCCAATCAGAAAACCTGATGGGTGCTATGATGCCAGCTTTAAACATTTTTTGCAGTTCCTTTTCAATTGAAGGGAGAAGCATGGGATTGATCCTTCTCAATTTCTGCTTAAATGGCTTCTGATTAGGCTTGAGAGGGATAGTATGCTGGATAACCGAGGTGTCATAGGATTTTAAATCCTCATAACCCCATGCAAAGACATCTTGAAACTCTTTGAAAAGGTCAATGTATTTAGGTTTTTGATCAGGAGGTAAGGATGCAGACAATTTTATTATTTTGGGCTTCTCAATAGTTCCAATGTTGCATTCCTCAATGGCAGCATTAAGGGGTTGCATTTTTGGTTTTCTAGGGATATCATTTGAGTCAAAGATGTCCTCTAATGGAGTTAGGCCTGTTGGAAGGAAATTGTCTTTCAGCTCTATGATTTCAGCCTCTGTAGCAACTATTTCTTCACAACTCATTTGTCGAATTTCTTGTATGTTGTGTTTGTTAAAAATTGTTGGATGTAGCATTTGGTTGGCTGTTTTGGGTGATATTGGCTTGTGGTTCTGTTCACTCAGTATTTGTGATTGACTTGCTCCCTCAGTGTCAATGTTTAATCCTGCAAATTCTTGTTGCAAGGTCAAGAAATTATTTATTTGTGTATCATCTTCAAATACTTGCCAATCTTTAACATTGTTTGGGACAGAAGGTCTGTGTCTTACCTCAGCTGTAAAACAATGCTTAGGTTCAAAGGGTAGCTTGCAGGTACTTGCAAATGTGGCTAAACTATGAGCATGAAGATTGTGGGTCCTAGAAATTTTGGCGATTTGAAATTCAGTGAAGGAGTTTAGTATTTCAGCAACAGCAGACCTATAAGATCTCAACCTTTTGTCATTAGTAACGAAATTTCCCTTCACTTGTTGGATAATTAAGTCTGAATCTCCCATGATTGAAACCTTTGTGGCTTGTGAGGATTTTACTAGTTTGAGGCCTAGTAAAAGAGCTTCATATTCTGCCATGTTATTAGTGCATCTGAAATTTAGCCTATAGGCTCGGCCTTCTGCATGATTGTTCTGCTTGTTATGTATCCAAAATCTAGCTCCTGCCCCTAATTTGTTGACTGACCCATCAAATTCAAGGAACCATAGGATCTCTTGTTCTAGGGGAGACTTAATAACTTCTCTGTGATCTGGGATTGTGAGTTGAGGTTCTGTTTTTTCATTTAGTTTGTCTTTTAGGACAGTCTCATCACTTGATTGGATCAGCTTTATTTCTAGAGCAGCAGCTTGTTCATTAATGTCCTGATCTTGTTTGAGTGTCTTGGTTTCATCATGATTTGTAAGACCTGAGTTATCATTGAAGAGAATATATGAATCTATATCAGAATGGACCGCATATATGGGGAAATTTTGAGGTTTTTCTTCACTGCTGACCATGTATTTCATGAGTGTTTCTCTATATAGTCTCTTTGGTTGCCCAAAGACAGAGATAGTGGCATATGACATATCTAACTACAGGGAACCTTGAAGTTTAGCCCCCCATGATCTAGATAACAACATTCCATACTTGGGTGGGATATCAGCAACTACAACATCCATCAAGATTGTCTTATTGGGGTATTGGACAAGTGACACACAAAGATCTTTTATCAGACCTAAACACTTAACTTGGCTGGAGTAAAATGAGAATAAGTCCTTATAGGGTCTTGTAATATCTAGATTTAATCTTTCCATGACTGATTTGGGCATCAGGTTGTGAGAAGCACCAGAGTCAAACATTGCATTGTGTAATATCTTATCATGAACATGCAGGCTGACATAAAAAGGTAAAATTCCTGCAACTGTTGTCTTTCCATCAACCTCTGGGCCGAAAAGTAGTTCTGGGGTATCATCCAACACATTAACATCATCTTATTGTGATTGAGTTGAAGGGATTTTCTGATTTGTTGTTTGTATATGTTTTGTTTGGCCAATTCTGAAAGAGGAATGGCTATCTTCAATTTTCCAATTTCAGCTTCTAAGTCAAAAGGTTTATCAGGTTGGGTCTTGGTATTTTGGTTAATAGCCCTTTCCTTTTCAATGGAATCCCTGATGCCCTCCTCTTGATTCTCTTTTTGATCTTGAGGCTTATCCCTTTTACTTGTCTTTTGAGAAATGTTGCTTGGGTTGTGTTGGAAGGGTGTTGTATCTACTGGTTGCTGTTTTGAGGGGGACATTTCAGTTATTTCCTCAACTGTTACCTCATCTGTAATTGGACCAGTCTTGTCAATTGGTTCTGTGACAATAGCTTTCTTAGGCTGTGGAGTGTCCTTTGTCTTGTTTGGCTGTGTCACATTTATTGTTCTACTCCTCAATCTGTATTGTTTATGAACTTCAAAGACTGTTGTATCATATCCTTGTTTGAAATCGAATGACTCACCTGATTTGGTTTGGAATTGCTTGATGTTATCATCCTTATGATCTTCTTGTGTTAAAAAGACTTGACTTTCACCATCCAAACCCATTAGATTGATGTGAGGGTCTTCATTGGGTTCACTTGATGTGGAAGCCTCAGCATAATTCTCTTGGAAAGGGGGTCTGACATGCTGGTCAGGATCAATCCTTCCAACATTGGGATTTTGAGTCTTTCTAAAGTTTTGGTTTCTCACGTTGCTTGTTGACCCTTCCCATGATGACTTTCTTTCTATAGTTTCCACGCTGTCCCCAAGTCTATCCATGCCTTTGATGATTGCATCTAACTTCTGCTCAAATGCTGAGGTTTCTTCTTTAAATGTAGTTCTTCTTTCAGTTCTTGCCCTATTTCTTTTGGCAATGAGATTTGCCTCTACACTGACTGCTATGTCTTGCATGTCTGCCAAAGTAGCAGGGGCTCTTTCTCTCAACTGATATTCCATATCAGCATCAAATCCATCAGGGAACTTAATTAATGCTAGATCAGGTGGTGGTCTGAGGTTTTGAGGAATGGCACTATAGACAACATTGAATCTAGTGCAATAGTCCGAAACAGTTTCTTGTGGACCCCTTTTTATGGTGTCATATTCAGATAGAATGTGCAGAGGGTCCTTTTTCTTCTCCCATCTGTTTAGGAAGGATTGATAAAGGGCACCTGAATTAGCTATAGAATTTGCAGCCAGTGCTCTGAACCATGTTCTTACTTCACCTGTGAGACTTTGCACAAAGATTTTCATCCTTACATCATCATCATCTATCTCATAGTTTTCAAAGTAGTCTTGCATTTTCTTAGTATGTTGTAAGGCAGTGTATGTACTGGTTCCATCAAAATAAGTTATTTTACCCTGGTAATCCTGAGGCATGGCCCCGGGATCGTTAGGCAGCTGGAGGGGTGCATAACGATTTGCCATATTTGGTGGGATAAGTGGGACAAGTGGAACAACAGGAACAACAATGGCAGTTTGTGTGTTAGGTGTTGCCAATATATTTTGTGAAGTGGATGATGAAGAGGGGGAGGAATGAGTGGTATGGAGGTGAATAGTAGGTTTAGCAGGGGTGGGGATAAAACTATGCTGAACTGCCTCAGGACTGGATTCAGGAGACTGCTCCCATTCCTCTTGGATTTTATGAGTTTTATGGATCAAATTAGGGTTATTGAAAACAGGAGGAGGATTTGGGTCAGGATTTGACCTAGTGTGCCTTATTTTCCTTTTAGGAGCCAGCTTCTGAACTTCTTTTTGGTATTTTTAGGATATTTTTGGAACTGTTTCAAGGGACTACTCGGGTTTTTAAAACCACTGTCTATGGATGGACAACAGTTGAAAAATATGCGTCCCCAGTGGAGTCGCCAATTATGCTAACACCCAGGTTGTTCCCTTTGACTCCCAAGGGAATACGGCCGGGGTAACCACTAACCAATCTTTGGATTACAACTTCTAGCCAAACTGTAATCAGAGAGGGCTCTCTCTTTAAGGTTTGTCTCTGTTTTGTGAAGATTTTAGGCTAGTTATGAATTCAGGGTTTGGTTTTGTGTTTTGGTTGAGGGATGTCTTCTGTACCTAAGGTGGAAATCTTCAGATAATTCTAGTCCATTGGGCAATGGAGTCTGTGGCTACAGGTTGTCCGAGGGATTGAGTTGAGTTGCTGAAACTGCAAGGCCATTTAAATACATCATGAAACAAAATTGAAATTGTGATTATGAGGTGTGTTTAACCAGTGAAAAGCAATTAAGAATTCTCCACTAAGCTAGGGGTGTAAGAAAGAGATATATTGCACAGGAGCAAACTTGAATTCCTGAAACAACAATCACTGTGAAAGATATAGTTTGGAGGTGCAACAGTTAAGAATTACACCTTATGACTATAACTGAAGACAGACATTTATAACAGCATAGATTGAGTTCAGGGTACTCTGTGAATAAATCCTGGAACTATTCTTTTTCTCTGCCATTAACTATGAAACACAGAAACATGAATGAGATATGAAAGGATAACAAAAAAAACACATAACGAAGAGTTTTTAAGGAAAACTTGTTGTGCCATGAAGTACGCAGGAATCCTGTAACATTCAGCAAAACACCACAATGACTCAGATAACGCAGAGCTTTGGAAATTCCATTAGCCTTTGTATTAATACTCTGAAAATTTACAGCATAAGAAACTCTAGAAGAGAAATCAACAACAACCCCTGCAAGCTTATGCGAGGGGGGAATATATACAAACGGTGATACAAAATATCTGAAGCGTTGAGTCATCTGAGAAATAAATATGTTCACCAACTTGTACAGAACAACAGATAAGAAGTTATTACAGCTTTGAATACAAAATAAATGCTCTTCAATTCTGTCAGAAGACTTTTTGACCTTTGGAGGCCACTGAGTCGGTTGAATGTTTTGTTATAAATGCTGGATGATGTGTCTTTGTGGCTCTGTCCTCCTGTAGCTTTTCGGCCCTGTCACCTGTGACTGTCAGTGCTGCTTTAGTGGCCGAATAGTTTTGCTGAGTTGGCTCAGCCCATTCTTCTCCATACATGTTGATTTTATCAAAATTTCCCTGTGCATGATAACTTATATATTTTAATGAGAAAACTTGATTGCAGGCTCTGGTTTTACAATATTAATTGTATCATTTTGGTCCAGACTTCCTGTGTGGGCAATTGATGTCTTAGAATTGCCTCTAAAGTCTCATCTGCCTCCGTGTATTTATAGAAATTTGGAGGCACTTCAAACAAATGTTTGATCTCATCCATGATGAAAAATAGGTTCTCAACCCTGTTGTAAAGACTCTGCCCTGATGCTGGTCCTGATTCTTCTGAAGTACTGGGCCTTTCTGTAATCTGATTCGTAGCAAATGTGTTGACCCTTTTGGCATAATTTTCATGGGAAAGTAGTCTTCCTGCGCTATTCAGTAAGCTAGGAAGACCTCTGTTCTGCAATGCTACAAATTTGTCCATGAATTTATTAACCTCTGTCTGCATATCCTGGCTTCTTCTTTCTAGTGTTTGCACTAGGCTTCTTAGTGTTAGGACTCTTTTTATTAGCAAAATGGTCTCAGTCCTGTTGGAAATTCCCATTGTTTCCAGATGAGCACTTGTTCTGTTATTAAGCACATTAATCATTCTGTTGGCAACCTCAGGCATATTTCCTAGAGATGCCCTTGCTCTTTGGATTTCTCTATGTGCTTTCCCTATGAGCTCTATTTGCTCATGAATGGTCTCAATGTATTGCCATTGATCAGTTATGGATTGGCCAATGTTGGCCCATAGGACTGTCTTGAGTTCAGCCACTACTTTATCAAGTGTGAGCTCCTTCTCTAGCTCCTTTATCTTCTCTTTGAGAGCCTTTATCTCTCTTCCTTTCTCAGCAACACTTTGTTTTGATTTATCATATCTTTCATTCAACTTGACCAAATTTTCCCTGGCCTCATTTAATTCTGCCATTTGGGCTTCCAGGGCTTGGATTTCCTTTCTCAGTTTCTGCATGTCCAGGCTTGGAGCCTGCTCTGTTGTTGGCGCTGATGCTGATGTAGATGGTGCTGCTTGTTCTGTCTTTTCAGGGGGAGGAGCAGTAGTTTGAGGAGGTTCCTCAAGGTTAATTATCTCTGGAGGAGGCTGAGATGTTTGTCCTCCTTCTTTTTGTTGTAATGCTGCCTGCAGTGCAGCCTGTGCAGCCTCTGATTCTCCCAATTTCTCCTGTGTCTGGATCAGCTGTTTGTATAATGACACTAGCATAGCTGCTGCATCTTAGTCATGTCTCAGCTGGGCAACTTCTCCAGTTTGTGGGTGAATGGTTGCTGGGACTTTTACCATTTTCCTTAGTGCTGCCATATCTGCATCTCTTAACTTCAATAATTCTTTTACAGCCTTGATGTCCTTGGGATCATGCCAAAGTTCTATGATTATCTCCTCTAAGGCTTCGATTCTGTTGTCCTTTGCTTGAGAGGATGCTCTCTCTAACTCAAGTTGGGCAGCTGTATTATTTAGGCTAATTTCTAGCCTGTAGTTCACCAATGTCTTATCCACCAAGGAGGCATACACCATCTCACCCGTTTGCTTATGTAATTCGATTTGATCCATTGGGTGGATGTCCCTGGCAAGGACCTCAAGGTTGGTCCTTATGTAATCTGCAGCTGACTGCGGCTGCAACACTGCTGGCGTAAAATGACTCATGATCATTTTTCCGTCCTGGACATCATATGCAGACATTAGTCTTTGCTGGTTAGTGGGAGCCATTTTGAACAAATGATTATATAGTTGTATTCTTATGGGCTCATTCCTCTTCTTTATATCAATGAATTGTTTCTTGATGCCCATTTCACCTCCTCCTTGTTGGCTTGAGGAGCTGACTTCTCCTCTGATCATCCTCTCTTGTTCCTACTGGAACGAACTTGCAGATGCCTCCATACTAGGTGGGCCCATGCCCAAATATTTCCCTATAGGCATTTCTTCCTCTGAGAGGGGATTCATTCTGTGTCTTTTCTCCCCTTGTGTTGTTGATGTTGTGAGGGGAGTCTCTCTGTCCCTCTTTCTACTTATGTCTTCTTTTTATAGGACTGAGGCCTCCACTGTTGTCTCCTGCCTAGGAGGCAGAGTGTCCTGAGCTTGCTGCCCGGTGGATTTTGGGGCCTGTGATGTTTGCTCTTGTTGCACTGGCTGTTCCTTTTCTTGCTTCCCCCCTTGTTGCTGTTGTACCTGTGGCTTTTGCTGCACTTCCTGCTGCTGTACCTGTTCATGAGGTGGCTGCTCTGGCTCCATCTCTTTCTCTTTGCCTTTGCTAGAGTTTTGATCAGTAGTTTTGGCTGCTTGTTGATGTGTTGTGGAGGATGAGGCAACTGCTCCCACTTGAGTGCCTGGAAGAGCAAATACCTGTGCACAAAGCTCTAAGTCAGCCATCTTTTGGAGATTTTTAACTGCTCTTTGATTTAATTCTTCTTGTGTGATAGCTTCCTCTAAGGTGCCTCTCCTCCACTTTATTTGATTTGCATATTTTTCTATGTGAGGCAACCTTGCGTGGTCATAACTGGCCAGCCTATACTTGACCCTCCTTAAAGTTATGAAGTGATTGGGGTCATAAGGTTTCCAAAGGAAACTGGTCTGTAGGCCAAGGGATTCTAGCATTCTGTCTGCTTCTTACCAACCTTCCTCCCTTTTGTTGTAAATGAAGTGGCCTAATTGGTTTCTTACTTTGAGCTGTGCTTTCTTGCCTTTGCCTGAAAAATGTAGCACATCAGCATTCCCAAACTGCCTGAAGTATTCAAAGGCAAACAATCTCATGGGCACATATTTGGGCAATCTGTATGGGGGAAACTCACACCCATATATTCTGATAACTATGTGGTTTTGGTAATAGTACCAATCCCCAATGATGTATACCATAGACAGCTGAAGAATCCTATGCATCTCATCAGTTAGTCTAGGAGGAGGTGAGCTCATAAGCAAAGACATGGCTGGGTGGATGAAGAGGTCTATAAACTCACAATAAGTGTATGGAGAACAAGATCTGCAGTGGAAGGTAGAGGACCAATAAACCACTGACCTTGGATTTCCTTGTGCATCCACTCTCTTCACAGCAAAGTGAAATTTCTCATGTTGATAATACAAAATTAAGTGGTAGATGTAGGAGGTGTATCTGAACACCCTTTCTCTTGCCAAGTTCATTAATTGCTCATGTATTTTGTCAGATATGTAGGTGGCATAGTCATAGCAGATTGGAGACTTGCCAGGGGAAAACATGAGCATCATCACCAGCACAATTTCATCAACAAACTCAATTGAATTATAGCCCAGAATGGGACTGATCATGTCTACAAGGTCCCTGCCCAATTGGTTGAGGTAAACATGAGAAATGGGAGGGTACTTCACGGTGTTAGAGTCAATGTACAATTGATTTAGTTTGGTGACCTGAGCATATGTCAATTTAGCTCCTTGATTTATCAGATCAATCAGTGATAAAGGAACTAATTTCTTCTCAGTTTTGAAGTGGATCATCTCTCTGATGGCTTCAGGGGTGACATAGAAAACAACTAAGCCTGAAGGGTCAATCACAACCCTCTGAGTGGCGTTGTAGCAGTCAGCACATAGGTGGATTAGGTCAGGAAACTGGTTGACCTGAGGGAGCTTGAAGATAGGGAGGAAAGAATCCCAAATGCCCAATACATCTGTTCCAGTCTCGTGTTTAATCTTCAATTCGTTTAACAAGTGGATGTGGTACTTGCTGTGCATTAGCATTTCTTCTGATATTTGATAATCCAGGTCTGCTAATGGTTTCCATTCCAATTCTCTCTGAGGGGCATTTAATGGAGCAATATTCAAGGCTACAGGAGATACTGGTGCATCCATGGTTACTTTAGGATTATGTTGGTATGAACTGGTGTTACTGTGCAGAGCAACACAAAGGAGTATTTCTTGGAAAGAAAGGTGATTTACTGAGGAACAGAGGATAAAATGGCAATGGCAGCAATTGAAACACTGCACAAAGCACTGATAGGGCAAATGCTTGGCCTTAAAAACTCTCTTTACGGTGAATTGGTGCAGCTTGGGTTCTCAGTTCACGAATGTGCGAACCAACTGTATGTTTTGTGAAAACTCGGGTAAACAAGGCTCTGCAAGCAAATTTCGACTTTACAACTGAAAATGGAGGCTAGCCACAGGGGATTTAGCGGTAAACACAGTGTTTTCTTACTCTTTAAGCTATTGTTGGAGAATGCAGGATAAAACCAGGCGCAGAGGGAATGACCGGGATAAATACCTGGTAAACTGTCGGCAATAGTCACAAATGTAGGTGGATTTGGCACACCAATGGTCCTCGGGTCGAATTCAGCAGGTTGACGCTTGTTTGGTCGTAAAATACATGCAGAGGTGCCACAGTCGTTTTTTGCAAAAGTAATGAAAAACACGATTTTTCGGCCAAAATATGGATTTTTGGGTTATTTGGCGCTTTTTTTGGATGACGTCAGCATGACGTCATCGAGTGATGGGGCGGCTTGAGAGCGGTCCACGGGGATCATGAGGTGGCAGGCAGGTCAGAGCAGTGGCGGACGGGGGCACTGACGCGGCGGTGATGTAGCAGTGACGCGGTAATGACGTGGTAGTGACGTTGGCAAGGCAGGTTCACAGAAACCCGAAATGGTAAGCGGTATAATATCGCACCGCTCTCTATACGAAAGCGGAATTGTCATAGGGCGCTCCGATACGATTTGGGGGTGACGCGTGGCAGAGGCCTGGCGTCACCCTCTGACAAATTTCGGAAGGTAACTTACGGATGTCGGGCCCGGTCCGAAATGCATGAGAACCGTCGGATGAAAAGGGCCAGATCCGACGGTCGACGGATCGTTAAGGTGCCAGGTTGATACGGATGTGGGCGGGGATTAAAATAATATATTTGTTTGAAAAGCGCGCCCAGTGGGACTGCGGACTTTGGCGAATTTGTATGACTTTTCAATGTATTTTATCAAAACGCGCATTGCGCCAGTACTTTGGGTAAAATGGGAAAAGTGGGTTTTTATGTATATTTTGCAAATGAAGCGGGTTAGGGGTGAAAATGGGGTTTTTTACAAGGTTCTTTAGCAAATGAAGGGGTTAATGGTTTAGATAACTTCTGAAGGGGGAAGAGGGGTAGGGTTTGGGTTTTTAAACTGACCAGATGTCAATTTAATCCCTGACTGTGAACATATGGCTATAATGCCAAGGGGGAAGGGATATTTATAGAATGCTTGGGGTTTATACACCATAGTGTTTATAATAATAGGGAAAGGGTAACATAGGGGATTTAGATAATAAGAAGTTAGGGGTTAATATGAATGGAAGAGGTGAATGAGGAGTGATATCACTAAGTTTATATAAAAACAACTTAGCTTAGGGAGTAGATCAACATGAAAAGAATTTTAGACAAGAAATGTGGCTTTTAAAGGAATAAGAACCAACATAAAACCTTAAATTCTTTCATGAACACAACTGATGAAGGGATGTTAGTAATGAATGTGAAAGGGGAGAAAAGGGAGTTAGTCATGCTCCTTTTCTTTGCTGCAACATGATGGAGAAGAGGAGCTTCTCTATCCACTGATGTTCCTTTATGCTAGACCAGCAGAACTCATTTGAAAGTAATAACATTTCTGCAACCCCGTCTGCCTACCCATCTACTTGCCTAGCATTTTTTGTTTCTTCATGGAGGGTGCACTTAGACTTGCAGACCCTTATGTGCCTTTTCTTTTCTTTTGGCCTTTTCTTTTGATTCTCTACCTCAGGCTACCCTTATTGCTTCCAAAGTCCCAGATTAAGCAGTTGGGAACCTTACTTCTCTACCTAGCTACTGGTCTGCCAAGATTAAACAGTTTGGACAGACTTCTTTCTCTATTCTAAAACAAAAAATTGAAACATGGCATGATCCAGATTAGGCTGTTGGACCATCCATCAAAATTGAGACAACATCAAGCTATATACACACGTTGCCTTTCCTTGAAAATATGGGATCTTTGCATCACCAAAGCAGAGCATATTTGGAACTTTCTTTGCTAATCATGAAATATGAAACCTATTGGTATAGGTAGCTAACAGAGCCCACCACCATGCTCAGCATATAAACTTTCATTACAAGTACATAGACAACCGTCTACAGATATAGACCCATGATAGGATGACCATCAATGTAAAGCCATTTTACGAATCATTTGGTACATTTCCTGGAATCGCAGCCTGGATGGATGAAACTAGATCTAGGGTCTTCTATCTCATTTAATAGTTTTCTCAAGTATGAGTCTAACCATGCGAATATGTGATTTAAAGTTGGACATGGGAATACACCGTCTGATTACCAGCCAATGATGTAAGTCGTTAACAGATGGGAGAGAAATCACTGATGATGATAATGATCCTCAAGGTATTACAATACATTTTTCATGGTGTGAATGGATGTTTTGATGTCAAACACCATACAAAGTCTTTCAGTCGAAGGCCAATGATGTCAACCTATCGCCGAAAGTGAGAAACCTGACATGGATGGATGCAAGCTTCAAGGTATTGGAAGGGTGTTTCTAAGTCAACTTCTTGGATAATGTGTTGATGTCGACAAGAACCAACTCATTGTAGGAGGACCTTGATGTATCCCACATCAACGACATGAAACAAGTGTAATGATTTTGGAGACGAAATTCGACTGACGACACAAGGTTCACGAATGGCATTCATCAAAATGAAGGTTTATGAGTATTGCCAAGGATGAATTTTAAACTGAGTGACTTCTCTTGAACGTGTCGGTGACACTAAATGGATTGGTAGCATTGACCGAAAACAAAAGTAATGAATGGTACAATAGACCAAGGTATGATGAGCATCAAGAAGATAACCCAACCCAAATAGTCACAATGATGAAGTGAAAGTGTCATGTTCAAGAGTGACCTACTGTCATAAAGTGGTTTACCCCTTTTCCCATTTTCCCTAGTCATTGTTGACCAATACCTCTTTATTTTTATCAATCTCGAGGAGGATAACATATGCTTGTTGTATAATTCCACCCTTCAGGTGAATCCATTTCTATGTGATGTTTTAACTATTCTAGCGAAGGTGAAACTTGATATTGTCATGATGGACAAGTTTGTAACCATTTCATGTTTTAATGAGTCTAACGACAATGATAACTCAATCCATTTCATGTTTAGAGAGTTTGAAAATGGACAAAAAAGAAAACTCCACAAGTTCCTTTTTGTATATTTGTCTCTCAAGTCTGAAAAAGTGTAAAACAACACAAGAGAGAACCTATTAACCATGTTCGGTCAACGTATTCTTTTTTCCTAAATAATCTATCTCAGCTCGAAAAAAGGTTAAACTTATACTGATTAGATGTAATCTCCAATCCATCAACGAGCTGAAAATGACAAGCACTTAACAATCTTTTCATATTTTGAGAGTCTGAAAAGAGCTTAAATAAGACTGCAAGGTGGTTCCTTTTTCGATGTTTAACAGAGCTCGAAAAAGAGATAAAGGTATTCTCTATGGCCAAAGTACAATTCACAATCGCGCACGTCAAATTCTGCAAGTCAGCTGTAAATCTATTCAACGCAACACCAAGTGGATTAAACATACATGTTTCATTGGTAGAAAAAGGTAAATACTAAATTTCACTCATTTAATGTTCATGAAATAAACATAAAAACAAGAATTTACCATGTTATTTTCACCATTTGATATTCACCATTCAGTTTATGTTCTAACCCTATTTTTTACCTCAATCTTCATCAGCTGATTACAAGAGATTCTGTAGATCATTTCCCGTGTCATCTGGACCAGGTAGGATATCTACCCCTCCTGTTTATTTTCATGTCATTCTTTTACTATTTCATGCAAGTTCTTAGGGCTTTTAGGGCCCCTGGGGTTTGAACTTTTTGCCCTGGGATCAGCGCAAGATTGCATGTCGAAAACTACATTGGGGAGCACCGAGACAAAAGGAATTCTTCATTGGAGTGTAGTGTCTCCTTGTTTGAACTGCACTGGGAGAGTTTCACAAACTTGTTTCGCCAAATTGACCCAAACTCTCTCCAGTTTTTTGCATGAAAAGGATCCTAAGTAAGCTTATGGTTTGATTTCAGGCTATCATCGGATCAGAATGTATATTACTTGGTGACAAAGAGAGCATGAAGAAAAAGACATGGTTTCCCTAAATGATCTGGGTACAATTGAGGCCGTGAGAAACTGTGGGTTACTCAAATACTTTAGTTTGTCCGGAATGAGGCAACAATCAGAACTATTGAAGTTCCTAGTTCATGCATGGGATTCGACAAATCTGTCTTTTCACATAAGAGAAATGTTATCCCTATTGTGATCAATGATATTTACTTTCTTACAAGTTTGTCAAGATGTGTTTCCCTCATATCTCTTTCAGGTTCTTCCCGTGGAGGGGAGACAGTGAGGTACTACATTTGAAAATTTTGTCGACCAGGTACATAGCCTAGCAAGGATGGAAAGATAATCATCAAAGATATGAGTGATATACCTTTGATAGTAATCCTTTTTACCATCATAAATTTGGCAGGTAGTGTGACACTTCATCCGGTGAACAGATCATATGTGCAATATGATCTTGAGTGTCTTGAGCCAACTTTATTCAACTGGTGTGAGGCAGTACTTTCTTAACTAAAAGAGTAGCTGACAAAGGTAAAGAGTGGTAAGACCAATAACTTTAGTGGTGGATCACTCTTAATTACTTTTACCTTAGAAATAATTCCATTAGTGCAACCCCAACATGTAACACTGGGCGTAGCTGGTCCTAGAGATCCACGTATGTAGCGGTGGGTCGAATTGATGGCTAGACATGTTTGTCAGTAATCGATTACATTTTACACTGCATTCTTTAGTTGGCTCAATAAACAACACATTATCATCGAGGAGTATCCATACTCGGGGATGGACTTTTGTGGAGATCCAGAGTTGAATCTACCAGTGGGCACTCAATGGGTTGCTATAGTAAATTGTTTTAGACCAAAATGTTTTTTGATTTTCAAGTTTCTACATGTTTTTGTGTTTTGATGTTCCAAGACTAAACTAAAATCATTCTCATGTATGTATATGTGGGTACTATCTGACCTATAAGGCACCGACAGGAGGCATGTAAGCTAGCACAGAGAAATGTTGGGAGAGTATCTCTCCAGGATTTGGATTTGGCTGAGACACTGGCAGAGTTGCAGGATCATGTAGAGGCATTCACCCTTGGTATTCTGGATGTCCGTATCGAGGAGTTACCTATGAGGATGTAGTGCCATACTATTGGTGTTCCACGGCGTTGGATTGGCTCTTGTGCATGATAGCTCAGGCTGTGCCCTGTTATCACGAGCGTCACTAGGTCTACTTAGGATGTTTTTTGCATGCATTTGAGTTTTCAGGTCAAATGACCAAACATGTCTTAGACATAAATTTTGTGAAAAATTTTAAAACATCTATCTATTTTTACTTTCAGAGTTTTTATATATATGGTTATGTGCAATCCTATTCCACTAATGATGTGAATTGAAAATTTACTTTCAGATGTGTCACAAATGTCTATTTAACACATAGTTTGCTAATGAGTTGGTTAATGTGTTAAAGTTTTTGGAAATATGTTGATATTGAATGTACTCAAAATGTCTTTCCAAAATAAGAACTCTAAGGAACATATGAATAATTGTTGGGTTTCGAATAGTATAAATGTTTGATAGTTGTAGTACGACGAGTTGTGAGTCCAACCTAACGATGATTCGGAAAATGCCAAGTGAAATGGCATATGAGAGAAGTCCAATCAACATGCTATATGCAGTGATATTTTTCATCCATCGACTGATACAAATCCCTTGAAAACTCACTAACTCACCACTTGGAGTGAAAATATCCCATGATGTAGAATATAGGTTCTGCGTACTATAACTAGCACCATCTATGTAATCAACAACTAGTTCCAAAGGTTCTAACATCTACAACAAATCCAAATCAGATCACTTAAACACATAAAAACTCTAAAAGACACACTGACAAATTGTTTCGAGAATTTTTAGTGTCTACAAATAAACTCTTAAACCCCTAGACTAGTAGCTAAGTCTATAACAACAGTGCAAAGCATTCTCTACTTTCTCTATAACCAATAGATTAAATAAGACAGTAAAGAAGCCTACGTGAAGCTTTCGCTTACTTATTATCTCCCTTGACCAATTCTGTCAGTCCTTTCCATACTTAATCCACTTGAAAAATACTTGCACATAGACAGAAAACAAAAACCAATCAAAGCATATGATAATGATCGATTGATTAAACATAGAATGGAATCAAGTACATAACACACATATGAAAGCATCAATAAAAAATACAAACATATGGAAAAAGATTTGAACACTTTATTAGTAAAAGGAAGAGTTACAACCCAATTTGCTTGATTTAGTGTCACTCCTCCAGTTCAATCTCATCCTCTCCTGATAACAAGCAAGACATTTTGACATCACTACTGTTAGAGTCGGTCTGGTCAGCCCTCCGTCAGAGATCAAAACTCTTTGTGAATTTCAATTTTAAGTGTCCCGCTCCATTCATTTAGCTTAATTTCACTAGGGACATGCCATGATCTGACGGAGAAAGTCATGCTAGTCATTTTCCCTCATGTCTGGCCCCTGTTGGCTCAGGTCTTTCTTCTTAATCACCGAAGCTTATGAAAGTCTAGGTCTGGTCCTTTACAGGACAAAGTCATTTTTTATGATTGGGTCTAGGAATTCATCAATTTGGTCTATGAAAACATGTCCAGAACAAGCCATGCAGGCCAGAGGAAGGCCTTACACAACTATGGTTCAGAAAGCTTCATCATCACCTGAAGGGACTTCGACTCTTCTTCAAAAATATGTTTTGAAGAAAAGTCAAACAAGCTCAATTATGACAAAAAATTTTCAAAAAATCACCAGTTGAATTTTCAGATGCAATTATGATTTACATGGCCCAATGCTCTGTCGTACAGTCCCTGCAAAGAGGTGCCGAAAATTTCATCATTTGAGCCAAAATTTCAAAGGGAAAGTGAAAATCAGTGTGTCTAAAGGTCAATGAAAAACTGCAAAACTCAACATTAGAAAAGGGGTTTTCAAAGAGACAAAAATCAAACCCATCTCCTACAAGGCTATAAATACATGTTTTGACCCAAACCAAAAGCATTGTGATTGTGCAATCTTTGGAAAGACATTGCAAAAGTGAGAAAGTGAAATTGTGAGCGTTTGAGTGAGTGAGAGTTGGATTTTGAGGGTTTAGCGCATACACCAAGGAACGCGGCGCACAGAGAGGGCATGGCAAACAGGTAGCCAACCCGCAGTGGAAAATTTACAAGGGCGTGACGCACACCCAGCGTGCAATGCACTGGGCTTGGCGCGTGACGCACACAACCAGGGGCATAAAAAATTTCCAAACCGCTTCAAGTCTTGGTGAAGGCTAGCAAAACAAGAGGTAGGCCCTGTGGACACCTCTTCTCCATCAATTTTGTCATTGATATGGCATTTATGAGATGTTTAAATGTCACCCAAAAGCATAAGGTCAACCATGAAAAAAATCACCAAGAAAACGATGGTTGGGGTTACAAAAATGTGACGATAGCACCAAGGTTTCACTCCGCTCCCCTTGTCCCCCCACCAATCATCTTTCTCATCTCCCCTTGACCATTTTTCCTAAGAACCCCACCCTAAAACCATTACATAACCCTTTCCCTATCCCTGCAAGCAATTCATGGTGAAATTCTGAGTGCGCGGCGCACACACAAGGAGGCACGACGCACTCATTGTGCGCAGCGCACTGGGAGTTGTTTCATAGTGTAAAAATTTCACTGGCATGGCACACTCAGAGCACGCGGTGCACTGGGCAGTGCGCATGGTGCATAGAGATATAATCCCAGAAAACCAACAATTTTCCTAAAACTTTTGTGAATGCCTATCAAACTTGAGAGGTAGACCAACTACCTTCACTCTTGGCATTAAACTTGAGAAGAATACCATGATTTTGATGAGTGTAAGTCTAATGCCAAAATAATTTTTTTCTTTTAGTAAACAAAAGAAGACACAAACAAATCAAGCTCCTAGGGTTTTTGCTATAGTAACAGTGTTGTCAAAGTGTTCTCCTACCCTACCCCTATCACCATTTTCCCTGCATCATTTTCCCATTATCATCACCCTAACACCACTGTAATCATATTCCTTTTTCCCCCTCCACCTATGACTCAAAAAACCCAAACCCTACCCCATCAATACTATACCCAAAACACTCCCAAATCCCTGATAAATCTCTCCCTTTAGCCCCTATTCCCATTTCATCATTCCTCTCCTAATACTCCCGGTTTTATTGTCCCCTTGGTGATAGATTTTCAGAGCATCTACTAGTTTCATTGGATTTAGAGGGTAGCATAAAATTCAAGGTACAAACAATAGTAACGGCATCAGAACTTTAATCAAAATATGAGGAGGAGACCCATAGTGACACAACTTTGGGAGAAAGGGCCCAAAGGAGACATCACCGGAGTGGTAGACATCTTAGAGACAAGCCAAACACACTCACCAAATTGCAGGCATGCCCTCTTGCTATGTCTTGTTTCCAGCACTTAGCATGTTTCGAATTTTGTCAGAGGGTGGCGAATGTCAAAGTTCATCATGAGTTGGCCCAACTTTTTGCACTTCACCTACATGGAGGACAGTCTATCTTGGTTGGGGTCACTTTCACATTGACACCCGAGACCATATCAGTGGCAACAGGCATACCCAACATTGGAGAGCAGTGGCACAAAAAGAAAAATGTGGAGAGGCATCATTATGAGCCTTACATCAAAGACAACTGTTTGAGCCAACTCATGAGAGTTTTTCCATTCCGATTTCTGAAAGATGAGTATGCCCTGCTCATGAAATTGATCATGAAGTACTTCAGTTGCGAGGGGAGTTTTTCTCACCTCTATGCCTATCACATCAGGTTACTCATGCACTTTATCAGGGTGCGGATAATGAACCTCCCATTTTTCATCTATGGGAACATAGAGAGGATGAGGAACTTCATGCAACACAAGACCCCTCGACTGCAGCTCAAGAGTGTGTATCACTTTTCCCTTATCCGGATTTTGGTAAACCATCAGTTGGGATTGCAGGGTATTGCATGAGAGGACTTGATCTCCCGTGACTTCTTCAGCGATCCACAAGTGGTTTCAGAGGCAGAGCATGAGGTAGGGGGCCCATCTCATCAGTATGAGCGACATGAGACTGCCACTATGTCAATATACATCACCTATCAGAAAGGCAGTGGACCCTTATTTGCAGCAGAAAAGTGAGTGTTATCTCCATCCCAGGTGGAAGGGGCCTCGCTTCCGACATCAGCACCACAGGAGCAGGGTAAGGGTAAGGAGCTAGTGCAAGAGGAAGGACCATCAGGTGAGCAAGAGACCGAGTTTGTTCTCCTATAGGATGATGAGACAGATGCTGAACCAACAAACGAGGAGCTCACAGAGATCATCTAGGAGCAGCAGTCAGTGATTGACTCCTTGTCCCTTAACTTGGAGAGGGCCAAATAGAACATAAACTATCTAGAGTAGAGAAACAAGCAGTTGGAGGACCAGCAGATGATTATGGAGCTTCAAAACATTCGTGAGCATCACCAAGCTACTCAAAGGAGAAGAGTTCAGCCTGCATCACTGGAGCAGGTGATCAATGAAGATCGGGAGGCCTATCTCAATATCAGGAACATGTAGTTGTAGAGGATACTAGAAAAATCCGACTAGGACCTTGCTCAATTGAGACATATGGCTTTCCGTTACAGGGTGTGAAACATGAGTGCACAGGCCCGGATAAGGAGTTTAAAAGCAAAATTGAGGAAAGCAACAAGAAGGGAAAAACGTTCAAAAGAGAAAGATAGGCTTAAAATCTTGGCTAAGGATTCCTTGGCTCAGCATGGCACCCCATAGAGAACTTCCAGCCCAAATTTCAAAAAATTTGGGCAAATTTTGATCACATGGTGATTTTTTGGACAAAAAACAGGAAATTCCTCCCTGCACGCCGCGCCACTGGCGCGACACTAAAATTATAGGGCTCCAATCGAGGAATGGTTTGCATTTTTGGATTTATCATGGAAAATCACGACTATTGGTGTCCGGGCAAGAAAGTTTGACAAGATATGGGTCTCTTAAAGGTCAAAAAACACCCAAAAATGGCCTCTCTGCCACTTTTTTGACGCACAGAAAGTAGTCTCAGGAGAATTACGATTTGGAGGGGCAAATGAGCGCCAAATTTGAAAATTCTAGTGGGGTTAGAAGGTAGACAGGACAAGCGTTCTAACAAGCCCACTTGGGCACATGTTGGACACCTGAAAGTGCCCCAAAATAGGCCCCAAAGTAGTGTGACGCACATAGAAAATGGCATGGCGCATAGAGGAAAAATTGCCAATTTTCTTCCGTTTCGTGAAATTTTGGTTCGTGACTTCTCCAAGTGGGCCAGGTCATCTAAAATTTGGTTTTTTGGCACCAAAGGTAGAATTTAAAGATTTTTTTCTCCAGATTGGCTTCTATCCAAGTGGCGAAGTAAGGCAAACGGTCACCTAATGCCAAATGTCATGTTTGCAGCGCTGCACTTGTAGCTGATGGTTGGCTCTCAATCTCCATCTCATAATGATTCGAGTAACTTCCCAACCCCTGGGAATTCTATCTCTTCCTCACACATTCTATATATTGTATGTAAGTTATTTGCAAAGGGTTGGTTGGCTTGTAACTTCTGGGAGACTGTGGGAAAGAAACTTTGTTTCTTCACTGTGTATTTTTGACAGAGAATTAATGAAAGGCAGCGGCTCTGTTTCATGAGATTCTTGTGGTTGTGAGTGTAGAAAATGTGTTTCTTATGTGTTCATATGTATTTATTTATGTTTCATAATTCATTTCATGCTCATTTCCAGTGAAATTTTCTGAGTGAGATTAGGTAGAATCCAATTTTTATTGCTCTGCTTGTGGGAAACTTTCATGTTTCAGTGTTATTTCTTCTGTTGAAAAGGATTCATGTCACTATGCCCTTTTCACATTCTTCAACAATCTATTCATGCCGCGATACCTCAAACTAAATTGCTTCATTTTCCACCTACCTTGCCTCACGGAATAATCTGTGCCTTCATATGCAATTCTCTGTTCTTTGCTGAGCACCAGTCCCATAATATCCTAGAAGCTCGGTCATACATAAAAATTGTTTCCAGAATCCTTATTCACTTACTAGCCTAAGGTAAATATTGCATTTTAAGTCATCTCAGACCGTTTTTGATTTTCTATTCACTGAGCGTGACTCGGAGAGAGCCCTCTCCTGCTCTGGTAGGGCTAGCTACTAGACTGAGCGTGGTTTGTGGTTACCCTAATTTTTGGCTTCCTTCAGCCTGAGGTAGATTAGGTGCTAACATAGTGGTGACTCCACTAGGGAATAAGTTGAAATAAAATCCCCTTATTTCATAATAATTCTAGGCTTCCGGATGATGAGCTTAGGATTGGAAGGGCTGAGTAAGTTGGTCGTGTCCTGTGATTTTTCTCAATAGCACGCTGGCTTCGAGGAGATATACCAGAGCCAATCCAAACCCCAATCCTCCTCATATTTAAGAAAACCCCAATTTGATCCCAAGACTCCTTCGTCAAGAAAGCACCATAACTCCCATGTTCAAATCCCATTCATGTCCTGACATTTTTGAGTATCTATAAGAGCTTGAGTTTAAAGAATGATTTGAAATATCACTGTTTGAGTCTAAATCCGAAAGCGCTGTTGATTATAACATCCCCAATCCGCAATTTCTTGTAGACCTTGAAACAGAAATAGCTAATAGATTAATTGATAATTACATTGCAACACAACCCCAAACCCCAACTGCAAGCCCCTTGCAAACTGTGCACACTCCTCCAACACCTCCAAGGCCAAATCCACCAAGAATGATGGCTGCCTGTTTTTCTCCCCTTGTTCTGCCCCAAGTTCTAGATGACATGCCAATGGATTATCAAAACAAAATCCCATTTTTTGATGGCACTCCTAACAGCATTACTTCCCAGCAACATGTAGAAAAAATGGCAGACTTCTATGAACTTCATGAGATTGATGCAGAGAACGTGGCAATGAGGCTCTTTGTACCGACATTTGCAGGTGATGTGAGGAAATGGTTTAGAGGTTTGAGGGCTGCAACTATCACTACCTTGGCTGAGCTACAAAGACAATTTTTGAACCGGTGGGAACTAAGAAAGAATCCCCTTCAAATTCTGGCCGAATATGAACAAATCAAATGGAATGCCGGTGAGTCAGCCCAAGATTATTGTGTTAGATTTAATGCAGTCTACAATGAAATTCCAGACCATCTAAAGCCACCTATGGGACTAGCAATGATGAAGTTTCCAGATGGTTTTGATGCTGACATGGCGTACCAATTAAGAGAGAGAGAACCGGCTACAATGGAAGACATGGAGAAAATTGCGGTCAGCGTTGAGGCAAATCTACTCTCCAAAAGAGCTAGAGCAAAAGCAGAGAAGAAAACCACTGTGAAAGAAGAATCTTCTTCAATGGATCAGCTTCTCAAAAAGGTAGAGTAGATGCTTGAAAGGGTAAAACTTGAAAAGCCAGAGCCACAAGTTAGGAATCCTAACTTTCATGTTCAGCAGTAGCCACAATACAGAATAAGAAAAAGAGATCCACGAACTCAAGAGCCGACAACACAACAACCGGTACAAACACCTTTGTAGTAGAATTTTGTACATGGATCGGAGTTAGATGAGGACGGGAATGTAATAGGTGAGGAAAACCAGCTCTTTACTCCAGATGAGCTGCCTACTTACATTACCAAAGAGGAAGAATGTGCAGTGAATTCAGCTGCACACCAAGACACTGATTTTATTCTAGCTAGCGACACCGTGTTGGAAGAAGAATTAGAAGAATATCAAAGGGGGTATATGAATGCTCTGTCTGCACAACAACAATGATATTCACTTATAAACAGAGATATGCCGGCCAAACCAATTCAGAAAAAGGAGGAGGGTGAAACAACAAAAAATGATTCATCAGCTACACAAAGAAAGGAAAAGTAGGTGGTTGGTCCGGAAAGCAGCAAATCAAAATCAGTAGAACAATCACATCAGCAAGCCACATCAAAGGAAAAGGAAAGGAAAGAGATCCCAGTCAAAGAGGTAGAAAAAACTCCCACCTTTAGCCTAGAGAATGAGATTTCTAAGTTAAAGGTATACATCCCCTTGACTGAAATCATGAAGAACAGCAGCTATAGAGGACAGATTTCTAAAATGTTGAATTTGGACCCAATGTCCGACATGGTAAATGTAGAAGATGATCAACCTAAAATGATTTTTGGGCCATCAATGAACGGTGAGTCTCCTGATAGCGATGTGCCACCCTTCTATATCAGTTTGTGATTGCATGATTTTGTGTTACACAATGCCATGTTCGACTCTGAAGCTTCTCACAATCTCATGCCCAAGGCTATCATGGAGGTCTGGACATCACCCAGAAATATCATGATCTCTATTCATTCGATTCCAGCAGAGTAAAGTGTATAGGACTCATCAAAGACTTAGTTGTGAGTTTGGATCAGCTTCCTATGAAAAATGTTCTGATGGATGTGGTGGTAGCAGATATTCCTCCAAGGTTTGGCATGCTTCTTTCCAGGTCTTGGGTAGCGAAATTGAAAGGGAAACTACAGCTGGATTTCTCCTATGCAACAATCCCAGTGTTTGGAAAAATGAGGAAGTTATATCGGGAACAAATAATGAAATATATCATGACAAGCAAGGAGAAACCTATAAATCATCCTATGAATTATGTACATACATATTTAGAGTCTTTTATTTTGTTTTCAGATAGTTTGAATGAGATAGATAGTCAGATAGTAGAAGCAGATGACATTCTGGAAATAACAAAATATTTTAGAGGAATTTTGAAGAAAGAAAGTCAAGAAAAGCAGGAAAATGTTGGGCAATCAGCTTAAAATAATGGACAGCAAGCAGACAAGGCATGGCAAACAGATTTACAGCTCTTATAAGAGGAGGAAGAAGGCTTGAGGACCATGGATTTCGATGGAGCAGTATGGAATGATGGCGCTGGTATTGGAATTTGGGTACGCAGTCCTTTCTCTGCCCCAAACAAAGTTCCTAGTAGTGTGAGAGTTTTATCTTACAAGCTGGCCTTTGAATGTTCAAATAATGAAGCTGAATATGAAGCTCTGATTGTTGGCTTGAAGATTCTTAGAAAGATGAATGCAAAGAGGATTTCAGTATATGGTGACTCCGAGTTGGTAATAAAACAGGTCAGAGGTGAGTGTCAACCAAAAAATCCTAGGATTCGGGCCTATCGTAATGTAGTTTTAGACATCTTGAAGTTATTTTCAGAATACACCTTGACATGTGTGCCTCGTATACAAAATAGTATTGTTGATGGTCTTGCCAAGGCAGCGAGCAACTTGAAAATTCCCATGAACTCTAGCAATAAATTTGAAATCCATGTCAAGCATTGTCCAAACATCCTAGACAATCAGCAACATTGGTAAGTGTTTCAAGATGATGAGGAGATTAAGGATTTTCTGCTCAACAAAGGCAAGTTCAAAGAAACCTCAATTGATGAAGAAAACGATGAAAGCAAAGGGAATGGTACAGATGAAGTCCAGATCAATAAAATGGACGTATTGCAGCTGAAGAATAACATCATTCCTAAAGGCTTGATACCTCTAGAGGAACATTTTGATCAGGATGATGTAGCCCGCAAGCCAACATTGCAGCCTACAAAGAAGGGTGTAAAAGAAGTCAACATCGGTACAGCTGCCAATCCATAGTTGGTAAAATTGTCCAAAGCATTACCTCCATAGATCAAGGATAAATACATCAGTTTGATGGCTTCATTTGCAGATGTGTTTGCTTGGGATTATTCTGATTTAAAGACCTATGATACAAATATTATTCAGCACACAATACCCTTCAAGCCCAAGAAAAAACCATTTAGACAAAAGTTGAGAATGATAAATCCAAAGTTGCTGCCATCTATCGAAAAGGAGGTAAATAGGTTGTACAAGTCAGGTATCATTGTGCCCATCAGATTTTCAGATTGGATATCTAACTTAGTGCCTGTATGCAAGAAGATCGGTGAGATCCGCCTGTGCATTGATTTCAGAAATCTAAATAAGTTCTCATTGAAGGACAACTATCCACTGCCCAAGATGGACCATATACTTCAGCAAGTAGTGGGGACATCTCGTATGTCACTTCTTGATGGTTATTCTGGATATAACCAAATTTCCGTTCATGAAGATGATAGAGACAAGACAGAATTCACCACTCCATGGGGAACCTTTCACTATGCCAAAATTCCCTTCGGTTTAAAGAATGTAGGTGCCACATTTAAGTGGGCAATGGACTTGGCATTTGCAAATGAGAAGGATGTGTTTTTGGTGGTGTACTTGGATGATTTGAAGGTATTTTCCAAATCTGATGAAGAGCACATGCATCACCTAAAAATTCTCTTTCAAAAATGCAGGAAATATGGTCTATCGATGAATCCTAAGAAAAGCTTCTTTGCCATGGAGGAAGGAAATTTACTTGGGCACATTATTTCAAAGGATGGCATTCGTATAGACCCAGCATGTGTGCAAGCAATTCAACAAATCGATCTGCCCAGGAATAGAAAGGAAATACAATCATTCAATGGTAAAATGAATTTTCTGCATCGTTTTGTGCCTAATCTTGCAGAACACTTACGAGAAATGACCAACATGCTTAAGAAGGACAGCCAAGTGAAATGGATAGAGGAGGCTATAAAATCTTTCAACTTGGTCAAATTGGCCCTTTCTTTAGCTCCAGTTCTAGTTAGCCTGCACTACACTCAGGATTTCATATTGTTTTCATTTTCTTTTGAGCACACAATGGCAGCAGTATTATTGCAGAAGAGAGAGGATCATGAAACACCAATTGCATTCTTCAGCAGGGCTATAAGGGATGCAACTTTAAAGTATAAAATCATTGAGAAGCAAGCCCTGGAATTGGTGAAGGCATTGAAGGATTTCCAGGTATATATCCTACATTCTCACATTCTAGCCTATGTTCCTAATACTGTTGTAAAAGATGTTTTAGTGCAGACCGATCCGGAAGGGAGAAGAGGCAAATGGATTGCAGCCTTGCTAGAATATGATGTGTAGATAAAGCCTACAAAGCTAGCTAAAGGACAGGGGTTGGCGAAGCTAATGGCCGAATGAAACTTGCATGCATTGCACATAAATTTGATCGCTGCCATGTCCGATCAGAATGAGGAAGGAATGTCAATTCAGGTATCCGAAATGTTTGCTTTGTCCCCATGGTATTCAGATATAATACATGTGCTGAAAAATCTATCACCACCACCTGGCATGACTAGAAACAAAGCAAGAACACTCAAATTGAAGGCTGCCAAGTTTTGTATTTTGAATTCTGCACTGTTTTGGAAAGATCCTGGTGACATTTTGTTAAATTTTCTGGTGGAAGAGGAGGCAAAGAAAGCCATGGAGGATTACCACGGAGGCGAGTGTGGTGGTCATCTTTTTTGGAAATCAACAGCGAACAAAATTTTGAGAGCAGGGTACTACTGGCCTACTTTGTTTGCTGATGTGCATAAGATGGTCAAGCGCTGTCATAAATGTTAGATTTTCGAAGGAAAACAGAAATTACAGCCTTTTCCACTTAAGCTTATTGAAGTGAGCGCTCCCTTCCAGCAGTGGGGGTTGGATTTCATTGGGGAAATTCAGCCTGGCTCTTATGGACACCATAGATGGATCCTTACAGCGATAGACTATTTCACAAAATGGATTGAGGCAGCCCCTACCAGACAAGCCACGGACACGGTAATCACTTCATTTCTCGAAAATAACATCTTGTCTCGCTTTGGTTGTCCAAACAAATTAATCACTGATAATGCAGCAGCTTTCAAATCAAAAAGGATGGTAGAATTTTGTAATAAATATCATATAATTTTGGGTCATTCAACTGCCTATCATCCGCAAGGCAATGGATTGGCAGAATCTTCAAATAAATCTTTGGTCAACATCATCAAGAAGCTGCTGGAAATAAATAAGAAAATCTAGAACAAGAGGTTGGTCCATGTGCTTTGGGCAGATCGGATCATTCAGAAAAAGTCTATTGGTATTTCACCATTTGAGCTTGTTTATGGAGTTGACATAGTATTCCCTGCCTCTCTTGCTGCCCCCGGTGGTCAGACTTCTTCAGGAGGCCGGCAGTGAAGAAGATCACATGCAGAGAAGGCTGAATCAAATGATCCACTTGCAACAAACAAGAGAAGAAGTTTTCAAGAACACATCCAAGTTGCAGGAGAAGATAAAGAAAATCTATGACAGAAAAGAAAAAGTAGAGAAATTTCAGTTGTATGATGTGGTGCTGAGTTGGGATGAAAGGAATGAAGAGAAAGGCAAGCACGAAAAGTTCAAAAATCTTTGGAAAGGTCCTTTCAAAATTGCAGCATATAGGGGTCACAATGACTTTCTTCTAAAGGAAATGAAAGGGGAAGATTGTCTTGGAGGGCCGATCAATGGTCGGCTACTCAAGCGGTATCACTGCTAATCTATTAATGCTACTTCCACTGTCATTGTAAATACCATTTTTATTTCAGTTTGGTTTCATTCTGTAAAGTTAGTTTTTGAGTTATTTCAATATCAAGTAGAACCAATTTCTTGGTCATTTCAGTTTTATAAATAAGCCAGAGTCCTGTGCTATTTATTGAAATGATGACTCCATAGCCCAATGGACAAAAGGCACTGTGTCTAGCTCCTCCAGAGATCTGTTGTTCTTGGCACCTCCAAGGAGCTACCATCCCCCATTGGAGCCAATGTTAGAGTCGGTCTAGTCAGCCCTCTGTCAGAGATCAAAACTCTATGTGCATCTCAATTTTAGGTGTCCCGCTCCATTCACCCAGCTGCATTTCTCTAGGGACATGCCATGATCTGATGGAGAAAGTCATTCTAGTCATTTTCCCTCATGTTTGGCCCCTACTAGCTCAGGTCTTTGTCCATAATCACCGAAGCTCATGACAGTCCAGCTCTGGTCCTTTACAGGACAAAGTCATTTTTTATGATTGGGTCTAGGAATTCATCAATTTGGTCTGTGAAAACATGTCCAGAACAAGCCATGCAGGCCAAAGGGAGACCTTACACAACTATGGTTCAGAAAGATTCATCATCATCTGAAGAGACTTCGACTCTTCTTCAAAACTCTGTTTTGAAGAAAAGTCAAACAAGCTCAATTATGACAAAACTTTTTCAAAAAATCACCAGTTGACTTTTCAGATGAAGTTATGATTTACATGGCCAAATCCTCTTTCATACAGTCGCAGCAAAGAGGTGCCGAAAATTTCATCATTTGAGCCAAAATGTCAAAGGGAAAGTGAAAATTAGTGTGTCTAAAGGTCAATGGAAAAGTGCAAAACTCAACATTAGAAAAGGGGTTTTCAAAGAGACAAAAATCAAACCCATCTCCTCCAAGGCTATAAATACATGTTTTGACCCAAACCAAAAGCATTGTGCTCGTGCAAGCTTTGGAGAGACATTGCAAAAGTGAGAAAGCGAAATTGTGAGTGTTTAAGTGAGTGAGAGTTGGATTTCGAGGGCGCAACGCATACACTAAGGAGCGCGGCGCACATAGAGGGCACGGCGCACACGCAGCCAGCTCGTAGTGGGAAATTTACAAGGGCATGATGCACACCCAGTGTGCAGGGCACTGGGCTTGGCGCGCGACACACACAGCCGAGGGCATAAAAAATTTCCGAACCGCTTCAAGTCTTGGTGAAGGCTAGCAAAACAAGAGGTAGGCCATGTGGACACCTCCTCTCCATCAATTTCGTTATTGATATGGTGTTTATGAGATGTTTAAATGTCACCCAAAAGCATAAGGTCAACCATGAAAAAAATCACCAAGAAAACGATGGCTGGAGTTACAAAAATGTGAGGATAGCACCAAGGTTTCACTCCACTCCCCTTGTCCCCTCACCCATCATCTTTCTCATCTCCCCTTGACCATTTTTCCTAAGAACCCCACCCTAAAACCACTACATAAGCTTTTCCCTATTCTTGCAAGCAATTCATGGTGAAATTTTGAGCGAGCGGCGCACACACAAGGAGGCGTGGCGCACTCATTGTGCGCGACGCACTGGGAGCCAGTTCACAGTGTAAAAATGCCACTGGCGCGGCACACTCAGAGCACGTGGCACACTGGAAAGTGCACGAGGCAAACAGAGATATAAGCCCAGAAAACCACCAACTTGCTTAAAAATTTTGTGAATGCCTATCAAACTTGAGAGGTAGACCAACTACCTTCACTCTTGGCATTAAACTTGAGAAGAATACCATGATTTTGATGAGTATAAATCTAATGCCAATTTTTTTTTTTTTTAGTAAAAAAAGGAAGACACAAAGAAATCAAGCTCGTAGGGTTTTTTCTACAGTAACAGTGTTGTCAAAGTGTTCTCCTACCCTGCCCCTATCACCATTTTCCCTGCATCATTTTCCCCTTATCGTCACCCTAACACCACTATAATCATATTCCTTTTTCCCCCTCCTCCTATGACTCAAAAAACCCAAACCCTACCAAAATAAATTCAAACCCTACTCCATCAATACTATACCCAAAACACTCCCAAATCCCTGATAAATCTCTCCCTTTAGCCCCTATTCCCATTTCATCATTCCTCTCCTAATACTCCCGGTTTTATTGTCCCCTTGGTGACAGATTTTCAGAGCATCTACCAGCTCCATTGGATTGAGAGGGCAGCATAAAATTCAGGGTACAAACAGTAGTAATGGCATCAGAATATGAGGAGGAGACCCATAGTGATACAACTTCACGAGAAAGGACCCAAAGGAGACATCACCGAAGTGGCAGACATCTTAGAGAAGAGCCAAACACACTCACCGAGTTGCAGGCATGCCCTCTTGCTATGTCTTGTTTCCATCACTTAGCATGTTTCTAATTTTGTCAGAGGGTGGCGAATGTCAGAGTTCATCATGAGTTGGCCCGACTTTTTGCTCTTGACCTACATGGGGGACAGTCTATCTTGGCTGTGGTCACTTTCACATTGACACCCAACACCATATCAGTGGTGACAGGCATACCCAACATTGGAGAGTAGTGGCACAAAAAGAAAAAGGTGGAGAGGCATCATTATGAGCCTTGCATCAAAGACATTTTTTTGAGCCAACTCACGAGAGTTTTTCCATTTAGATTTCTGAAAGATGAGTATGCCCCGCTCATGAAATTGATCATGAATTACTTCAGTTGCGAGGGGAGGTTTTCTCGCCTCTATGCCTATCACATCAGGTTACTCATGCTCTTTACCAGGGTGTGGATGATGAACCTCCCATTTTTCATCTGCGAGAACATAGAAAGGATGAGGAACTTCATGCAGCACAAGACCCCTTGATAGCAGCTCAACAGTGTGTATCACTTTGCCCTTATCCGTATTTTGTTAAACCATCAGTTGGGATTGCAGGGTATTGCTTGTGAGGACTTCATCTCCTGTGACTTCTTCAGTGCTCCACAGGTGGTTTCAGAGGCACAGCATGAGGTAGGGGACCCATCTTATTCGTATGAGCGACATGAGACTGCCACTATGCTAGTATACATCACCTATCAGAAAGGCAATAGACCCTTATTTGCAGCAGCAAAGTGAGTGTTATCTCCACCCGGGGTGGAAGGGGCCTCGCTTTCGACATCAGCACCACAGGAGCAGGGTAAGGGTAAGGAGCTAGTGCAGGAGGAAGGGCCATCAGGTGAGCAAGAGACCGAGTTCGTTCTCCTCCAGGATGATGAGACAGATGTTGAACCAACAAAGGAGGAGCTCACAGAGATCATCCAGGAGCAGCAGTCAGTGATTGACTCCTTGTCCCTTGACTTGGAGAGGGCCAAATGGAACATGAACTACCTGGAGCAGAGAAAGAAGCATCTCGAGGACTAGCAGACGATTATGGAGCTTCAAAACATTCGTGAACATCGCCAAGCTACTCAAAGTAGAACAGTTCAGCCCGCATCACTGGAGCAGGCGATCAATGAAGATCGGGAGGCCTATCTCGAGATCAGGAACATGCAGTTGGAGAGGCTTCTAGAAAAATTTGACCAGGACCTTGCTCTATTGAGACATATGGATTTTCGTTACAGGGTCCAAAACATGAGTGCACGGGCCCAGATAAGGAGTTTAAAAGAAAAATTGAGGAAAGTAAGAACAAGGGCAAAATGGGCAAAAGAGCAAGATAGGCTTAGAATCTTGGAAAGGTTTCCTTGGCCTAGCATGGCACCCCATACAGAATTTCCAGCCCAAATTTCAAAAAATTTGGGCAAATTTTGGTCACATGGTGATTTTTTGGACAAAAAACAGGAAATTCCTCCCTGTACGTCGCGCCACTGGTGCGACACTAAAATTCTAGGGCTCCAATCGTGGAATGGTTTGAATTTTTGGATTTCGCATGGAAAATCATGACTACTAGTGTCCGGGCAAGAAATTTGACAAGATCTGGGTCTCCTAAAGGTCAAAAAACACCCAAAAATGGCCTCTCTGCCACTTTTTTTACACATAGAAAGCAGTCTTGGGAGAATGAATATTTGTAGGGGAAAATGAGCACCAAATTTTAAAATTACAGTGGGGTTATAAAGTAGACAGGATAGGATTTCCAACAAGCCCACTTGGGAACATTTTGGACACCTACAAGTGCCCCAAAACAGGCCCCAATTTATGGCGATGCACAGAGAAAATGGCGCGGCGCACAGAGGAATAATTGCCAATTTTCTTCCGTTTCGCGAAATTTTTGTTTGCAACTTCTCCAAGTGGGCTCGGTCATCTATACTTCAGTTTTTTGGAACCAAAGGTGGCATTTAAAGAGTTTTTCCTCCATATTTTCTTCTATCCAAGTGGCGAAGGAAGGCAAACGGTCACCCAATGCCAAATGTCATGTTTGCAGCGCTGCACCTGTAGTTGATAGTTGGCTCTCCATCTCCATCTCGTAATGATTCAAGTAACTTCCCAACCCCTGGGCATTCTATCTCTTCCTCACACATTCTATATATTGTATGCATGTTATTTGCAAAGGGTTGGTTGGCTTGTAACTTCTGGGAGACTGTGGCAAAGAAACTTTGTTTCTTCACTGTGTATTTTTGACAAACAATTAATGAAAGGCAGTGGCCCTGTTTCATGAGATTCTTGTGGTTGTGAGTGTAGAAAATATGTTTCTATGTGTTCATAGGTATTTAGTTATGGTTCATAATTCATTTCACGCTCATTTCCAGTGAAATTTTCTGAGTGAGATTAGGTAGAATCCAATTTTTATTACTTTGCGTGTGGGAAAATTTCATGTTTCAGTATTATTTCTTCTGTTGAAAAGGATTCATGTCACTATTCCCTTTTCACTTTCTTCAGCAATCTATTCATGCTGTGATACCTCAAACTAAATTGCTACATTTTCCGCTTACCTTGCCTCACGGAATAATCTGTGCCTTCATATGCAATTCTCTGTTCTTTGCTGACCGCCAGTCCCATAACATCCCAGAAGCTCAGTCATACATAAAAATTGTTTCCAGAACCCCTATTCACTTACTAGCCTAAGGTAAATATTGCATTGTAAGTCATCACAGATTGTTTTTAATTTTCTATTCACTGAGCGTGACCCGGAGAGAGCCCTCTCCTGCTCTGGTAGGGCAAGCTACCAGACTGAGCGTGGTTTGTGGTTACCCTAATTTATGCCTTCCTTCAGCCTGAGGCAGATTTAGGTGCTAACATAGTGGCAACTCCACTGGGGAATAAGTTGAAATCAAATCCCCTTGTTTCATAATAATTATAGGCTTCCGGATGATGAGCTTAGGATTGGAAAGGATGAGTAAGTTGGTTGTGTGCTATGATTTTTCTCAATAGCACACTGGCTTCGAGGAGATATACCAGAGCCAATCCAGACCCAGATCCTCCTCATATTTACGAAAACCCCAACTTGATCCCAAGACTCCTTCGTCAAGAAAGCACCATAACTCTCGTGTTCAAATCCCATTCATGTCCCGACATTTTTGAGTATCTCGAAGAGCTTGAGTTTGATGAACGATTTGAAATATCATTGTTTGAGTCTAAATCCGAAAGGGCTGTTGATTATACCATCCCCAATCTGCAATTTCTTATAGACCTTGAAACAGATAGAGCTAATAGATTAATTGATAATTACATTGCAACACAGCCCCAAACCCTAACTGCAAGCCCCTTGCAAACTGTGCACACTCCTCCAACACCTCCAAGGCCAAATCCACCAAGAATGATGGCTGCCTGTTTTGCTCCCCTTGTTCTGCCCCAAGTTCTAGATGACATGCCAACGAATTATCAAAGAAAAATCCCATTTTTTGATGGCACTCCTAACAGAATTATTGCTCAGCAACATGTAGACAAAATGGCAGACTTCTATGAACTGCATGAGATTGATGCAGAGAACGTGGCAATGAGGCTCTTTGTACAGACATTTGCAGGTGATGTGAGGAAATGGTTTAGAGGTTTGACGGCTGCAATTATCACTACCTTGGCCGAGCTACAAAGACCATTTTTGAACCGATGGGAAGTGAAAAAGAATCCCCTTCAAATTCTGGCCGAATATGAACAAATCAAATGGAATGCCGGTGAGTCAGTCCAAGATTATTGTGTTAGATTTAATGCAGTCTACAACGAAATTCCAGACCATCTAAAGCCACTTGTGGGAATAGCAATGATGAATTTTCCAGATGGTTTTGATGCTGACATGGCGTACCAATTAAGATAAAGAGAACTGGCTACAATGGAAGACATGCAGAAAATTGCGGTCAACGTTGAGGCAAATCTGCTGTCCAAAAGAGCTAGAGCGAAAGCAGAGAAGAAAACCACTATGAAAGAAGAATCTTCTTCAATGGATCAGCTTCTCAAAAAGGTAGAGCAGATGCTTGAGACGGTAAAACTTGACAAAACAAAGCCACAAGTTAGGAATCCTAACTTTCGTGGTCAGCAGCAGCCAAAATACAGAATAAGACAAAGAGATCAGCGAACTCAAGAGCAGATAGCACAATAGCTTGTACAAACACCTTTGCAGCAGAATTTTGTACATGGACCAGAGTCAGATGAGGATGGGAATGTAATAGGTGAGGAAAACCACCACTTTACTCCAGATGAGCTGCCTACTTACATTACCGAAGAGGAAGAATGTGCAGTGAATTCAGTTGCACACCAAGACACTGATTTTATTCTAGCTAGCGACACCGTGTTGGAAGAAGAATCAGAAGAATATCAAAGGGGGTATATGAATGCTCTATGTGCACAACAACAACAATATTCACTTAGAAATAGAGATGTGCCAGCCAAACCAATTCAGAAAAAGAAGGAGGGAGAAACAACAAAAAATGATTCATCAGCTACACAAAGAAAGGGGAATGAGGCGGTTGGTCCAAAGAGAAGCAAATCAAAATAAGTAGAACAATCACAGCAGCATACCACATCAAAGGAAAAGGAAAGCAAAGAGATCCCAGTCAAAGAGGTAGAAAAAACTCCCACCTTTAGCCTAGAGAATGAGATTTCTAAGTTTATCCATCCCCTTGACTGAAATCATGAAGAAGAGTAGTTATAGAGGACAAATTTATAAAATGTTGAATTTGGACCCAATGTCCGACATGGTAAATGTAGAAGATGATCAGCCTGAAATGATTTTGGACCAGCAACGAACGGTGAGTCTCCCGATAGAGATGTGCCACCCTTCTATATTAGTTTGCGATTGCATGATTTTGTGTTACACAATGCCACGTTCGACTCCGAAGCTTCTCACAATCTCATGCCCAAGGCTATCATGGATAAGCTTGGTCTGGACATCACCCAGAAATATCATGATCTCTATTCATTCGATTCTAGTAGAGTAAGGTGTATAGGAGTCATCAAAGACTTAGTTGTGAGTTTGGATTAGCTTCCTATGAAAAATGTTCTGATGGATGTGGTGGTAGAAAATATTCCTCCAAGGTTTGGCATGCTTCTTTCCAGGTCTTGGGTAGCGAAATTGAAAGGAACACTACAGCTGGATTTCTCCTATGCAACAATCCCAGTGTTTGGACAAATGAGGAAGTTATATCGGGAACAAAATATGAAATATATGATCACAAGCAAGGAGAAACCTATAAATCATCCTATGAATTATGTACATATAGATTTAGAGTCTTTTGTTTTGCTTTCAAATAGTTTAAATGAGATAGATAGTCAGATAGTAGAAGTAGATGAAATTCCGGAAATAATAGAAAATTTCAGAGAAATTTTGAAGAAAGAAAGTCAAGAAAAGCAGGAAAATGTTGGGCAATCAGTTGAAAATAATGGACAGCAAGCAAACAAGGCATGGAAAACAGATTTCTAGCACTTACAAGAGGAGGAAGAAGGCTTGTGGACCATGGATTTTGATGGAGTAGTCGGGAATGATGGCGCTGGTATTAGAATTTGGGTACACAGTCCTTTCTCCGCCCCAAACAAAGTGCCTAGCTGTGTGAGAGTTTGCTCTTACAAGCTGGCCTTTGAATGTTCAAATAATGAAGCTGAATATGAAGCTCTAATTGCTGGCCTGAAGATTATTAGAAAGTTGAATGCAAAGAGGATTTCAGTATATGGAGACTCTGAGTTGGTAATAAAATAGGTCAGAGGTGAGTATCAAGAAAAACATCCTAGGATGCAGACCTATTGTAATGTAGTTTTAGACATCTTGAAGTTATTTTTAGAATACACCTTGACATGTGTGCCTCGTATACAAAATAGTTTTGCTAATGCTCTTGCCAAGGCAGCGGGCAGCTTGACAATTCCCCTGAAGTCCAGTAATAAATTTGAAATCCATGTCAAGCATCATCCAACCATCCCAGAAAATCAGCGGCATTGGCAAGTGTTTCAAAATGATGAGGAGATTAAGGATTTTCTGCTCAACAAAGGCAAGTTCAAAGAAAACTCAATTGATGAAGAAAATGATGAAATCAAAGGGGATGGTATAGATGAAGTGCAGATCAATCAAATGGACGTATTGCAGCTGAAGAATAACATCATTCCTAAAGGCTTGATACCTCTAGAGGAACTTTTTGATCAGGATGATGTAGCCCACAAGCCAACATTGCAGCCTACATAGAAGGGTGTAGAAGAAGTCAACATCGGTACAACTGCCAATCCAAAGTTGCTAAAATTGTCCAAATCATTACCGCCAAAGATCAAGGATAAATACATTAGTTTGATGGCTTCATTTACAGATGTGTTTTCTTGGGATTATTCTGATTTAAAGACCTATGATACAAATATTATTCAGCACACAATACCCATCAAGCCCAATCAAAAACCATTTAGACAAAAGCTGAGAAGGATAAATTCAAAGTTGCTGCCATCTATCAAAAACGAGGTAAATAGGTTGTACAAGTCAGGTATCATTATGCCCATCAGATTTTCAGATTGGATATCTTATTTAGTGCGTGTACGCAAGAAGACCGGTGAGATCCGCCTATGCATTGATTTCAGAAATCTAAATAAGGTCTCATTGAACGACAACTATCCACTGCCCAAGATGGACCATATACTTCAGCGAGTAGTGGGGGCATCTCGTATGTCACTGCTTGATGGTTATTCCGGATATAACCAAATTTCCATCCATGAAGATGATAGAGACAACACAACATTCACCACTCCATAGGGAACCTTTCACTATGCCAAAATGCCCTTCGGTTTAAAGAATGCAGGTGCCAGATTTCAACAGGCAATGGACTTGGCGTTTGCAAATGAGAAGGATGTGTTTTTGGTGGTGTACTTGGATGATTTGATGGTATGATCCAAATCTGATGAAGAGCACATGCATCAGCTAAAAATTCTCTTTCAAAAATGCAGGAAATATGGTCTATCGCTGAATCCTAAGAAGAGCTTGTTCGCCATGGAGGAAGAAAAATTTACTTGGGCACATCATTTCAAAGGATGGCATTCGTATAAACCCAGCACGTGTGCAAGCAATTTATCAAATCGATCTGCCCAGGAGCAAAAAGGAAATACAATCATTCAATGGTAAAATTAATTTTTTGCGTCGTTTTGGGCCTAATCTTGCAGAACACTTAAGAGAAATGACCAACATGCTTAAGAACGACAGCCAGGTGAAATGGACAGAGGAGGCTGTAAAATATTTCAACTTGGTCAAATTGGCCCTTTCTTTAGCTCCAGTTCTAGTCAGCCCGGACTACACTCAGGATTTCGTATTGTTTTCATTTGCTTCTGAGCACACTATGGCAGCGGTATTATTGCAGAAGAGAGAGGATCATGAAAGACCAATTGCATTCTTCAGCAGGGCTATAAGGGATGCAGCTTTAAATTACAACATCATTGAGAAGCAAGCCCTGGCATTGGTGAAGGCATTGAAGGATTTCCGGGTATATATCTTACATTCTTACATTCTGGCCTATGTTCCTAATACTTCTGTAAAAGATGTTTTAGTGCAGACCGATCCGGAAGGGAGAAGAGGCAAATGGATCGCAACCTTGCTAGAATATGATGTTGGGATAAAGCCTACAAAGCTGGTCAAAGGACAGGGGTTGGTGAAGATAATGGCCGAATCAAACTTGCATGCATTGGACATAAATCTGATCGCTGCCATGTCCAATGAGAATGAGGAAGGAACGTCAATTCAGGTATCCGAAATGTTTTCTTTGTCCCCATGGTATTCAAATATAATACATGTGGTGAAAAATCTATCACCACCGCCTAGCATGACTAGAAACAAAGCAAGAACACTCAAATTGAAGGCTGCCAAGTTTTTTATTTTGAATTCTGCACTGTATTAGAAAGATCCCGGTTGAATTTTGTTAAATTGTTTGGTGGAAGAGGAGGCAAAGAAAGCCATGGAGGATTTCCATGGAGGCGAGTGTGGTGGTCATCTTTTTTGGAAATCAACAACGAACAAAATTTTGAGAGCAGGGTACTACTGGCCTACTATGTTTGTTGATGTGCATAAGATGGTCAAGCACTGTCATAAATGTTAGATTTTGGAAGGAAAACAGAAATTACAGCCTTTGCCACTTAAGCATATTGAGGTGAGCGCTCCCTTCCATCAGTGGGGGTTGGATTTCATTAGGGAAATTCATCCCGCCTCTTCCGAATAGCATAGATGGATGCTTACAGTGATGGACTATTTCACAAAATGGATTGAGGTATCCCCTACCAGACAAGCCACGGACACGGTAGTCATTTCATTTCTCGAAAATAACATCTTGTCTCGCTTTGGTTGTCCAAACAAATTAATCACCGATAATGAAGCAGCTTTCAAATCAAAAAGGATGGTAGAATTTTGTCATAAATATCATATAATTTTGGGTCATTCAACTGCCTATCATCCGCAAGGAAATGGATTGGTGGAATCTTCGAATAAATCTTTGGTCAACATCATCAAGAAGCTACTAGAAATTAATAAGAAAATCTGGAACAAGAGGTTGGTCCATACGCTTTGGGCAGATTGGATCACTCAGAAAAAGTCTACTGGTATGTCACCGTTTGAGCTTGTTTATGGAGTTGACACAGTATTCCCCGCCTCTCTTGCGACCCTGGTGGTCAGACTTCTTCAGGACGCCGGCAGTGAAGAAGATCCCATGCAAAGAAGGCTGAATCAAATGATCCACTTGCAGCAAACAAGAGAAGAAGTTTTCAAGAACACATCCAAGTTGCAGGAGAAGATAAAGAAAATCTACGACAGAAAAGCAAAAGCAGAAAAATTTCAGTTGGATGAGGTGGTGCTGAAGTGGGATGCAAGGAATGAAGAGAAAGGCAAGCATGTAAAGTTCGAAAATCTTTGGAAAGGTCCTTTCAAAATTGCAGCATATAGGGGTCAGAATGCCTTTCTTCTAAAGGAAATGAACGGGGAAGATTGTCCT